>CM043316.1:51641250-52241250 GCA_023736055.1 Quercus glauca | reverse complement strand
TAAAAAATTTGTCATTCATACTTTTTTATTTATCATTCTACATAAGTCTAGGTGCACTGTTTAGCTTAGTTTTTAATGAACACCCATTTTAGGCAAGGAAAAAAGAAGATAACAAAAAACATGTGTCATCAAATTTTCCATTAGATAAATTGAAAGTTTCGAAGATTTAAACCTAGAAAATCAATGCTCTCTAGGTAATAAATAAAACACCTTATATCACAATTGAAACTTTATAAGTATTATAACCATCTAAAACTCAAAATATGTGAACAAATTTTTTGGGATGTTAAAATTTAGTTGGAGTATTTTAGACATTACACAATGGATATATTTTAAGAATCATAAGCCCTCATTAGGGTTTAATTGAGAAAATAACAATATGACATATTTGCTATTTTCCAAAATATTAATGGAAAAATTGCTTGATTTTAAAGTTTACGGAGGAATTGCGAATTACCCTAAACATAAAGGATGAAAAGTGTTTTTATCCTAAGTTTTTTATTTTATTTTTTGGTGTATAACAATGTGTTTTCACTTAAAATGGTGTGTAGAGATAAAAATACAATAAAAAAAAAATACAGAAAGTCAACCCAAGAAAACTGTATGTAAAATAGTGAATTTTGGCTTAACGAAGTTAACTAAACCAAAAATAAATAAATAAATAAATAAAAATTTCTAAAAACATAACAAAATGGTACAACATTTTCATAATACTTTTATAATTTTGTTATATTTTATGTTGACTTGTAAAGAATTGACACTTCAGCAGTTGTGAATATATAATGACTATAAGATGTCTTAACATTTTCATAAGAGAAATGCTATATTTACAACATTTTCACAGCAAATAATAAGTAGTAGGTTGTTACGAGTTGTTATTGGTGGGGAAAAAAAAGTAATTTCATTGGTAAGTTTAAATTAGAACCAATAATAATTTACCACAAATGATTTGTTATGAAAGTGTTGTGGAGGTAGCACTTTTTTTTTTTTTTTTTTTTTTCACAATATCTTAATTTGTAGTTGTGGTTGGTTCCAATATGATATTTTATTTTAGACCTATAAGGAATTAAAACTTCAAATATATAAACAGGGTCTCATATATATTGAAAATTAAAAAAAAAAAAAAAAAAGTTGACTCGACAATATTACCCAAAAAAAAAAAAAAAGGAAGGTCAACGAAATTATAAACAATACATTTCGAACAAACCAAAATGAACTGTAGCTATTCCTGTAGTTTTACACATTCATGCTTTTTATATATAGAAGATTACACGCCACAATAACTTTGTAACATTTATTAAAAACTTTTTTTTAAGGAATATTTACTAAAAACTTAATGGACAATAACTATAATTAGTATCGTACCTTAAAAAACAATAGAGATAGCATTAAAGGATACGAATCCTTTGCTTGGCGTATCGAAAGTTATATACGTACCATCGTGATCATAATATATATATATATATATATACACACACACACCTTTGATACTTCCTTTGTTGTGTCTTCCTTCTTATCTCCGTTGGCGTCACCCTTATTGGAAAGTGAATTCCCGATACCAAGCAATAAGGCCTATTTTACCAAAAGAGCGTTAGGGAATGAGGGGTAGAGGGTTGATTAAGGTATGTGTTACGAAATGCAATGGTAGTAAGAATAAAACGTAACAAGTAAGTGTTGAATCTAGGATAGTATGGATAGATTATTTAGATCCAATTCCTCTGTTAACTCAAGATCTAGTGTCCCACTTGATATTATAAATGAAGAAGATTACTTTGTTGAAGAAACTGATTTTGCTGATTTTAAGAAATGGTGAATTCCTAAAGTTGATACTAAATTCATTTATAAGACTAGTTGGGTCCAATCTACCTTCAATTCAGTTTAGTGTTAGAACTGTTGAGCAAACATATTCTATTTCAAGAACTCATGAAAAATGTTGTTTGTTCAATATGAGAAGTATTAATGAATTCCTTGCAAAAAAAAATTAGTTATTTGCATATTGGATTAGTTCAAGTTGTTGTTAAACCTCTTACCCGAAAAGGTATTAATGCTTTTGTGCTTATGTGCTTAAGAAATGCTAGATTTAAAGATTTCCATACTAGTATTCTTGGCATGATCACCTAATCTCTGTTTGATGGTCCTGTTTATTTTAACTGCTATCCTGATCTTACTCTTGCTTTGGATGATCCTAATATTGTTAAAGATTTAACTTTAAATATTTTGACATCTGGTTATGATATGGATGAAGGCAGTAAGCCCTTTTCTATCATTTATCACATTTATTATAGATTGGTAAATACTACCCTTAATCCTCGTGCTAGACTAAGAGACATTGGGGATAAAACTCTGTTAATCCAATGTTCCACTCCTAATGCTAAGGTTCAAATTCCAAAAATGATTCAATAGAAAGATATTAATCTTTCCAAAGAATGGTTCTTGGAATGAGAAGCTCAGCCTGCTAAGTTTGTTTCTAATGAGTTAAATCTTGACCACATCCAACAATATCTTGATGGAACTGTTAAAATAAGTTTTGGTGATAACAAACCTCTTATGATTGAAGAAGGAAGACATTCTTTTGATGGATCTACTATTTCTGAAGATATTTCAAAAAAAAATCAAGATCTCAATGAATTTTTACAAAATTTTTTTGAAAAACCTGATTTAAAGTTGAAAGGAGTTGCAAGTGACAACTCCCAATTAAGCACTGCTTATTATTCCACAAAAACAAAGTATTATTCTAAACATGGCAAGCATGTCATTGAAGAAGAAGAAGAGACCGAATCTGGGTCTCCAATTGCATATGATTTTCAAGCTACTGCTGCCCCTGACTTTCAAACCCCTATTATTCATAGCCAACTAAGAGTTTTTAAAAAAACTTTTGTTATTGATATGGTAGCTTTATTTGATGAGTTTAAATCTACAAAAAACAAAGAAAAAAGAAAATCCTATCATGCTACTTTTGAACAGAAAGAAAAATACCATGTTAAAAGAAAATGGAAAGAAAAAAATGCACCAACTACAAAAACATATTTTGTTTTTTAATTTCATTGAAAACTACTATGTTCCAAAAAATATTTCAAAAAATAGTTTGAACATGGTAAAAAAAATCAAATTTTGTTAAAAAATATAAAACTATTATTCGGTTTAGCCATCCGCCCCTTGACACGTTTATTATTAACTGTAAAGGGACTGAGATAAGGGCCTCCCCTTTCAAAATTGATGAAATAATTTATGTTAACACCTCTATTTCCACTAAAACAAAAAATATTATTGAACAAAACAATTTTGTTAATAATTCCTTACATATTATTGGCCAACAACTCGACAGCATTGAAGAAAAAATTGACAAACCTACTTCTTCAAAAATTGAAAAACCTTTAGTCGATTTACCTAGCCAAAGGCAAAACTTGAGCCTTAAAACCACCCAGACAAAAACTATTGAAAAAGTTGAACAAATGCTTTTTGACTTACAAAAAATAAAAACTGAGCAGAATACTTCTACTAGTACTGCCCGTGCTATATCAAGAAAAAAAGAAGAGACTGTTTTTTCCAAAGATTCAAATTTTGACTCCTCATCCTCTGCTTCTGATAAATTTGTTTTCAAATTACCTGAAATTAAAAGATTTGTTGGAAAACCCAATCCCATGTCTTTTACAAAAAGCTGGTATTCAAAACCTACTCCTCCTGATATGTAGTTCGAAGAAAGATTTTTCCAAACATAGTTTTCTGTTTCTGCTGATAAGCTTTATGAATGGAACATTGATGGCTTACATGAACAAGAAATTATTAATAAAATGAGTCATATGTCTATGGTTGCTAATGCTTATATTGACCATGCTGAAATTGTTGATCTTCTTACTATCGGTTTTTCAGGAACCCTTTGCAGTTGGTGGGAAAAATATCTTACCGACGAGTCTAGAGAATCCATCAAAAAGGTTGTTAAAAAAATGATGATGGTTTACCCACTTTTTATGAGAGAATTGGCCAAGGTATTCCTAATGGAGTCAATACTTTAATTTATACTATTATTAAACATTTTGTTGGAACTCCTTCTAATATTTCTTCTTGTATCAGTGATTATCTAAAAAATTTACGTTGTCCTACTATGTCTGATTACAGATGGTACCAAGATGTTTTTATTTCTAGAGTAATGCTTCGAAAAGACTGTTTGAAACTCTATTGGAAAGAGAAGTTTATTGCTGGTCTGCCTCCTCTCTTTGCTTATAAGGTAAAAGAAGAATTAACTGATAAAAATGGTACTATTAATTTCGATGATTTAACATACGGTGATATTTTTAGCATTATTAAAAAACTTGGTATTAACATGTGTAATGACCAAAAAAATGTTAAAACAATAGTTAAAAAAATAGTAAAAAGGCTTAATATGAAATGAGTAATTTCTGTGAACAATATGGTTTACCCCCCATTGCCCCTTCTAGGCAAAAAGGGAACAAGAAATATGATAAAGCCCATAAAGATTACAAATATAAAAAATATAAAAGACGTTTTACTAAACCTAATGATTTTTATGATAAAAGGAAAAATGTCTATAAAAAACATGATAAGTAGAAATCTGGTAAAAGAAATTGTTTCAATTGTGGAAAATTTGGTCACTTTAGTAAAGACTACAAACAAAAACCTGGTAAATTGAAGAATAAGCTTAATATGTTAGATATCAATGACAATGATAAAGAGGATCTGTTTCAGATCCTTGAATCAAGATCTTCTGCTTCATCTAATTCATTAGAAGATTATTTTCTCTCTTCAACTGATTCTGGCCATCACTCTAGCAGTGAAACTTTTGATTCCCCTAATTTTAAAATTGGTTGTAGAGACTCTTGTTGCAATACTATTAATGTTCTCTCCGAAGGTCGCAAAATAATTAATGTTTTAACCAAAGGAGAAGAACAAGAAAACTTGCTAATAAATTTGATAAGACAAATTGATAATCTTGAGCTAAAAGAAGAATATCTTAAAAAGCTCAAGAAAGCCCTGGTTAAGGATGAAAATGATAAAAAGATGAAATCAAAGATAAGTCTTGATGAAACTTTGGAAATATTTAATAAAAAGAAGTCCAAAGAGATAACTATTAATGATTTACAACATGAAATTACTATTATTTAGAAAGAAATCATTGAGCTAAAAAATGATTTTAAAAATGTTAAAAATAATAACTTTGACTTAAAACAAGAAATGTTACTTTTAAAAATTGATAAACAACTTGATAATGAACAATCTGATAGCGAGCGTGATGAGCAAAAAGACGAAGATGACTCCAGCCAACAAGCTCCGCTTTCTAATGCTATTCCTATTGATAATAGATTTAGTTTTATTAACAGATTTGTACGTTTTTAGACCCCTTAAAACACAAGTTGTTTAACCTAGTTATTTAGCCAAGTGATTACTTAGATAAATAATTCAGATCTAGGTTAACATAATCAAATCATATCTTGTAAGTAATGTGGAAAAATAAATAACACATGATATGATAACTCAGGAAAACCTAACCGGTAAAAAAACCTTGAGAGGATTTAACCTAGCTATCCTCAAGGTAAAACAAATTCACTATGAAAGAATTGAAGTTTTTACAATAGAACTTAGACCACTAACATCCTATTGCTACCTCGTGTAGAAAACTTACTACCACGACCACGTGACAGCTCTGAGTCCATAGACTACTTCTTTCTTTGATCCACTGCAACCACAAGTAGTCCCACTTGTGACTTTGAGACTCCACTCAAAGATTTCAGATCTTCTTGAAATTATTTATGCACCAACTGAAGCGATTACCAAGTTCTTGACATGAATCTTGATAACCTTAAGTGTGTATAAAGGTAAACACCTCTAAATCTCACAAGAAATTCAACATACGGCACATTAACAACATGTAAAACATAGCTAGGGTTTTTCTTTATATACTTGGAGTAAAATATAAAACCCTACACATCAAACCAGGCCTGGGCTGAGTTGGAAAAAATCTGCAGAAAATTAATCTGCATGAGGTTCGATCGATCGAGCCTTGCAGATTTAGCTAATAAATCCTGCAATTCACTCGATTCCAACTTCACAAATAAACACACTTTGAACAACCTAAATCTAGACTCTAAGTTTTGATCATGGCTTGCCAACACAATACACATTGAAGTTCTAATACATTTACTTCCTAAAGTCTTAGAACCTAACAAGATTGATCCCTCCAAAATGGTTTTCAAAAGTTAAAATTGTTGTCTGCCATGAATATGAATTCAATGTTATTGCTATGATTGACTCTGGTGCTGATATGAATTGCATTCAAGAAGGATAATTCCTTCCAAATATTATGAAAAATCCACTGAGAAGCTGTTTTTTGCTAATGGTACTTGATATGCCAAGAATGTATTGACCCCTTGTGATATATTAATTGATTAATTAGCCAAGTTTATTAATTAATCAAATTAACATGCAAGATACATGGTAGCACAAACAAATCACTAATTAAACTAAGTATGCAGCGGAAAATAAATTGACATGGTGATTTGTTTATGAATGGGGAAAACTTACATGGCAAAAACCCCACCGGGTGATTTTAAGGTCACCACTCCTGAGAATCCACTATTATCAAAACAAGTTGTTACAAGTAAAGGAATCCTAGTACCTTATACCAACCTACAGTTGAACCTTTAACCCAATACCAAATTAGACTTGTTCTGTAGTGACAATCTCTCATTTTCAATGCATGGCTCCAGTACATGACTAACCAATTGCGCGAATCCCAGTACGCGACTTGATTACCAACTTGAGAAGGATGTTGGCTGCAAAGTTCTTCTGTTCATCACACGATGAAGATCATGAAGTTGCTTGGTTACAAAATCCTATGGTGTACAAACACAAAGCTTCTTCAAGAGATAGAAGAACTAGGGCAAGCTAGGTTTTCGGTTACACCTTTCTTCACACTTGTGGAATTGTGCTCTTGTGCAACTTTGCGTAACCTTTTACGGCCCTCAAAATAATCCTTATTTATGTTTAGGATTGTGAGAAAAGAAAGCCCAAACATACACTCAAGGATTGGATGAAAAATAGCTTTAAAAAACTGAGTTTTATAAACCTCGATAGATAGCTATCTATTGAGCTAGCTGTCAAGGCACGGGCTTCAGCAGTTTTTAAACCTTGATAGATGCTAGCTATCAAGCTAGTTGTCGAGTTTTAATGAACAACACTTCTTTACTTGATTCTTGGACATATTTGCATGGCTTTAACACTTGAACTTGAAACCTTGTTTCTTGAAGCAATAAACACATCCTAGATCTACCCAATTACAAGTAAAGTGCGTTTTGTCAAAGGATTAGCCAATTACATAAAATAGTGACATATGTTCCTAACATTGAATCACATATGTCCTAAAAGTACTCAAATGAAAATCAAATATGAATTAAATAATGCTTATGTACGCCATGACAATATTTGTTTTAAAATTCCTTCTGTTCTTGTTAAAAACATGACTGACAAAGTGATTCTTGGTATTCCCTTCATAAATTCTTTGATGTGAACCCCGTCAAGAATAACGAGACCTAACAACGAAAGGGAACCCAAGATTGTTCTATGGACAGATTCAAATGGAAGACCTCGACCCGTTGTTTATGATAAACAAGAACCTCAGTATAAGGAAGATGCCACAAACGGTGGTGGAAACTCCATTTGATAAGTCAAGATGAACGCCACGGGAAATTCCGATAAGTTCGAATAGTTCTTCAAAGAACCAAAGAGAATAAACCTCACAAGTTTTTATGAATATTCAAAAATGTCTTTCAAAAATGTTTACAGACTTAGGAGCCTATTTAAGGGCTCCATAAAACTTGACAGACAAGAAAATATATTCTAAAAAAACTCCTAATTGATACCTAACCATATCAGGATTAAATTTGACCTAAAAAGCATTAAATGCACCTAAAAACAAGGAAATAAATCACCTAATCCTAAAATAACGTTTTTTTACATAAAAATACCAAAAATAATAAATTACAATAATTAAATAGTAAATTGTGTCGTGCATCACGATCCTTCTAGAATAGGCCCATAATATTTCTTGCCAATTCTTAGCCTTGACCGGATCCTTCTAGAACTTGAATCAAGGTGACGATTCTTTGCTGCCCACGTGGATCATGCTCAATGGGCCTCCACGAATTTGCTTGAGCCCATAACTCTTGGATGAATCCGTTGAGTACATCCTTGAACTTCTTTGCTTGTGCTCTCGTAACCGGCCCAATTGGTACTTGAACGAGATCCTTCGAAGCGGTGCCTTGGTCTCCATCATTCCCCTCCTCTTGAAAAGGATTTGCCCTCAAATCATCACCTACATCAAAAGGACTCAAATCAGTAACATTAAAAGTGGCACTTACATTGTACTCACCAGGTAAATCTAGCTTGTAAGCGTTGTCATTAATACGCTCAAGGACTTGGAAAGGACCATCTCCTCTTGGGAGCAATTTGGAACGTCTTTTTGCCGGGAATCTTTCTTTTCTCATATGCAGCCAAACCCAATCTCCGGGTTCAAAAACCAGATTGCGACGTCCCTTGTTGGCTTGTGTGGCATATTGCTCCGTTTTACGCTCAATGTTGAGTCTTGCTTTCTCATGAATCTGCTTCACAAAATCAGCTTTCTTTTTGCCATCTAAATTAATGTGCTCCATCAAAGGTAAAGGAAATAAATCCAATGGAGTTAAAGGATTAAACCCATGCACAATTTCAAATGGCGAAAATTTGGTAGCAGAATGAACAGCTCTATTATATGCAAACTCAACATGTGGTAAACATTCTTCCCATGTCTTGATGTTCTTTTTAATGATTGACCTCAATAGAGTAGACAAAGTCCTATTTACTACTTCAGTTTGACCATCAGTTTGTGGATGACAAGTAGTGGAAAACAATAGCTTAGTACCTAACTTACACCACAAAGTCTTCCAAAAATAGCTCAAGAACTTAGCATCTCTATCTGAAACAATTGTCCTAGGAATGCCATGTAATCTCACAATCTCTCTAAAGAACAAATCAGCAACATGTGAAGCGTCATCCGTTTTGTGACATGGAATAAAATGTGTCATTTTAGAAAATCTATCCATGACCAATAAAATTGAATCTCTTCCATGTTTAGTCCTAGGCAATCCTAACACAAAATCCATTGAAATATCAATCCAAGGCTCACTAGGAATTAGTAAAGGAGTATACAAACCGTTGGGCTGCACTTTGGATTTAGCTTGCTTACATGTGACACATCTACCACAAATCTGTTCGACATCTCGTTTCATGTGAGGCCAATAGAAGTGTTCCTGTAAAATAGCTAAAGTCTTTGCAACTCCAAAATGTCCCATTAATCCCCCACCATGTGATTCCTGCACTAATAACTCCTTCATAGAACAGTTAGGCACACATAGCTTATTTTCTCGAAATAGGAATCCATCAAGCCTAAAGAACTTACCAGAGGCGATTTTCTCACAAGCTCGATATTCCTCACAAAATTCGTGGTCTTCAGCATATAATTCTTTAATGTGTTCAAAAACCAAGCAATTTTGCATCAAGTGTGGAGAGTAAGGCATACCTGCGAGAAAGTGCATCGGCGACTACGTTCTCCTTACCTTGCTTGTACCGAATGACGTATGGAAACGTCTCTATGAACTCCACCCATCACGCATGCCTTTTGTTTAGCTTGTGTTGGCCCTTCAAGTGTTTCAAGGACTCATGATCGGTGTGAATCACGAACTCCTTAGGCCATAGGTAGTGCTGCCACGTCTCTAAAGCCCGAACCAATGCATAGAACTCCTTGTCATAAGTTGGGTAGTTTAAGGCTGCCCCATTGAGTTTCTCGCTGAAGTAAGCAATTGGTCGTCCTTCTTGCATAAGAACGGCGCCTATACCAATACCTGAAGCATCACATTCAATTTCAAATGTTTTAGAAAAGTTAGGTAAAGACAACAAAGGTGTGTTAGTCAGCTTCTCTTTGATTAATTGAAATGCCTTCTCTTGTTCTTCTCCCCACTGAAACCCAATGTTCTTCTTGATCACTTCGGTAAGCGGTGCGACTAAGCTACGAAAGTCCTTCACGAACCGCCGGTAGAAACTAGCAAGTCCATGAAAGCTACGAACGTTAGCTACACTTGTGGGGCTCGGCCATTCTTGGATTGCACGTACCTTCTCTTCATCGACCTGTATACCTTGTGCACTAACAACAAATCCCAAAAATACAAGCTTATCAGTGTAAAAAGTGCACTTCTTTAAATTAGCAAACAACCTTTCTTTCCTTAGCACATCTAAAACGGATTTCAAATGTACTACATGATCGTCTATATTTTTGCTCTAAATGAGTATATCATCAAAATAGACAACAACAAATCTGCCTATAAATGCACGCAAAACATGGTTCATAAGTCTCATAAAGGTGCTCGGAGCATTAGTCAAACCAAAAGGCATAACTAACCATTCATACAAACCATATTTTGTTTTGAAGGAAGTTTTCCATTCATCTCCTTCTTTTATCCTAATTTGATGATAACCACTTTTTAAGTCAATCTTAGAAAATATGCAAGAACCATACAGCTTATCTAACATATCATCTAAGTGTGGGATAGGGTGACAATACCTTACCGTTATGTTGTTGATGGCTCGGCAATCAACGCACATTCTCCACGTCCCATCCTTCTTAGGCACAAGTAAGACCGGAACCGCACATGGGCTCATGCTCTCCCTCATGTGCCCTTTCTCCAACAATTCACTTACCTGCCGTTGAAGCTCCTTTGTCTCCTCAGGATTGCTGCTATAAGCTGGTCGGTTTGGAATGGTTGCACCGGGAACAAAATCAATTTGATGTTCAATCCCTCGGATTGGAGGTAACCCATGTGGTGTTTCCTCGGGGAAGACATCCTAGTACTCCTGCAAAAGAGAAACAATAGAACTAAGCAAAGCAAGGTCAAGTTCGTTAGTGTTTAAAAGTGCCTCTTTGTACAAAAGTACAATCATCGGCTGATTTGAAAACATTGCTCGCTTAATCTCACTCACTTTTGCATAGAAATTCTTTTGTTTTCTCTCTAATTTTCTCTCAAGGGCCGAACTTTGATTTTCTTTTTCTCTCTCATTTTTCTTGGCCTCTCTCTGATTTTCACTCTTTTTCTTTTGCTCACTCTCTTTCTTTTGATCACTCTCCTTTTGTAATCTCACTTGATCCTCGTATACTTGCTGCAGTGTCAATGGTACAAGAGTGATTGATCGTTGATTAAGTACAAAAGAGTACTTGTTCGTAAAGCCATCATGCTTCGCTTGCCTATCGAACTGCCATGGACGACCTAGCAATAAGTTTCCCACTTGCATCGATACTACATCACACAACACTTCATCTTCATATTTACCGATTCGAAATGCAACTAACACTTGCTTGTTCACCCTTATCTCACCACTATCATTTAGCCATTGCAACTTGTATGGCCTAGGGTGCTTTACCATGGGCAATCCCAATTTCTCTACCATAATTGTGCTTGCAACATTAGTACAACTACCACTATCAATAATCACATTACATACCTTGTCTTTAACGTAGCACCTAGTGTGAAAGATATTCTCCCGCTGTACTTCATCAACTCCTTTTACTTGCAAGCTCAATGCTCTCCTTGCCACCAATGTCAATGCGTCAGGGGCTAAATACTCCTCCTCGGAAACATCCTCCAATGGCGGCATGTCGTCAGTGTCAGAATCTTCATCATCGATCACAATTTCACCATTGGCTTGCAACACCATGACTTGCTTGTTTGGACATTGACTTGCTATGTGGCCCCTGCCTTGACATCTAAAACATTTAATATCACGATTCCTAGAGGTAGAGGCTTCAGTTTTACCTTGAGGAACGTGGCTGGTGGTCGCGGTTTTGGGCTCAGGTTTGGGCGTTTGTGACTTGTCCAGCGGCTTGGCATGACTTGATTTCCAAGAGGTAGAACTAAAGTTATGGCCTGCACGTGTCCCACTCCCTCTCTTGAGTTGTTGTTCCACTTTGATAGCCATATGCACCATATCTTCCAATTCCACATAATGCTGCATCTCTACCTTATCATGGATCTCCCGGTTTAAGCCAAGTAAAAATCTGGCCATTATAGCCTCCCAATCCTCCTCCACATTAGCGCGGATCATAGTAATCTCCATCTCCGTGTAGTAATCCTCTACGCTTTGACTCCCTTGTCTAAGACCTTGTAGCTTTTTGTACAACTCTCGGTAGTAGTAACTTAGAACGAACCGCTTTTTCATCACTACTTTCATCTCCTCCCATGTGTCTATTGGGTGTTCTCTATTCCACCTCCTGTTTATCGCAAGCTGATCCCACCAAGTAATAGCATATTCAGAAAATTCAATCACGGCTAATTTTACCTTCTTTGCCTCGGAGTAGTTGTGGCAATCAAACACGAACTCCATCTTTTTTTCCCACTCAAGATATGCCTCAGGATCAGATCTACCTTGAAAGGACGAATTTTCATCTTAATACCACCCAAGTTGTTATCTTCGCGATTCCTAGCTCCTCTATATCTTCCTCCAGGTCTCCTATTGTTAACAATGGAATCTCGATCTTTTTCTTCATCAAAACCAAACCCATAAAGCTCTTCATCCTCCTCCCTTGATGGATATCTTTCCCTTCTACGCAAATTACGACCTTTTTGTGGTTGCTCCTCACATCTATTCTCCATTTGATCTATTCGTTCATGAACCTGCTCCATCTCCATCTTCATCACACGCCTCATCTCACTCATCATAGCCTTCATAAATACCTTCGGATCAACCAATTTTGTTTCATCTTCGGTAATGCTTTTACCACTATCGTGAGACATGATTTCTACAAAACAAAGGTTAGAAACAAAAAAAGAAAAAAGAAAAAAAAAAGGACCTCACGAATCATTCCCTTACGTGTTTACACTCAAGAATATGGATCACTCTCCACTCGTGTTTCACTCAAAATAATATGGCTTTTACCCTCTGATGTTCTCACCACTCTTGCCTTTTTCCCCTCGATAATTCTCTTTCAGTTCTTTTGAAACTAAACAAACAACTCAAAAATTTCCAGCAACAATTTACCAAGAACTAATCAAGGAATTTCATATTTGAATACAAGGAATATGGAAATTTTCAGAATAGAATTAGAAGGAATATGGCAGATTGGAATTTCCACTTGGTTTTTTTTTTTTTTTTTTTTTTTTTTTTTTTTTTTTTTTTTTTTTTTTTAACGATCAGCAACTAGCTTTTGAGAATAATGAAATAAAATTTCGAAATAACTAAGAGATGTGAGACCAAACCAAGAGTTCAGATATCAACAAGAACAAACAAAAATTGAACAGATAGGGTAAAGGAAATTCGGCTAAGAAGAAACAAAGGAATGAAAGATGTTAAAGGATAGGCAAACCTGAACTAGAAACCGTGCTCTGATACCAATTGATGTGAACCCCGTCAAGAGTAACGAGACCCAACAACGAAAGGGAACCCAAGATTGTTCTATGGACAGATTCGAATGGAAGACCTCGACCCGTTGTTTATGACAAACAAGAACCTCGGTATAAGGAAGACGCCACAAATGGTGGTGGAAACTCCGTTTGATAAGTCAAGATGAATGCCACAGGAAATCCCGATAATTTCGAATAGTTCTTCAAAGAACCAAAGAGAATAAACCTCACAAGTTTTTATGAATATTCAAAAATGTCTTTCAAAAACGTTTACAGACTTAGGAGCCTATTTAAGGGCTCCATAAAACTTGACAGACAAGAAAATATATTCTAAAAAAAACTCCTAATTGATACCTAACCATATGAGGAATCAAATTTGACCTAAAAAGCATTAAATGCACCTAAAAACAAGGAAATAAATCACCTAAACCTAAAATAACGTTTTTTTACATAAAAATACCAAAAATAATAAATTGCAATAATTAAATAGTAAATTGTGTCGTGCATCACGATCCTTCTAGAATAGGCCCAAAATATTTCTTGCCAATTCTTAGCCTTGACCGGATCCTTCTAGAACTTGAATCAAGGTGACGATTCTTTGCTACCCACGTGGATCATGCTCAATGGGCCTCCACAAATTTGCTTGAGCCCATAACTCTTGGATGAGTCCGTTGAGTACATCCTTGAACTTCTTTGCTTGTGCTCTTGTAACCGGCCCAATTGGTACTTGAACGAGATCCTTCGAAGCGGTGCCTTGGTCTCCATCATTCTTTATATCCTTTTCTTACTAAACATGATGGTATTACTATTGACCCTTTTGGGCAGAAAGTCAAATCTAAATTTGCTTCAAAATTTGAAATTGATACTGATGTTTCTTTAGCAAACATCTAAATTTTCTTAAGCAAGAGGTTAGATATAAGAAGATTGCTAAACAACTTTTTGGTAAATTATTATAGTCCAATATTGATAACTTCCATAAAATATTAATCAATGTGGTTTGTTTTGATAACCCTAATGCTTTTTGGCATAGGAAAAGGCATATTGTTAGTTTGCCCTATGAGAAAGATTTTAATGAAAAAAACATTCCTACTAAGGCTCATCCCATTCTAATGATTGCTAAAACTGTTGAATTTTGTAAAAAAGAAATTCATGATTTGCTTGTGAAAAAGCTGATTAGGAATAGTAAGTCCCCTTAGTCTCGTGCTGCTTTCTTTGTTCAAAAAAATGTTGAAATTGAAAGAGGGACCCCTCACCTAATTATTAATTACAAGCCTTTGAATAAAGTATTAAAATGGATTAGGTATCCTATTTCTAACAAGAATGGCCTAGTATATAGGCTAAGTGATGTTGTCGTATTTTCTAAATTCGACATGAAATCTAGGTTTTGGTAAGTCCAAATCAGTGAAGCTGACAAGTACAAAACTGCCTTCACCATCCCATTTGGACATTATGAGTGGAATATTATGCCTTTTGGTCTCAAGAATGCCCCATTGATAGAAGGACATTTCTGAAGGACAAATTCATCCCATTGACAGAGCCATTCAGTTTGCTAATAAGTTTCCTGATGTCATTATTGATAAAACACAACTACAAAGATTCCTTGAGTCTCCAAATTACATTGATGACTTCTATAAGGACTTGAGGAAACAATGTAAACCTCTTTTTGACTGGTTAGAGAATAATCCTCCACCTTGGACTGACATTTATACTTCTCTTGTCAAACAAATCAAGTCCCATGTTAAAACTCTGCCTTGTCCTCGTATTCCTATTGTTAATGCTTTCAAAATTGTTGAAACTGATGCCTCTAACATTAGTTATGGAGGTATTCAGAAACAATGTGTTTCACCAGATTCATCTGAACAAATTGTTCGTTTCCATTCAAGAGTCTAGAATAATGCACAAATAAATTATAGTACCATTAAAAAGAAATCTTATCTGTAGTATTATGTATTTCCAAATTTCAAAGTGATTTGCTAAATCAAAAGTTTTTGTTACGAATTGATTGCAAAAGTGCTAAATATGTTATAGAAAAGGATGTTGAAAATATTGCTTCAAAACATATTTTTGCCAAATGGCAAGCTATTTTAAGTGTTTTTGATTTTGATATTTATAGACACTCGATTTTGCACCCATAAACTAGAATGACCATTCACATACCTGAAAAAAAAAAAATCATGATTGCATTACATGCATTAATTCATTCATTGCATATCAAAAAAATGATCTTGAGATTCTAATGGTCGCGACAGTATGCTTGATTTCCAAATCGGACTGTCGGATTGAAAGATATTGCATGATCAGGTTTGCACAATCTATATGCATTATGTTTGGGTGGAACCAACTACGCACGATTAATTTAAATTAATTCTGATTGGCTAGACAATTAAAATTAATTAAATAATTTCGTGGTTGGTAGTTAATTAGTGTTAAAATAGGCTTGCTTGCATGGGAATAAAAGAGGATAATAAAAAAACAACAAAATTGTGGATAATCAAGACTTTTTGGAGTATTTATCTACAAGATTATCATTGCTGAAAATACCTAAATTATCAAAAAAAAAGTTTAATTTTTAGAATGTCGATTAAAAACTCGTCTAAGTGCAAGTCCCGGCACAAAAAACCTCAAAAAAGAAGTCCAAAATGGACCAGAGCTCGAACACATGACCGGCACCCAAAAGGGCCATTTGGCACTTTCCAAGTGCTGAGTGGCACAAATACAGGCCCCGGCTCGAGGGCACTTGGATTGAGATAAACCTTACATTTTTTTTTTTTTTTTAGAGATAAAGACGCATCCCAGTTCGTATTCTGATCATTTAGCTAATTTTTCGAACATCCCAGCCTCTATAAATAGAGGATGCCTCTCAAAATTCAACACACTTTTTCACGCTCTCTGACTCCCTTCTTTTTGACTCTTTTCTTCTTTTATTTTCCCTCTTACATTAAAGACGTTCTAGAGGCTCTAACATTAGGAATTTCTTTTTTGTAAGCGAAATATTTTAGGTTTCAAAAAGAATTGAATAAATTTCTTAGACCCTAAAATATTCCTTCACTACTAAGAAGAGCACGCTCATGCAAAAGGTAGTTTTTCTTTGTCCTTGATCATTTCCAAGAAAAATTTTCACACAATTTTTTTTTTTTGAAACTTTGAAAAATTTTCATTCACTATTTATGATGATTTAAAAAAAATATATAAAAATAAAATTTTTTTTAGGGAGTTGACTAAGTTAACTAAGTCAAACCTGAGTTGACTTAGCAACTCAAGTCACTTAGACAAATTGGGGGGGGGGGGGGGAATTTTGGCCCTCATTTCCTTTTTTTTTTTTTTTTTTTTTTTTTTTTTTTTTTTTTGCCTTTCTCTCTTCTTTCTTCCTTCTTCCTCCATTGTCACTATTCACTTCCTTCATCCACTTAGATTTTCTCCTTCCCTACACCATTTCTTCTCTAAAAAAAAAAAAAAAACACTTTCCTAAGCTTCTCAACCTCCCTTCACTCATCTCTCTCAATACTTTTTCAGATCCTCATATTCTTGACTATTTTTTCTACACACCCATTTCCAAATTTCCTTTTTCTTTGCATTGATAATGGCATCATATTCCAATAGGCCTTCTTTTCTCACTTTTCATGGGAAAAAATATCATCTATCCCTTGAATGGAATGATGAAGAGGGCTCCTTCAAGATCCCAAGACCCATGCTCCTCATTCTAATATGGACTTTAAGGTGAGCTTGTTTTGTTTTGTTTTTGTTTTTGTTTTTTTTTTTTTGGGAAATTTGTTGATTTCATGCTTTATTGGAAGTTTGGTGTTGAGAAATTGTCATTTTGTTATGTTTTGCTTTTTGTTGAAATTTTGGACATTGTAGAGTTTGGTTGGAAATTCTTATGATCATGTTGTAATCTTGGCTTTAGGGACATTTTGAATTGTTGAGTTTTTTGGCATAGTGTAATTTGAACAATGTTGATGGGTCATGAATTTTGGCAATGTACATCATGTGGTATTGTTGGATGAATTTAGACTTGAATTTTGGGGGCATTAAAGTTATGGAAATTTGTTGTGTAGGCTTGTTTGGACAAATTCATTTTTGATGTATGCAGAAACTTGGTTGGAATGTGTAAGTCTTGTTTTATGATCATGGAAAATTTTTCGGATATGGGTTTGTATTTTTTGTGTTAGACATGAAATTTTGAATATGCAAAATTTTGTAGAGTGTGAGATTTTTGATCATGGAAAATTTTTATTGGTCATGTAATTTTTGGTTGTGGAAAAATTTTAATTGGTACATGTAATTTTTGGTTTTGGAAAATATTTTTTGTTAGGTATATGATTTTTGGGCATGGTGTTGTTGGGTATGTGATTTTTGGTCATGGAAAATTTTGTTGGAGCATGTAATTTTTAGACTTCTCGATGATGGGTTGAACTTTGTTTTGTAGAACCTCAAAAGTTGAGGTAGCCTTCAAATGCTAAAAGGCATATGGGAAATATTGTCTCCAGATATTAGGAACATTATTAATGGTGCGGGCTTTCAGACTTTCTTAGAGGCCTTATTGAATTAGGAGACTCATGAGTACAAGGATCTCCAGTTGCTCCTTGCTTTGTCAGAACGGTTTTGGGATACCACGTGCACATTTCATTTCCTAGGCATTACTAAAGTAATGTTGACACCTTACGATCTCTTTGTCATCACTGGTTTGAGTTTGGGTGGTGAAAGAATCAAGGTTAATGATTTCCTTACTCCAAAAGAGATTAAGAGTCTTTTAGGTGTAGTGCCTTCAAAGTTGAAGAGTAAAAATGCCTCTCTGATGTGGCTGTATGAGAATATTGAGAGCTGTGAAACTGTGGTAACGGGTACACGTATGTTCATGCTCCTCTTCATTGGGACTTTCTTGTGTCTAGACTTGGGCAGTACTATGAGTTTGCGCTATTTGTGGAGTTTGAGAGATATTGACCAGATCAAGAATGATGATTGGGGTGGCATGGCCTATGCGACCCTCTTGCATTTTATGACTTAACTTTCCAAGCGCAATCTCTCAAGCTTAGAAGGTGTCCCATTTGTTTGGTAGGTAAGGTTTGGAATTTTTTGGGCTGTGTGTGGGTTTTGAAAAGTTATTTTGGCTAGGTTGTAATGGTGTGTGAATTTTTTCAAATTTGGATGTATGAATATTTTGGGGTTGGTCCTCAAGTTCGGGAAGATGTTGATGGCATATATTCTAGATTTCTCCGTTGGTTACCTAAATACCGTTTGTCAATGCCTTCCAAGCATTCTTTGGAAGTTTGGTGTATAGTGATTGACAATTTAACTGTAGCTGATGTGAAGTTTTTTTTTTTTTTTTTTTTTTTTTTTTTTTTTTTTTTTTTTTTTTTTTTTGGTTTAAGGGTTTTTGTGTTTAATTGTGGTTTGGTCTTCTTTTCATTCTGGGTTTTTTTTTTTTTTTTTTTTTTTTTTTGTTGTGATTTTCAGATGTCTTTGAATCCTTGGGTTGGATGTGAGGAGGATGCTGAGTGTGAATGGGCTTTAGAGCTGAACAGTTGCTAGGTGTTGTTTGAGTGTGGCCATGGGAGGTACTGGTATCTTAGTGATTGGGTGTTGCCTTAGGTTCACCATGTATATCCTCCTACGACAATTCTAGTTCCTCTTTGTCCCCTCATTCAGTTGGCTAACCTTCTAGCTAATGAAGAGATTGCTCATGCTTGAATTGGCCATGCTGTTTCAGGGATACCAGGAAATTATCTGGATTTTATTCAAACTTAATTGCAAGGTTGTCTGGCCGGCATCCCTGTTGCCTCGATTCCTCTCTTTCCTTATGAAGTCGAGTTGCATTTCATCTTGTATGCTTTTTACCCATATTTCCTCTTTGTGACAATGTTTGCATGTTGCATTCTCAAGCTTCATCTTCTAAAGAAGAGGAAGAGAAAGAAGAGAGTCCCCCTCCTAGTCATGCTAGCGGCTCTTCTAGTTCTTTCATAGAGACCTATCCTCATTTTCTTGCATGGTAATATGAAGTGATGAATCCTGATGGATCGTATAGCTTCATGACTTTAGACAGGCCAGAGCACACTCTAAACGTCCCTTGGCCTGATCTGGTGTGTTCTTGAATCTTTAGTTCTTTGTCCTCATTTCTTCTTGGCTCATTGAATTGCTCATGATCTGGTAAATTTGTGTTTCAGGTTGATGTTGATCTTGTGGAAGAAAGCATGCAGATGATCGGAGGTTTGCAACTGGTAGCATGCACTCAGTCTTCTTGATATGTTATCAATGAAGCGAGCTAGGTATAAGATGATGCTTTCTGAGTGTCTTTACTTGGACTTCCTGATGGTTGATCTAACACTTGACTTTGTTGATTTTTTAGGTGAGTCGAATGGCATTGGTTGATGCCAACACACGAGCCTTGGAGGAATGGATCAGAAATATTGAACTTCAGAACTGACAGCAAGAATCTCGGTTTTATGCAAGTCAGGAAGGAGACACTGAAGGCGACTTCTCTAGAGGTGGGCCGAGGAGATCCTTGCGCAGGCGGACTCAGAGTCCTAATGATGCTTGATTTGTGTTTTTAACTTCTACAAAAACAAGAAGAAACATTTCTTAGACAAATTTTTATTAATCTTAGCTTTTAGCTCTTTGCCTTTGAATTGTTTCTGATCTAGTTAAGACTTTAGATGAGACAAGTTTAGAATTCACCTGATGAAGTCTTGTAGTAACTAGTTAAACTTATCTAACAAATTCTGATGAAATTTTCTCTTACTTGATTGAGACAGAACCAAATGCCCCTAGTTTAAAGACTTGTGCTTGTTGATCCTTCATTTTTGAAAAGCATTATATTTTTTTTCTTTCTCCCTTTTTTTTTTTTTTTTTTTTAATATTTTTTGAAAAGAATGAGTGATATTTACTTATTTCAGAAATAGGGGATGAGGCATAACCAAATGCCCCTAGTTTATAAGATGAATACATGACTTTGAAAAATCTCAATTTTATCAAATTTTTTGGAAAGCAATGATGCAGGAAATTTTTTTTTAAAACAAATGTACAAAGTGTCTGAATACCCCAAGTTAACAAGAAAAATCTCTCTTGAATGTTAAATAAGGTCAAAAACAGATCTAAAGAGTGCCTGAAAATGTAAAACAGGGTAAATGAGCCTTAATGGAGTTTTTTGAGTGTTTTACGTTTTCAAGTTTTTTGAAAGATATTTTGTTCATTTGTGACCATGAAACACTTTAGCCTATAGTTTGATTTGCCAAACTATGTGAAACTTATTTAAACCTGGTTAAAGACTGAAGTAGCTTATTTTAGCCTCTTCCTGCAAACGAATCTTTGCATCAAGGTTAGCAAAACACAATAATCACAAGCAAAAGTCATTCATGGCTAGCAATCAAAAATTTTCTCATTCAACCATTCGTGATATCAATAGATGGGTCCGTAGCTTTGATTTTAGTACCAGGACCAATTTTACAGCTTATAAACTAGAGGGAATCAAGGCTTTGAGAAACATCAAAATCAAGTGGGACTTCCTTTGTGCTGCTGTGAAGTTCTAGGACCTTGAAGATCATGTGTTCTGGTTTAAAACTGCTAAATAATTTTCAACTATTCTTGGTTATGATCCAAGCAAGAAATCCATAGCAGTTTCTTGTGATTCCAGGCATAGGGAACTTTTGTCTAATGCTCTAGGTCTTCCTACTTCCATCACTAGTAGTATGATTGAAGGACATATGGTGTGTCACACTCCAAACCCAAAAGGGTCCAAAGCATGAGAAAAACATCCCAAGGGTACCTGTAGATTTTTCCTTTTTGGCAAATCAAACTATAGGAGATCTTTATTTTCCTTTCTTTTCCAAAGGATAAGAATATACAACCATACTAAAATCTCCACATTACAAGTCAAAGCTCTATAACACATTTATGAACAATAACTAAAAATCATGTGCCTCCACATAATACATGAATATATTACAAAACTCTAATTAAATTACACAAAGTCACAATCTTATCGAGAATAAGGACCTAAACATCGAGTCTAGGCCTACCATGCCAATGGCTAACAAACCTCAAGCGATCCACCTCCAATAGAATTAATTAAGGTCACGTTAAACATAGCAAGATCGAATCACCAACCATTTACAGCAAAAGTCTCCAAATTTAACATAGCACTCTAATCATCACCAAAGAAGTAAGCTCCATACCCAAGGTATAGCTAATAAATCTGAAAAACTGTTAGAGGGTGGGATGAGCTAATGCCCAGTAAGTAGCATAATTAATGGGGATGGGGAAAATGCAAGTTTCATCTTCAATAATAATAATATGACAAGAATGATTAAATAATGAAACACAAAGTTTCTCAAAGTAAATACGTTGAAATTATATACTATAATCTGTGAGCACCAACAATATAATTTCCAAAGCCATAATATCTAACATAAGGTAAATTATTACAAATGTACCATACTACCACTTAGACCGGTCAGGGGATCCACCCATTCACAACTGGCATAATATTGTCCTCTCTGGTATGTAGACTCTTGGCCCTATGGACAGCAGCCTCACCCATACCCTCAAGGTTTTTCTCTCCCTCCATTGGCAACAAAGAGGTTCCTTGATTGTGTGTAGGTGGGGCTGCTGCCCAAGAGGCCAAGAAATCATACATGGCATGGTGTTAAAACCACATAAAGCTCACAGGTTACATTACGTTGAAACGCATAGTTTATATCCAGGTAGTTCAAAAAAACCTTAAATAATCTAACTTCTACAAAGTTTGAAAGGTTTTCAAGTTCATTCTTGTCAAGAGATTTTCTATCAATTTCCCACATAACAAGACATGATAAGCATCTTTAATTTTTCTAATATACCATAAAATCCATGAATTCCTTATCAAAAATTAAATAAAAGATGCTCATATTTTTCATGTTAACAATTCATGCATTTCCCCAAATGCAATATCAAATATGATGCACTTTTCATACATAATAATATATGATAGGGTCACAACACAACACTTTTAAGAAAACATATTTTCATATATAATTTTGCAAAATGCGTTTAACCCAAAAACAATGTTTATGAAACATGGTTATTTTCCAAAAATCCCATTAAAAAGCTACTTACCTTACAGCCCGCAAAAAGCCTAATTCTCCAAGCTCCAAAGAAGATTAGCTAGAACCTCAACATTATCAAGCAAACCTAACACAATAAGCATAAAGCTCAAAATTGTATCTAGCTACAATTTAGGAATTGCCAAATAAGCACTTAATTAGGCAAGCCTAGTATTTAACCTTATCAATAACATATTCCTCTTCCAAAGTTTCTCAACAAATTAATTCACAAGGCATAGACTCCAATTTATAAAGTTAACCCATTCAATATCATCTCTAACATTATGACTAGCTTCCATAAGATTTACACGACAACATCAAGAGACCCATGTAAGCAAAATCAAAATATCCTCCAAGACAAGAAATTTAGAACTTCAACTAACTCCAAATAAACCCAACAGCAATGGAAAAATTAGATTTACCAACCATCACATGTTATAACTCAAAACCCCTAAATTTCTACCATAAATAAACCTTAGATAGTCATCATTAACACAAACCATAAACCCACTCATCAAATAATTCCACCAATACAAAACCCATACATATAAACACATAAATATCACTCCTAATGGTGGTGAAATTGATGAGGTAGCAGACAGGATCTATGCTAGGATTGCTAGATTGGTCCAAGGTGGTGAGCGTAGGTAGGAGGGTTGTTCTTTTGGGGAGTTCCATAAGCAAAACCCTCAAACTTTTAATGGGGAGCCTGACCCAATGGCAGCAGAGAATTGGTTGCTAAAGATGGAAAAGTTATTGAGAGCCTTGAACTACTTGATTTGAGTTATTGGTTTCTACCCCTGTCGGTGATACTTTAATGACTAATCTTGTGATTAAGTCTTGTATCATTTGTATTGAGGATAGAGAGTTATTGGCTAATTTGGTGTTAATAGATATGCATGATTTTGATGTCATTTTGGGCATAGATTGGTTGGCTTCTTACCATGCTAGTATGCATTGTTTTGAGATAGAGGTGGTGTTTAGGCCTCCAGGTGAATCAGAGTTTCTATTTATAGTTTCATGTTTGCCTTTATACCTCATGTGGTATCTAAGGATGGAATTACGATGAATCATAGTAAGATAGAAGCGATGGTTAATTGGGATAGGCCTATAAATGTGAGTGAGGTTAGAAGTTTCTTAGGCCTTGCTGGTTACTATTGAAGATTTATAGAGAGATTTTCCCGCATTGCAGCTCTTTCGAATGGAAGGAAGTTACACGCTAAATTAAAGGTGTGAATTCTAGTTGAATCAAGTCGTGTTCTTGGGTCATGTGAGAAAAGCTTCCAAGAGCTAAAGTGGAGATTGGTCATAGCTCTAGTGTTAACTATCCCTTCAGGTACGAGGGGTTTTGTCATTTATAGTGATGCTTCTCATAAAGGACTTGGTTGTGTGTTGAAGAAAAATGGGAAGGTTGTGGGTTATGCCTCTCGTCAGTTAAAAAATTATGAGAAAAAGTACCCCACTCATGACTTGGAGTTGGCCACAGATGTTTTTACTTTGAAAATTTGGAGACATTATTTGTATAGGGAAAGATATGAGATTTTCACTAGATCATAAAAGTTTAGAGTATTTATTTAACTAGAATGAGCTAAATATGGGACAACGGAGATGGTTGGAACTCGTTAAGGATTATATTTGCTCTATTAATTGTCATCTTGGTAAGGCTAATGTTGTAGCTGTTGCTCTTAGTAGAAAGCTTTCAAGTTTTTCAGTTGCTTTGCTAACTACTCAAAAGGAAATTATTTGTGATCTTGAAAGGATGGATATCGAAGTTGTTATGGGCCATTCTGAGGCCTACTTGGTTAGTTTGAGTGTTCAACCAACTTTGGTAGAACGAATTAAATTGTCACAGGCCAATGACTCCCATTTAAAGAAAATCATGGATGAGGTGCATAGTGGAAAGAAATCTAAATTTCTATTTCTGAGGATGGTGTTTTGAGATTTGGGAGTAGACTTTGTGTGCCAAATGATCTATTAATTAAAAAGGAGATTCTAGAGGAGGCTCACTATTCCCCATATCCAATACATCTAGGTAGTACAAAGATGTATCATGATCTTCGTGAAAACTTTTGGTGGAATAATATGAAGAGAGAGATTGCTCATTTTATAGAGCATGCTTGGCTTGTTAGCAAGTTAAGGTGTTGCACTAACGACCCTTAGGTTTATTGGGAGAAAATTAATATGGATTTTGTTTTAGGATTGTCGAGATCTCCTAAAGGTGACGATGCTATTTGGGTGATTGTTCATAGAATGACAAAATCAACTCATTTTCTCCATATTCGGATGAACTACTCTATTTATCAGTTAGCTCAGCTTTATGTTGATGAGATTGTGAGACTTCATGGAGTACCCCTTCTATTGTTTCAAATAGAGATCCAAGGTTTACTTCTCATTTTTGGGGTGGTGTGCAAAAGGCCTTGGGTACTAGATTTGATTTTAGCACAGCTTTCCACCCTCAGACAGATGGTATTAGAGCCCTGCCCTAGCCGGAAGAATGGGCCCCACACGTGAGGACGCGTGTGCCCATAAGGGGGGTGGATTGTAGTGACCCAAGAGGGGGTCTTGCATTTCATAGAATCTCACATTGCCTAGGGAAGCACATGGGGATGTGCTTATAAGGAATGCATTCCCTTGTTGTGTATGAGGCCTTTTCCCCAGCGTAACCTAGGGTAGAACAAAACCTTGAGCGACTAAGAGAGCCTTCAGGCCGTCCAAAAAGGACAATATCATGCACACGAGGGGGGTGGGTGACATGGTGAGTCTTTATGCAATTCTTTCAAGACTGATTAACAAATGCACTTATGTAGTGACTAAAAACATGCAGAAAAATTTTGGCTTGGTTCTTTGCTTCGTGAGAAAATTTTTGCTTCACTCTGGAAGGCATGGTTTTATGGATACTCGAGCCATAAGTGTATTGAGTGAAATTAAGGATGGTGATAATCCTGTTTCTCTGATCTTGACAGAAACTTTTCTAGCCATAAATGTTGTGAGTCAAATTAAGGATGGTGATAATCTTGCTTCTCTAATCTTGGTAGAAACTCTTCTAGGACTGGACTCTGTATTTCATGGTGGAAAGTCACAGAACTTTCTTGGGAGTCCTTTGACTTTGCAGATATAGTTGATGGAAAGACTGGATTTGGTTGCTAGGCCCACAACTAGTAATTATGGTCCTAGCAGTTTTCTTAGTAGGACTGTCATCAAAACTGAGTGCCAAATTGAGAGTGATTAGGTGAAATTTTTGAACAAGAAATGCAGTGCATCCATTCGATGGAATTGTTATTGGTGGAAGTGTCCAACCCCTCTACTATGGTCTTTAGGATCAGATCACATCTTCATAGTTGGATTAAGGGGGGCAACTTTCTATCAGGCAGATAGACTCTTGAGGTAGTTCCAATATGAGCAAGGAATGCCCGGTGGAAAAGGAAGAAAACCTTTCACTCCTGTGGACACAAATCCTACTTCTATAAGGAACATGTTGTTAGGCTTGGAGATGGCCGACCGAGTGGATCAATCTTTTGTCAAGGTTCACTTTCACTGGATGACTATAGAATACTCTAATTGGTTGGTGGACAAGATTGCTAACATAGTTGCTATGAGAAAACAGTTTCTTAGAGAAAATCGGGAAAGACTTGATGATGACAACTGTGAGTTTAAAAGGAGATTTGGTTTGGGTTTTTTTTTTTTTTTTTTTTTTTTTTTTTTTTTTTTTTTTTGGTAATGGCATGGTTTAATGGAATGGTAGGGTTTTAGGAAAAGAATTTTTTTTGCTTAATGGGTAAATGGTGGGTTTGGGGATATTGTGACCAAACCAATGTATGGTTACCAATGTACCTCACTGGCAAAAGGATCAGGTCATCACGTAGTTCATTTTTTATTTGCCTTAATTTTTTACTAAGCCGCCTTTTCAGGTTTTCAACCTAGAAAGCTTTCTCACTCTTTTTTTTTTTTTTTTTTTCAAACCTATGAATGGGAAAAACATAATTTACAACCACTTCAGACGTGGTGTTTTTAGACTACCACCTCAAACGTGGTATTTCTTTAATTGATCCATATTGGTTGGCTCGGTGAAAGGATTTACATCTAAGTCCATCAACCTTACTGCTCCCCCAGAGTATATCTGCTTGATAATATGTAGGCCTGCCCAATTTTGCTTGAACTTCCTATTTGTCTCTTGAATCGGGGCTCAAATCTCTTTCAACACTAAATCCCCCAAGTTCAAATCTCTGGTTCTTAACTTCTTGTCAAAAGCTTTCCTAAGCCTCCTTTGATAACCTTGAATGTGAGACAAGGCCTTGAGTCTTTTCTCATCCAGCATGCATAATTGGTCATATCTGCTTTGCAACCAATCTACTTCAGGGATTTCACTTTCCAGTACTGTCCTTAGTGAACGAACACCCATTTCAATGGGTAGGACTGCTTCCATCCCATACACCAATGAATACGAAGTGGCTCCTGTGAAAGATCGAATTGATGTTCTATACCCCCAAAGTGCATAGGGTAATTATAGGTGCCAGTCCTTATAGTTTTTCATGCTCTTTTTCAAGATTCGCCCTATATTCTTGTTTGTAGCCTCAACTACTCCACTAGTCTAAGGACGCTAAGGTGAGAATTTGTGGTGCTAAACACTACAAGAAAATGTATTTTTAGTGACGAAAAAATTCGTCACTAAAAGTCCAGTTTTTTATCGCTAAGAACCTTTAGTGACAAAATTGGACTTTTAGTGATGAAATTCGTTTTGTCGCTGTAGCCCCGTCGCTAAAAGTCCTGGTGACGAAAAATTTCATCACTAAAAGTCCGATTTGTTTAAAATAAAAAAAAAAACTTTTAGCGACGAAAACGTTTTGTCGCTAAATGTTTTCCTCGCTAAAAACTGTATTTAGTGACAAAAATATTTTGTCACTAAAACCATTTCAGTTTATTAAACCATATTTAGTGATGACCAATTTCGTCACTAAAACTATTTTCGGGTACATATAGTGACGACAAAATTCATCACTAAAACTATTTTTAAGAAAATCCAGGCACATATAGCGACGAAAATTTTTGTCACTAAAACCATTTCTTACAAAATTCCGCTGTATTTAGTGACGAAATATTTCGTCACTAAAACAATTTTTTGTTGCCATATTTGTGACGAAAAAATTTGTCACTAAAACTTATTTTCTGTTTTTATTATTTTCATGGCATTGATATTAACCTGTAACCTGTCATTACATTATTAAAACCTCACATTTGATTAACACATTTATAAAAAATCGATCCATACATTCCACAAGTTAAAATTCAAACAAGTATCCAATTCAAACTTCCTCCATACAATAATTGTTTGCAACACATACAATAACTTAAGATGTTTTATAACAATACAAAAAATGTAGCATAATATAATTAGAACCAACGGAAGATGTCCTCATATGTCTTTAAATAATGCCAAAAGTAAATCCCCTAAAGCCACCAATAAAAAATCTGCACAAATATAAAAACACTACTACATTAAAATCGTAAAGTAAAAACATTAACTATGTTATAAGAAACATTTCTAACAATGAATTAAGAGTAGCCACACTAATAAATTAAAATCACAACTCCTAATGTATAAGTTGTAGAAAGCAAATATAAATTTTCAAGTGTAATATAATACAATTAGTTTCAAATGATATATAAAAAATGAAGTGTTTTAACTTAAAGATAAAGTACTAACCAATAAGTGATTTAACTTGAAGATGAACCACCCCCATAGGTAAAAGCGTCATCATAACCCTTACACCTCAAAAAATTAAGAATATTCTTTTGGACCCCATCTTGCTTAGCTTGCGCCTCTTGCTCCTTAGCTCACTCCTCTTCGTCCCTAGCTCTTGCCTCTTTGAGCTCAATTATCTCATTTTCTAACCGATGAATATACTCCACCGAGGAACTAGATGAGGCAGTGGTTACTAGAGAAGAGGAAGGTCTCATGTCAAGTCCTTTTACAATACCGGATTTATTCTTAAAAACCAAGTTTGAGATCTCCTCTTGTGTAAGGGGAATTGCATTAGGATCTTGACAATGATCCTCTTGCACTTTGAGAATAGTTTCCTACCATTTGAGAGAGAAAAAAACAAGCAATCACAACATTAATACTACATATGTTATAGCTTTACAAAAATGATAAGGATGGAATAATAGGGATGGAATGATACACATACATATGTCGCTTTATCCTCATAGTGTATCCACCTATTTGTATTTGGATTGAAATGAACATCTTTGTAGATTTTTGCCAATTCAGGAACTTGACCGCCATTATTATTTGTCTAATTAATTAACATTCGAGTGTTAGTTATTTATAGTTAATTAATCACAACATGTAATATACTAAGGTTTAAGAAAATGAAAAAACACACACCTCCTCATCAACCCTAATAGCAAGTGCCTTTGTCCTGCATCTATGTTTGCCTGAAGTTTTGCTCCTATTTTCAGAGTTAATTCTTGATTTTTTCTAATAAGAACATTCAAGATATTTATTAGATCATGAATAAAACAACATACATTTACTTCATCTAATTATTAATCTAATCATTTGACAACATAATATAGTAAATATTGGATAATAATAATATACGCATAAATAATTTACCAGCCAGTCCTTATTGGTCCATTTCCCTTCAATGAGTCCAGTCCACTACTCAAGTGTGGCATTCTTTGGCGGTTGGCTTTTTGCATAGTCAACACCATGAGATTGTACGAGCTTTTAATAAGTCTGATACAACTTGTTAGAGCCGCTACTCAATAATCTTCCACATTTTGTATTTATTGTTTTCGTTACCAAGTTGGAATCTCCTTCTAGCTCAAACTAATCCTATAAAATGAAGCATATATGTATTATAAAAATATATATTATATGAATTTAATATGCTTAGTGACAACAAAGACGAGTTAGACGTTATCAATATAAATTTACCATGATATTTTGAAACACCACATCTCTAGTAGCAGCATCAACACTTTTCCAATTTTTTACGTTGTAACTGGACAAATTATTTCGCACTTGTACACCAATTTGATTGACAAGCTTACACGCATTCTTCCCAACAGGAGCATCATACTCTGCAGCTATACGCACTGGTAGTTTACCACTTTTTTCAACAAGTGCCCGTACTGCTATACCACGTGTTGTTTCACGGGTATTTCTGCTAGTAAATCCTATTTAAAAATTATCAATGTTATAAAATTATACATTCTATGTACATTAAGTATAATCTCAATAGTAAAAACAAGGTGCAGTTGTAATTAAGTATGTTCTATGTAATTACCAGTCGTGCTAGTTAATGCGTCAGTAGCCTACGCACTAGAAGAACTTTGGGCGGGAGGATTTGCTTTAAGAGGTGTTTCCGTAGATTGAACTGTAAATTGGACCACTGGGATAGATGTCTCACCTCGCGAGCGTGTAAGTCGTCCTAGTGCCATTTGTAACTAACAAACATACATATAATGGAACAACAAAATCATTACAAATAATAGAACAACAAAGTTATTACAAATAATAGAACAACAAAGTTATTATCTATTGTATCCTATGGAACATCTATTGTACCTTATGGATTAAAGAGTTAGATGACTCAACATCATTTTCATCGTCACTAATAGGTGGTACATAATCATCATCTACCACAACACCAGCTCTACTTCTTTTTCTTTTTACACAATTGGACTGAGCAGAATCCTTTAGAGAAGTTGAGATGTGCTTCAATCCCAAAGCATCAATTATCTCTTGGTTTTGCTTCATTCTATCCAATCTTGTAATCTCATACCTCAGTATATTATGAGTGTATTTGGCCTTTTTGGGCATTTTTTGAAACTATGTATTGACATGAAAGATAAGTACAATTACTACTAACTTAACATTATAGTCCACACCATTATGCATATCAAGCAATTCACAAGTGCAAAATTTGAACACAATTGCTACTAACTCAACACAATAAATGACCACATTAATGTCCATATCAAGTTCAAGATAAGCACAAAACATCTCAATGACAATTACTACTAACTTTACCTATCATAGTCCACACCATTATCCATATCAAACAATTCACAAGTGCAAAATTTGAACACAATTGCTACTAACACAACACAACAAATGATCACATCAATATCCATATCAAGTTCAAGATAAGCACAAAATATCTCAATAACAATTACTACTAACTTTACATATCATAGTCCACACCATTATCCATATCAAGCAATTCACAAGTGCTAAATTTGAACACAATTGCTACTAACTCGACATAACAAATGACCACATCAATATCCATATCAAGTTTAAGATAAGTACAAAACATCTCAATAACAATTGCTACGTAGACAAGCATAAAGCTTTAAGACAAGCATATAACATTTAAGACAATTGTTATGAACTCTACATATCATAATCCATATCAAGATCAACATTAGCTATGTCATGCTCTTCATTTTGATTAACATCTCTTAAAGTTTTACCTTCAGGAACAACCTCAATTTCAACGTCACCCATACAATACTCAATAATATTGTCTTTAACATTGCTAGGGACAACATCAACAATTGCTTCTTATTGGAATGCGTCACTATCTTTTGTATTATCATTGGATTCTCCGCCCCTGACTTCTGGGACATCAAACACTCCCCTATGTTGAATGCATTGCACAATTTTCCAAGGGTCACGTAATTTCGTATCTTGAAGGTAGAAAACTTGCTTCGCTTGACTAGGAAGTATAAAAGGGTCATTTTGATACCATCGACTTGTAACATCAATGCTCGTGTAGTGTGCATCGGTTCTTATCGTTCTCCTTCGACCAACGAAACATATATTCTAATTCCCAAATTTTGCACACATGACCATAGAAGTCATGCATTTCTCCCTCATGGTCCCCTTTAGTACATACACCACTGTTTTAGGTTACATGACGATTGTCCAAGTCCCTTGTATGAAACTTTACACTATTGACCATACAAAATGTGTACTCCTTCACATGCGACTTAGGACCATTTGCTAATGACCATAATTGTTTAGTAGCTTCTGATGACTCGTTAACTTTCAATCTATTCATCTATAATGACATACAACAAGTGATATCCTATTAGTAATAAGCAATGACGAATAAATTTAAATGTTTAAATTATTAGTGTGTGATTAAATTTCAAATGTCTTACACGTTTTCTGAACCACTTGGGAAACTCTTATCGTTGGATTTGAGTTATGGCTTCTCCAGTAGGATTATGCAATGTGCTTTTGTGTTTGCTGTTAAAAATAAGGTGACTTATTTTCAGCTAAGCATTGTAGATAATATTCAAAACTTGATTAAACAATAAATACATATGAAATCACATACTTTAAATAAGGCTCTAGCTCAAGACTATTGTACAACAAGTACCAATGAGCAATATAAAGCAATGCACAAGACAAGTCGTCATCATTCACACAGTGAATACACTGGCACAGAATATTACCACTCAAGTCCACAACCGCTCTTGTGGAATTAATAACTGCATTGATTAATAACTGCATTGACCCCTTCAATATATGGATGACTTAATCTGCCATCGGGTGTTTCACCCATTGTCATCCAACTTTTACCCATGTTTGACTACAATTACAAGATGAATGCTACTTTAGTAAAATAAGGACAACTCATGCATTATGTATTCTAATATCTAAGTCTATAAGCTACTTAGATAAAGTTCTATTCTATTCATGAATGCACAAGTCTATTTTGATACTTAAATAAATATACATTGCACACACAAATATACACTCCCAATATGAATTTAAACCACCTTATAACACCATGCAAGCCACTCGCTTGCTCAAACACAACAATCCACCACAAAACTAATCACAAACATCACAACTATAATGCCTACAAGTATTGAAATCGAATAAAGGAACATAATTGCTACTAATCAACAAGTTTCATTCACATTTGCAAGAAATTAAAAACACTCCCAATATGAATTTAAACCACCTTATAATACCATACAAGCCACCCGCTTGCTCCAATACAACAAACCACCACAAAACCAATCACAACTATAATGCTTACAAGTATTGAAATTGAATAAAGGAACACAATTGCTACTAATCAACAAGTTTCATTCACATTTGTAAGAAATTAAAAACACTCCTAATATGAATTTAAACCACCTTATAACACCATGCAAGCCACCCGCTTGCTCCAACACAACAACCGACCACAAAACAAATTTCCAACATCAGAAGTATATATAGAGTTTATAAGTTTTTAACTATAATATACTTACTTTGCTCAAGCTAAGTTTACAACTTTCAGAAAAAATCCAAAGTTAACGTATGTTCTTCACTTTTTTCCTCACAATTTCTTCAGCCACAAAAGAGAGAGCTGGAGATAAAAGAAAGATAGCTTTTAGTGAACAGTTAAGTAGACCCAACGATAAGCACAAAATATTCCTAATGTTTAATTAGTCAACACAAAACATGGAGTTAAGTTGCCAAGGGCCCACACCCAACATTTGATAAGCCTCCCAATGATCTAATGGTTGCAGTCATCAACACATTCTATGTATCAATAGGATTTCACCTGCATGCAACATATAGAACAGTGAAGGTTTACCTCTTGATGGAGACAATGCAAGAATTTCAATAAAAAGATGACTCTCAATCTAGAATACCATAGATTTACATAATAAATAATAAGTAAATAATTGACATAAAGTCATTAGAATTAGGTAAATCACAACCAGCGTTGAGAAAAAGAAGGAAACACAATGTTATAGTAAATAAAGGTGTTAAACTACCCTATCAAGAAGTCTTTCACTGCTTAGGTATTCTAAGAACATGTACCTGCACTAACTACCCACCTCCAGCCTTCCTAAGAATGAATATTAATGAATAATTAATGAATGAATATTAATAAATAATTAATATTAATGAATGAATTAATGAATAAATATTAATGAATTTTTTTCTCAGAACCCATATAATTTCTCCTCTTATTCACAATGACAACTACCTATCTATCATTTCTCAATCAAATTTCTCACCTAAACCAATTGAAAATTTCTCAGAATCTAAACACAGCTCAAATATTACATTAAATATTACCCATTTGAAGACCCAAAGCTCAAATAAGTTTACAGTAAACATCTCTGGCTTTATCAAAGTGGAGACCCAAAACTGAGACCCAAAAACATTTCACAACAATCACCATTCCACAACCACAATCACCATTCCAGTTCACAAACAACAATAGCACAACCCTCATCCAAAACAATTTGTACAAAATGAGAATGGTCTCTATTCAAACTTAGACAAATCATCCTACCACAGAGAACAAATCTCAAAAAAGAAAAAAAAAAAGGAAAAAAAAATTAACATCAAGCATTTAGAAACAAAAATTAACAAAAAAAATTAACTCAAAAGGAAAAAAAAAAATTCGGAAGCATCGTGAACTGAAGCATCGTCGGCAATTAAGAGCTGAAGCATCGCGATCGAATGTTGCGAAGGATGAAGCATCGCCGGCGATCGAGGGCTGAAGCGTTGCGATCAGAACTAAAGCGTTGCGATCAGAGCTGAAGCATCGCGATCGGAACTGAAGCTTCCCGATCAGAGTTGAAGCATCGCCAGCATCCGGATCGTCACGATCGGGAGCTAAAGCATTGTGATCGAAAGCTGAAGTGTCGCCAGCGTCTGAGGTGAAGCGTCACGATCGGGATCGACAACGACGACGGTGGCATGCTCGGTTTTGGGAGAGGATGGGCTGGGTTTCTTTTGGGAATGAAGAAGGCTTAGAGCAATGGTGTGAATGTGATAAATGGAATTGGAAAATAAAACAGGTCATGGTAGTTTTTGTGGTCATTAGTGACGAATTCTTTTCTGTCGCCAATGCTCATTTCGTTATCACAAAAGGTATTTTTTTATGTTTTTTAGTGACGAATGTCAATTTCGTCACTAAAGAACCCAAGCTTTGTTAAAACTTAGAGACGAAATTCATATTTCATCACTAAAGCATACTTTTAGTGACGAAATGTGATTTCGTCGCTAAAACATATAAGTGCAAAACAATTATTATTTTTAGTGACGACTATTTTTCGTCACTAACTCTTACTTATAGCAACGAAAGTATTTTCGTCACAAAACTATCCACATCAATACCTACGGTGAAGAAATATTTCGTCACTAAAAATTTCAACTTTTAGCGACGAAATATTTCGTCACTATAGATTAATTAAGCTGACGCCAAAGTTTCCCTCCATTGGCGCTCGTTTTTCAAATCACAATAGCGACGAAATTTATTTTTCGTCGCTAAATGTTATAATTTTTTTCATTATTAGTGACGAAATTCATATTTCTTCACTAAAGCTATATTTTTAGTGACAAAAAATATTTCCTTACTAATTTTCGTCACTAAAAATACATTTCGTCAATCGATTCTGCACCCATAATTTAATCAAGGAAGATGACTAGAATGACCATTCATATACCCGAAAAAATCATGATTGCATGACATGCATTAATTCATTCATTGCATATCATAAAAATGATCTTGAGATTCTAACAGTCGTAACGGTATGTCCAATTTCCAAATCGGACCGTCGGATTGAAAGATATCGTATGATCAAGTTTGCACGGAGATATACATTTTGTTTGGGTGGAACCAACTACGCACGATTAATTTAAATTAATTCTGATTGGCTAGATAATTAAAATTAATTAAATAATTTTGTGGTTGGTTGTTAATTAGTATTAAAAATAGGCTTGCTTGCATGGGAATAAAAAAGGATAATCAGATAACAACAAAATTGTGGATAATCAAGATTTTTTGGAGTATTTATCTACAAGATAATCATTGCCTAAAAGACCTGAATTATCATAAAAAGTGTTTAATTTTTAGAATGTGGATTAAAAACGCGTCTAAGTGCAAGTCCCAGCACTTTTGGAGTGCCAATCAGCACTTTCCCAGTGTCGATTGGCACAGATGCAGGCCCCGGCTTGAGGGCACTTAGATTGAGATAAATCTAACTATTTTCAATTTTTTAGAGATAAGGATGCATCCCAGTTCGTATTCTGATCATTTAGCTAATTTTTCGAACATCCCAGCCTTTATAATAGAGGATGCCTCTCAAAATTCAACACACTTTTTCACGCTCTCTAACTCCCCTCCTTCTGAATCCTCTCTTCTTTTAGATTTCAAAGAGAATTGAATAAATTTCATTGAACCCTAAAATATTCCTTCACTACTAAGAAGAGCACGCTCATGTAAGAGGTAGTTTTTCTTTTCTTTTTCTGTTCCTTTTTATTAATTCTACTTGATGATACATGAATAGGTTTAGAATGTTTTTATTATTTTGAATTCTAATGTTATTACCATGTGTTGTCAAACTTTTCTTTAAAGCATGTTCTTGCTATATTTCGTTGTTATGATTTTTCTTTTGAGTCTCAAAAATCTGCTATCAAAGATTCTTTTTTCTAACACGTAAAACATATTTGAATTTTTTAGATCTGATTTTTTAACTCCAAAAACTGATCTGCACTTTCATTAAATACATATCTGATTTTTTAAACCCATAAAACTGATCTGTATTTTTATTAAATACAGATCTGATTTTTTTTAACACTCAAAACTGATTTGTATTTTCATTAAATACAGATTTTAAAATTTTTTTTAGCACATAAAACTAATTTATATTTTCATTAAATACAGATTTGATTTTCTTAGAAAAAAGTTTTCTTTAACTCAATTGCAGATTTTGGAATTTAAAAGAAGAAATTAAAAATTAGATTGAAGTCTTTTCATTTTCATAACATGTGATGCATGTAAAATAATTTTATCTTATGAGTGTGAGTCCTCTTTCAAAAAGTTTTTTATTTTATGTTCAACAACAGATCTGATTTTTTTTACATATAAACCAAAAATCATTTTTTTTACTATTCAAAACAGATATGATTTTTCTTAATAAAATCACCTTTTCTAATTTTTCTTAAAAACATGTATGATTTTCTTTACAAAACTAATTTTTTTATCCACAAAAAAACAAATCTAGTTTCTTTTTTAAATGAATCAAATCATTTTTTTTTTTTAATTCACAAAAACATATCTGAGTTTTTCTAAAAAGTGTATACATTCATAAGATAGATTATGTGAGTCAGTTTTGGTTAAGTGTTTGTCATATATGCAACATATCATTCACATCATGCAAAAAGGGTATATTGGTCATTAGAGTCTTGAAGACCAGACTCTATCTGGGTAGAATAGGTGCCTAACACCTTCCCATTCTGTAACCTAGCCTCCGAATTTAGTTCTCTTGGATAGGTAGATCTATGCCTTGTCTTTCTTTTATTTTTGGGTAGATTGTAACTATGACAAAAAGCCATGTATTCTTTTGGTAGATTGTAACTAGGACTCAAAGCCTAGTAAGATCCAATTTATCATATTTTTATTTAATCAATGACAATGAAGCATTTCAATCAAGTAAATTTGTATTTTTTTTTTTTTTGTATATAAAAAAAAATGGTGACTCCACACTGCTTACCCAAAAAGAAAGTTGCCTTAAAGCACCCAAACCTCTTTTTTTAGAGCACTTGATTTTCGCGGTCTCTCACAATATTGAATATATTAAAGGTTCTCCAAATTTTATCCCTAATTTCCTTACTCGTGAATTCCTGCAGTGCCGCAATGGCAAGTAGAAGGTCCAAAGACAAACACCCTGCTATAGATACTACTAAACAACTTGTCAAACAAGGACCTGCTTCCCCTGTTACCATTGCTAACTATTTTCTACCCTAGGTACTATCCCCTGAACAAACCACTCCACTGTGTTAGCATCCTCTTATGATCCTTATGCTTTGGTCCCTACCAACCAACCTGTTAAAGCCACCTTCCCTAAAAACCCCAATGCTTCTCAATATGTTAAAAAACAATACTTCCAAAACCTGTATTCCATTGAACCCAATAGAGCTATGATCAAAGACCCCCTTAAACTTGCTATAGATTATTTTCTCCTAAATTACCACTGGATAGCCAAACACAATGGTAAAAATTTAAGTTATTACTTTGCAGTCCTGTTTCATGAGAAATCGGTCCTTATCAAATCCATACCTGATAGGATTGATAAATCAAATATTATTTACCATAGTGTTTTCATCCTCAATGTTATTACTGACTCCGTCCTGCTGCTACAAAACCTTTACTTGGTTCATCTATTCCATATTCATACCATGAATATATTCATGCATGGTTCAAGTTCATGTTACACCAAGATGCTACTATGACCCACTCCTGGTTTGTTAAGTTTGATAAAGATTTCAATTCTTAGCTTCCTTTGTGGTTCATCCACTGGTGGACACAATTTGGCCTTATTACTGATATTTTCCCAAGACCTCTGACTGGCTCCTTCAAATATTTTTCAAGTGTTTTTAAGACAGACACACATAGTGCTAAGTTTCTTGATACCCTATATTTTGTTAAAAATATAAGGTGCCTTGGATCCTGAAATGGCAATATGTCAAAGAAGGTGATGTTCTTACACGGCAATGGTTTGTTAAATGGTGGGACAAATTTTCCCACACCCAAGATGTTATAGATAATGTTATCCGAGAATTCCCAATTGCCTCCTAAAGCGCTATTAACACTACTACGCAGATTAAAACTCAAGTATTGGCATACCCATTGGGGCAAACCACTACACTTGCTACCACATCTACTACTAAACCCTCTAAGTCTTCTGCTAAGGCCAAAAAGAAAAGCTCTGCTTTTGATGATCTTAGCATTTCTAATATATTTTGCACTATTAAGACAAAAAATGAAGGATGAAGAAGAAGCAGCAAATGCTAATTCAGAAGGAGATGAAGATGACCAAGAATCCAAGGCATCCTTAGAAGCCTCTATTACTAATAATGATCCTTATTACCTTTAGAATCCAAAACTTTTTGGACATGATAAAGCCTCTACTCAAGACTTAGGTGAGGATTAACTCTGTCGACATAAACTCCAAAATTGCTAAATGAAAGAATCTCCTGCTAAAGCTTTTGATCTGCAATGATTCCTTGCTACCTGTATTGATTCCCTGCTAAAGTTACTAAGTCTGTTTTGATTCCCTAATAAGGGTATGGTTCTTGCTTTGGCTGTTCCCCACGAAGGATGATTCCCTCCACACAGCACAAGTTTACTGTTCATTATTCACTATTCATTGTTTAAATAGTGTTTTATTATGCCTATAAAAGGGGGGATGCCCCTTTCAGAAGGATCATCACACAATTTTCCTAGTTTCAAATCTCGTTTAGTTTTTAGATTGCTATCTGATGATGCAAAAAATTAGCAGTTGAGCTCCTCGTCGTAGCGGATGGACGAAGCTGTGATTGGTATCGTCTCTATTGGAGGAAAAACCTGCAAAATGAACTGGGTGGAAGAGTAACACGCCGGTGTGGCATTATTCCCTCTAGTTTCCCATTCTACTATGGTAGCTAGGTTGTTAAAGATGTCTGAGGTAAGGTTTAGTGACCTAGAGATGGGGTTATCCTCGTCTGATGACCGTGCGATTTCAGAGGCTACTTCTCCTTCCACCCCTTATAAAGCCTAGAAAATTTTGTGTTCCCTTATGGGAAAGGATGAAAAACATATCGGGGATAGGTTTCAATTCCTTGATTCAATAAAGATTAGGATCCCGAGTGATGAAGAGAGAGCCTATCACTCTTATGCTAACGAGGATTGTTTTTATAAGGCCGATTTTACTAGCGGCCTTTGTTTCCCTATTCATCCCTTTGTTAGGGAATTTTTTTTCTTATTTGCATCTTGCTTTGGCACAATTAGTGCCCAACTCTTGGCGGATCATTTTCTTTTGCATAGAAGTGTGGTTGTCTGCCAATGATGGTGATGTCATCAGGAAGGACGAATTCCTTCATTTTTATCGTCTGAGAAAGTCCAAGGACCCCGGCTATTATGAGTTTAAGCCATGGGATAAGGCTCTTAGGTTGATACTCGATTACCCGTCATCTCTCCAAAATTGGAAGCCAAACTTCTTTTTTGTTTCTGGAAGTGGTTGGGAGTTTTTCCTTAGTGAGGACCTAGATGAAGCCCCCAAGTTTTTTCATAGTTGGGGAGTTCCCGTGTCTGGTGTGTCTTTCTCATCTTTCTGTTTTTTTTTCTTTTCTTTTATGAGTGACAATGGTATATGACATACTTGTGTTTTCGTTTGCAGTTTCCCAATGTCCTCATCGGAAGAAGAGGTATTAGCGTCGTGCTGAGAAATTAAAGGAATATTTGGAGTCTGTCAAGGATTTTGACAAGCTCATCTCTCCTTAATCTTTATTTCTTCATTTTTTGGGTCCGAGATCGTCTACTAAGGTTTAGAAGAATTTGGAAGTTGTGAAAAAGAGTAAGTGCTTCTTTCCCTTTCTCTCTTGAAATCCTGAGCTTTTGTCTTCCTTTATATATATATATATATATTCTTCCTTTCAGGAATGACGATTAGGTTTAGCAAGCTGAAGTTATCTGAGGCTCAAAAGAAGAAGGCCAAGGGTGGCCTCGTCAGTGGTCTCTTATCCAAGAAACGTTCAAAGACGGGTGACGTTTCTAAGGAAGATCCTATAATAACCCCTTCTCCTACCCATTCGCCTGCCAAGCGCCCTGCCTCTCCCACTTTGTCCTTGGAGATAATTGCCTCTGCTGGAGAGGAGGCTAGGAAGAAGAAGAAGGTTGGTAGTAAATATTTTCTTCCTACCTTCTAGCATGATGCTAACACGGTTGTTTTGAAGGCTCATGAGGCACTCTCCGTGGATGACCTGAGTCCTCTGATGGTAAAGTTGTCCAGCGAGGTGATGTCATCTCACATTCAAAAGCTTATGCAGGTATGTGTTATAGGTTGTATTTACTTATTCTTTTCCCTTGCTTTACTTATGTAAAGGGAGATTTTTTGTAGGCTTTGGGGGAGTCTTTGTTCGTTTCTGGAAAACTCCTGGACTTGGAGAAGAGGGTGGCTATGTCCAAGCCTATGATCAAGTTCCTTTCTGCTAAAAATGAAACATTCAAGAACAAGGTTGCCATTCTTATTGTTGAGGCTAAGAACGACAGAGAACATGTGGCAGCCTTGGAAAAGAGCCTACAAGTGGAAAAGGATTTTTGCAAGCTAAAGGACAAGTAAATCGATGACCTAGAACTGAAATGGCAGACAGCTGGAGCCTTGGCGGTGAAGGACTTCAAAGACTTCGACGAGTACTCCGATGAGTTGTGCAGGTACTACATGGAAGGCTTTGACCTTCTTAGGAAGTGGATGGCAAAGCATCACCTTGACTTGGACCTTTTTGGTCTAGTTATGGATGATATTGAGAAAGAGCTCTTGGCTGATCGTCCTTCCGAGGCAACGGCAGAGAATGTGACATAGGAGACCATAATTAATGCTGATGTACTGGAAGAGACCGCGACTATGACCCCTGCAGATCCTGTCCCTGATGAGCAGTAACTTATATGTTTTTCTTTTTTCCAGTTCTTCTTTCTTTTCTCTTTTCTTTTTGTAAGGCAAGAACAATATTTTTTTTTGGGCCCATTGTTTTGGGCAATTGAACAATCTTTTTGACAATGATAGATAGGTTTAAGGACCTTGTGGTTTAAGTAATAGCAAACAACTCCTTTTACACTAGGTTATGTTTGGACAACCTTTTATGACGATGCTAGTTGCGCTGAAACAACTCTTTATACTTAGCTTGTATTAGAACAGCTCTTCTTCTTTAGTTATGTTAGAACAGTCATGTTTGAATGGCAATTCTGGTTGTGTTTGGAACAATCTAGTATTTTAGCTGTATTTGAACAGATTTTTGTTGAGTCGTGTTTGTATGACGATGTTGGTTGTGTTTGAACAACTTAACATTTTTTAGCTATGTTTGAACAACTTTTTATTGACTCATGTTTGAATGACGATGTTGGTTGTGTTTGAACAACTTAACATTTTTTAGCTGTGTTTGAATTGCTTTTTATTAAGTTATATTTGAATGACGATCTTAGTTGTGTTTGAACAACTTAGTATTTTTTAGTTATGTTTAAACAGCTTTTTATTGTTTGAATGACGATGTTGGTTGTGTTTGAACAACTTAACATTTTTTAGCTGTGTTTGAACAACTTTTTATTGAGTCATGTTTGAATGACAATCTTAGTTGTGTTTGAATAATTTAGTATTTTTTAGCTATGTTTGAACAGCTTTTTATTGAGTCATGTTTGGATGACGATCTTAGTTGTGTTTGAATAATTTAGTATTTTTTAGCTGTGTTTAAACAGATTTTTATTAAGTCATGTTTGGATGACGATCTTTGTTGTGTTTGAACAACTTAGTATTTTTTAGCTATGTTTGAACAGCTTTTTATTGAGTCATGTTTGAATGATGATATTGCATTGTACTCGTGACTTAAAGTCGTGGTATTGGAGCGTCTTTAGGTTAACCATTTTTTTTTTTTTTTGGTTTATTCGTTCTTGAATGACGATCGTAATAGCTGTGTTTAACCACTCTGATTTAGTCAACTGTGGTAGTTGTGTATTAACAACATTAATGGCTATGACGTCGTTGGCTGTGTGTGGACAGCTTTTGATTTAAAGTTTTAATGACGGAGATCCATGGGACATCTCCTAAGGATAACTCCTAGGTGTTGTACACATTTTCATTGATAAATAACTTATCGATAATCAATGATAAATACACATGAATAATGCTTTCATGTATTATTGATCTTATGAATGACAAGTAATAACTGTCGTACATACTGATATGAAGAGTAGGTACATACTAATATAAAGAGTAGGCAACTTAAAATGTAAAGCATTTCTTACTGGTAGTATTTCTTCAAGTGTTCTATTTTCCATGGTCGAGGCAATTCCTGGCCATCTAAAGATTTTGGGTAGTAAGATCCTTCTTGTTAAGACATATGTGAATCATGTTAGGAACATATGTCAATATAGAATTGGCTAATCCTTTGACAAAACACACTTTATTTGTAATTGGGTAGATCTATGATGATTTTAATGCTTCAAGGAACAAGAGTTCAAGTCCAAATATTAAAGCCATGCAAGTCTATCCAAGAATCAAGTGAAGAAGTGCCAGATTTTAAAGCTCAACAGATATAATCTATCGTGGTTTAAAAGGCAGCTTTTGCCCGATGCTCAACAGCTGCTCGATAGAAAACCTATCTATCAAGATTTACGAAAATCAGATTTTTAGTTTTGATTTCACTCTAATCTGTGTATATTTGTTTAGGCTTTCTTTTCTCACAACCATAAACATATATAAGGATTATTTTAAGGGTCATCACAACTGATGCAACTGAATGTAAAAGTTTTTCATAAGCATCTTGTGACCCTCCATATGCCTTAGTTCATTTTTCTCTTCAAGAAGCTACTGCATTTGTACACCATAGGGTTTTATAACCAATGAGCTTTTTGATCTTCATCATGTTGATGAACTGAAGAACTTTGCAGCTAACATCCTTCTCAAGTTGGTGGTTAGTCACATACTTGGATCCATGCATTAAAAGGAGAGATTGTCATTACAGAACAAGTCTAATTGGGTATTGGGGTAAGGATTCAACTGTAGGTTAGTATAAGGTATTGGGATTCCTTTACTTGTAACCGCTTGTTGTGATAATAGTGAATTCTTAGGAGTGGTGACCTTAAAATCACCTCGTAGGGTTTTTGCCTTGGAGGTTTTCCTCATTTGTAAACAAATCACCGTGTCAACTTTATTTTCTGCTGCATATTAACTTCGTTGGTTATTTGTTTGTGCTACCACGCGTATTGCATGTTAATTAACTTAATTAATTCACTTGACTAATTAATTGGTTAATTTATCACAAGAGGTTAATACATTATTGGCCTATCACTTCTCTGGAGTGACGGATTACTTCGTAGGGGACTTCCCAGGCTGGTCCTAGTTTTCCTTGGGATGGATCCTTTATTGACTGTGATACCTTCCTAAGGACGAGGTCTCCTGTGTTAAACCTTCTTAACTTAACCTTTTTGTTGTAGTATCTGGCCATTGCTTCCTTATGTTTGTCCATTCGCTTCATAGCTTCTTCTCTGACTTCATCAATTAGGTCTAGGTTGCCACTGAGCTCCTGCTGGTTCTTCTAGTCTTCATAAGTTTTAACTCAGATGCTCGTTAGTCCCACTTCCACTATTATGATGGCCTCAGTGCCAAATGTCAGTCTGAACGGTGTTTCTCCTGTTGGAACTCTTGTGGTCATCCTAGATGCCCAAAGGACATTTTGTAGTTCCTTAAGCCATGCTCTCTTTGCCCCCTCAAGCTGAGTTTTGATAATTTTGAGCAAGCTTCTGTTCGGTCTTGGAGAAGAATAGTGGTTCTTGACTCCTAGGTCTTGACAAAACATTAGAAACTTAGGATTGTCAAACTACTTTCCATTGTCTGATATTATGACATATAGGACTCCAAACCTGCAAATGATGTTTTTCCATTCAAAGCTTATGACTTTAGCCTCCATTATCGTCGTCACTGGTTCTACTTCTACCCATTTTGTGAAGTAATTAATTGCGACAATCAGAAATCTGAGTTGCTTCTTCCCAAGAGAGAACGGGCCTATAATGCCAATTCCCCATTAGGCGAAGGGCCCTGGTGAAGATATAGGTGTCATCGTCTTTCCTGGTCTCGTTTGCACATTTGCTAAGTGTTGGCACTTATTGCATGCTCTGACGATGTCGTACATTTCCTTCTATAAAGTTGGCCAGTAATATCCTGCTTTGAGCGTCTTTCCTGCTAAAGATCTTGCTCTAGCATGACTTCCACAGATTCTCTCGTGTATCTCGGGGAGCAATAATCCGCTTCTTCTGTGCTAGCACATCTTAGATAGGGGAATGAATATCCTCGTCTGTACAGCACGTCGTCAATGATGACGAAGTGGGTTGCCCTGATTTGTATCTTCCTTGCTTCTACCTTATCTTTAGGAAGCCATCCTTCTTTCAAGTAACAGACGATGGGAGTCATCCACTTATCTTGTCCTTTTATCTTCAGAACATGTTCACCTTCTGTGCTTGGTTGCCCCCTTATCTCTATACATAGTTCGAAAGTCGCATTGTTGTCATCTGATGAGGCCAATCTTGCTAGGAAGTCAGCTTCTACGTTTTTGGCCTGAGGGATTTGCACAAAGTCTAGGTTGTTAAACTGTTGTGATATTTGTTGGACGATCTTCAAGTACTTCTGCATTCTTTCTTCTTTGGCTTCGTAATCTCCTTTCACTTGTCCAATTATTAGCTGAGAATTAACTTGGACAATAAGACTCTTTGCTCCTAGAGCTTTTGCTAGACTTAGCCTTGTTAGCAGTGCTTCGTGTTCTTCCCCGTTATTTGTTGTTGGGAATTGCAATTTGACTACATATTTCAACATTTCTCCTTCTGGAGATATGAGAACTACTCTTGCTCCTCCCACTTTCTTTGTGGCTGACCCATCCGTTTGGACCGTCCATGTTTCCATGAGGGGTTCTTCTTCCTTACAGAGGTAAGTGAATTTTGCAATGAAGTCTACTAGCATTTGGGCTTTGATTATTGCTCGAGGCCAATATTCGATGTCAAATTGGCCTAATTCAATTGCCTATTGAATGAGTCATCCTGCTCATATATCTTGTTCATCATCTTTATTATGGGTTGGTTTGTCATGACGACAATGGGGTGTACTTGGAAGTAAGGACAGAGTTTTATGGAGGAGACCAATAATGCGAAAGCTATCTTTTCCATCCTTGGGTAGCTTGCTTCTGCTCCCTGGAATGCCTAGCTGGTATAATATACTGGCTTCTGAACGTTCCCTTCTTCTCTGATCAGTGCCGAACCTACTGCTGTGTTAGATACTGCTAAGTAGAGGTACAACTTCTCTCCTATCACCGAGGGGCTTAATAGAGGTGGCTTCATCAAATACTCCTTTAAGTTGGCAAGGGCTTCCTCACATTCGTTAGTCCATTGAAAGGCTTTTTTCAATACCTTGAAGAATGGCATGCACCTGTCCATTTCCCTAGAGACGAATCTGTTTAGGGCGGCAACTTTTCCTGTCATTTTCTGCACCTCTTTCACCGTTTTTGGTGATTTGACCTTAATTATTGCTTTCACTTTTTCTAGATTTGCCTCTATACCTCATTGGAACACCATGAATCCTAAGAACTTTCCTGAGGTAATAGTAAAAACACACTTTGCAGGGTTTAATTTCATATTGTACTTACATAGTGTGTTAAAGGTTTCTTTTAGACCGTCCAAGTGGTTGGCTTCATCCTTGCTTTTCACCAACATATCGTCTACGTACACCTCCACATTCCTTCCAATCTGGTGAGAGAACATACAGTTCACCAATCTTTGGTAGGTGGCTCTTGCGTTCTTCAGTCCAAAGGGCATAACTTTGTAGTAGTACCACCCTTGGTTGGTAACATACGAGGTCTTCTCTTGATCGTCTTTGTCCATAAGAATCTGGTTATATCTAGAAAATGTGTCCATGAAACTTAAGAGCTTGTATCCAGCAGTTGAGTCTACCAGCTGGTCAATCCTCGACAAGGGGAAGCTATCTTTTAGGCAGGCCTTGTTCAAGTTTGTAAAGTCGACACACATTCTCCATTTGCCATTGCTCTTCTTTACCATTACCATGTTTGCTATCCAATCTAGATAGAAGACCTCTTTGATGAAATCAGCTTCTAGTATCTTCTCTACTTCTTCAGTCACAGCTTTGTTGCGTTCTAGTGCAAATATTCTCCATTTCTGCTGTATAGGTTTGCATTCTGGGTTAACATTGAGATGATGTTGTATGATCTTCCTGTCAATCCTCATGTTTCCAGGCAAAAATATCTTGGTTTGCTCGTAAGAAGGAAATCATCTTCTTTTTCTCTGAAGTTGGGAGTGCTATTCTGATCTTCAATACCTTCGTCAAATCTCCTGGGACGATCTCAACTTCTTGTGGTAATTCCGACAGTTCGAGAATGGGCTCTGGTTCATTGATCACCAAGGTGTGGTACTCTTCAGATGCTAAGGCAGCTTGGTAGCATTCTCTTTCTAGTACTTGGTCTCCTCTGATTTCTCCTACCCAATGGGTTATTGGAAACTTCACCTTCAAGTAATATGTTGACGTTGCTACTCTTAGTCTGTTGAGTGTAGGTCTTCTTAAGATGATGTTGTATGTTGAAGGGTAATCAACTATGAGGAAATCAATTTCCTTGTGACCTGGGCTGGATAAGTTCCTACAATTACAGTTAGGGTGACTATGCCCCTAAGGATGATTCTATCTCCTGTAAAGCTTACCAAAAGCAAGGTGAAAGGCCTGATCCTTTTCTTATCCAATTTCATCCACTAAAACACGGGCAAGTAAATGATATCTGTTGAGCTTCCGTTGTCAATAAGCACCTGGTGGATGTTGAACTCTTCTACCTTGAGCATGATCATCAATGAATCGTCATGAGGTCGCTTGATGCCGCAACCGTCTTTCTCTAAGAAGATAATATGAGGCTTGTCATTCTTTGGCATCTTTATTGGAGGGAGCCACAAATGGACGCTGTTTATTTCTCTTCCATCTGCTTTTTTCAAGGACTTCAATGTTCTGCCTACCGTTAGTCCTCTCGAGATCATCTTTATCTATCTTGCCGTTAGTCCTCCAGAGTTCTGTCCTGATCGTCCTTTCGTTGGTACCTGTGGGGCTTCGTCTTTCTGACATACTTCTGTCACTTCCCTTACCAGATTAAAGTCTCCACCTGGTCTTCAAATGCCTACACTCATTAGTACGATGCCCGTGGTCCTGGTGGAACCTACAGCACTTGCTTTTGTCTCTTCTTTCTACTGGAATGCTAATTGGCTTCGGCCATCGCAGGGAAGGATCGTCTTTTATCTGCATAAGGACCTGCTCAATTGGCATTATTAGAGGAGTCAAGTTAGTGAACTTGGATTTCCTGTCTAGAAGTTCCTTCTTTTTCCCTGTGGTTTGCCCAACACTTCGTGTCTCCTTTTTCTTATCGTGATTGCTGCTTGTTCCTTCGTCTCTCTTCCTTTTTCCTTTCATTTCTTTTGTGAGCACCGCATCTTCTGCATTTATGTACTTCTGAGCTTTACGGAGCAATTTCGGGACTATTTTTGGTGGACTTTTAGTGATTGAGAAGAAGAAATCTCCTGGCAGTAACCCTGCTTGGAAGGTTATTAAGATAACTTGATCTTCAGCTTCATCTATTTACAGCAACTCCTTATTGAATCGAGTGACGTACTGTCTTAGTGATTCTCCTTCTGCTTGTTGAATGTTAAGAAGATGGCTAGTTGGCTTTTTGTGCCTTTGCCCCTAAATGAAATAACGAACAAAACCCTTGCAGAGTTGTTCGAAATCTGTCATACGACTCCAACTATGGGAGACGAAATTTTGGTGGGAGGGGACAGTTCAGTACTTCATTAGTGAATGGTGAGTCCATCCTTCGAATCATCCCATCCAGATTCTCTCCACCTTTGTCCTTCATAACACTTTTTAGATCGTCCATCTCCTTCCTCATGTTACGAAGTTCATTCTCCACTCTGGTGGAATCTTCTCCTGAGGTCCTGTCTTGCCTATTGGCTTGAGTGATTGATTCTTCATTTTGGTTTTCACCTATTTGCCGACATTCTACGTTTTAGGATTCCAATGTCTTTTGTAGTTCTTCATTCTGGCAAGTCAACTCTTCCACGTTGGCCAAAAGGGCTTGGATTTGTTGTTGTTGCATAGCATCTAGCTGAGGTGTGGTCTTTGCTTCCGTCTCGTACTTCGAGGAACTCTTTTTTCATTGTGAAAGATGGCTTGAATGATTAGCGTCCCCACAAACGGCGCCAAACTAATGATGCAAAAAATCAACAGTTAAGCTCCTCATCGTAGCGAATGGACGAAGCTGTGATTGGGGTCGTCTCTGTTGGAGGAAAAACCTGTAAAATGAACTGGGTGGAAGAGTAACACGTTGGTGTGGCGTTAGCCAAACCGCCTCCAATGCTTAAGTCAATAAGGGAGAAAGATTTTAGAGAGAAACAGATTAGAGAGTGATTTCGTAGAGTATTTTGTGTGTACCTTTAACTTCTAGTAACTTCTCTTTTATAGTTGAGTGTCTAATCAATGGGCAATGAATTGGCTGTATTTATGTTCAATAGCTAGTGTGTTACAAAATCTTTGTCTGAAGTTCACAGCTCATTCTGTGACCGTTGCTCCGTTCGTTAAGTGTCGTCATCAACGAGCGCAATAAATGCCTAACATTGTCTCTTGATTAATGATGGTATCATCTTAATGACGATTGTGAATTTCTAACTCATCAATATCTAAGCTTGTAACCTTTCCCTTTCCAGTTCCAAGCCTTGTAACTACTATTATCTTGTAAGTGTTTTAATCTATTATCGAAGCTATATTTTGTTAAAATCTCAACTGCTTTTGATAGGCCAAAAACGTATTGACCCCTTGTGATGAATTAATTGATTAATTAGCCAAGTTTATTAATTAATCAAATTAACATGCAAACACGTGATAACGCAAACAAATCACCAATTAAACTAAGTATGCAGCAGAAAATAAATTGACACAGTGATTTGTTTACGAATAGGAAAAACCTACACGATAAAAACCCCACCGTGTGATTTTAAGGTTACCACTCCCAAGAATCCACTATGTTCATTACAAGCGGTTACAAGTAAAGGAATCGCAGTACCTTATACCAACCTACAGTTGAACCCTTACCTCAATACCCAATTGGACTTGTTCTGTAGTGACAATTTCTCCTTGTAATGCACGGCTCCCAGTACATGACTAACCAATTACGCGGATCCCAGTACATGACTTTAATCACCAACTAGAGAAAGTTGTTGGCTGCAAAGTTCTTCAGTTCATCACATGATGAAGATCTAGAAGATGCTTGGTCACAAAACCCGACGGTGCACAAACACAGCAACTTCTTCACATGAAAGATGAATTAGGGCAAATTCTATCTCCGGTCACAATTTAATTGAACAAACTTTGCTCAACACTTGTGCAACTTGTGTCCACTTTTAACGGCCCTTAAAATAATCCTTTTATATGTCTGGGGTTATAAGAAAAGAAACCCCAAACACATAATCATGGATTAAAGTCAAAACAGAATTGAAATTTTGTTTTTCATAAACCTCGATAGATTCCTAGTTATTGAGCTACTGTCGAGCCACAGGGTTGGAACAGCTCTTCAAGCTCGATAGATGGCTAGCTGTCGAGCTTTAATGACAGGCACTTTTCAAACTTGAATCTTGGATAAATTGCATGGCTTCAACACTTAATCTTAAAAAAAAGTTTTTTGAAGTATTAAACACATCATAGATCTACCCAAATACAAGTAAAGTGTGTTTTGTCAAAGGATTAGCCAATTACATAAAATAGTGACATATGTTCCTAACAAGTGAATCACATATGTCCTAACAATCTCCCCCTTTGGCAATCTGTGACAAAACCACAACAAACAAATGAGATATGAGAGAAGTCATAAATCACTCAACTCATATTCACTTGTTGAATACAATAAAATCTATCCTAAAACTTTGCAAAAAAAGAGTTTATAGCAAGAAGACTTGGACAACCTGTATTTCTGAAACACTTTAAACAAAACTCATCAAAGCATATTTGTCTGAAACAGAAATAATAGATTGCATACAAGTATAAGAAGCATGTTCATAAAGAGAGAAAAGAAACAACATATATAAGGATAGGTGAAAGAAACATACATCAACATATAAAGAAGATAAGTACAATGTATGTCAATAATGGTCAAAAGACCCATGTACAAGATATAAATGTATCAATATCAATGTGTATCAAACTAACTCTTCCCCTAAGTTAGTTACATCAAAAACTTTCTTCCCTTTAACATGAAGTTCTCCCCTTAAGTCTATTACTCCCCCTGAGAAAAGACATTCAATTCTCAAATTTCTCCCCCTTTTTGACACGATTTTCAAAGGGTGTAAAAAGCCAAAAGACTTGACCTGAGACAGACAGAAAACTGAAATAGAGGGAACGAGGAGAACAGGGAACCATAGATCTACAAGAAAAAGAAAAACAAGATGCTGTGGACATAAAAGATAAGAGAAACATGCAAACCATGTGAAAAACAATGCATGTAGGAGGATCTCGATGGATCGAGCAGCTATTGAGAAGCTATTGAGGGGACAGAAACTTTCTCGATGGATCGAGAAGCTATCAAGATTACGATAAAGAGAAGCTAAAAAATCTCGATAGATAGCCTAGCTATCGAGAGGTGTTCAGCAGCTGTTGAGATTGCTTAAAAACAGTTTTTCAAGAAGAGAAAAACATAGAAATGAATGCAATTAAACATGCAACTCAACACATTTTAATCTCTCAAAAACATCTCTCAACAAAAATTGTTAAGCACATAGATCCCAAAAACACACACACACACACACGCTAAACAAGTCTAACCAATTTTATATTTCAAAAACAAGTTAAGACAGTTTAGTGAGCATACATTAACACATGTAAAATCTTGTGATGGTCAAATCACATTGTACTTGCACACGTATCAAGAGAAGCAAAGAGTATTGCGTGTAATGTGTAAAAAACATCGCAAGATTGCATAAGTGTATACATGTTATGACGATTTGAGAGATGAGAAAACCACTTTAACTCACACATAATCATATAACTGTTTGATGGGGAATATCACCTTCGAGGTACATCCTATAACTCTCACATTTCCTAGAATACACGCTTGCAATCATATATAAAGCATTTTGATCTTATTGCTTTTATTTTCTTTGCATATTTTTTTTTTTAAAGCAAATCATGAATGGGCATATAAGAGATAGAAAAGAAATATCAAATTATGTTAAGCAATTGACATTTCAATTTTGCTATGCCGAAGCACACAAATGTCATTCATGATTAGCGGGCAACAGTGATGAGATGGTTATTTATACCTTTCTTTTAGGATTTTCTAGTCCTTCCTGTCAAAAAGAGTGATACGAGTGTTAAGTACAAGAGATAACTTAATCTTACTCATCACAAACAAGAGCCACAAAGCTCACTTGCTTAGTTGTGCATAGAGATGCTTATCCAAGCTACAAAAGATACAAAGTTTAGAAAACTTTGTTTCAGTGGCCATCCAAGGTACACAAGTACCAATGTACACTAACACACATTGTTTTTGTATTTTTTTTATTTTTCTCTTTTGATTTTATTTTTTTATTTTGAAAACAAAAATAAAAACTAAACAACCAAACAAAAACAAAAAAATAACATGAAAGCATGAAAGAAATATGCAAGTGCATGAAAGCATGAAAGAAAAATGCAGATGAGAAATCAAGCAAAGAAAGTCCTACTTTAGATAGAAAGAATTAAAGTAGAGGACAAACAAAAAGACAATTAAGTCTTAGGATCCTTTATCACCCACACAGCACGAGTCTTTGGCCGTGAAGATGAAAAGACACGTGTTCTAGTATGACTACTAAAGGACATAGAGAAATTAGAATTCTCCTGAAATTGAGTTGAAAAGCTCAAAGCTTTTAATAACTCACCAAGAATAGGTACAGAGCCTTTAGAAAAAGGATGAAACCTATTGGACACTCGCTTATGAGGAAACAACTTGAAACAATTAGGACGAGTGTATCCAGAAACACCACAATGGTGACAAACATAAGCAGTTTTAGAGCTACTTGGCTTCCTAGAAGGAGGTCTAACCTCAGAGGTTGACAAAGACCTCAACTTAGGACAATTTGGTCTAATATGACCAACAATATGACAATGATGATAAGTGGGGACAAATTCAAAATTTTTATTCTTCCTAGGAGGAGTTTTAGACATAGGTTTAGAAACTTTAGCGTTAACATCAAAATTTTTACCTTTGTCTATCCTAGCAATATTAGCCTTCAACTCTTTATTATTCCTTTTAAATGGAGGAACATAAAAATCCTTTTCTTTTGAGTTAGGCTCAACAACAAGTTTGGCACTAGTTAATTTTTCAACTTCAGTTTTAAATTCAACTAGTTGCTCTTCCAAACTTTTAATTTTGTCCACCTGAGATGAAATTTGATTTTTAAAATTCTCATTCAAATTATTGGCTTCATCCATTTTTGCAACCAAAACATTTTTCAACTTTACCTTTTTAAATTTAGCTCTTACTTTTGTAGAATATTCAAGAGATTTCATACAAAAATTATAAAGCTTGCAATAGACATCTTGAATATTATCATCACCATTCAACATAAGATCAGGCAAATCAAAACAATCAAGAGTTTCCATGACAACAGGGGTCAATGGATCACATAGTAAAGATTAACCCTAATCAGAGTGTGCCTACTCTAATACCACTTGATAGGCCAAAAATGTATTGACCCCTTGTGATGAATTAATTATTAATTAGCCATGTTTATTAATTAATCAAATTAACATGCGAATACGTGGTAGCACAAACAAATCACCAATTAAACTAAGTATGCAGGGGAAAATAAATTGACACGGTGATTTGTTTATGAATGGGGAAAACCTACTAGGTGATTTTAAGGTCACCACTCCCGAGAATCCACTATTATCACAACAAGTGGTTACAAGTACAGGAATCACAGTACCTTATACCAACCTACAGTTAAACCTTTACCCCAATACCCAATTGGACTTGTTCTGTAGTGACAATCTCTCCTTGTAATGCACAGCTCCCAATATGTGATTAACTAATTGCACAGATCCCAGTACGCGACTTCAATTAACAACTAAAGAAAGTTGTTGGCTGCGAAGTTCTTCAGTTCATCACACGATGAAGATCCAGAAGATGCTTGGTTACAAAACCCTATGATGCATAAACATAACAACTTCTTCACAAGAAAGATGAACTAGGGCAAATTCTATCTCCGGTCACAATTTTCTTGAACAAACTTTGCTCAACACTTGTGCAACTTGTGTCTACCTTTGACGGCCCTTAAAATAATCCTTTTATATGTCTAGGGTTATGAGAAAAAAAAGCCCAAACACATAATCACGAATTAGAGTCAAAATAGAACTGAGATTTTGTTTTTCATAAACCTTAACAGATGCCTAGCTGTGGAGCTGTTGTTGAGCCACGGGGCTGGAACAGCTCTTCAAGCTCGATAGATGCCTAGTTGTCGAGCTTTAATGACAGGCACTTTTCAGACTTGAATCTTGGACAAACTTGTATTGCTTCAACACTTGATCTTGAAACAAAATTTCTGGAAGTATTAAACACATCATAGATCTACCTAAATGTAAGTAAAGTACATTTTGTCAAAGGATTAGCTAATTACATAAAATAGTGACATATGTTCCTAACGAGTGAATCACATATGTCCTAATAGCTTTTACTTTACTGTTTTTATCTTTTTTTTTTTTTTGAGAAACCACACTATAATTTTTATTAAGTTGAAGGCAAATCTGCCTGATACATTTCAAAACAAAACGATGGAACATCCTCCATCAAAATAGAAAAACCTGTGACATGTCGTGCATGCCTAGCAAGGTTATGAGCTACGCTATTTCCTTCCCTACCAACATGCTGGAATTTTACATTAGTAAACTGATTAGCCAAGTCAAGTGTCTCTTTTATGAGAAAGCTGAATGGAGCGAAACTTGGCACCTGATCTGTTAAGCCTTTAATGACAATGCTGGAGTCGCCCTCAAAAATAACTCTATCAAGACCAATTTCTGCAGCAAGTTCCACTGCCCGTGTGGCTGCCAAAGCCTCCATCTCCACCACCGAGCTAGCCAACTGAACATTCTGAGTTAGAGCAGCCATTACAAGACCTTGACTGTTACGGATTATCACTCCAAAACCAGCCCTGCCAACATCTTCAAAGATTGCTGCGTCAAAATTAGCCTTATACCAGTTTGGAGGAGGAGGAATCCATCTTGCCCGCTGTCTGGCTGTCTGTGCTGCCAAAGACTGCCGTGGTTGTGCAGCTCGGTATTCAACTAAAGCCTCATAAGCTCTCTGTGCAATCAAATTTAAGGGGAAACCTGGTGGAGCTGATCTGACTTTGTTTCTCCGGAACCAGATAGTCCAAGTCTGCATAGCAAACAGCTCGGCACTACAACTGGACTTAAAAACATGGCTGATCAGATGGCTAAAATCTGGGAAGGAGTTTTGGCTTCTAAAACTCCATTGAGGGTCTTCGTTCCACACTTGTGTAAGGGCCGGGCAAGACCACAAGGCATGGAGAACATCCTCCTCGTGTTGGGTACATAGAGAACACTTGGAATCTTCCACCACGCAGCGGCGTTTCAGATTATTCAAAGTTGGAATAGCATTTTTACAGGCCCTCCACAGAAAATTTCTGACCTTACACGGCACTGATAAACTCCATATTCTCTTCCAGAGTGGTTTCATCAGCTCGGCATGGGAAGGGGACTGCAAGTTCACCAGCTGAGCTTCTGTCTTGAGGAAGTAATAACCAGACTTTGAGGTGTATTGACCGGACTGTACATACGGCCAGAATACAGAATCCTCAGAAGCAGTCCGAGTTAGAGGGATTTTCGTAATCTGGTCTGACTCCATCTGACTAAAAATATTAGGCAGCAACTGAGTGTTCCATTGGCGAGGTGAGGGATTAATTAGAGAACTCACCTTGGCATTTTGTAGTTCAGCTGTGAGGGGGCATTGGAGACTTGGGCTTTGCAAAGAAGGCAGCCATTTATCCCCCCAAAGCTTAATAGATTCTCCATTGCCCACTCTCCACTTCGCTCCTCGCCTTATGACCTCCCTACCATTCAAAATACTCCTCCAAGCATATGACCCTCCGTAGCCCTCCTTAGCTTCCAAAATGGAACAATTTGGAAAGAACCTAGACTTGAACACTTTGTAGAACAAAGAGTTTGTGTTATGCAGCAACCTCCATGTCTGTTTGGCCAAAAGAGCATCATTAAATAAAGACAACTCCTTGAAACCCATACCACCTTCAGATTTTGGCTCACACATTTTTTCCCACTTGACCCAATGTATTTTCCTGCGATCTCCCCTTTGTCCCCACCAAAATCCACGAATGAGTTTCTCAATTTCATGACAAAGACCAAGTGGGAGCTTGAAACAACTCATGGAATATGTTGGGATAGCTTGTACCACGGCCTTAATCAACACCTCTCGCCCCGCTTGTGAAAGTAGGCTTTCTTCCCATCCTTGAAGCTTTCTCCAAACCCTCTCCTTAATGTAATCAAAGCTTGCTCTTTTATTCTTCCCTACAAATGATGGCAACCCCAAGTACTTCTCATACTGCACAATTTCCGGAACTCCTAACACTTCTTTGATTTCATTCCTCATGTCTTGAGAGGTGGATTTTGAAAAGAAAATTGATGTTTTGCCTCTATTAATTTGCTGCCCGGACATGCTTTCATAGGAGGCAAGAAGATCAAGCACCTTTTCACATTCATTGATATTAGACCTGCAAAACAATAAGCTATCATCCGCAAAAAGCAAATGCGTTAGTTTTGGGCTCCGTCTACTCAGAGCAAATCCATGTATGGAACCCTCACTTTCCGCCTTCAATATTAGGTTATTAAGGCCTTCCGTACACAACAAAAATAGGAAAGGGGATAGAGGATCGCCTTGCCTAATTCCTCTTGTTGGTTTAATTAATCCCTTTGGTTCACCATTTACCAACACCGAGTATGAAACTGTTTTTACACACTCCATCATAAGGCCTATCCACCTTTCATTAAACCCCAAACTTCTCATCACAACCTCCAAGAAACACCACTCCACCCTATCATACGCCTTGCTCATGTCTAACTTCAATGCCATGTAACCAGATTTTTTGGAATTATGATTATTCATGCTGTGCAATGTTTCAAAAGCCACAAGAATGTTATCTGAGATCAAACGGTTTTTTGTAAAGGCACTTTGGTGTTCAGTTATGATTGAGGGAAGGATTTTTTTTAACCTATTAGCAAGGACCTTTGAAAAAATTTTATAAAGGACATTGCAAAGGCTAATGGGGCGGTAATCAGTGACAGCCATGGGATTTTTATTTTTTGGTATTAAGGTTATGAAAGTATGGTTTAGGGGATGAGGGATTGTGGCTGAATTAAGATATGACAAAATGGTTTTTGTGACATCATTACCAACAAGATTCCAATAATTTTGATAGAAAAGAGGAGGCATACCGTCGGGACCAGGAGCTTTTAACGGAGCCATCTGTTTCAGTGCAACTTCTACCTCCCATTCCATGAATTCTTGTGACAGTTGGGCATTCATATCATCAGTTACTACCTTCGCCATTGAATTGATACCCAAGGTCGGATTGGAGGTTTCAAAAAGGTGTTGATAGTAGGTAGTAAAAGTTTCAGCAATTCCTTCGGGTTGAGCAATCCATGCACCAGAAGAATCTTTGACCCCCAAAATCTTATTCTTACGGTGCCTTTGAGTTGCCCTAGTATGGAAATACCTAGAGTTTTTGTCACCGTCAACCAGCCAAAACGTTTTTGCCCGCTGCCTCCACATCAAATTTTCCTTCACCAGCAATTCATTTATCTCCTCTTTCAGCCCCCTTACTCGGTCATTACTCCCTCCAAGCATTGCTTGCTGTTCGGCCTGAAGCAAGCTCTTCTTCGTTTCAATCAATTGTCTCCTCACATGGCCAAAGTTCTTACGGCTCCACTGTGTTAATTCCTCCCCACATTTCTCTACTTTTTTTATCACTTGTTTTTCGGCTTCACAAGGGAAGGAGCATCCCCACACCGCTTCAATCACCCTTCCACACCCCCTATCCGACATCCACATTTCTTCAAAGCGAAATGGCTTAGCACTTGGCGGAGGATCTATACCACAAGGAGCAATCCATAATGGAGAATGATCCGAGGTATTACATGTGAGATGAACAACCTTGGTACCAGCAAAGTGGTTGAGCCAATCTGTTGTGCATAAGGCTCTATCTAATCTCTCCCAAATTGAATGACCTGAATTGTAATGCTTACTCCAAGTAAACCTTGAACCCGTGTACCCTAGATCAACAAAACCACACGCATCAATTGCCTCACGGAACAATTGCATTTGATTGTGACTTCTTCTATTGCCCCCCAATTTTTCATCTCCTCTCACCAACTCATTGAAATCCCCCGCACACAGCCACGGACTCTGAAATTTTCTTTTTAGAGTACGAAGCAAATCCCAAGATTCATGCCGCTTTTGAGTATCCGGTTCACCATAAAACCCTGTGAAGCGCCATTCGGATTCTTTGCTCTTATCTATGATCGCATCAATGTGATTTTTATCTGACCCCACCACTGAAACATTTATTGTTGATCTCCAAAATAGAACTAAACCTCCACCTCTACTTGTTCTCGGTGATACAAACATGTTTTCAAACTGAATTCTCCTTTTCACATCTTTTAGCCTTGCTTCATCTGCCCATGTTTCGGCTAAAAACACGACAGAGGGATCTTTTGCCCGCACCATCTCTGCAAGCTCATTCACTGTACATGGGTTCCCAAGCCCACGACAGTTCCAAACTAAGCAACTCATTGTGTTTGGTGGGGCTGATCATCAGCCTCCACCATTGAAAAAAGCTTGTCACTTTCATCTTGTGAAACCCGCCTGTGCTTGCAAGGTAACTCCAGATGAACATCACTACCTCTCTTCCCACAAATCTTTCTCCCCTCTTCATTATGGCCCACGGATTTTGAGTGATTCACCCTATGGATTAGCTTTTTTGTTCTTAGGTTGCTACTGCTAGCAGCCTTCGATTTGGAGGAAGGAGTTTTTTTCCGTGTTGCCCTAATTCCAGCTGGCCATGCTACTTGCTTCTCGGCTGATGTGGAATGTTGAACAGGGAAAGGAGTATCCACATTTAATGCCGAGCCCTTAATTTGACTTAAATCAGAATAATTGTAATCAAATCCCATTACCTCCTCATTACACCCCTTAATTGGAATTTCAAAAAGATCAGACGTTAGCATCTGATTTGGGAGAGATTTCATAGCACTAATACCTTCCTCAATTATAGGAGTATTAATAGGAGCATTAATAGGGTCAGAACTAATTGGGAAAGACTCCAAATTCGGCTCACCCTCTGTATCAACATGTAACGTCTCCACCTCATTAATCTCACCATACGTTATTCCATTAACTCCCTCATCATTGCTTCTATCCTTTGCCAAGGACGTTTGGTTACCCTCCTCCGAACCACCTTTGCCCGTCAGCCCTTCCGCCGCACCTGGAGTTGAATTTGAGGCCTGAGCCTTGGACTGAACTCTGGTCTTACTTCGTTCATAGTAACCAGGGACGTAGATAACGTCCTTACCTGTTGACGTATATGGGGTCGCTTTCAATGAAGAATCGAATTGCTGTTGCTCCGGTGTAAGCGTACCTTTACTATCAATCCATAATTCACAATTCTTGTCACTGTGATTCAGCCGTCCACACCAAAAACAAATGTTGGGCAGCCGCTCATACTTGAACTTCACCCACACTTTTTCTCCATTCTCCATTGTAATTAACCTTCCACGGCATAGGGGTAGGGAGATGTCTATGAGTACCCGGACTCGTATGAAAAGACCCCCATCATCATCCACTGCCCCTGCCGATTTTTGCACCTCACCAACTACTTCACAAATATCTTCAGCCACTCGTCTATTCATGTAACGAACAGGAATGTCGTGAACTTGGACCCAAAATAGGGTCGTTTTGAAAATCAAATCACGAACAGGAACATCAGAATTGTATCTTTGCAGCATGACTAAGTGCTTGTCAAAGCTCCAAGGTTGATTCTGCAAAATTCTATCCACATCACCCAAATTGTCAAAAACAAATAAAACTCTCTGCTCCTTATGGTTTCGAATTTTAAAACCATTGGTAGACCTCCAAAGCTGTTTGAAAGTCCTCGCCATTGCCTCCATATTCAAAAATCGAGGGGTTAAGAAGTATGCTGCTAAAAGAAATTCCCCCGATCGTTGGTCACGTTGAAGAACAAAACCTGTTGTCTCCCTCTCAGACAAAGAGAATGTGCTCCATTTTGCAGCCAAATCCTCCATGATGCCGTTTTGATAGAAGACCACCTACTTTGTGTTTCCCTAAACCCCCAAAAAAATCCCACAAGCTCTAAAGACAAACTTGTTGCCTTAGAGGACAAACTCTCCTTCCTAGAAGGGACAAAACACTTCTACTATTGTTGGGAAAGAGAGAGAGCTCACTCGCCTAACAACAGAGAGACAATACTCCATTTACTGTTTTTATCTTAATTATATTAACTTAAAATATTATGCTCTTCTGCCCATCTTATATATATATATATATATAACCGAAGTGCCTGACTTTTGGTTGACCTCTCCACAATTTTACCCTTCAGCATTTTTTTAAAATTTTTTTTTTAATTATATATATCTAATACTATATATAAAAGTAGAAGCATTTTCCTGCAATTAAGGCAGTACTGCCACATAGGAAAAAATGGCCATCTAAAAATTTGCCACCTTCAGGATAAGTCATATTGTTTCATAGCATTAAAACACAATCTGATGGCCTCTCAATATAAATAACAAATTAACCACTTAAATTTTTAAATTACATGCAAAAGGCTTGCCCATATACAGAGAAAGAGAGAGAACAGAGTTGGTCATCAAATCAATATGCTAGGGCACAGAAAGAGGCAGAGTCCGTAAGGCTCCAAGTGATAGAGAGAAATATCCAAGGCCAGCCATTGTTCATTCCTTGGCCAGACTTAGACCATTAGAACAGCAAGCACAGAAAGAAACCGTTAAGCCATATATCAACCACCCGAATCGTCAAAACTAGCATCGGTAAATTTTTTTTTTTTTCCATTTTTTAGATTTGGGTATGAAATGTTACTTTTAATTGAGTTTTTTTGTTGGATAGGTTTAGATTTGATTCTTTTTTGTTTTGGGTTTTAGGGTGTTCTATCAAAATGTTTGTAGATATTTGTTTTTGTTTTTTTTTTTTTTTTTACTGTCAATTTAGGAATTTGGATTCATGACCCTTTTCCTCTCTATTTGTTAAAATCAAGGAAACCCCTCACAGTTTAAAACAAAAATACTGTTAAATTGAAAGAGACCAAGAGAGAGCCTGATAAACAAAGAGAGAGAATGAGTTGATTAGGCGCAAAGAGTTAGGAGAGAGAAAAATCTGAGAAATTAGACAAAAACTACATATACCCCATAGTTTCCGATCAAGGAAAAAGAGAACTGTTTCCCAATTCCTTTCAAAAACTCTTTCTTTCCAGTTACACTAAAATGACCTTTTGATTTTTGATTTTTCTAGAAAAAGAAGCAGAAGAAGAAGGAAGATGAAGTTGACTAAAGAGTTCCCTCTGACTTTTTGATTAACAATGCCTCCAATGGGTCCCTATTCTTTCTTTGACTTTTTTTTTTTCCACCAAATATAAAGTTAAATTAGTTTTGCCATATGTTTTCCACTTATACAATTGCAGTTAGATTTTGGTTCCAGAAATTAGGGTTAAGGAAATCGGAATTATGATATGTGACTATCTTTTATTAAATTTTTTTGGTAATGGGTTTGTTTGAAGTCTTCTCTTTTGGATTTAAATCATTCAATTTCTTTTTGCAAAAATGAAGTGGAATCTTTCTATAATCTATAGTCTCTAATTTTATCAAAGCAAAGGTACTAATTTCTTTTCCTAATATTCTCTTCAATTATGGTTTGCTGTCAATTTAGGAATTTGGATTCATATCCTTTTTCCTCTCTATTTGTTAAAATCAGGGAAAACCCTCACAATATGAAAATCCTACATGAGTTTAATGGCCTCTTACCTGTTCTATTCTTTTTTTTTTTTTTTTTTTTTTTTTGCGTAAGAGGGTGTGAAATTGTGGGATTTTAAAATCTAATAGTATAACTTTCTTTATACTAAGTTTATTACTTTGTAGATTTTAGTTGATATTTTTAAAAAGACTTTTAAGACTTGATTTTGTTGTTTTTGATGTTGGGTTTTAAGGGGTTTAAATTGTGAAATCTGAAGGTATAATAGTAAAAATAATTGCAGCTAGTTCTGAATTTTTTTTTTTTTTTTTTTGTTTCAAATTTCAATTACGTTTCTTAGTTTACTTTGCTAATTGTGGATTACTTTTGATATTTAACTACCATGTAATTTCAATAAGTTGAGGAGACAAGTAGAGAATTTGTCATGTAGCCGAAACTGCTACAAGTATAGGTTTTTTTTTTATTCATTTTTAAATTACGCCATAACTTGATTGAAAGTCTAATTAAAATTTCAAATTTGAGTCCAATTTTACACTGAATGTTCAAATAGTGTATAAAACACCTATGAACATTTAGACCCCCAATTCCCCAATTACCAACACAAGCTTATAATCAAACAATGTATGTGCAGAATATGAAAATAAGCTAAAATAGAATTGGTAAAACAATCTAAACTGAAATTAATCACAACCACAGTAGTAATTAAAAGGCAAAGATTAAGGGAAGAGAGATGCAAACACAAAGACAGCATAGCAATGTGTTATCGAAGAGGAAACCGAAGTCCTTGGCAAAAAACCTCTCTGCCGCCCTCCAAGCGGTCAATAATCTACTAGAGAATAAAGTTGGGATACATGAATAGCAGAAGACCCTCCAAGCATAAGCTACCCAATGCACTAAGTCCTCCAAGCTTCTTGTTCCAACAGGGTTACATCGAACCTTGTCTTCTCTAGCTTACTGGATCTCGCAATCGCCCATTGTATCAACCAAAATGAATTGGTCCCTTCTGAACTACTTCCTAAGCACTGAAAAACCTTCTCACAAATATGGGTATGGTGAGATAAGGATTTGGCAAAATGTACCTCTTAAGGATATGTCAATGGAGAGGGTGAAAGTAGAGGAATTTGGAGAATCAAAGGATGAAGATTGTGGATGAGTCAATCTTGTTTTTCTCTAGGGTTTCTCTCTTAAAATTCTCTCTGGAAGCTCTCTACATTTTGTGAGTATAAGGGTATTTATAGTAGGGTATATAAGGAATGTGAAGAGTCAGTTATAACCAAACATGGCATTCTGGCGACTCAACCTCACGACTAGAATAAGTCGCGAGTTTAAGTTGTGAGCTAATTGCCTGACCAGACTAGAGGTTTTGTCCTGTAGTGCAACAGCTGGTGTGACCCTTCAGCTCCCTCTGCATGCTTCACATGTGTGCCATTCTGGCAACTTGCCAGCTGTGAGCCAGTCGCGAGGCTCTTCTTAAGTGCACACTCTTGAGCTTTTTTTCACACTCTTTCACACAATACCCTTACATGAATCCCACCTAAATACAAGGTTTCTAAATGCTAAATTACAAGCAAATTTGGCATGGAATAAAGCCAACAAAATGATTGAATAAATTTAACCTTACATACACCAAGTGTCTTAATTTATGTGGGAACCACTAAGAGAATATCTAATTAAAATTTGTAACTGGAGTACAATATTGTAAGACCTATACTATTAATTTTCTAAATTTTGTTGCAGAATACTTATATCAGTGCAAAAAGCCAAAAACCGAGAAGTCTAATGGAATGGAACGGGTGTTATCCTTTTAAGTTAAACGACGTTCTAAAAAAAGAAAATTCTATAGGAAAAAACAAAGAGGAAATTAACACTGGTTCTTTTTACCAACCACACACAACTCTCTCTTTCGAAACATCAATGGCAACGTGCCCATCATATTTCTTGTTTGTCATTTTTGTCCATTGTAACTTTGTTTGTTTACGATTTTTTTTACTAATTCTTGCTGAGTGAAGATCTATTGACCTATTAATCTATTCCATACATTTATTACCCCACTTTAAAAGTATGTGATTTTTTTCCAAAGATCTATGATTTTTTTTTTCTATCCTTCTAAAATTCTAGCCTTCTTATAGAGATCGGAGATTCAAAAGCAAGGGCAAGTCCTTTGGATATGATTCTCACTAAGGTTCACCCCTTTCTGCAATTTTATTCATTTCACCCCTGATTTTGAGGTTTTTTTTGTTAGCACAATTCTCCACAAGATGAAGTATCCCATTTGTTTGACAATGTAAGAATGAGTCTAGAGTTGTTTATAAATTCATAGCAAATAACATTCTTTTCATTTCCATTTGAAACATGGACCCCATTTGTTTGACAAAATTTTCACTCACTCTTGCTAGGAATAGGGGTTTTGTTTTTTCCTATTTAAAACAAATTAACAGGGATGCCTTGAATTTTTACTGCAGGGTTTCTATTTTTGTTGGGTTTTAGACCCCTTAAAAACAACCAGATTGCGTAGCCTAATTAATTAGCCAAGTTGTTACTTAGTCAAATTAAGCAATTCTAGGTTAAAACAATCAAATAATCATATCAAGCATATAAAGCAGCGGAAAAATAAATAACACATGATATGATGACCCAGGAAACCACACGATAAAAACCTGGGGAGGATTTGACCCACCGATCCTCAAGGCAAACCTGAATCCACTATGAAAGAATCGAAGTTCATACAAAAGGACTTACAAGCTCCCCGCTCGACTTCCTAATGCTACCTACCAGTAGAACTTACTAACACGACCATGTACAAGCTCCGAATCCACAAACTCCTTCTTTCTTGGATTCTTCAATCAGCTACAAGCTCCCCGCTTGTTTTTCTTTAAGTTCCAATGGTTGCAACTGTGTTGATCTTCAAGATGTTGAAATCATCTCTACCTTGAAAACCCTAAGTTTTGTGTAAAGGAAAGCTCCTCAAAGATCTCACAAGAGATTCACAAAAAACAGCAATATATGAGCAATAATACAAAGTGAACAACCTCTAAAAACGTGGCTAGGGTTTTGTTTAAATACCTAGGGTAAAAACATAAAACCCTAAACATTTAATGAAGTAGGGCTGAGTTGGAAATTCTGCAGAAAATTCAACCTGTGCGATTTTCGATCGATCGAGCCTGTCCTTCGATCGATCGAGCCAGGCGGAAAGTCACAAAGACTTCTGCAGCCACTCGATTCTAACTTTACAATAATTAATCAACTTTGAGCAAGCCTAAACAAGACTAAATACATTGTTTTGATCATGGTTTGCCAACATTACAAATTAGAGTTCTAAATACATAAAATTCTAAGACCTTAGAACCTAGCAAACTCCCCATTTGGCAATCCGTGACAAAACACAAACTATAAGTTCAAAGTTTACAATAAAAAGCCCTTTACAAAAGGTAATGCTCACAAAACAAATTCAATCGTAACTACTATCCATCAGTTGCAAGTGTAGACAGCAGCCAAATCGAATGCACCTGTATATTCCTGAAACACTCAACAAACGCATAAACGCATGTGTGACAGAAAAACAGTAAATCAACAGATATGTAATCTAACTCTTCCCTTAAGTTAGATACACCAAAAATAAACACATTCTTGAAAGTTCACACAACACATAATAAAGACATATATCAATGAATAACTCATAAATATAAATCAATAAGCAGTGAACACATATAATCAAGAATCATATATCAAAAGAATGTATTTCCCTACAAGAATAGCCCAAAAGAAAGTATACATGGTGAAGCAACTAGATACAATCTAATCTCAAAAACTCCACTAGCTTCGTAAAAGTAACAAAAACTCCCCCTAACTACAAAAACTCCTTTACAAGCTCCAAACTCTACTCCCCCTTTTTGTGACGGAATGCCAAAGGACATCACAGGCCATCATCAAAAGGAGGTGGTGAGGATAAACGAAGATGCGCCAAATCCGCTCTCAAAGCACGAATCTCATCGAACAAGTCCACCAAAAGCTGACTATGAGCCGCCTGAACGGTCATGACAATCTCCAAGGTACGATGTACATTGAAGTCATCCGAAGGAGGTGGAGGAACAGCAGCAACAGCACCAACAGGATTAGGAACAGCCTTACAAGCAGGACCTGTAGAAGAAGAAAGGGGCGCGGTACCAGAAGGCTCAGACCTAGCGTGTTTAGAGCCAGCTTGAAGATGAGCAGCCCTCTGTCTAAGGAAAGAGGCACCTATGGGAGCAATCACATGGACGGGCTCAGAAGAAGGGAAATCATCTAAACCAAAATGAAGCAAAACCCTATGAATAAAGATAGGATGAACAAGAGCATGAGCTGTAGATGAACTCCTATAAACTTCGTTCAAAGAACGAAGAAACAGATGAGGAAAACTGATAGGAGCATCAGTGACAAGAGCGTACAAAAATACACACCTTTCAAGAGGAATGGTGTGCAGATGAGAAATGGGCCAAAGAGAATGACACACTATCCTAAAAAAGAGATAGACAGTCTCAGGAAGCTCAGCAGAGGTGATCCGAGGATCAGAACTCCACTGGATAGAAGACCCAGTGATGTAAGACATGACATCACTCAACTCAGGTGACTCATCATAAGGATAGACAGGGTGCTGTACCAAAGGTACCCCTAGAGCATCAACCACGACATCAGGGTCAATGGTGAACTCTACACCTCGTATCCAACTCTTAACTAATGTGTTGGAATCATAGACAGGGATAGAGATGTTCAAAAAGAACTCTCTAATCAGGGTAGCTAGAGGAGGAGGATCAAAAACATCCAGCAGAGGTAACCAGCCCCGACGCTCAAAGTTTGGCCTAATGACAGGATCAACCTCATTTAAGGTGACAGATCGCTCAGCCCAAACTTTTCTCTTAAGGTTCAGCTTCTCAAAAATCTCTTGGTTTTTCTCACTCGGAAACCTCTCACTATCAAAGGAAGGTGGGGGAGGAGAAGGAGAGGGAACAGACTTACGAACTCTAGTCTTTCTAGGCATGATGCTAAGGAAAGGACAGAGATACAAGGAAAAACCAAAAAGAATAAAACAAAACCAAGGGCAGACTGCAAGTTAGCACAAAAAACAATAGAATAAAAATCTATATGATGCATGAACAAATACAATGCCATGATGCATGTACTAATGTAGTAAAATATTAAGTTCAATTGAGATCAAATTGACAAAATTGGCTTGAGCAGGGAATTTCTATCAAAAGCCACAAAAATTGAAAACCACTTGTTGAAATTTTTAAACAAATTGATGAATTGAGCATTACAAAACACAGCACATAGATTATAATGTCTAATTTCATCAAAACAACAAGCCAATTTCATCAAATTCAACTCAATTTCACAAAAGCCCCAATTCGGATCAAGAACAAACCCTAGATTTTTCAATTTTTCACCAAACTCAAAATTGATCAAATTAACAGGCAAGGATCATGTTTATGACGTGTCCCCACAAAAACCCAATGATCAATTGCACACAATAGGGCTTGAATCAATAGAAAATTCCAATTATGCAAAGTCCGAAAATCACCCTCAAATGCATGGATTTATGCATGAAATCAAGAAAATAAATTCAAAAGGAAGGGTAAAAGTGTCTTACCGGCTTGAGGAAAGAGAAACCTTGCAAAAATTTCGGAAGAAAACGACAAAAATTTGACTGTGGAGCCTTGCCTCGTCGGAGAGAGAAAGAAGGTTTGAAAAGAACTTTGAAAAAGTCAAGAACAGTGTTTTTAAAAACTTGATTCGCGACTTTTGATTGATCGAAAAATATGTTCGATCGATCAAATGATACAGTCATTTTTAAACAAATTAAAACACTTTTTCGATCGATCGAAAATCAAAATGGATCGATCGAACTGGGCAGAGGCTCACAAAATTTTTGAGAAAAATCACAGTTTTGAAAAACACAAACCTAATTTTGAAAACAACTCCTCAAAGCATTAAACAACGAAAACAAAATGCATGAGTATGAGATGGAATGCTTTTTCAAAAACCCAAATTTTAAACCCAATTTTCTCAAAAACAAGTTTCAATCATTCTCCCATTGAATTTTCTTAAGCAACAAATATGTTGTGCACAAATCTCAAGATATTTTCAAACTTGGTTGGTCAGACCAAAAACACACACACTAACATGTATAATGTTTAACAAAGAGTAACTTGTGTAGTGTGTGATACTAGCAAAAACTTGAGATACATGTGAGGTGATATGTGAATAACAATCAAATACAAAGTCTACACAATTCATCACATAGAATTTAAAAGAGACTATCACCTAAAGAGTTATATCCTATAACTCTCACATCTCGTAGAACAAAAGCTTACAATCATGTAAGTTTCTTGAATTTTTGCCTCTTATTTATGTGAAATGGCATCAAGCCTAATAGTACACACCGGTTTGAATTAAGTGAATTGGCATCAAGCCTAATAGTACACACCAGTTTTAATTAAATGAATTAATTAAGGCTAAACCTTATATTCTTTTTGTGCATGTACTACACTTTCTCGAGCACAAAATCTCATGATATGCACTAAGGTGTTCATGATTGGCTAGTGAATAGTGGTGAGATGGTTATTTATGCCTTTCTCAAAAGGATCAAGTCCGACAGTCAAAGAACATGTGACTTCAAGATTAAGACAAAGTGATTAAAAACCACACACATCTTTTCCACACAACATGCACTACAAAGCTTCAACTAGTCAAGTGCAATGAATAAGCTCATCAAAGTTAAACAAGGTACACAAGACATGACATGTGTAAATAGATTGACCAACCTTGTTTTCAAAAATCAAGAAAAATAGTGTCAAACATAGTTTTGCCTTCCTTTTTTTTTTCTTTTTTATTTATTTATTATTATTAGAGAAAACAAATAAATCCTAGAATGAAATGCATGAATGTAATGCAATGCAAGTCCTAGAACAAAAAAAACACAAAAACTAAAGAACAATGGTCTCAAAAGAATAGAGCAATGAAGCACAAGGACCATGTCAGAAAGACTCAGTTAGTTCGAGTCTTTTGCATCCAAAACTTTTTAGATGCACCACGAGCATTGGAGTTCTTATTCACATTCGAGTAATTCCCAACTCCAGGATTGGAATAAAGGTTTAACACCTTTACCAATTCACCAATTAGTGAAATAGGATCTTGTGTTTGAGGCACAGGCACTTTTGGTTTGATTGCTCTCTTATCAGCTTGAAGCTTGTAACAATTAGGACGAATGTGTCCAGACTTTCCACAGTAATAACAAACCCAAACAGGTTTACCATGCATCTTGTCCTTAGATTTGGTAGACTCCTTAGGTTTAGATTCTCTTAAATCTACCATAATCTTCTTAGGTGGTGAAACTTCTACAGGTTTAACAACCTCACTCACAGGGGGTTTAACAGTTTCACTCACAACCTCACTCACAGAAGGTTCAGAAGAAGATGACGGAACAAAGATAGTGGAATGGAGTGCAGACACAGAGATGCTCTCAACAAAACCTAAACCAGATTTGTCAGAAGGATACTTTTGAACACTCAGCATTTGATCAAGTTTAGAACTAGCAGATCTAGCAATAGATAAATCATGTTCCAAAGTTTTAACTTTATCAAGCAAGAGCATATTCTTAGATTTCACATTGTTCAAAAGATCATTAGCATCAAACAATTTAACAAGAAAATTCTTCTTTTCAAGCTCAAGAGATTCAATTTTCTTTAGGCCAAGTTCAACATTCATAGCATCCTTTGCAGCAACTTTGCAAAGTTTGTTATAGGCCTCTTGAAGATTTGCATCTTCAGAGAGTTCCCCATCAGAAGGGTTCTCCTCAGCAGATATGCTTTCATTGACTACAGCAGTAGCAGTGAAAGCAATGAAGTTTCCGTCCTCGTCACCACCGGACTCATTATTAGAAACCTCATTATCACTAAGGGTTACAGCCATAGCTTTACCCTTAGACCTCAGGAATGTTGGACATTCAGATTTAACATGACCATACCCTTGACAACCAAAACATTGAGCACCCAAGGAATTGTTGGAATATTGACCTACTCTTTCTCTAGGTTTTTCAGTGTTGCTTACCTTAATAGTATCATTCTTCCTAAAATTTCTAGGTTCAGCAGTGTTGGTATTCCTTGCCCTCCTATTAGTATTTCTAAGAAAATTTCTAAAGTTCTTGGCAAGGTAAGCTATCTCTGTAGCAGAGAGCTCATCATCAAATCCACCAGCATCAATATCATCAACAGACTTAAGAGCCATTGATTTGGATTTGATAGTTTTGGGTAGGTCAAACTCATAGGACTGAAAGATCCTACAAGCTCATCCATAGGGATGGAGACCACATCCTTACTCTCAGTAATGGCAGTCACTTTGAGTCTAAAGTCTTCAGTTAAAGATCTAAGTATCTTCCTAACAATTTTAGGTTGATCATAGACTTCACCCAAATTAAAAGCAGAATTAACAATATCATTCAGTTTAGCATAAAATTCATCAAAGGATTCATCATCAGACATCCTAATGCTTTCAAACCTAGAAGTTAACTACTGCAGCTTATTTATTTTGACCGCCTTCGTGCCTTCATGCATAGTTTGGAGGATTTTCCAAGCAGTATGAGCAATCTCAACATTTGAGATTCTCTTAAATTCCTCCATAGAAACAACATTAAAGATGGCATTCATAACTTTGCTATTAAATGCAGCTACTTCTTTTTGAGAAGTTTGCCACTCACTTACAAGAGTAGTGTGCTTCTCCCATCTGTACTCAACGGAGTTCCAAACTCTCTCATCAATGGATTTCAGGAATGCTTTCATCCTTACTTTCCAATAAACATAGTTATTCCCTTCAAAGTGAGGAGGAACAACAAGAGAGTGTCCGTGCTCCATGACAACAGGGGTCAAGGATCAGCTCAAAGATCAAAAGATCAAAAACAAAAGAGCTACCTGCTCTGATACCACTTGTTGGGTTTTAGACAGCTTAAAAACAACCAGATTACGTAGCCTAGTTAATTAGCCAAGTTGTTACTTAGTCAAATTAAGCAATTCTAGGTTAAAACAATCAAATAATCATATCAAGCATATAAAGCAGCGGAAAAATAAATAACACATGATATGATGACCCAAGAAACCACACGGTAAAAACCTGGGGAGGATTTGACCCACCGATCCTCAAGGCAAACCTGAATCCACTATGAAAGAATCGAAATTCATACAAAAGGACTTACAAGCTCCCCGCTCGACTTCCTAATGCTACCTACCAGTAGAACTTACTGACACGACCACGTGCAAGCTCCGAATCCACAGACTCCTTCTTTCTTGGATTCTTCAATCAGCTACAAGCTCCCCGCTTGTTTTTCTTTAAGTTCCAATGGTTGCAACTGTGTTGATCTTCAAGATGTTGAAATCATCTCTACCTTGAAAACCCTAAGTTTTGTGTAAAGGAAAGCTCCTCAAAGATCTCACAAGAGATTCACACAAAACAGCAATATATGAGCAACAATACAAAGTGAACAACCTCTAAAAACGTGGCTAGGGTTTTGTTTAAATACCTAGGGTAAAAACATAAAACCCTAAAAATTTAATGAAGTAGGGCTGAGTTGGAAATTCTGCAGAAAATTCAACCTGTGCGATTTTCGATCGATCGAGCCTGTCCTTCGATCGATCGAGCCAGGCCGAAAGTCACAAAGACTTCTTCAGCCACTCGATTCCAACTTTACAATAATTAATCAACTTTGAGCAAGCCTAAACAAGACTAAATACATTGTTTTGATCATGGTTTGCCAACATTACAAAATAGAGTTCTAAATACATAAAATTCTAAGACCTTAGAACCTAACAATTTTGATTTAGCATGTGGAGAGAGATACCAAAGATGCTTGGAAGGCCTATAGAAACATATTTTTGACATGCTACATCCTGTGTTTTTCCGTGGTTTTACTTATAATTTTTCTTTTGATGTACAAACTAACCCCAATTCATAGGAATTACTTAAAATCGTTATTACCCTTTTTGTTTTCTAGGTTACAAGATAACTCTCTGTTTTAGCCTTATTTGAAACGGGAAAAAAAAGTTAAAATATTTATCTTTGAGAGGTTTCCATTGAATTATTTTCTCAATTGATGATAAAGATTGGTAGGGAGATATTTCTAAGAAAGGGGCTCTGCCTTGGCAAATAACTGTTAGGACATATGTGAATCATGTTAGGAACATATATAATTTAGAATTGGCTAATCCTTTGATAAAATGAACTTTGCTTGTAATTGGGTAGATCTAGGATGTGTTTAATACTTCAAGAAACAAGAGTTCAAGTCCAAGTGTTAAAGCCATGCAAATTTGTCCAAGAATCAGGTGAAGAAGTGTTGTATTTTAAAACTCGACAGATAGCATCTATCGAGGTTTAAAAGGCATGTTTAGCCCGATGCTCGACAGTTGCTCGATAGATAACCTATCTATCAAGATTTACGAAAATCAGTTTTCCAGATCTGATTTCACACATATCCGTGTATACTTGTTTAGACTTTCTTTTCTCACAACCGTAAACATATATAAGGATTATTTTAAGGGACGTCATAGATGATGCAAGTGGATGAAACTTGATGCAAAGGTTTTGTTCAAGCACATTGTGACCAAAGACAAATTTGCCCTAGTTCATCTTTCTCTTGAAGAAGCTGCTACATTTGTACACCGTAGGGTTTTGTAACCAAGAAGCTTCGTGATCTTCATCGTGTTGATGAACTGAAGAATTTTGCAGCCAACATCCTTCTTAAGTTGGTGGTTAGTCATGTACTTGGATCCATGCATCGATTGGTTAGTCACGTATTGGAAGCCATGCATTGAAAATGAGAGATTGTCACTACAAAACAAGTCCAATTGGGTATTGGGGTAAAGGTTCAACTGTAGGTTGGTATAAGGTACTGGGATTCCTTTACTTATAACCGCTTGTTGTGATAATAGTGGATTCTCGGGAGTAATGACCTTAAAATCACCCGGTGGGGTTTTTGCCTTGAAGGTTTTCCCCATTCGTAAACAAATCATCGTGTCAACTTTATTTTCCGCTACATATTAACTTAGTTGGTGATTTGTTTGTGCTACCACGCGTATTGCATGCTAATTGAATTAATTAATTAACTTGGCTAATTAATTGGTTAATTCATCACAAAGAGTGAATACATTCTTGGCCTATCAATAACAACTATCATGGAAGACATCTAAGACTTGCTAGCTCAGTGTAGATATTTATATTTTGTACATAGAAATTTGTCGGCAAAAGAAAAGTCTTAGATGCATTTTTTTGGGACAACAGTTGTAGTGCTTAGTAGTTTTTCTATCTTCAAGATTTAAAGAAAGCCTAAAAAAACGTTCAAAGGGCTTAAAGGTTTGTAATACCATATGCAGTATACTTGGATCAATGATGATTTAAAGGTAAATCTTCTTTTGAAAATGGATTTTTTTTTTTTTTTGTTTTAATAATTTTCTAACTTAATACTTTTTTTCTCACATTTTTTACGGTACAAAGTCTAGCCATTAGTACTTGACTTACTACTCTACTCATCTCATCTCATCTCTTTTATAAACTACAAATCGCTTAGGCGTTAAATATCATGGGTATTTTGATTGGATTGGTTTTGATTTAGGTATTTGGGCTAGATTTATTTGTTTTAAATAATTTGGATTTTTTTGTAATTAAGGTACGTATTTAGGTTAGAAGTAGTTTTGCTATGGTATTCGTGTAAGATTTGGTTTTGAATTGTAATATATATTGGCTAAACTTCTATTCAGTCATAAGTTAATCTTTGACTTGGGAAGGGAGAATGTCCACATGGAAGCCTTTCAAAATTGGATATGGAACTTGAGCATATTGGTTTGATGGGCATGTTTCATTTTCTATGCAAGTTTTGATTTTTAAGCTTTTCAGTCTGTGGATCATTACATTTTCAATTGGTTAAGAGGGTTTTTTTTTTTTTTTTTTTTTTTTTTATCCAGTTTCCTTTGGGGCTGCTTGAATGATAAAAAAATGCTAGTAAGACAGAAAGGATTACCATTTTCTTTTTGCAAGATTTAGGGGCTGTGGAAGCTTGAATACAATATACTTTAGCTTGATTTATTTTGAAAAAATATTTTTCTTTGTTTAGCTTTTGAGAAAATTAACCACTATGAAAGTAAATATCATGTTGATCCTCTACTTTCAAGGTTCTTTTGTTTTGATAAATAAAAAGTTCACCTTAGTGATGCAAAATAACTAAGCCAAGCTGTGTTCAGTATCTATTTTCCTAGGTGCCAATCAATGAATTCTAATTTTAAAATATATTTAAATTATAGTTGTTCAACCACAATGGGCAACAAATCAATAAATTTCTTGATTTTTCATTTGTTTCTTTTTACTTTTAAATTATGGGTTTGTTAATTCATTTGGATTAATCACTAGGAAGTGTATTACTTTTTTGGGATTCCAAAATTGTTCACTCTCTAATACAGATGCTTAATAAAAACAATGTTTTGGTTTATGTTTTGAGAATGGCCAAGGATCACTTTGAAAAATCTAATACTAAAAATGAGAGACTGCATCTCATCAATGGTTGTACCTATCGTTCTTGTGAATTTGAGACTCATAATGAGAAATAAATGCTATCATTCTAAGTTTATGAATGAAAGCTCGAAAATGTGTTAATAACACAAGATCTGTTTAGACCTCCAAATTAAATATTACAGCTCGATTGATTTTACTCTAACTTATACTAAGTGCGAAATAGAGTAAGTGCGAGTAGATAAATAAAATAACTACTCTAAGCCATATTCATTAAAACACAACAGTAGAATGAAAGCTAAAAGAGTAAGGAAGAAGAATGCAAACACAAGATAACACGTCGATGTGTTATCGAAGAGGAAACCGAAGTACTCGGCGTAAAACCTCTCCGCCGCCCTCCAAGCGGTGAATCGATCTACTAAACAATCAGTTAGGATACACGAGAAGTAAGAGACCCTCCAAGCCTAATCTACCCAATGCACCTAAGCCCTCCAAGCTCCTACTCCAACAAGGTTTCTCGGAACTGTGTCTTGTCTAGCTCTCCAAATCCCGCAATACGCCCGATTGCATCCGCCAAAGTTTGGCTTCTTCCAATGCTCCCTAGCAGCACCAAAATCTCACTAGACACTCAGAATGGATGTGGTAAGTGTTTGGGCTATCAACCTCTCAAGGATATAGAATTGGAGAGGTAGGAGTTAAGGAAAAACCACAATGGATTATGTAGAGAAATGTGGGTATAACAATCTCTAACTCTCAAGGTTTGTTGCTTGGGTTTTCTCTCAGAAGCACTCCTCAACATCTGTGGATAATGTGGGTATATATAGTGTGGGTATAGATAGTGTGTATCAGATATGACAGATTGGCAAAACAGAATGTTTTGCAAGTATCTCGCGGGAATACCTTACCTGCTAGACACTCGCGAAAACCAACTACCACCAACCTGTCCTGACTCTTCGCATTCCAATAATGTGCAGGGCACATGCTTCACTTTGCGGGTAAGCTTCTCGCGAGATACCCGTGAAAACTTATTGCTCTTCACTTTGCCTTGAGTCTTCACACTCTCTCTCATTCACACAACCCTTACAAGAAATCCTACATAAAATACAGGGTACATAAGATTGAACATAGTTACAATCAAATTTGGCACGAAATGAAAGCCAACATAAAATAGTTGTAAATCACAACTTTACAATTAATTTATATAATGACACCCCAAATCAATCAAAACATCCATCATGCCTCCAGCAACAACGCCAAGTGCAGCTACTTGAGCCTCTAGCAACAGCACCAACATCATTTATGCAGCAAATTAAGTTAAGCATTATTGCCACCAATTAAATAGTCATATTGTGTAAGGAAGATTTTAGGACATAAAAAAATATAATTGAGTTAAACAATCCCATGTGCCTATCCCCATTCAATTTAGAAGATACTATTCGACCAATTTATTCTTTTATTTTTTGTTCTATTTAGTAGAATTTTATGAATTGTGATTGTAAATTGATATTGTATATGTAGTAGTATCCAATAGTGATTTTATGTAACCAATATCGTGAAAATTGCAAGGAAAAACCATTTTTGTATCTCTAAATATCTTAGTCTAACATCAATAACACCAATACTATTAACCAACCTGTGCATAAGCACGGGTTACATGCTAGTCATATACTATATATAATAGCAGAAGCTGAGAGAAAGTTGATTCCTACAATTAAGGAGGTGCTACCACGTAGGAAAAGTGCCTAGCTAAAATTCAGCCACGTTTAAGTTAAAAAGCGATACATTATATTGTTTTACAAGCTTAACACCGTTTGACAGTGTTTGTGTATATTAAAAAAAATCCCCAGTTAAAATAAAATAAAATAAGTGTTGCAACTAAAAAAACCCTAGCGATACTACGATACAGAGAAAAGGAAAGAGAAAAAAAAAAGTTTGTGATACAGTGGAGATTCGTACGGCTGGCCATCGCCATCCCCTACCAGACTTAGACCACCACAATTGGCACCCGTCAAAATTAAATACGATCAAACATCCCAAAGGTATTAAGATACGGAGATATAGATCGACACTACTCCATGATTAACATAATTGAAACTAAACATAGATTGACAAAAGGTACACATCAATTCTCTGTGTTCGAATTTGAATTGAAATTCAGATGTTCATTCTCTTTCTTTAGATGCTTTGTTGTGAATATTAATTCTTACGACATGGACAAAAATGGCAGAACCCTAGAATCATGAGAGGCCATCTATAAATCAGACCGAACTCTACATATACTGATTATTGAAAAATCAGACCAATCACTTCATTTAAGGGGAACATTGAGAAGATAATTGAGAGATAAAACCATTTTACAATTTATTATAGTTTGCTTGAATGCTGATTTGATTTGTACATATCTCATACTTCTGTATTAGATTTTGTCCATTTACTGTATTCCTGTTTCAATTGGCTCTGATTTGCATGTTTTAGCCAGCTTATGTCTTTACAAATTGATTTCTTTAGCCAATTTTCCCTTCTACTTATTTCAAATCCTCACCGCTACTTTTTCTTATTCGAATTTGAATTAAAATCCAGATTTTTATTCTTTCTCTTTCAATGATTTGGTCTCAAATTATAGTCTTTATTTTTCCTGCTTTAGTAACATTATAATCTTTTCCAAATTGGAATTATTGCATTCTTCGATTATTTACTGCCCCCTTTGAAATAGAAACAATACTAAAGAAAGGTGCACAATGTCATCAGGGATAATCTAAGCCATTAGATGATCTGTATTCATAGGGATAGGCAGTTGATGACAATACCAAATCACAGCCACAATAGTGAAAGCCTTTCATACTTGACAGAACCAAATTACAAATGCATTCTATATGGACCCCTATCACTTCTTTAATCTTTGGGCTTTTGAACATTCATTTACTTACCACTGATGGAAATGACAACATGATAATTATATTCAATGGCAAGAGACTTCCGCCCAGGTATGTGATTAGGGGGGCCTACATTTGGTACCCCCCACCATATTCACGCATTGAATGACATGATATAAAAACACACCAAAAGAGTCAAATTAATTAATGACTTTTCAAGCCCTTTGAACTGCAGCCTCTCCTCTCTCTTTACTGTTTTGTCTCCACTACCAAAAAGTAAAAAACCCATTTGGTCTTTGACCTCTAAAACTTCAAATACAATTATAGATCATTTTGGAAAGTATTAATAAATTTTTTTTTTAACAACTTAAACCGTTTCACCCCACTTAATAAAACCCCTGAATTGCCACACCCTTAAACAAACGGCACCCACCTCAAAGAAAAGACAAATCCCCTTTATTCGGTAAAAGAAAAAACGGCAAAATAAAACCTCTTCCTCCTTCCAATTGTCAATTTGACACCCACTCTATTTCGCTTCTTTTCTGCAGCACCTATACCCAAGGTCAGCATTTTGTTACTTGATGTGTTATACTCTTTATGTTGATGCTTTCTTCTTGATTTATCATAATCCTTTTTCTTTTCTTTTTTTGGGTCGCATCATAGGGTTTAGCCCTTGAATACGTGTAGAAAAAAACATGTTTGCCCTTCAATAATGGTTGATTTTTCATTGTTGCTGCTCTAACCATCTATTAGCTAAAACTAAAAAGTCTAAAACCCCTTTAGTGTTTGTGCTAAAAAGTCATATTTCCGTTTGATTGTATATTTGTTTAAAGGAATGTATATTTGTTTTAAAGAATGAATGATTTTTTTTTTTTGGCAATAATTTATTATTATTTTTTCACTTATTGAATTTGATTAACGCCTTTTTTTAATAAAAAAAAATATTGGGCTAATTAAATAGCCAACATATTGCTTAAAATTATGTCGTTGAATATTTAGGGATTATTTACTAAAGATTGTTGTGTGATGTACACATTAATGTTTCAATTAGTTTGTTAATCTTTAGAAAAAGCTTTTTATTTTAAAAACAAATAAAATGTTATACAAACGTCTTTCATTCTTAGTTCCACCTGAATGACCAAAGAACAACAATATTCTACATACCTCTATTGATCCACTAATTTACTAATTGTCTTCGAGTAGTGTTTTTGATTAGTCCATGGATCTTTATTATTATTTTTGTTTTGCTTTGCAATCATTTTGGCTTATTTGTTTTTGTGCGATTTTACTATTCAGTGTAGCTCAATGATTACATTGTGTTGATTTTGAAGGATTTGAATTTCTATTAGTGATGATTATGTAATCATTAATTTCAGTTCCAGACTAGGTTTTATATTTGGTTTGTAGTCTCTATAGCATTTATTCTTTTTTGGTGTTTGTGGGTTTTGGTCTTTAAATTTCATGGAAGAACAATTCCAGTACTCTGTTATTTACGAATTTGTTAATTATATTTATTCTTTGATGACATTATAATTGATTTTCATTTGTCTTGAAATTAGAAACAAATAAATACAAAAATTAATTAAAAAGCACTAACCTATGCATAAGTTGCATTTATTTATTTTTTTTTCCATGTTATATGTTTTGTAACCAGTGTTGTTTACTTATCAGGGATTGGTTTTTTGTTTTGCTATCCAATTGGGTTTTCTTCATTGTTACTCATGCTCTTTTTTGTTGTATAATTATTTTTACCATATTTTTATTTTTTTTTTCTCAACTATTTGGATTGAATTGACCTGTAAAATTGTAATATCTGTCTGATTTAATCTATAGCATGTAACTTCACATTTTCCCTCTATTGTACATTCTTCTTTGTCTTGGTATTTATAATGTTTATATGTTTTCGTTATAAATAAAAAACTATGTTCCACAAAAATAAAATAAAAGATGTTCCTAATTGGTTTGAATTCAATGTGGTAGCTATTCCTAATTGGTATATAGTCTCTCATTGATTCCAATTTGTTTGATTAAATTCCGAAATCAATATTTATTACTTGCTAAAATTTTCAAATCAACCCAGTGTGATTTCTTAACATATATCCATACCTGTTGAAGATGGAAAATAAGATGATGATAGCATGCCTATTCAAATGCTTCACAAACAAAACAATGCTACTAAACAAAATGCATCAAAGAAGAAGAAAAAATAGCAACTACAGAATTCAATGTATTTTGTTGTTGTAACTTTTTGGTTGCTGGTGTGTGAATTTTCATTAATGTTGAAATTCAGATTTGCTAAGTTTTCCCTGTCAAGTATGAAACTTAATAATTCATGAAGATGCCAAATTTCAACTTGGATGGTTTAAAATCTAAAAGTTTAGACTGTATAGTTATGGGTTTACCCTCTTCCTATCAATGATATGGTCTGAGATTATTATTTCTAGTAGTTATTTAGCGTTGCTGGAATTTTGCTCATGAAGAACAAAAAAGGCTTATATTTTAGAAGGTGATTCAAGTATTGTTGCTTTGGCATATGAATGAAAATAATTAATTATTGAATGAGTTTTGCATTTGGTTGGAGGACACCTCTTATTCTTTGAATTCCACATTGTAGAATACATTCAAAGATTGTGTGTGCAGTAATGTGGCATGACCACAAAGCTAGAGCTGCAAAGGGGTATCAAACATTGGTAGTGTTAATTCCTCTTTAATTAACATTTAGTTTTAGAAGAAACCTTCATAAATTAACTGTGACTAAGATTACCAATTGAAAATCAGTCTTTTAAATAAAGATTGACTATGTCAATGACGTATATTAGTACTTTATTAATTTGTTTTAGATATGATCTGATGATGCAAAGAAAATCAGTAAGCTAAATGCTTCGGGCTTCAAAGGCTAGTGGCTATTTGGAAAGCCTGAAAAGAAAAGGACAAAATCAAAGGTGACCGGAGTAAACTGACCAAGAACCCTCCGATGCTTAAGTTAGTTTTTTTCTGTAGAACCCAGGAATTCCAACTTTTTAGGAATGGTAAAAAACTTACTTTGATTTGATATGGGTGAGTCCTTATATAGAGAGCCTTGGAACGGTTACTTGTTTAGTAACTTCCCCAATATTTGTGGAAGTAAGTTTAGACATAACTTCCACAACGGCTATAGAAGTTAGAGTTTTCAATCTTATCTTCTACAACTGCCACTGGAAGTTAAGCACTTATAAGGAAGTTATGGCAATAAATAAGGACCTTGTTTGCGTTTCAAAGTTCCTCATGGTCTGAACCTTTAACTCATGTAGGTAAATTCATTATTGGAAATTTCCCAAGTGCAAGAAGATCGTCCAGGTGCTTTCCTCATGGACGACCCTTACGTCCATGGACGGCCTTCCGCTTATGGACGATCTCCTTGAATGATTGGCCCTTGGCTTTTGGATGACTCCTATGGACGAGTCAAAGATGGTTCTATTTTTTGGTACCCCATCATGATCAAGCATACTTGCAGATTGGGACAACATTGTTTATATTTGTATTTCAGTCTCTTACATTTTTCCCCACCAGTGCTGCATGGAGATATTGCATCTTTTCTAGAGCTTCTTCACTAATACTGGCTGCAAACTCAGCATAGTTTGTGATCTCTTTCATGTTAGTAGCTTCCTTCACTTCTTTTGCAATTTTTAACTGCACAGCAGGATGCTTGCAATTCATGTATATAAACCAAGCAATTGCAGTTGCTGTTGTGTCTTTTCCAACTATGATGAAGTTAAGAATTATATTGATTTTACTAAATTTTTCTAAAAATCTTACTACTAAAGTCCCTCAATTGCATTGTCATAGTCATGATATGTTATTAACATGTGAGCTTTGTTTCAAATGATTGTATGAGAATAAAAGGAATAAAAGGAATTATTCATTGAAGAAGAAGCCTATACATTATGAAACATTCATATACATGTTTAAAAAAAACAAATTTGATAAACATTGTGCTCTTATAAAGTACTCACTACCATAATTACAATTTATGTAAGATAGTACACTTCCAAAATTTCTTATTGAGTTAAAATAAAGGAAGACATTATGAAATTGATTAGGTGGAAAATCTAGAATAAATTTTAATTTAATGGTAAATTCTAATTCTATTGAACTATCTTAGCAAAAAAGTAAAACACTATTGATGTAGATAGTTTCCAGTCAACCGGGACTCTCTAATGTAGTTTTGAAAGTGCATCTCAAAATGTGAAGTTGTAGTTTTGAAAAACACTTGATTTGATGTCATCTTTACCTATTTGAAAAAAAAAAAAAAAAAAAAGATGTTGGACTTAGGAAGTACTAATAGCGTAAGGTGCTTGCGATTTACTTTTTTTGTTATGCAGATCAATAAGAGTGGTGGATTGGGTTCCAATAACTTTCTTTTTGGGAACCTGAATTTGAAGCAAAGAAATAGAAAGAAAATGTGTAATGCAACTGTTGAGAGAAAAGGGTAAGAGAAATATTGTTTTCTAAACTCATTGATTTAATTATGTTCAGGTTTTATTTCATAACTCTTGGCTTCAAAGGCTATTTCAACATGATTACGATTATATTGCATTAAAGATTAATTTGTTTGGCTCCAAGTAATTGTGAAAAGGCATGTCTGCTTTATTTCAATGTAATTTGTCAGGCTCCTTTGTAAATACCACCAAAGTTTGGGTTGTGATGACTGAGAGTGAAGCTGTTGGAAAATATTGGACCAGTTCTAGGAATAATGAACACTAGCTAACTTAAGAATTTTAAAACCTATGTGATAGGGATACCAAGGGAAGAGATTAAGTTTCAAATGAGATTTCAATTAACATTTTCTCTACATCATGTGTTGATGCTAGGTTATGTCTGCCTTTTAGAAGAACACCTGCACATTAGCATCATTATCTGAACAATTAACCATCACCCCCTTCCCTATTTTACCATCACATTAAGTATAATATATTAAGTTGATTGTTTTCTAATTCATAAAATGATCCCATGCATTGCACGGGTTAAACGCTAGTCAATATATATATATATATATAACTGAAGCCTCTGAAACTCCCATAATTTTTCACATCAGGAAAGTATTAAAAAAATGTAAAAAAAAATTAAAAAAAAACACAAAAGTGCAAAAAAAAAAAAACCTTTTCTAAAACCTGATAAACACAAAACCAACCCTCTGCCTTATCCTTCCTCCAAAAGACCCACGCTCTGCCATTCCTCTCTCTTCTCTATCCTCTACCTTCTCCTTCCCTAAAACCTAACACTGAAAATCAATCCTACCAAGAAGCCATCCCCACACTGTCAGGTCCGAGATAGAAAGAAGGCATCACCGAACAAACCACTGTCCCAGTCGTGGTAGAGGGCATGGCTACTGTGTATGACTCCTTTGGTTCTTAATTTCGCTTCATAATTGTAAGTTTACTTTTTCCTTTTGCTGATTGGTTTCTCACAATCCTAAAAAACCACAAACTAAGCAAAGAAGCCATTAGTCGTGGAGTATTGTTGTAGATTCAAGATTGGTCATAAAGATTGGGCTTTTAGGGTCGTTTATGAGAAAGCCAAATAGATTTTTTGAGGGGTTTTGTTTGATTCTTTGTTTGGTTGCAGACCTAAGCTTCTTCTCCAATGTTTTGCTTCAACAACCTTGGCTTTGCCCTTTGCCAAATTTATTTGTTAGTGATGGTAAAGTTTGTATATTTAATTTCGATAGAGCCATGGAAGCTTAAGATTCACAGTAAAAACTTAGGGCTTGCTACTAGCTACTACTGAACTTCTTCTTTTTTTTTTTTTTTTTTTTTTTTCCTAATTGCTACCATGCCCAACTGAGGACCGAATATATAGAGTTTAGAAGTTGTTTGCAAATCCCAACAATTGAAAAGTGCATGATTTGGAAGTGAAGGAAAAAGGTACAGAGCTATGTTTTTTCATCTTTCATATCTATTTTTTATGTTGGGATTTGTGCCCTAGAATCCTATTGTATAATGCTATGTATTATATTATATATGACATTGTGTATGAAATGATGTATGACTTAATATTGTAATTAATAAAGTTGTTTTATTATTATCTGAAATAATAATAACATGAATATTTGGACATTATCATATAGTCCATGAGATGCATAATATGTGATTTATGTGATTTAGTCACAGAAGATATAAGTCACAAATTCTTTGTAAACTCAGAATTTTAGTTCGTAGTCGGTGATGAAATTGGGCATTTCATTTGCGAAAACTATAACATATCAACTAAGATGATTTGTCTTGATCATGGAAGTGGAGACTTCTAATTGATATGTTGATATGTTTTAAGAGTTAAGACATATTGAACTGGACCACTGTGATATTTATTATTCTTCTAACGACTGTCAATTGATCAATAAATCTCACAACTTATATTTACATGAACTCTTAATCCTGAGAGAATAATGGATCTGATCATGAAGTGTAGGTTGCTTTGATATATCAGGAGTGAAATCTAGTATGTGTTTGGATAGCCCTCAAAGTTGCGTTGCGTTTTGAGTTGCGTTTTCTTTTTCTTTTTTCTTTTTTTTTGTGGCCAGATTTCTTGACTTTTTAGAGACAAAAATTACTGTTCATGAATAGTGCGTGCATTGTTCACACACTGTTCATGTACTGTTCACGATTAAAAAATATTAAAAATGGATCCCACGGTACTATTTATACATCTAAAAATTATTTTGCTACAGTGTTTTCAGTTTTAAACAACTTTCTGCAACTTTTAGCAACAATAAGTTGTATCCAAACAGACCCTTAAAGTAACAGTCAAAACCTCAGTATGTTAGGCAGCCACATTTAGTATTGATTGAACATATATTCTCAAGATGGAATTTATAGTCTCTTAATGGAGATACAAAATATTCCCTTGAGATAAGTTTAATGGGTTTGTTATTCAGAGAGTTAGGCCTAACCACTTTGGTAAGAAATTACTAAAGTATATATTTATGAAATTGGATTTCATAAATATATAATGAATAACTTAAAAAATGATTAAACTGGGTACTCAAGGATTAGAATGTAGTAATCTACAAAGTGGCAGTCTTCATTCATGACTTTGTATTATGAGAATATTTTATGAAGGGGTTGCATATACAATAAAGTCTTGGGATATAATTTATTAATAAGGCCTAGAGTGCAATTATATTTATATAGTGGTATCAAATATAATTAATGGTAACTTTGGACTTGTCAAGAGTTGACAGAAAAAGCCCAAGGCCCATTGGAGCTAGTGTCTTATTTGTTCCCTTTTGGTCCCACTCCAAGCCACATACTAAAGCCCAGTTGGAAATGGCCAAAAGGCTAGCCCAATTAGATAATCAGTTATTAGGAGAGAAAAATACAGAATTTTGTAACGATCACAAGTGCATGAATTGGTATGTATGTGAGTGTTGGGCACTCTCTCATTCTTTCTAGAACATACACATATAACTAATTGAGAAACCACACATTTTGGGCGTTAGTGGAATTGGAGTGAAGATTGAAAATGTTCCTAAGTACTTCTAATCTTTGGTTTTGAAATTCACCGCACCAAGGTACACTTTCTTGTTCTATATTCTGAAACTGACATAGTGCATGTTATCAATTGTGAATGAAGTAGATCCGTTTAATTTTTCCGCTGCGTACATTTACTTCTCCAACAATTGGTATCAGAGCAGTCTTCAATTCCAATCTGTATAACATGGTTTGTGAGTTTTAGAATTAGAGATAATAGTTTCATAATGCTAGAAGATTATACTTGTATTTAATTTTTTGCATGGTTGTTGAAACTATGATTTGATCAAAACTGATATTGATGTTATGATATTGTTTAAATTTGAATTTAAGTATGTTAAATTGAAGTTTAAGGCTATAGCATCAATGGAATTTAGTTTTGATATCAATCTCTGTCTATCATGTTCATATGATGGTTGTTTGTTCATGAAAAGTCGTTAAAAATTGCCTTAGAAAAATTCTGGAAATTCAAAATTCGTGAAGCTCAATCAATCGAGCAACTATCAAGCATCGATCGAGCCTAGAGATTCAAAAGCTCAATCGATTGAGAAGCTATCAAGCAGCTGTCGAGCTAGTAAGATTGTTTCTCGATCGATTAACCAACTGTCGAGCAGCTGTCGAGCCTGGGAATTTTTTGAATTTTTCCAAGTGTTTTTACATGTGTAAAGTGCAAGGCTATGTGTGATTAGTTTACAAATGATTTCTTATTAAAAACCTTTAATTTAAAACATCCAGTGGGAGAGAGATACAAGGGTTGGATCTCACAGCCTCCATTATCAGTTCATAGTAGTATAAGATAAGCACCTCGTCTTGGCATATATGCCTCACGATCCCAAAGGAGGGTGTTTACTTCATAGTACTACAAGATTGAACTTACCCATTTAAAGTAATGTGGACAAGCACCTCGTCTTGGCGTATATGCCTCGCAATCCCAAAGGAGGGTGTTTTGTTCCATGGTACTACAAGTTTAAACACCATAAAGGGAGATGAAATGTGGCTACACATGATTCTAGATAATGGTGTATACTAGACTAAGTGTAATGTTAAGCTCCAAAGGAGCTATGTCATTATTACTTAGAGGCTAAAAGTTAATACGACATATTATTAGTGTTTGATATGAGTTATCATGATAGCACTAATAATGAAAATAGTTCTCAATCAATTAATGTATTTATAATAAACTTGCTACCAAGGAATTATAGACATGAATTGGGTTGTCATTGCATATATTATTTTATGTTTTTATTAAAGTTCCATATTATATGTTTATATTCTAAATTGATAATGTCCAGTTTATTTATTATTTTCATATTTGAACATGGCGTCATTTAGCCCACTTGTTACTATTCTTAATCAAAACAAACTGATTGGATCCAATTATGTTGACTAGAAAAGAAATTTGGACATAGTTTTCACTGCTGAAGAGCACAAATATGTGCTTACTAAACCATGTCCTAGCTTTCCTTCATTAGATGCTCCTCTTGAGGAAAAACAACGATATGATCATTGGCTAAAATCTAATGGGATGGCCAAGTGCTACATCTTAGCATCTATCTCAAATGTTCTACAGTATCAAATGCAGGATGTAGAACTAGCTTTGGACATTATCCTAAGTTTGAAGGAGATGTTTGGTAAGCAAGCCTGTTCAACAAGGCAAGAAACCATGAGACAAATTTATAATACCAAAATGGCTAAAGGTAGTTCAGTGAGGGAGCATTGCTCTCGGAGCACCTAATTTTTTCCCATCTTTAGGTTATGATATCATGCTTTCTGTCTCTACCCTATTTGTTTTCTTCTATATCTTAATTCTAAAAATTTGTTTCTTTAGCCTTGTTATGTTCTAAGGATTTAGAATCTAAATGTATTAAAACTTCAATGTGTAATGTTGGCAAACCATGATCAAAACATTTAGTCTAGATTTAGGCTGCTCAAAGTGTGTTTATGTGTAAAGTTGGAATCGAGTGTACTGTAGGATTTATTGTGTAAATATGCAAGGCCAATCGATCGAAAATTAGACTCAATTGATCGAAGCTCGTGCAAATTTTTTTTCTGCAGAATTTCCAACTCAACCCAAGCCCGTATGACATGTAGGGTTTTATGTTTTGCCTTAAGTATAAAAGAAAAAACCCTAGCCATGTTTTGTGGTTGTTGTTTATGCTATGTGTATGAATCTTTTGTGAGATTTAAAGGTATTTGCCTTCATACATACTTAGGATTTCCAATCTCAAGATTGATGTCGAGAGTTTGGTGATCGTTTCAGTTACTGCATAAAGAGCTTAAAGAAAAACACAAATGGAAGTACTTGTGGTTGCTGTGAATTCAAGAAAGAAGTAGTTCGTGGACTCGGAGCTGTCACGTGGTCGTGGTAGTAAGTTTTCTACTCGAAATAGTAATAGGATGTTAGTGGTCTAAGTCGTTATTGTAAAACTTCAATTCTTTCATAATGGATCTATTTTACCTTGAGGATAGCTAGATTAAATCCTCCCCAGGTTTTTTTACCGATTTGGTTTTCTTGGGTTATCATATCATTGTGTTATTTATTTTCTGCACTGTTTCAATGATATGATTTATCTGTGTTAATCTAGATCTGAATAATTTACCTAAGTTAATCACTTGGCTAAATAACTAGGTTAATATGTTTGTGTTTAAGGGGTCTAAAAATGTATAAGTGGTATCAGAGCAGGTTAGCTCTAGAATTTAGATCCTTCGATCTAAGAGTTGATCCTTGACCCCTGTTGTCATGGAATACGGTCACTCTCTTGTGATCCCACCTCACTTTGATGGGAATAACTATGCTTACTGGAAAGTAAGGATGAAAACATTCTTAAAATCTATTGATGAGAGAGTCTAGAACTCTGTTGAATACGGATGGGAGAAGCCCACTACTCCAATTAGTGAGTGGTAAACTTCTCAGAAAGAAGTAGCCGCTTCTAATAGCAAAGCCATGAATGTTATTTTTAATGTTGTTTCTATGGAGGAATTCAAGAGAATCTCTAATGTTGAGATTGCTCATACTGCATGGAATATTCTCCAAACTGTGCATGAAGGCACAAAGGCAGTTAAGATTAACAAACTGCAGCAGTTAACTACTAAATTTGAAAGCATTAGAATGTCTAATGATGAATGTTTTGATGAATTTTATGCTAAATTGAATGATATTGTTAACTCTGCTTATAATTTGGGTGAAATCTATGATCAACCTAAAATTGTTAGAAAGATACTTAGATCTTTGACTGAGGACTTTAAACCCAAAGTGACTGCTATCACTGAAAGTAAGGATGTGGACTCTATCCCTGTTAATGAACTTGTAAAATCTCTTCAGTCCTATGAGTTGAACCTACCTAAGACAAGCAAATCCAAATCAATGTCTCTTAAGTCTGTTGATGATGTTAATGTGAATGGATTTGATGATGAACTCTCTGCTACAGAGATTGCTTACCTTGCCAAGAACTTTAAAAATTTTCTTAGGAACAATAACAGAAGGCAAGAGGTAAAAACAATGCTGAACCTAAAAATTTTAGGAGGAATGAACCCACTAAGGTGAACAATAATGAAAAACCTAAAGAGAAAGTAGGTCAAACCTCTAATAATTCTATAGGTCAACAATGTTTTGGTTGTCAAGGGTATGGTCATATGAAATCAGAATGTCCTACATTCTTGAGATCAAAAGGTAAGGCTATGGCTGTAACCCTTAGTGATGATGAAGTTTCTGATAATGAGTCTGGTAGTGATGAAGATGGAAACTTCATTGCTTTCACAACTACTGCTAAGATGGAAACTTCATTGCTTTCACAACTACTGCTGTAGTTGATGAAAGTGTTGTTATTGATGAGAACCCTTCTGATGGGAAACTTTCTGAGAATGCTAATTTGCAAGAAGCCTATAATAAGTTTTGCAAGGTTGCTGCAAAAGATGCTATGAATATTTATTTAGGCTTACCGAAAATTGCTTCTCTTGAACTTGATAAGAAGAATTTGCTCTTGAAATTATTTGATGCTAATGAATTGCTTGATAAGGTGAAGACTGAGAACATGTTATTGCTTAATAAAGTTAAAAATTTGGAACTTGAATTATCTATTGCTAGAGAACAAATGATCATAGGTTTGCTAGTTCCAAACTTGAACACATGTTGAGTATTCAGAAGTTTTCCTTAGACAAAACTGGTCTAGGTTTTGAAGATAGCATCTCTGTGACTAAGAATCATTCCACACACTTTGTTTCTTCTTCTGAGCCTCCCATGAGAGAGATTGTCAAACTAGCTGAAGTTAATCCCCCTAGGAAGATTATGGTTGATCTTCAAGAGTCTAAACCTAAGACTCCTAACCCTTCTAAGGACAAGTTGCATGATAGACCTACATGGGTTTGTCATTTTTGTGGAAAATCTGGGCACATTCGTCCAAACTGTTTCAAGTTGCAAGTTGTTAAGTGAGTAAATAAACCAAAAGTATATGTGCCTCAAGCACAAGATCCTATAGTACTTATTGGTGAATTGGTAAAGGCTTTAAACTTTTATTCCAATCCTGGAGTTGCTCAGCATTCTAATATGAATAATAACTCTAATGCAAAAGTTGCATCTAAAAAGTTTTGGATGCAAAAAGCTCGATCTAATTGAGTCTTTCTAACATGATCCTTGTGCTTCATCTCTCTATTCTTTATGACCATTTCTCTTTGTTTTTTTTTTTTTTTTTTAGGATTTACATTGCATAACATTCATGCATTTCATGCTAGGTTGTTTTTGTTATTCTTTTAAAATATATATATATATATATAATAAAAAAATAAAAAAGGAAAAGGGAAGAAAAATGTGTTTTGCATTTATTTTTCTTGGATTTGAAATCAAGGTTGGCCATATTATTTTTACATAACATGTTTATGTACCTCGTTTAGCTTGGATGAACTTATTTTATTGCACTTTACTAGTTTGAACTTTGCAGTGCATGTTATATAGGAGTTGTTTTTAGTTTTTAATCACATGATCTTGATCTTGAAGTCACATGCCTTTGATTGTTGGACTTTAACTTAATGAGGAAGGCATAAATAACCATCTCACCACTGTTTACTAGCCAATCACGAACATTTTAGTGCATATCATAAGATTTGGTGCTCGAGAAAGTGTAGCACATGCACAAAAAGAACATAATGTGTAGCCTCGGATTAAATGCTAAAATTGGTGTGTACATTATTGGGCTATAATAACTTCACAATCAAATAAAATTAGTGTGTAAATTATCTTGGCTATTTTAATAAGTTTCAAATCAAATAAAATTGGTGTGTACATTATGAGGTAAATCAAGAAACTTACATGATTGCAAGCTTTTATTCTAGGAGACATGGGAGTTATATGATATAACTCTTTAGATGATAGTTTCTTTCAAATTTATGTGGTGAATTTTGTAGAAATTGTGATTAATCACTATTTACTTAGCACCTCACATGTATTTCGAGTTTTTGCTAGTTGCACACACTACACAAATTACTCTTTACTAAACTTGGTACATTGTATTGTGTGTGATCTTGTTGTGGCCATCCAAGATTAAAATTTCCTTGATTTTGATGCAAAATATGTTTAAAGTTTGAGATTTAAGGACAAATTGATTGAAAATTTTGTTTTTGGAAGATCTGGGTTAAATTCAAGGGTTTTTGGAAAATTTTTCATCTTATACTCATGCATTTTATTCATAAAACTTTGTGCTTTGAGGAGTTTTTGCATTAAACTGCTTTGTTTTTCAAAATTTTGATTTTTCCAGATTTTCGATCGATCGAACCTGTTGCTCGACCGATCAAAATTGCGATTAAAAATTTGGTTTGAATTTGCCTGGCTTGATCGATGCTCGATCGCTGCTAGATCAATCGAATGTAACTTTAGATCGATCGAACCTATTTTTCGATTAATCAAAAATCGTTTAGAGAGTTTTTTAAAACACGAGTTTTTCACATGTTCTTCACTATTCAAAATTTTTCAAAAGCTCTTTCTCTCTCTCTCTTCGACCGATCCAAATTCAAAGACAAATTTTTTGTCATTTTCCCTCAATTTCTCTCAAAGGTTTTAGTCATCTAGCACCGGTATGACCCTTTTACCCTTTCTTTTTTTGATTTAATTTCATTTTTCATGCATTTAAGGGAAAATTTCGAACTTGTGGGATTTTGGGGTTTTTGGTGTTTTTGATGGTTTCTTTCAAAATTGATCAATGGGTTTTTGTTGTGAGATGATATTAACATGATCTTTGTGGTTTAATTTGATCAATTTGATGAATTGGGAAAAATTGAAATTTCTAGGGCTTGAAACTGCCCGAATTGGGGATTTTGTTCAATTAAACATAAATTGATGAAATTGGCTTGTGATATTGCTTCATTTTATCATTATATACTGTTATCTAACTTGTGTAATGATAAATTGATCAATTTGTTGGGATTTTTGAAAGTGGGTTTTCAACATTTGGGGTTTTTGATATAAATTTTATGTTCAAGCCAAATTCTGTGTTTTTCAAGTAAAATTAAACTATTCTCACTGCATTAAAGCAAGCATCATGTGTTAATACTGTTCATGCATCATATAGATTGTTATTTTCTATGTTGTTTTTGCTCTAACTGTGTCTGATGCAGTCTGCCTTTGGGTTTTTCTTGTTTTTTGTCTTTTGTCTTTTTTCTGTCTATCCGTTCTGATCTTTAGCATTATGGTTAGGAAGACTAGAGCCTATAGGACATCCACCTCTTCTTATACTCCTTCCTTTGATAGTGAGAGGTTTCTGAGTGAGAAAAACCAAGAGACGTATGAGAAGCTGAACATTCTTAGAAATGTGTGGGCTGAGAGAAATGTAGTTTTAGATGAGCTTAACCTGGAGATTAGGAGAAACTTTGAGTGTAGGGGTTGGTTGCCTTTGTTGGATGTAGACCATCCTCCTCCGGCTACCTTGATCTCAGAGTTCTACTCAAACCTCTTTGTCCATTCCAATGATTCCAACACTCAATTTGTGAAAAGTTGGATAAGGGGTGAAGAGTATGTCATTACCACTACAATAGTGGCCTCTGCTCTTGGGGTGCCTAAGGTCCAACATCTCGTCTACCCTTATGATGAGGCTCCTCCCCTAGATGACATTATGTCATATCTTACTAGATCTTCTATCTAGTGGGGTTCTGATCCTCGGATCACCTCTCATGAGTTGACCGAGATTCATTATCTGTTTTTCTGGATTTCTTGCCATTCTATCTAGCCCATCTCTCATTTGCACACTATTCTTATCGAGAGATGTGAATTTTTGTATGCTCTTGTCATAAATGCTCCTATGAGTTTTCCTTATCTTTTCATTCATTCTTTGGTTGAGGTTCATAAGAGTAGTTCTTCTGCTCATACTCTTTTCCTTCCAATTTTTATTCATCAGATTTTATTGCATTTAGGTTTAGATAAATTTCTTGCTTCTGAGCCCATACATATCACAGCTCCCATAGGTGCCACCTTTCTTAGGCAGAGGGCTGCTCAGATGCGAGCTAGCCCTAAACACCCCAGATTTGATTCCTCTTTGGGTGTTGCACCTCCTCCTCCTCCTTTAGGTGATCCGGCTACTGATGTGTATGTTGATCCGACTGCTGCTGCTGCTCCTCCACCTTCTATTTCGGATGATTCCAACATTCGCCGTATGTTAGACACTGTCATGACCGTTCAAGTGACTCATGGTCAACTTTTAGTGGATGTTCTCACGGAGCTTCAGGCCTTACATGTAGATTTGACGAGTTTTAGATGGTCACCTCCGCCACCTCCTTTTGATGATGAGTCTTGATTGCCCTTTGGAAATTCGTCACAAAAAAGGGGAGTACATATGGATAGAGATAGGGGGAGATTTTTTTGTTTTGGAGGTTTGGAGCTTTAGATTGTATTTAGGTGCTTCACATTGTGCTTATTTTTTTTGGCTCATGATGTATTTATTTTGATGTCACTATTTTTATGAGTTGTATATGGTAGGGGGAGACATTATTATTTTATTTCTGTTTCTTGTTTCACATTGTGCTACATTGATTATTGATTTATATTTATGAGGTTATTCATGATATATGTCTTTTATTTTGTGTTATGTGAAATCTAGAAATTATTTTGTTTTACTTGTATTTTCCACACATGTGTTTATGTGTTTGTTAAGTGTTACAGGAATATACAGGTTGATTCAGTAGTACTGCTGTCTACACTTGCAACTGATAGATAGTAGTTAGGTTGAATTATTTTTGTTAGGCAACTATATTGTAATGGGCTGTTTTTTGTAACTTTGAGCATTTTGTTTTATTATTTGTTTTGTCACGGATTGCCAAAGGGGTAGTTTGTTAGGTTCTAAGGATTTAAGATCTAAATGTATTAAAACTTCAATGTGTAATGTTGGCAAACCATGATCAAAACGTTTAGTCTAGAATTAGGCTGCTCAAAGTGTGTTTATGTGTAAAGTTGGAATCAAGTGTATTGTAGGATTTATTGTGTAAATCTGTAAGGCTCGATCGATTAAAAATTAGACTCGATCGATCGAAACTCGTACAAATTGTTTTTCTATAGAATTTTCAACTCAGCCCAAGCCCGTACGACGTGTAGTGTTTTATGTTTTGCTTTAAATATAAAAGGAAAAACCCTAGCCACGTTTTGTGGTAGTTGTTTATGCTGTGTATATGAATCTCTTATGAGATCTAAAGGTGTTTGCCTTCATACATACTTAGGGTTTCCAATCTCAAGATTGATGTCGAGAGCTTGGTAATCGTTTCAGTTGCTGCATAAAGAGCTTAAAGAAAAACACAAGTGGGAGTACTTGTGGTTGCTGTGAATCCAAAAAAGAAGTAGTCCGTGGACTCGGAACTGTCACGTGGTCGTGGTAGTAAGTCTTCTACTTGAAGTAGCAATAGGATGTTCGTGGTCTAAGTCGCTATTGTAAAACTTCAATTCTCTCATAGTGAATCTGTTTTACCTTGAGGATAACTAGGTTAAATCCTCCCCAGGTTTTTTTACCGGTTTGGTTTTCCTGGGTTATCATATCGTTGTGTTATTTATTTTTCACATTGTTTCAATGATATGATTTATCTGTGTTAACCTAGATCTGAATAATTTACCTAAGTTAATCACTTGGCTAAATAACTAAGTTAATCTGTTTGTGTTTAAGGGATCTAAAAATGTACAAGGTTTTTGTTGATGCAATGATGACTCTCCATCTCTTTGAAATTGAAATTGAATAAAATAAAAAAATAAGTTGTACAATCCAAGGTTATATTACCCTGGTAATGAAGAAGATGAGATAAGTATTTTGGTTTATTTCACTTCAATTCTTGATTTGTTTTGTGTGTCAAAGTTGCAACATTGAGTGTGTGTTGGGTTAATATCTGTGTTTGTGTATGTTTTTCAACCATGGCATCTCCGCTAGATGAAGTTAAATTTGAATTCTAGAAAAAACCAATATAGTTGCTTTGTAGATAAAATAGAAAAAGTTATTATTGAAATCCATGACAGTTTAATAGAAAAAAAAAATGAACACTATTTCTTTAGATCTCATTTTTATTAGTTTCTTGTGAATCGCACGAGTTAACGACTAGTTAATTAATTAAAGCCGTGACGTGTCTAAACATAAGCATTATTCTCATTGATCATTCTCTCTCACAGTCTCGCTCTTAGCTCTACATTTGGAGTTTGGACACGTAGTTTTCATTGCAATAATGTCTGTCTACAACTAATAATGTATCTGTTTTTTTGGGTTAGGTTCATCTTGTTTCATGTCCCCAACTCTTTCTACCTAATTTATTCTTTTAATTATTTTCTAAGTAGGCGATGGTTCATCTCTAATTGTCATCTTTAAACCGACAAATTAAAGGTTTATGTAATTTAAGCAATTTTCAATCTTCTTTATACAAGCTAATGACGTATAATCATAGATTAAGTCAATAACTACATTTTTCCACTAGCTTAGCCTCATGCTGATATATATGAAAGGATTAACAAATATTAGTGTGTGTGTATATATATATATATATATATGTAAGCGATTTTCAATCTTCTTAATACAAGCTAAAATATAATCATAGATGCAGTCAATTACCACATTGTTTCACTAGTTTAGCCTCATGCTTACATATATGCAAGGATTGACAAATATTTGTATGTGTGTGTTTACATATATATATATATATATATATATATATATATATATATATATATCTGTGTCTTATTTTTATTATACTATACTATGTAATACATGTATGTAAAGACGTGCGAGTTACATGTCAAGGAAAACAAACTCCAATATCTTGAGTTTTAGAAACTATAGTCGCAACTTATTCTTTATTTCTCAAAAAACAAAAAAAACAAAACAAAACAAAAAAAAAAAAAAAAAAAAAAACTTATTCTTTATTTCTCAGGATTTTATTTTTCGATAGTTTATATTTATATCTATAAAAAGTCTTAACCCCCCACATTTGGTGCCCAAACAACCTACATGGAAACGGTTAACCCCCACACAGCAGCCTATGGATACAATGGATTCTAGGCATGCCTTCTCTAGGGTCAAAATGCAAGTCTGGGGAACAACCAATGCTACTGGATTTAGAGAGTGATAAGAGACAAAAATTAGAAGTGGAGACAGTGACGTTGGGCAAACTAATGGCACAAAACTTTGGATCGGCGGTAGCTGCTCAGCAGCGCCGCCAGATCCCATGAGTACTTTAAATTAGAACTGTTGGGAGTTTGGGAATCAATGTACAGTTCAGGCTCTCAAAAAGGCATTGAGGGCAGAAGATACCAGTTTTGTCTTCTCAATGGAGACTAAACTTCATAGTGATATTGTGAATGGTATGAAACAAGATTTGGGGTACACCCAAGGAATAGCAATCTCTAGTGATGGGGCCAGTTGTTGTGGAAACCAAGGTCAAAAGTGGACCTCAAAACCTGTTCTCTGTGGCATATAGATGCCAATGTGTCCATGAGAGGAATGGAGATGTGTGATGACTAACTGGTTTTTATGGGCTCCCCAAAACTAGCAAAAAGGAGGAAACTTGGTCAATATTGGAGTCTCTAGGCCGCTCCAATCACCTTCCTTGGATTTGCATTGGAGACTTTAATGAAATTACTAGTGTTGAGGAGAAGTTTGGGTGGAATGTGAGACCGGCAAGACAAATGAATAGATTTCGTAGTGTCATAAACCATTGTGGTTTTCATGATTTGGGCTTTATTGGAGCACCTTCTACATGGTCTAGGAACCAATCAGGGTCGGTAGGATTAAGATTAGGCTGGACAGGCTTTGGCAACTAACAACTGGAGGCTTAAATTCCAAACAACAACTGTGCATCATATGGACACGTCCACTTCGGATCACTCTATGTTGGCTCTTCAAATTGCACCAAAACAAAGGACTGACAAAAAAAATTTCAGGTTTGAAGTAATGTGGTTACATGACCCGAGATGTGATGAGGTGGTTTCTGAATCTTGGCAGGAAGGATTATATAAGGAAGGTGGTTCCATGTTCAACAACTGTATTGATAGTTGTTGAGAAAGGATTATAACTTGGAACAAATTGATGTTTGGGCATGTTGGCCACAAGATAGCTGGGTTACAAAAAAGATTATAGCAGCTAGAAATTCAAGGGACAACGAGAGACATTGAAGCTGAAATCTAGGAGGTTTGAACTAGTTTAAACACTTGGTTGGATGCTGAAAATACAATGTGGAACCAACGTTCCAGGAATATGTGGCTAGTCAACGGGGATCGAAACACTAGTTTTTCCCATACAAAAGCTTCTAATCGCCAACAGAGAAACACCATACGTGGCCTATGTGATGAGAATCAAAATTGGTAGGAGGATGATAGTCTCACGGAGGGCATTGTGATGGCATATTATTCCTTAATTTTTTGGTCCCAAGGCCCCATTGAGGCCACTACCGTAGTAGAGGCTATCAAACCAAAGGTCTTTGAATTGATGAATGGATCCTTAACCCAATAGTTTAGAGCTGAAGAAGTCTCAAGAGCATTGAAGCAGATGCACCCAAAAAAAGTACCAGGCCCTGATGGTATGCTCCCTCTTTTTTATCAATATTATTGGTCTTTAGTTGGTAATTGTGTAATACAAATTGTACTTGATGTTCTTAACCTTGGCATTGCTCCCCCTAGCTTCAATGAGACACATATTATCCTTATCCCTAAGGTAAAGAACCCAACAAAGATTACTCAATACAGACCAATTAGCCTTAGTAATGTTATTTCTAGGATTGTTTCGAAGGTTCTAGCTAATAAGATTATAGTGTTTTTTCCCATAGATTATCAGTGAGAATCAAAGTGCTTTTATGTATAAATGTCTTATAACGGATAATGTTCTTGTTGCTTCATATGAGCCAAAAAAGAACCGAGAAGGTGAAAGAGATGGCTCTCAAATTGGATATGAGTAAGGCTTATGATCGGGTAGAATAGGAGTGCTTGGAAAAAATCATGCTCAAGATGGGTTTTCATACACAATGGGTGAATTTAATGATGAGGTGTGTTACATCTGTATCTTCCTCAGTGAAGCTTAATGGAAAACCTAGAGGAAAAATTATCCCTAAAGGGTTGCGCCAAGGTGATCACTATCGCCATACTTGTTCTTAATTTGTGCAAAAGGTCTTTTGACACTTAGGGTCTATTTGGATACCGCTTATTTTTGAAAACTGAAAATTGAAAACACTGCTGTAAAATAATTTTTAAATGTGTGAATAGTACCGTGGGACCCAGTTTTAAAGTAAAATTTGCTAAATCCGTACTTGCGAGTCCCATGAACAGTGCACGGGACCCACACAAAAAAACGTAGACTCGCAAACCCCCTATTTTTAGTGCAATCCAAACATACGCTTATTCAATCCTAAATTGATCAAGGGCTCTTAAAGGGAGTAGTGGCATGTGTAAGAGGTCCTGAGATTTCACACCTATTCTTTGCTAATGATAGTCTCATATTTTGTCGAGCTACAAGGGAGGAGTGCTCCAACCTCATGTGAATCTTGGAAACTTATGAACAAGCATCAGGCAAAAAATTGAATAGAGACAAGACAACCTTATACTTTAGTCGGAACACGGCTCAATTTATCCAGGAGGACATCGAAGCCCAATTTGGAGCAAAAGTGATTCAACAACATGAGAAATATCTTGGCCTTCCATCCTTGATGGGTAAGAACAAATGCAACACCTTTCACCAATTAATTGAAAGACTTGATATGAAATTATCTGGTTGGAAATAAAAATTATTATCTAATGCAGGGAAGGAGATCTCATCAAGACTGTTGCACAAGCAGTTTCAACTTGTACTATGAGTATTTTTCAATTACCTGATGCTTTTGTGTGAGGAAATTACAAGCATGGTTCAAAAGTTTTGGTGGGGCCAATCCAACTAACGGAACAAAATGGCTTGGCTTATTGGGACAAGATGTGTGCCCTAAAGCAGGAAGGTGGACTGGGCTTCCGACACTAGAAAGCTTTCAACTTGGTCCTTTTGACGAAACAAGGTTGGTGTTTACAAAATGCACAGATTCCCTAGTCCACAAGGTCTTTAAAGCACGTTACGTTCCCAATGGATATTTCCTAAGTGCCAAGATTGGTCACTGACCATCCTATGCGTGGAGAAGCATTATGGCTGCACAAGAAGTTGTCCAAAAAGGTCATCGATGGCAGGTGGGCAACAGTATATCAATAGAGATATGGAGAGACAAGTGGCTGCATCAAACACCCACATTCTGGCTTACAACAACCTCACCAGTTTTGCTTACAAATGAAAAGGTTGGTTCACTTATTGACCCTCAAAGTGGAACCTGGTGTTCATTTATGATCCAGCTATTTTTCTCTGTTGATGATAAAAATGCTATACTTAACATTCCATTGAACCCACGATTACCTCGGGACAGATTAGTCTGGGCATATACATCCAAGGGTGAGTTCACAGTTCGTGGTGCTTATAAAGGTATCATGGCCTCATCCCCTAGTTCGGCAACTGGTGCACCATAAGACTGTTAAAAAACTGTTTGGAGCCTCCATGTACCTAATAAGATTAAGGTCTTCACGTGGCGAGCTTGCAAGAATATTCTGCCAACAAAGGCTAACCTCCACCACCAGCGAGTCATTGACAGCTTTACCTGTGAAGCTTGAGGACTGGAAGCTGAAACTAGTGGTCATGTGTTTTGGAATTGTGAGAAAGCACGGGAGGTATGGCAGTTATCTGGGATTCCTTTTGACAACCGTGGGGCTCACTTCAATGCGTTTGTGGACATGATCTGGCACTTATCTAGCATGTCGACATTGAGCTCCTAAGTTTGATAGTCACCATTGCAAGGAGCTTGTGGTTCAATCGGAACGTAGTTAGGCAAGGAAAAGATTGGCAACAAGCAGCCTTGGTGTTACACAAAGCTAGAGCCTTGATTGCAGAATTTCAGTTCGCCAACTTCAAACTAGTAGCACCGGTCAGTGATGAGATACCACGATGGACACCACCATCAGCACCATACTACAAGATTAATGTTGATGGGTCTGTCTTCACACAGCTACTCACCTCAGGAGTAGGAGTGGTTATCCATGACTCGGCTGGAAGAATTGAAGTGGCTATGAGTAAAACTCTGCACGTCGTTGGGGCCCTTGGAAACAGAAGCAATGGCCTTGGCGGAAGGAGTTCGTTTTGCCTGGGAGGTTGGTATACGTGATGCGGTGTTTAAGGGCAGTAACTATTGCTAATATTATTGAGGGGATCCAACAACAATTGGAGGTATTTAGAGTGGCAAAAGTGTCACATGTGGAGCGACAGGGAAATCCACCAACTTATACCCTAGTCCAGTTTGCCAAGGGTATTGATAAATTTATAACTTATATATGATAGAGGAAAACAGGTATATGATTGAGTCTTCTTTGGCTCATGATGTAATGAGTTTATCTTCTTCTTAATAGAGTTGCTATATTCTTATAAGAAAAAAAAAAGTCTTAAGGGAAAATTACTTTTTTTTTTTTTGGTTGATTTTGGAAAAGCATCAAGACTAACTTTTTATTTCAAAAATAACACCTGCCTTCTAAGATTATTATTTTATGGTATATTTTTTTTTTTTTACAGGAAAAATTTGAGATTTCATTAAACAGATAACTATTAATTACATAACTTTCTATCTTTTATCAAGCTATATATCACTTAAGAATTCAGGTTCATCTTCAATCCATACAAAGACCTGACTTAAGTTTTTTGCATATCTAGCAAGTTGATGGGCCACTCAATATATTGCCTTCTCTCCGCAAGTGTTCAATTCATCCTGAATTGAAAGAGCCTAGAAGAACTCTTTCATTTTGAAGCAGATGACCAAAGCTTGAGTCATTATCAAGAGAGTCAATTTCATACCGAAAGCTGTACTGGTGTACCATTTTGGGTTTACCAATATTTTATATATATATATATATATATATATATATATATATATATATATAAGTTTACTATAAAACATTACCTCAATTCAAAATAAATTATTCATGGTTTTAGACTCTAGCATCAACCAAAAAAAAAAAAAACTATAAAAAACAAAAAGCTTAACTGTTCATTGCATACTAAGAAAACAAATAATACTAATAAGTTAATGCAAATAAACTACCATTCTACCCTTACAAAAATTCAAAAATTAAAAAACTAAAAAAAATAATAATAATTTTGTACCGGCCAGTACACCTGAAATTGGCCGATACGTCCGGTATTTAAATCGGTACGAAATGTTAACATTTTGATATTAGTACAATATATACCGGCCGATATAACTGGTACCAGTACAGTATCGACCACCTTGGTCATCATGCTCACTGATTTACTTTATTTTACTCATCCTCTAACTAATCTTGTTAGTAACTATTGTAATTTATATATGATATTATTTTGAAATTTTGGAAGGAAAATAATTTAAAAAATAATGATTTTGTCAAAGTTCCTAGGGAACATGAATAGTGATAAGGATATATTTACCATATGAATCGCAAACAAAAGGTCGTTTCTAAAAATATGACATAAGAACTCAAAAAATTTTGGCATAACTTACTTAAGTTTGAAATGAAAAATCTTGGACAAAATACTTGAAGATAGAAAGAATAAACATGATTTGACTTATTTGTATATATATGTACCATGGAAAACCCTAAACCTTTAATTTTTTATTATCTATAATTAATTTATAATATATAATAAAACTGTAGTAGACTTACTTTTTTTTGACATTTTCATATTGTGTCACATCAGTTTTTGGGTACTAACAATTTTAGATTACATTATTATAATATAAGTTTTTTTTTATTTGATTTTAAATTATTTCTAGAATCTTGCCATGTCATATTTTCTTTAAATAGCATAATTGATGTTTCCATACTCTAATTATCAAACTTCATATTTTGACAAATAATAGAATAAAATAAAAGAGTAAAAAATAATATTTTGTTAAATTTTGTTAGACCCCTGAGACAAACTGTGTTTAACTAGTTTTAAGGCCAAGTTGTTAATTAGATCGATTATGAGAGACTTAGGTTAAACAATCAAGCATACACATCAAACACAGCAAAAAATAAATATGACACAAGATGTGATGACCTAAAAAACCTTATGAAACAACTTGTTCCAAAGGAAAAACCTGGGGGTACTTGACCTAATCAATCCCGAGGTAATATATTCATTATAAGCTGGATATTTATAGTCAAGAATATCAATTTGTAATAAATCTAACTTCAGTTACCAAATTGAGTCTGTATCCCACAAACTTCCTTTATAGTGAACTGCTACAACATGAACCTCCAATTCACGCACTTCAAAATCCCATTGAAGATTTTCTCCAATATAAACCTCTAGTCTACGAATCCAAGATCGCACTTGAAGGTTTAGATTTAACACCTTTGATAACTAGTTTGCGGCAACTTCAGATCTTCTGGTTTAGATTATATATAGATTGATTTCCAATAGTGACTTTGGAAGGAGAAAGCACAAAACCAAAGTCTTAGAAAATGTGCATTAGGGTTTCACTTAAATACTAAGTGTAGTTGGAATGAAACCCTAATCACTTACTGGGCTTAATGAGTTGAAAAACAAATTTTGGAAATCGACTTTTGATCGATTGAACTTTAGTTTCGATCGGTCAAAACTGTTAAATCTTGATTCCTTGAATCTACAATTTCATGTTCTTGTACTCTGACTTGACAGCATCTTGAACATTGTCTATGAAAGCTCGAAAATGTGTTAAAAAATACAAGAACTGTTTAGACCCCCAAAATAAAGTTACGGCTTGATTAATTTTACTCTAACTTAATACTAAGTGCGGAATAGAGTAAATGCGAGCAGATAAACAAACAAGTTACTCTAACCCATAATTATTATAACACAGTAGTAAAATAAAAGGTAAAAGAGTAGAGAAGAAGAATGCAAACACAAGATAACACGCCGATGTATTATCAAAGAGAAAACCAAAAAACTCGGTGAAAAACCTCTCCCCCACCCTCCAAGTGGTAATCGATCTACTAGACAATTAATTGGGATATATGTGTTAACAAGAGACCCTCCAAGCCTAATCTACCCAATGCACCTAAGCCCTCTAAGCTCCTACTCCAACAAGACTTTTCGGAACCGTGTTTTGTCTAGCTCTCCGAATCCCACAATACGCCCGATTGCATCTGCCAAAGCCTAGCTTCTTCCAATGCTTCCTAGCAGTACCAAAACCTCACTTGACATTCTGAAAGGGTGTGGTAAGTGTTTGGGCTATCAACCTCTCAATGATATAGAAATTGAGAGGTAGAAGTTGAGAAAAATCTACAAGCAATTGTGTAGAGAAATATGGGTATTGTAATCTCTAACTCTCAAGGTTTATGGCTAGGTTTTTCTCTCAGAAGCACTCCTCAACATCTATGGGTAATATGGGTATATATAGTGTGGGTACAGAAAGTGTGTATCAGAAATGACACTCTGGCAAAACAGAATGTTTCGCGGGTGTCTCGCAGGAAGGTCTTACCTGCGAGATAATCGCGAAAACCAACTATCTCTATCCTGTCCTGACTCTTCGCATTCCAGTCATGTGCAGGACACATGCGTCACTTTACGGGATGCTTACTCACAAGTTACCCACAAAAACACTTCAGTCTTCAATTTGCCTTGAGTCTTTACACTCTCGCTCTCTCTCACACAACCCTTACAAATACATCCCACATGAAATACAAGGTAAATAAGATTAAACATAATTACAATCAAATTTGGTACGGAATTAAAACCAACAAAAATATAGTTGTAAATTACAACTTTACAGTCTAATCATACTTATAGACACTATAATCTATATTTAGACAAGTTTATGTTTATGTGTTTATCAATAAACCTATATATATATATATATATATATATATATATATATATAACCTAGTAGAAGATATACATAGGACCCAACTCTAAGCTAACCCATGAGTCTCAACTAGCATTGTTTTTTTCCCTACAAATTTGTTTGCTTTATAGGCCATTATGAACGTTGGTCTTTTGAGCCATTGTATCTTCAAGGATCTTGATCGGCTCAAATTTGGGTTTTTTATTTTAATGTTCGGTAGTTTGTAGGAAATTCTCTTATTTTAAAAATTATATGTTGTAGTTTTAAACCTAATTGATTTAAAATTGAGCCTAAAAATTGTATAGATTCCTTTTCCACCACGATTTTCTTCGTGGAAAAGATTATTCCATACCTTGGAAAATTTTCACCCGTGTGTGCCTTTTTCACAAGTGATCTAGCAGTTGATTCATCTGTCATTAACTGACACAATGGGTCACCACCGTGGCGAAGCTTAAATAAATAGTACACTCATCCACCTAATAATCTTCAGTAACTAACTGTCAACAAGCTGTACTTCTATGCGTGTTGGTTTGTCCCGTGTTACTTAAAAAAATTATTTTTGTTCTACCCAAAAAAAAAAAAAAAAAAAAAAAAAAATTATTTTTGAGGGATTGTTGGACTTTGACAGCTTAACAATTAGGACCATGTAATATATTCAATTGTTTCTAATATATATATATATATATATATATATTCAATCAAATGACCTTCGTTTATGATTTTTTCATGGCCCAAGTGTTCGGAGTTCAAAGCACAACAATCACTACAGTGAAGTGGAGAAATATGAGGAATAATAAAAACAAACCATGTGGAAAAATGTGATGCATGGGCATGATCTTATTTACTATTTAGGATATTTATATGATGCAGATCTATCTTGAATATAAATTTAGCACGTTAAATCATATGTTCATCAATTATTTATGAAATTACCAGCATCTATGTTCATTTTTATATAAAATATAATCATGAAAAAACTCAAGCATGCTAATTAAGTTCAATACAGGATAGGTATATAAATGAGAAATATGTTAGAAACTAATCTAAAATTTTATCCTATATAACCAAAAAAAAAAAAAATCTAAAATTTTAAGATAAGACGTGAAACGTGTTTATTCATCATGTAGCAATAACATATAGGACACACTTTCACATACTCATATGATCGTGCATTCTTATACTTTTTAATTAATGTCAAAGTAAGTTGCATTCAATTTGTTTATCATACAAGCTTCCAGGCAATACAAAAATTACCATTTTTGTATGACAAGCACACGGAAAATTCTTAGTTATTCTGGGAATATGGTGAAATTGTGCTCCCTCCTTTTTTATTCATGCTGAACTATACCATGAATTTAATGAGTGGACCCTACCATAAATGTGAGAGAAGAGAGCACCATTCATCGTGTTCCGAGAGTAACTAAGAATTACTCCGCACAAAAAATTGCCTCTTTTTTTTTTGGATAACATTGTCATTATTTGATTTCTTTTTTTGAACTTGTTTTCTGGTGGGTGGGTGTAACCGTGTAAGACTAAATTAATTTGGTGGCCCATATGATGAGGCACATTATAAGTTAGAAGTTTAGTAAGAAAATCATTATATATCTTGAAGCCCTCGTTTGGAAGGAGGGAATGGAATTAAATAAAAAGAATAATTTTATAAAATTATTCCCTTCCCTTATTTGGGAGTTTTAATGGAGGGAATGGAAAGGTCATTCTCTTATTTTGGAGTTTCAGACTTCGTTTGGGGGTTCATAAGGGAATGAAATGGAATGGAATTAAATTGAATGATCATAAAAGAATGGAAATGAATGAAATAGAATAAGTAACCTTATTTGGATGTTTTAAAATAAAGGAATAGAAATGAATGGAATATAAGTAACCTTGTTTAGGAGAAATATAGAGAGAAATAAATAGAATCATTTTATGACAATATTATTATTAGACCCTTATTTTAAAATAAATGGCTGAATATATAGGGGTATTTTGAGAGTTTAAGTAAAAAATTCATTAAATTTAATTTCATTGCCTCCAATTCCTCCCAATTTCAGGGCAATGAAAATTTGAGATTTTAAGGGAATAGAAAGGGATAAGTGTTCCCTCTTACCAATTTCATTTCCTCCCACTTAAACTCCCAAATAAGAAAATGAACTTTCTATTCTCTCCATTAAACCTCCTAAACAAAGACTTTTATTTAATTTTTGGTATTTTTTCATTTAAAAATTATTTTTATAGATGCAAAATTACGAACAGCATTTGTGTGTGAGAGATTAATGAGTTCTACACTCTAAAACTAAGAAAAACAAAAAGTTATTGCCATATCCAATGAAAAGATTTTTCTTTTTCTGGTTTTTCTTTGATAAAAAATTCTTTTTTTATTTTTTTGGCTGATATTTAGGACTTAATTAATACTCTCATTGGTACATAGATATCTTTATTGGTTAAAATTTGGGGGCCTATTTTCATTTGGAGGGCTTTAAGCGGTTGCCTATTTGCCTCATATTTGTGCTTCAATTTTACCGAATACCAAGTATGCTTGCTAATTGTTTGAAATTGAAACTTAACTAAAGCATGCCATAGGATGTTTGATTAGGGACTCCAATTATGAATATCTGACCAAAGATTCTTTCTGTTGGTTGGACACGAAACTTTTATGCATTTTAAAATAAAATGCTTTACTGAATCTAATATAATGTATTATTACATAAGCTTGACTTGAGATTTGCCAAATGATAAAGTTTGGTTACAAACTTTGTTGTAGCCCAATTTTCTTTTAAAAAATTAATGTTGTTACATATTTTAAAAATTTAACCGTTGGATTGCATGTTCTTTACACTCTTAACACACATGTCAAATTTTGTGCCGATCAGATGTTATTTACTATATAATCCATAAACTAATTTTTCATAAATAATTTTAGACTAAAAACCTTGCAATTTAAACAATAAATTGATGACATAGTTATTGATCTTTAATATTCTAGAAATTATGCAAGAATGAAGGATATTGGAAGAAAATGTAATTTAATTGTGGATTTGTCAAAATTCACATCTAATGGTATCCATGAGATCTTGGGTTCAAAATCTCTTGAAAGCATCTTAGGGCCACCCCAAAGGATTTCTCCATGTAATAACTCAATGTGTGTCGGACAAGGGGATTGCACATGTCCAAGGGAATATTATCTAATACTCGAAGAGGTCTAGATACCCTTGTTTGTCAAAAAAAAAACAAAAAATCACATCCAATAAAAAAGATATTAAGTGAAGTGTAGCCCAAAGTTACAACCAAGTTTGTAGCCAAAATTTGTCCATTGTCAAGAGCCTTGTAATTCAATTGGTTGACACTTCCTGACTCCTAGTGTTTCCAAAGAAGATATTTAAGGTTCAAACTTTAGATTCCTCAAATCTCAAATCCCAATTCTATCGAATTATCAACAAAAGGAATAAATAAATAAAGAGCTTCCTTACATTGATTGGTGTCTAAAGGCTTGGAAACTCCACCATTGTTTTCTTTTTATAATTCAGTGGTTATAACGGGGAGACTTGAGAGGGGTATTTGAACTTTGGATATCATAGAAACATCAAAAGGTATTAACCAATTAAGTTTATGCGTACCCAAAATACAATTATTGGGCTTAACCTCTACTTAGGCTCACAATCTATTTGTATTATGGGCTTTGGATTTCCTACTGTAGGTGGTTCTGTGCTTGGCAACTCAAATACACTTCTATTTTCTCAAGCCTTTCTCTCTTCCTCACAGAATCGCTCCTTTTCTCTCTTTAAATGTTTGCTCTCTTCTCTTAATATTCTTCTCAGAATTGCCAACCCCCTTCTTCTCATTCTTGTTTATTATTTATAGCGTGAGGTCAGTGGGAAGCCATGATTATTTCTGATCATAAGTGGAAATGATGGTCCAATTCCATTATGTTTAAGTGGATGTTTCGTTGGGAGTGGTAGTGGTGGCATTGGAACTAGTTCCCACCTCCAAAAGGATGTTCGACAGCGATACTCGCCAAGGCCATACCAGGAAGCTGAGACATGTATCCCTGAGCAATTACATTCCCATCCGGGATGTAGTTGATCAGGCAAAGCCCAGAGTGCTCCCTGAAGAGTATGGGCCTAGATTGCGGGTCCGACGTACCTTTAGTCAAGAATCGCGACACGGGGCCTGGGACCACAATTTAACGGGCTGGGGGCCTATCTAGTACAAAGGGTCAAGGTCAAGACTCGTACTATTGGGCTTGGTTCAAAGGCCCAATAGACTCAGGGATACCATACCGTACATTAGCCCCCCCTTAATTCGTGTCCAACTATTGAAAAAGAATCAAGGATTCGGTAGGCCAGAAGTTCTTCGGGAAGCTCAACGGTCAACCACAGAACGAATGGAACATTCATTAATGTGCCCCAAAAAGGGGCATTGTGCCAAACTGTTATATCCATTAGTAATTATGGCCTAATAGCCCGTGAACCGTTTGACGGTTCGTGAACTGGGCCCACGCGTGTAGGGGTTACCCATAGGGATCAGAGGGGTTTTCTGCCTCTTCCTCCATTAAATACTACCATCCTTATAAATAGCACTTCCTGATTTCCCACTCCACTTTTTGTATCCTCTCTTCTTTGATTTCCTCTCTGCCAAGCATATTACTTCTATGCGTAAAACACTTCACTCCAGATCACTTCCTAGAGCCCAAAGTAAGTTCTTTTTACTCCTCCATTTTCTTTCAAATTTTTTCTTCATTCTAAAATCTAGGAATGGGGTTTTCTCACCTTCTTGCATCTGAGGCAGCCTTGGTTGATTTTAGAGCAGCCTTTGGTGTTCCTAGAGACGTTGATATCGCCTACTGTCATGAAGGCGATATTGCTCTCCATAGACGTTCCAATCCCAATGTAGCGTTTTTTCCTTTGATGTCCATTCTTGAGAGTGGGATTAGATTCCCCACGGACCCTCTGATCATAGGTAAGCTTAGGTTTTATGGCCTTTGCCCTGAACAACTCCCCCCCAATTTTTACCAAGTCTTGAGTTGTGTAAGTAGATTAAACCAGATGTATAGTTTGCAATTAAACCACTATGACATCAACTTCATGTATAGTTTATGCGGGAACATTAGGTCGGATTACTATTTAAAGACTTGGGACATGCGGGTACGGCTTATATCATGCCTACCCAACTCAAACAGAAACTTGGCAGGGGAATTTGTCCAAGTGAGCGGCAATTGGCTTGCCGATGAGCTCCTTTGCCAGTTTTCTCCACGTGACGTTGGTCGATACTGAACATCTTTTGCTTGTTAGTTGCGCTTTACTTATGATTATCTAACTCAAATAGTCACTAACCAACTTTTATACTATTTTGATGCAAAAAGTAAGAGGTTTAAGCTAGACCTTAGGGTAGTGCACGTGAGGGACCTGAATTTTGTACTTCGGTCTGAAATATTTTTGCATACCGACGGGCAGCACTAGGCATCGCATCTTATCCTCGACTACAATCCTGTCTACACTACTTAGTAGCCGTTCGGGTCGGCTTTGTTGGTGGACAGTCCATTGTTGTCTTACATTGACGTTCAGCACGCAAATTTCCTACCACCATCTTTAACAATCGGTGAAGCTCAGGACCTCGGGCCGAGATATACCACAGCATAGGACCTTGCACCAATGTGGGATGAATCAACTGAATGTTTATCTCAAAGCCATAAAGTCCACGTCCCAGTTGAGGAGCCTCAAGCCCCTACCCAAGTAGCTGAGCCAAGAGAAGCTGAAGCCGATCAGGACACTGATATGGTGACCAGGCGGAAGATGACCGTTGAGAGGTTTCTGCCCAATACCTATCCCACTACCCAGCTTCAAGGCGGGGAACATGCTCCCTCTCCTTCCGGCGCCAGCCATCCAAAAAAGAAGCAATGCGTTGGAGACCAACCTTTTAAAGTTCTAAACGATGCCCCTAAAAAGACTCTTCCCTGGGGCAGGATAATGATCCAGGAATCAGTGGATGAACCTTGACCATCTACCAAGATTGGTAAGGACATGGCGTCTTCATCTCGATCTGAGAACATCTGGCAGCCCACCTTCAAGCTCGGTGCGGGCCTCTACCAGTGTTGACACCCCATTTTGCAACCCGCATTTAACCTCACATGGAGGGTAAAAGGGGTTCTTTCACCTCATAAATATGCATCTTGATTCTGGCCATTAGATCCTTAATCTCATTTCACCAAAATGATCTTGATGTTGTAACAATCAAATCAACTGGTCATAAGCCCTAATCGGACCACTAGATTGAAAGTTATCATCAAGTCAAGTTTTAATGGCTAAGATGCACTATCACAAATTGAGTCCGACTATATGTGATTATGAACAATTGATTTTAATTGGTTATAAGTGTAATCAATTGGAGATCAATGATGTGTCATAATTTAATTTGTTAGGACTACATTTTATGGTGAGGTTGCATACACCTAATTAATTAGATAGTTAAACATTAATTCTTCAATGAGTAATTTGTGCAATTATCTTTTAATTAGTGTAAATTTAGAACCAATTAAGTCTGAAATTGGAGTGATTTGAGCCATTTAATGTTAATTGGAGACTAATTTGGGACCTATTAATGTTAATTGTGCTGAAACCATTTTCTAACAAATGACCTCTGTTCACTATTTCATCGATATCTCTCAGAATATTTTGAATCTGTGAATGAGGTTAATATTCCCAGAAACTAGACATTCGGGGCTTCAATTTGAGCACAAGAATGAGACAATTCCGATCAGAATTGAGTCAGATATAATTTTTTGAAATTGGCTCCACAGGCTGTTACAGCAGTTACGGAAAAACTGAATTTTGACTTGCTCCCCACTCCCACCAATCTCTTCATTTAATGCACCAGATTTTTTTCCAAGGCTAAAATGAGGTCTAGGTTCATAATCCTTGTCAACCCTCATTAAATGGCCTTCCATTCATATTCCCTCCACTACTACTATATAAACCCTCCCTCTCATTCATTCTAGGACACCAAAACCCCCCTCTCTTCTCCTCTCTTGAGTTCTAATGAAATAGAGTAGTCTTGTGATATCTTGGTCTTCCTGAGACTCAAGGTATTGAGTGAGATTCACTCTCCCTCTCCTAGTTCTTCTTTTTTTCCTCCACCCATAAGATCTCCCTCAAAAGTCTTCTCTTCCACCATATGGATCTTGCATGAAGGTATAATCCATTTCCCTAATTGTTTTTTGTATTTTCATGATGAGAGTTTAGGATTAAAGCATGATAATAATTATTTAAATTCTCTTGAATATGTTTGAATGTTCTTAAATGTTCTTATGTGTTCTTCACATGTTCTTAGTTATTCATCACAAGTTCATGCATAAACACTAGTTTTGATCTTAAATTCACATCAAAAATATGAAAAACATGTTTGTTTCATAATTCTTTCAAATTCTTGAATCTAGGATATCACCATCCACACACATTCACTAGAATTTATTTTTCAATCCAAATGAAATGCTTAATAAATTGAATTAGGGTTTATCACATGCACATACTTCAAATTCAACATGCAAATTGATTGATAACATATTGGATAATGTGATATGAATGTTGGCCACCATAGTCTAGAAGACCGGTTTCACCGGGCAAGGTAGGTGCCTAACACCTTCCTACCTTGTAACATAGCCTCCGAGCTTAGATCAAGGGTTCGTAGATCAAATGCTTATCCATGTAATTTTTGATTTTTAGATTGTAACTAAGAAACAAAGTCATGTACTTTATCTTAGATTGTATCTAGGATCAAAGCCATGTAATTTTCCTATGATCAATGTAAATTCAATTTCAAATTAATAAAATGAGGAATTTTTTTAATTATGGTTTTCTTATTTTTCCAATAATTAAATAAGTGGCGACTCCATTGTTAGACCCTTAATCTAAAGGGGTAAATATAACTAGTCGAACCTCCATTTTGAAAGGCAATAACACGACTCCACCCATTCACGTGGGTTTGGCTCAACATTCCTATAAAAAAGGGGGCCGGGGGCACAGTCTCTCATAACCAACGTCAACCAGCATCAAGGCTTGGCCCCAAGGCCAAGGGGGGAGGGTGGTCGAAAGCTTGGTGCATGGCCTTTTACTGCCCAAGGATGTCCATTTCTTCTTGGATGGAACTGAGGAATCGTTAGCATGACGACTGCAGTGGCACACCGTGGCGGTAATTTTCCTCTCCTTTACTTTTTATTCATTTTAATGCATGAATAATCCCTTCACCCTTATATGCATCCTTTTTGTGTTACTAGTTCGCGCAGCTAACCCACATCCTCGGCGAAAGACTGAAGGAGCTCGCCGAGGATGCTAATCGAGAGAAAGTGCTGAAGGACGTTGCCAACGCCACGGCTAAGGAAAAGGGAAAAGCTGCTGAAGCCGCTGAGAAGAAGGCTAAGTCCTCGAAGAAAGCCCGGTTATTGGTGGAGGGGAAATTGGCTGAGGCGGAGGAGAGACTGGGGGTATTAAGCTTAAATTGGTAGAGGCAGTCAGCCTGAACTTGGCCCAGGCCGATGAGATAGTCGATTTGAAGGTGGCCCTTGAAGCCTGCGAAAATAAATGGTATGATGAGGGCTTCGCGGATGCCGAGAAATCTGCGGAGCTTGTTATCCATCAGGCATGGCTATACAAGTTTAGGGAGGATGGCTGGCAGCCCTTCAAGTGATGGGAGCGCCCAAAGATTCCCTATTAAGGAATCCAGAGCAAATCCCATACCCGACTCCCCCTCCCCCTGTTCAGAGTCAGGCTGGTGCTGTTGATGAAGAGGATACCCATAATATGATGGAATTGGTGAAAGCAATTAATGCTCATGTAGAGACCGATGATCTTGAAGTCACCAGCAACCTCAATGTAGCCGAAGATGCACAAACCTAGCAACTGCCAATCGAGGACATCCTTGGCTAGCAAGCCGATGAAGCAACCCAACTCCCGCCCGACGATCCTGCCATTTAATACTTATGTTTTTTTACTAGTTTTTATATATTTTTATCTGCATTTACTTTCCTCCTATTTGTTTGGTTTGCCTAGAGTCACCGGGTTGTGGTGACAGAACAATGGTTTAATTCCTAAATTTTATTTGCCTATAGTCACCGGGTTATGATGACGAAACATTGGTTTAATTTTTATTTGTTTGCTTTAATCAATGAATGTTTGCTTCAAAGTTATTCTTTCGGTCATGTTCTTTGATTGTCTTTCTCTTTTTATATATTTATGTTCCAAATGACCGGGCACTTTACTCCTGGGACCGGCCTGGGAGAGATCACTTGTATCTAGAAAGAATTGGCTCCTTAGTGATAATTACTAAATTTGAAATACGTTGACTCTTTAGGAAAATGTAGGGTAATTACCTTCCCCGTGATTTGGATTGTGTCTGAGATACTGGTTTTGGCCCCCCTAAATATTTTAACGTACGCCCTATGTTCCCGACGACTAGATAGAGCTGGGGAGCTTGTTTCTATTCTTGGAATAGCTTAATGTAATGTTCCCGTCCGTCCGGGAACCTGTTTTCTGCCCTTGGATAAAATTTGAGATTAGGTTTCCGCCTGCTCGGTGATTGTGATCAAACCGGGAATAGGTTTCTATCCTTAAAACAACTCAGCGTAAGGTTTCAACCTGCTCAGTGATGAAAAATGAACCGGGAACAGGTTTCTGTCCTTAGAAAAATTCAGCATAAGGTTTCCACTTGCTTAGTGATGAAAATCGAACTGGGAACAGGTTTCTGTCCTTAGAAAAACTCAGCATAAGGTTTCCACCTGCTCGGTGATGAAAATCGAACTGGAAATAGGTTTCTGTCCTTAGAAAAATTTAGCATGCTCGGTGATGAAAATCAATCCAAGAATAGGTTTCTGTCCTTAGAAAACTCAACGTAGGGTATCCACCTGCTCGGTGATGAAAATCGAACAGGGAACAAGTTTCTATCCTTAGAAAAATTCTTCAGATTAGGTTTCCACCTGCCCGGTAATTAAGATCGAACCGAGAAATTGGTTTCTGCCTTTAGAATAATTTGATATGAAGTTTCCTTGCAGTTGTTGACAGGAGCTAGTGAGTTAACAACGATAAAATCATAAGTGTAGATACACTTGCTCGAATAAACATCACTTTTGTATTAATTAACAATATGCACATACAACATTACATTCAATATGTACCCCTGTGTACTGATAGTTAGTGGTAGAATTTCTTCAGATTGTGGGCATTCCATGGCCGGGGAAGAGGTCTTTCGTCCAAATCCTCCAAATAATATGCCCTTGCGCCTGCAATGGCGGTGACTCTATATGATCCCTCCCAAGTAAGTGCTAACTTTCCTGCGTTGACGTCTCGTGTATTCCCCACGACCTTTCGAAGTACCAGATCTCCCGTTCTAAACTCCGTTTTCCTTACATCCCTGTTGTATCTCCGAGCAAATTTTTGTTGATATTCTGCCAGCTATATAGTCGTTGATTCCCGGCGCTCTTTCAACAAGTTCAACTGTTTCAGCATCAACTCTAAATTCTCAGCAGGGCTGAATCTTAAAACCCAGGCACTACACAAGTTCACTTCTGCCGGTATGACTGCTTCTGCTTCATATGTTAAGGAGAACGGGGTTTCGCTCGTGGACCTTCTCGAGGTAGTTCGGTATGCCCATTGAATATTAGGTAACTCCTCTGCCTACCTACCCTTAGCGCCTTCTAACCTCCTCTTCAACCCGTTCACAATAGCATTGTCGGTGGCCTCGACTTGGCCGTTGCTCTATGGATATGTTGGGGGTGGAATATTGATTTGTGATGCCGAAACTGCCACAAAACTCGCAGAAAGCTTTGCTGTCAAACTGCAACCCGTTATCTAACACTAGGGATTCCGGTACCCCGAATCTTGTCACTATATTCCTCTATACAAACTTCTTAACATCCACATTCTGGATGTTCGCCAACACCTTTGCCTCTACCCATTTGGTGAAGTAATTCACGGCCATTAGGACAATCCTCCAGTTTCCTATCGCCCGGGGGAATGGACCAATGATATCTAGCCCCTACTGTGTAAAGGGCTAGGGGCTATTAATGGGATTCAAGTTCCCTGCCCATTGGTGGATCATAGAGGTGTGCCTCTGACATTGCTCACACCTCCGTCCATATTCATTAGCAACCTTTTGCATTCGCGGCCACCAAAATCCTTGGGTCATTGCCCGGTGAGCTAACGAACGTCCCCCCACGTGACTGCCGCACACCCCGTCATGTAATTCGGCTAGGAGTTCCTCAATCTTGTTGGTGTGCAAGCACTGCAAGTAAGGCCCATCAAAAGATCTTCGATATAGCTTACAATTGGCAGACAACCAATACCGAGCAGTTGTCCAGCATACTTTTTTGCTTCCTTCTCATTAGCCGGTAGACGATCCTCGGCTAAGAAATTGATGATTGGATCCATCCAACACGACTCAACTATTGCCACAAGTGAGACACCTACTCCTGATTGATACTTGGTTCTGCAACTAGCTCCATTTTTATTAATTGAGGAATTCCCTTGGTTGATGATCGCCAATGTGGCCAAAGAGTCAGCGTGACGGCTCTGCCCCCTTGTCACTTAGACCACTTTGACGCTCAGGAAGTGGCCCAAAGTTTGCTTCACCAATCGTAAGTACTCCATCATTCGGGGATCCTTGGTCTCAAAGCTTCCCTGTACCTGATTGACCATTAATCGAGAATCTAAATAGACCTCTACCTCCTTAGCACCCAGATCTGATACAACCTTTAACCCGTCCAGCAGGGCCTCGTACTCGGCCTCGTTGTTGGAGGCCTTAAAGCCTAACCTAAAGGAATGTTTCAATTTTATTCCGTCTAGGGTAATGACTACGATCCCAGCCTCGGCTCCTAATGCGCTGGATGCACCATCCATGAATACCTTCCATGGGATTACCTCTACAGGGCAGACCATCTCCTTCCCCCCTCTCAAGGAAAACTCTGCAACGAAATTAGCGAGGACCTGACCTTTCACTGAAATTCTTGGTTTGTACCTAATGTCAAAGGAACCCAGTCGAGTTCCCCACTTAGCTATTCTCCCAGTGAAGTCAGATCTATTCAATAATGACGATAGAGGATACTTGGTTAATATGTAAACAGTGTGAGCCTGAAAATAGTATGGCAACTTCCGTGTAGCATGCACTAGTGCTAATACTAACTTTTCCAAGGGTAAATATCTTGTCTCGGCATCAACTAGGGTCTTACTGATGTAGTATACTGGCTATTGTACTCCTCGATCTCTAAGAAGCACGATGCTCACGGCATGTTCTGACACTGAAAGATACATGAATAAGTCTTCCCCTAGTTCTGGGGCTGTCAGCATGGGCACTCAAACCAAATATTCTTTCAACTCCTGGAAGGCTCTTTCACACTCCTCACTCCATTGGAATCCTTTCTAGTTCTTTAAAAGCTGGAAAAATGGCCAGCAATGGTCGGCGAACTTGGCAATGAATCGATTAAGGGCAACCAACATGTCGGTCAGTACTTGGATTTCCTTTGGCTTGTTCGGCAGTTTAAGGCATTTCACCGCTTCAATTTGGTCGAGATTGACTTCTATTCCTTGGTTAGTGATCAAGTACCCTAGGAACTTGCCAGCCCCCACTCCGAAAGCACACTTATCGACATTAAGACGCAGCTTGTGTTGTCAAAGTACTTCGAACACCCCTTTGAGATCATTAATGTGTTGCATTTCCTGTTTTCTTTTCACCACCATGTCATCAATGTACACCTTAATTGTACGTCCAATATTTTCCTTGACCATTCTCATCATCATCCATTGATATGTGGCTCTAACATTCTTTAACCCGAACAGCATCACGATATAGTGATAGTTGGCATCAGGGGTTATAAATGTTGTCTTCTCCTGGTCCTCGGCAGCCAGGGAGATTTGATGACAACCCTGAAAAGCGTCCAAAAAGCTCATCCTTGGGTGCCCATAGGTGGCATCTACCAGTTGATCAATCTTCGGCATTGGAAACGGATCCTTTGGGCATGCTTGGTTTAGGTCAATAAAGTCAACGTAGACCCTCCATTTATCATTTTTTTTCTTTACCACCACGGTATTCACGAGCCACCCCAGGAAGAAAATCTCCTTTATAGCCTCGGCTTCCTTTAACCTCTTGACCTCCTACTTGAAAGTATCAACGTGTTCCTTAGCCGATCTCCTCGACTTCTACTTCTTGGGAGGGTACAAGGGATCCACGTTGAGCTTGTGAATTATGAACTCGAGATCCACCCTGAATACCTCATACGGGCTCCAAGCGAACACGTAAACATTCTGTATAAGAAAAAGCAACATTTCTACCCTCTCTTCAAACTTCACACTTGCTTCAATCAGAAAACTCCTATCATCATTCAGCAATATCATTACTCTTACTAGGTCCTCGGCATAGCTGGTCCCTGCTTCCACTTGGGGTTCTTGTAATTGCTATAAAGGAGTCTTCTCGGTTGATTCCTTTTGCTTAATTCCTCGGTCAATTACAGCCACCAAGCACTGCTTGGCCACTAGCTGATTTCCCCTTACTACAGCAATTCCGTGCTCGGTACGGAGCTTGACCTTTAAATGCAGGGTGGATGGTATAGCCCCATGGCATGAATCCATGGTCTTCCAAGGATCGCAGTGTACGGGGAGAAAAAAGTGACCACTATGAACGTTACCTTCACTTCCTTACTTTCCATATTCACGAGAAGCGAGATCTGCCCTTCGAGATCATCATACGGCCGTCAAACCCCATCAGGGGTGTGTCGTACTTGGAGAGATCCTTATTCTTCAAGTTGAGCCATTTGAATAGGTCAGGATACATCACCTCGGCACCACTCCCCTGATCTATCAACATTCTCTTTACTAAGAAACCATTTATTCAGGCGGCGACCACCAAGGCATCATCATATGGTTGAATCGTGCCCTCTAGATCATCATCATTGAAGGAAATGGGCTCCTGAGTGTACTTCAACTTCTTCTTTGAGGGCTGCTAACCCATGCTGCCTTCTGCCGATACCACAGCCAGCACCCTCTCCCCTTGGACACCTGAGAGCCCCTTGGGGCAGTGTGGATAACTTCTATTATCGTCAAAGGGGGTGGAAGAGGATTCCCGTAGGGCCAAGCACCCTGCTTGGCTTCCTGATTCCTGGGGTCCATCACAAACTCCTTCAAGTACCCCGCCTTCACCAATTACAACAGATGATCTTTTAACACCCTACACTGCTTGGTGGTATGCCCCATATCTTTATGGTAAGTACAATACAAGTTTTGATTTCTCTTGGATGGGTCTCCCCCCATCTTGTTCGGCCATAAAAAATACGGTTCATTCTTGATTCGATCCACAATCTTGTGCACTGGTTCCTTTAAGGCCACATTCACCTCTCCCATCTGTGGCCCAGGTTCTTGAATCTTTAAATCCCTTCGGGGCCTAGATTGTAAACGAATATGCCGAGGATGATTTGTTAAGGACATATTTTTATGTAGTTGGCTAATCCTTTGACAAAACGCACTTTACTTGTAATTGGGTAGATCTAGGATGTGTTTAATACTTCAAGAAACCATGTTTCAAGATCAAGTGTTGAAGTCATCAAGTCTGTCCAAGAAAAACTAGCTGAAGTGCAATTTCATTAAATCTCAACACCTTCTCGACACCTCCTCGATAGCTGCTATCTGTCGAGGTTACGGAATTTCAGCTTTTTGATTTTTGGGCCAGGCTTTTGTATTTGTGTAGGGTTTCTTTTCTCACAACCCTAGACCTATATAAGGCTTATTTTGGAGGCCGTATCATAAGAGAATAAGAGAATACAAGGAGAACATATGAAAAAGATTATTCTCTCTGAAAAAGAAGCTACTGCGTTTTTGCGCCTTAGGGTTTTGTAACCAAGTGCTTCTTGATCTTCATTCTTGATGAAGTGAAGAACTTTGCAGCCAACATCTTCTTCTAGTTGGTGATTGAAGTCGCGTACTGGGATCCGCGCAATTGGTTAGTCACGTACTTGGGATTCGTGCAACAACAAAAAGGGTAGCGTTCATATATTGAAGAGTTCAGAGGTTCTGAAGCGGTAGAAGGTTTCTGCTGTGAGTTCATCTACAGGGATTGTAGAGTCTAGGGACAAAGGTTTTGTACTAGATCTGAAACTTCTCTTTATTATAGTGGATTGCTTTTCGGGAAGGTTTCCCCCCAGGTTTTTTACTGTGAAACTGGTTGGTTTCATTGGTTTTCCTGGGTCATCATATCTTGTCTTATTTAATTTTCCGCTGCATTCATTATTGACATGATATTGATGTTTGTATGTTTTAACAAGTTTTATTGATAATAAATCTAATTAACAACTTGGATTTAAAACTTGTTATTTCTATCAACCGGGGTCTAAATTTCCCATCATGATTTATGATCGAGGCCTTGCCCTTACTCTGTAACTGATCATCTTCCAATCGTTTATATTCCTTGATATACCTCATCAACTGCCTCATATCCTCGGGAGGCCTTTTTGTTAATGATTCCCGTAGTCTAGAATCCTCGGGCAACCCCATCTGAAAAGTACTCGCTGCAATCTTTTCATTCCCTCTACTAATCTCGTTGTACAGTTCCCAGTACCGGTTAGCGTAGCTACAGAGGGTTTCCCCAGCCCACATTTTCATTGATAGCAATGCATTCACGGGCTACAAAACTCGGCTGCAGGTCATGAACTGTACACCAAACTCTTGAATTAATTTGGAAAAACTGTGAATTGACCCTTTCCTTAACCCATTAAACCATCTCAAAGTAGTAGGGCCAAGGATCAAGGGAAACACTTTACACATCAGTGCATCATTATGAGTGTGCAAAGACATCATTTGAATATAATAGCTTACGTGTTCTACTGGGTTCATCTTTCCATCGTAAGAATTGAACGACGGCCGTGTAAATCTGCTCGGCATAGGTGCTCTTTCAATGTCCCTCGAGAATGGTGATTGGGTAGCTTGGCGTAATACGCAGCTCATAGAGTCTATGGCCACATTCCAAGGTCGTCTCTTCTTTAGGGAAGTTGAATCCTGATTTGCATATTCCCGTAAGCGATCTCGGTGCTGATGAGACCTAGATTGATGGGACCCTGCTCCACAGTGATCCCTGACACTAGCTGACCTTTCCCTTCACTCCCTGTAGTCCCTTCTTTGAAGCCTACCTCTCGCTTGCAACTCCAAATCCCTAACCAACCTTCGTAGGCGCTCTAGTTCCTCGTCCCTTTGCTCGAGCTCTTCATCCTTTCTATTAAAACGATTACACCCTGAAACGCCGAACATTGTCTGGTACGTTTGAAATGACCATTCTCCGAGGCCAGACTGCCTTTCCTCCTCATGCTCCCTATCTTTGCATCTTTTTTGCCTTCTTTCCCGCCAGATGGATTCTCGTGAAAACCTTCCAGAGCCACTTTCAGCATAACTCCCTGGTTGACCCCCAGACATTTTCCCATGCTCGTCTTGACGGAACCATAGCTACGTAAGAGATTTCCACAGATGGCGCCAATTGTGCGTACCCAAAATACAGTTATTGGGCTTAACCTCTACTTGGGCTCACAATCTATTTGTATTGTGGGCTTTGGATTTCCTATTGTGAGTGGTTCTGTGTTCGGTAACTCAAATACACTTCTATTTTCTCAAGCCTTTCTCTCTTCCTCATAGAATCGCTCATTTTCTCTCTTTGAGTGTTTGCTCTCTTTTCTTAATATTCTTCTCAGAATTGCCAACCCCCTTCTTCTTATTCTTGTTTCTTATTTATAGCGTGAGGTTAGTGGGAAGCCATGATTATTTCTAATCATAAGTGGAAATGATGGTCCAATTCCATTGTGTTTAAGTGGATGTTTTGTTAGGAATGGTAGTGGTGGCATTGGAACTGGTTCCCACCTCCAAAAGGATGTTTGGCAGTGATACTCCTCAAGGCCATACCGGGAAGTTGAGACATGTATCCCTGAGCAATTACGTTCCCATCCGGGATGTAGTTGACCGGGCAAAGCCCGGAGTGCTCCCTGAAAAGTATAGGCCTTAATTGTGGGTTCGACGTATCTTTAATCAAGAATCGCGAAATGGGGCCTAGGCCCACGATTTAATGGGCTGGGGGCCTTATCCCATACAAAGGGTCAGGGTCAAGGCTCGTACTATTGGGCTTGGGTCAAAGGCCCAATAGACTCGGGGATACCGTACCGTACAAAGTTATAACTACGATGTTCTTGGTAGATACTCCACCATTTTAAACATTAGTGCCAGTTCATTTGACTTATTAATTTGTTTACCTCAAAACAATAATTGACTTGCCTAATCAATTTCTAATTCGGTTTCAAAACAATGCACCCTATAAAAGGAAATAATTTTTATTAAAAAAAAAAAACACAAATAAAGAAGAGTAATGCTACGGTTACAAACTATTTTATCATTTTGGCAAAATGTTGATGTGGTCAATCTCTTATTAGTTTTCATCTAAGCCTACGATTAATATTAATTTTTCATTTACCAATAATTACTCACCACGACAACAGTTTGTAAATTTTTTTGTAAAATTGTTTGTATCTCTAACATTATTCAATAAAGAAAACTTAATACATATTTGCCTCATTCAATTACTCCTAAAACCTCCCTTTTTTTACGTTGATTAATTTGTGTGTAAACGGTAAAGGCTTACAAACTGCACCATTTCAAACATTAGTGCCATTTCATTTGCCTCATTAATTTGTTTACCTCAAAAGTCAAAACAACAATTGACTTGCCTCATCAGTTTCTACTGACACTTTCAAAACAATGCAGTCTATAGAGAGAGAAAAAAAGAAAAAAAGAAAAAAAAGGGTAAATTGCAAACTATACCCCAGTAGATTGGAATTTATAGCGTCCGCTCCTAATGATAGCTTGTTATCAGATCAAGACACCAATCAGTTTTTGGTGTAGACGGGGATTGAATCCCAGATTTCTTATTCAACTATCAAAAACTTTACCAGTTGAGCTAACTATTTTTATTCACTTCTGAACATTTTAAACACTTACATACCTTTCCATACATTTTTTCAAGGCAAAATTTTCCAAACAGTACATTTCCGACAAAAAAAATAGACGAATGACATGTGTTCAAACTTAATTAGTAAGTTGAACTGTTTTTGAAAGTCGAGTTTGGCAAACTTGACTTTGGGCTGGAAAACGAACACTATAGTGGCGTTTTTTTTAGTGGCATTTTCTAAAAACGCCACTATAGGTATCCTATAGTGGCATTTTATATAAACGCTGCTATAGTGGCGTTTTTTTGTGCCAATAGCAGCGTTTATATAAAATGCCACTATAGGATACCTATAGTGGCGTTTTTAGAAAATGCCACTAAAAAGAACGCCACTATAGTGTTCGTTTTCCAGCCCAAAGTCGAGTATGCCAAACTTGACTTTCAAAAACAGTCCAACTTACTAATTAAGTTTGAAAGCATGCCATCCGTTTAAATTTTTTTCGAAAAATGTACTGTTTGGCAAATTTAACATTTTTTCAACCATACGTATATCAAAAACACCAAAAACAATATTATTCAATTTCCTTTACCAAACACCACCTTAATTTTACACCCTGAAGATTTTTGATGTGTTTTTTTTTTGCCGCTTAGCGCTGTTTCAGTAAAGAGTGAAGACAAGAGCAGATGGCAAGATCCAAAACGGTGCCTTTTCAGCCTAGATCTAAAATCAAAACCAATACACGACGAAGGCAAAACATTCAAGAACGCGTGAACCAGACCTCTCTAACCCAAACTGCTCAGCTCCCTTGTCGAAGGCTCTAGATGCGTCGGTGGCGACGACAACTCCAATTGTGAGTTGCTCTTCTCTTGCTCATCGTGAACCCATCAGCTTGGCAGCGTCCGGCGACGGCCATAGTGACTGTGAGTTCTCATTTTCTTCTTTCTAGCTCTTTGTTTCTCTCTCTTTCGCTTTTTCTTATTGGATTTTTGTTACTGGATTTGGACTTGTTGGTTTTTTTGTTGTTGATGGATTTGTAATATTTGGATTTGTTGGGCTTTTTTTTTTTTGATATAATTGATTGACCAGATTGCTTCTTGTAATGTCTTCACATAATGGTCCATGCTTCCAGCTACTATGATAGTTGTCTCATTGATCAGTTCATGACCTCTTCTTCATATCTTGGGTGCTTCCATTGTGTTTTTCTTTTTCTTTCATCTTTAATTTGTTCATTGAAAATGTAGTAGCTATTTCCAAAAAAAAAAAAAAAAAGAAAGAGAGAGAGAGAGAAGATGAAGTTGTTGTAGGACTTAGATCAGTTTTTCTTTGGATGTCCATTTGGTAACGAGAAGAGATGTAATCTTAGAATGGACTTAATGAAGAGAAGAGCAACCCCACTAGGTTGAAATGATGTAGTTTAGGATTGGATTTTTTTTTGTTTTAACTTTGGGCAAATTGGCACCATATTGGATTGTGCCATGCCTGCTCTTTGTCTTCACTGATTTGGCAACAATAAAACACATCATCAGCACAATGATGTGTCACTTAACAGCAGAAACTAACTGTGGGGAGTGAATTGCTAACGGAATCAAACTTTAGAGTGAAAAATCAAGTTTTTGAAACTTTACGGTGTAAAATCCAAACAATCCCAAACTTTAAGGATGTAATTTGAAATTTACCCAAAAAAAGTAAAATTGAAAAATAATATTTAAACTTCGAAAGTACACTCTTTTGAAAAAGTATTGATATCTTCTAGATTTGCTAGGACACAAGTTCTTTAAATCTCCACATTTCTTTAAAAATAAATGGTTAAGATACTGTCACATCATTAATTCATTACTAAAATCCTAAATTGGTCAAACTTCTATTTTATTTTCTTGAGAAATCAACAAAAAAACACACTAAAACAATTCTTCCTATTAATTGGAGGACAAAGTTTAGCTGCAAAATTAGTTATAGCCTAAGGCTACAACCCAACGTAATAAAATAAAAGCCAAAATGCAAAATTCACCTTCTAAGTTTTACCTTTTGTCATTTCAGTCCTCTAAGTTTGCCTTTTGTCATTTCATTCTTCCAAATTTCGATTATACTATATTTAGTCCTCCGATTACTATTCGTCAAATTGCACCGTTTTTTATTTTTTATTTTTTTATTTCTATACTTGATAAACATATAAATATATAATACGATGGAAATACAAAATTGGCCAAGTCTATGTAGAGTTCACATTCAGGCTACAGAAATGCATTGGAAAACTAGTAGTCCTAACAGCAAGTTCCAACACATGAGAGACTATAACCTTAGGTACAAGAAAAAAGCTAATAAGCATTCCTTGTTGCTTTCGCTACCTAATATCAGAGACAAAGGTTTGCTCCTGCCATGCTGACACTCTAGAGTTGCTGTAGATTTGCAATGTTCTTCTGCAATTACACATTAAGATGATCCTGCTTAGACCTACTTCATTGGCTTTGATCATTGCTTCCACTACTGCTTCCTGGTTTACCAGATGTTGAGATTGTCTTCCGCTACTAGCTCCTTCTGTAAAAAGATTAATTCCATCCATAGTGATGGCTTCAAAAGCATATCTGCATCTTCTTGATCTTCTATTCCTATAGGCTGCCACTTTGATAATAGCTTGCCAGTTCTGGTGGTCAAGGGTCTATGAATGCTTCAGTCTAGTACCTGCTTCAGGTTGAAGTTGATTTTTCTGGAATGCCTCCTTGTACTTGCAAATGAGAGATTGAGAGGTGAGTACAAATTCAGTTGGATTAGGAGTTTTTCCTTGGTAGAGCACCAAATTCCTGTGATTCCAGATTAACCATAAAATGGTGAATAGTGCTTGTAGGAAATTCATTCCATCTTGCCCTAATACTCTACTAGTGGTAATACTTTTTGTGATCCATTTTTTTGTGGTCCTTTGGTTGATTTCAGATGTTCTAATATCTAGGATGGAACCATGCCAGACAGCTCTTGCAAAGGGACACTGTTGGAACCAATGTGTTATAGTTTCCTCTTCCTCATTGCACAAAAGACAGTTACTTGTGTTTGTGATTCCTCTTCTTTTAAGGATTGCCAGTACAGGGATGCTGTCAAGTTGAGGATTTTCAAAGGCAATTTGATTTTCCAGAACAGCTTCCAAAAGGATTGGGGAGCACCTGATGGGTTCTGATTTACCCCATTTGATTGGTTGTGGGCATGATGTAAAATTTTGTAGACCTTATTAACCCTATACTACCCAGATGCAGGATGTTTCCATATCAGTTTGTCCATAATCCCATCTGTTTTGGCAATTGGAATCTGCAGAATCTCCTTGCATGTAGGTGAGTGGTATAGTTTTCCTATCAACTCCAAATTCCAGGATTTTGATCTAGCCTCAATGAGATCAGCCACAGTGCCATGAAGCAAGTTATTTTCTTCTAAGACTTGGGTTGGGCAGCTGAACCAATCTGGGTGAGTGAGAGGAATTTGGTTGCCATTTCCTATTATCTAACGACCTTGATGCAACTTTGTGTTTTGAGGGACTAAAATATTCTTCCAAATCCCGGAATGATGAGGTTTTGGTTTGTAATCCTGTAGAGAAGATCTAGGGAAGTACTTAGCTTTAAAAGTCCTAGATAGCAATGAGTTTGGGTTATGTTGAATTCTCCAATACTGCTTAGATACCATTGCTTTATTAATAAGACTAAGCTTTTTGAACCCAAGACCTCCTATACTCCATGGTTGACAGACCGTGTCCCAATTAATCAAATGCAATTTCCTGGTTTCAATACCATGTCCCCACCAAAAAGCCCTCATGACAGCATCTAACTTGTTGCAAACACTTTCAGGTACTCTAAAGCATGACAGAGTATAGAGGGGTATGGACTGCAGGACTGATGAAATTAGAGTTGCCCTTCCAGCTTGAGAAAGAAGTCTTGCTTTCCATCCTTGGAGCTTTGACTGCACTTTGTCAATTAAATCCTGGAAGTCAATCACCCTTCTTCCCCTAAGTTTAAAATTTATACCAAGGTACTTACTAGGATTTTGAACCAGATTCACTTGTAGGTTACTAGCAAGAGATTCTTGGGTGTTTAGGGGAATATTGGGGTAGCAAAAGAGGTCAGACTTATCAAAATTTATGGTTTGGCCAGATAAGGAGCAATACCACATAATAGTGTTTTTCAGATTGGAAATGGAGCACTTATCATTTTGGAAAAAAAAAATAAAGAGTCATCAGCTAAAAAGAGGTGTGAAAGAAATTCCATTTCTTCTAATTCTGTTGCTTCTTATTTTCTTTTGGCTTTCAGCCTGAGTAAGTGCAATAGATAAGATGTTTGCACAAGGTAGAAACAGATAAGGGGAGATGGGGTCTCCTTGTCTAATCCTTCTAGATGGGTAGAAAGTTTCTATAGTGCTTCCATTCAGGAGTAAGGTATACTGAATAGTAGTTACACATTCCATTACCCAATTGACCCAGGTGCTACTGAAGTTCATGGAAAGCATTGCTGCCTTAAGAAAATTCCAGTTGACCCTATCATAAGCTTTACACATTACACATGTCTATTTTCAGAGCTCCATACCCATTTTTCTTTCCTTTTTTCTTTCTCAAAGAATCAAAAATTTCATGTGCTAGTAGGATATTATCAGTGATATTCTTACCCTGGATGAAAGCATTTTGGAAGGGTGAGATTAGTTTGTCCATGAGAGGTTTTAACCTATTCACCAAGATTTTGGAGATGATTTTGTAAGTGACATTGCAAAGGCTAATGGGTCTGAAGTGTGAGACCTCCTCAGGGATACTAATCTTAGGGACCAGAGTAATGTAGGTTTGATTTAGGGATTTAAGAAGGGACCCTAAATGGAAAAAGGCATGGATAGAATTGAGTATGTCTTGTCTCACAATGTCCCAGTACTCCTGATAGAAAAAAGCTGGTATTCCATCAGGACCTAAAGCTTTGTGAGGACCAAGTTGGTATACAGCCATCTCAATTTCTGCATCAAATAAAGGGCTATCAAGATGGGATTGTTGCTGAGTGTCAATTTTAGGAATAGGCAGTGTCTCTAGCTCTTTCATTAGCTCCTGAATTGTTTTTGTTTTTGCCTCTTCATATTGTTTTCTAAAGTGATCCACTAAAGTATTCTCAATAACATTTATGTCCTCGGTTGTGCTTCCATCTGCTATCTTGATTTGCTAAATCTTGTTTCTTACTCTTCTTTGCTTTACTATTGTTTGAAAATACTTAGTGTTTCTATCTCCTTGCACAATCCAATCACTTCTAGCTTTTTGAGCCCACATGATTTCCTCCCTAGTCATCAAATTTTCTAACTCCTCCCTAAGGTCCTCTCTTCTCACATCTACTATAGTTTTGATGGAGTTTTGGATATCCTGCAGAATTTGTTTTTTATGTCTAATCTCTCTTTCTACTTTCCCAGAGACCTTCTTGTTCCAATCAATGAACTGTTTCTTCACAGTAAAAAGCTTATGTTGTAGCTTAAAGGCTTTTGATCCTTGGGTGTGGGCTATCCAGGCACTTTGGACCAGTCCCTTGCAGGCAGCATGTGTGAGCCACATTTTCTCAAATCTATAGGGTCTCCTCCTTAAAGATTGTATAACTTCAAAGTCCAAAATAATTGATCCATGGTCTGACCTTAGAACGGCTTGGTTTTGAAGGGCATATTGAGGGCAAGTGTTTATCTAGTCTATTGAAGCAAAAGCTCTGTCTAATTTCTTCATAACAAATGCTTCATCCTCCCTTCTATTCATCCAAGTGAAGTTTTGCCTTTAGCTTCAAGCTCACAGAGATGAAGATCATTTAACATTTGTTGGAACTCCTACAATTTTATTATTAGTGAAGGACAGTTTGTCTTCATTAGATAAAACTTGGTTAAAGTCTCCAATACTTAACCAGTTAGGTTGGGCTTTGGTTTGGAGATGTTTTAGCTCTACCCGTACTTCATTTCTTTTAGTGTGATCAGGCTGACCATATACAAAAGTAATTGAAAGAGGGGTACCTTTAAAGTCGAGGAGATCAGCATGCAACAAGTTCTTTGAGCTGTATCGGATGTTGAGAGTTTGACCTTGGAGCCATCCAAGGAGCAATCCACCACTGAGGCCTTCACGAGGGACTTCCCACCCATTCCAAAATCCACACTTTCTCTAAAATATCTTGACCCTTGTCTTTAGCAAGTTTGGTTTCCATCAAAAACAAAATATCAGGTTTGTACTCCTCGGCCTTTTTCGGGCATTGTAGAACTGTAGAGGGGTTGCCCAGTCCCCTGTAATTCCAGCTTAGAATCCTCATGGCTCTTGGGGAAGCTGTTACTGGCCAGCTTCCCAAAACCCTGCATCAGTCAACATAGAATGTAGATGTGCCTGCTTTTGCCATGTTATACTGAGTAGTGGGTGGTCTTGCACGATTATCTTCTCTCTCAAAGATTGCACAACAGAGTCTTTGTTTGATATTTCTTCCAAATCTTTCAATTTCTTTCCTGATTCTCTTTCTTGAACTTTCCCTGGCTGCTTCTTCATCTGTTGGGTTAAGGTCTTCACTACAACTCAGAGAGGTACTTAGTGTGGGGGAGGGTGGTCTTGGTCCTAAGGTAAGGAGCTCAAAAGGGCTTAGGTCTTTCACATTGGGGTCTAGATTAGTGGGCTGTTGGGTTTCTTGTGGGTTTGCATGTTGGCCAGGTTGAGAAGGTATGTTGAGTAAGTGCAGGCCTTGTTCTTCAGGGGGTGTCTTCTTGTCAGCATTGGGTTGGGCTGCCTCTGATTGTGGAGCTATTAGCCTCGGCCCATTACTTGAATCCCTTAGTTCAAATCTGAATCTCTTGCGATTAGCCCCTTGCACTAGAGACTCAATACAAGAATCCGGAGACTCTGGTATGCATCCTGCCACCCAGGTTTGGGCTTGCACAATTTTAGGTCTTCATTCATTTAAATTATCAAGGTTAAACATAATTGTAGTGGTGTCACTTTCATTTCCAGAGTCTGAGGCTTCAAATTGGGGACGACTGTTTTGGCCATTTGTTATAAATGGACCATTACCCTCAATCAAAGCCCATTTAAGATTAGTCTCATCAAGAGGCAACCAGGGTGGTCTCGTAGCACAGCTGGTCACATTTGTACCACTGTTTGATGGGTTAGGGGATGAGGGATGTCTGCATGTAATGTATTTTTAGCTTGGTTGTTTAGAGGGTGTTCAGTTTCACCATGAAGGGAATTTGAGTTAGATGAGATTAAGGAGTTGGCTGGGTTAGGGGGAACAGTCTGATTCCCACCTAGATAGGGAATGTTTGGGTGATTCAAAGTTAGGAGATTGATGGCAGCATGTAGGTAAGTGTCACCATTATGTGTTTGGTGGTTAGTATCTGGCTGCTGTGTGGATGTGGTGTTTGGCTCATTATTTTTAGGGTGATTGGTGGTGGTAGGATATGTTGCATGGTTAGAGTGTGATGAATTTGGGGTACTTGGGTTAGGGTGGTCTGGGCTTGAATGGTGAGGGTTTGCATGTCCTGCCAGCTGTGTGATATGCCCAAACCAAACTTGGGTAGTCCATCTTCTCTTGTGAAAAGCCTGGATATCATTTGAGAACTGTGGTTGCATAGCATCATATCTGTATTGGACTTGATGGAGATCCTGTATTCTTAGTCTTTGTTAGCATTAGTTCAATGTCGTCCATGCAGTGAGTACATTGTCTGCGAGTATGACCTATTAATCCACATTTAACACATAACTTATGGACTCTCTCATACTTGCATTGAACCCACACCCGAGACCCATCATCAAGTCTTAGCATAAAGCCAGCAATAACAGGAAGCCATGGATCTATTCTAACCTTAATGCGCATGAATCTAATGTTTCTAGGAATCCTGTCTTCCCAATTCACTCTCTCTAGCAAACCCATCATTTGACCCATGCATTTAGCTAGCTCAGGGTACTGGTATTCTAGAGGTAATCCATGCAATTGAGCCCATACTGAGATGTAATTCAATTAGAGGTGGCTCAGGACTAGGTTAGGTCTCCATCTCTCTAAGACTAACAAAGCCCCATCAACAGCCCAAGGCCCTTCATTGCAAATGTGAAGAAGATCTTCAACATATTCAAAATGGAAAATGTAAAAATATGATTCCCTACCCATTATTGATACAGTCCCTATGATTCTCCATACAACATCTATAATGTGTTGAAGATGACTCACCGAGAAATTTCGATAGTCCAGAATGAATCCAATCGCACAGAGGATCCAGACATCACTTTGTAAGGTTAAATGTGCTAGATCAGTTTCACCTGTTGGTCCATGCCTTGCAAATGGGACTCCGTCATCATCACTAGACAGTAGATCCGAATCTTGTTCTTCAATAAAGAGATCAGTGCTATAGTTGGAGTCACTGCTATCGGTCCATCCATATTCTCTGGCTTCTACACTAGTGTCCATGGTGGAAAGGAAGTAAAGGTTGAGTTGCATGCACTATCAAAGTAGTGCTGTGCCACTCTAACTGGACAAAGCAGGGGACCACTAAAAAACTAAAAGTAAAGAAGAAGAGATGCAGGTATTTTGGGGGAAAAAAGACAAGGGTCAAAAAGAATAGAATGATTGGAGAAGAGAAGTTCAGGTGGGGTAGACAGAAGGTTGAAAAGTACGATTGTGTCTTTTCTTAGGGTCCGTTTGGTTGGAGGAGTGGAAAAGTGGGAAGATGGAAAATTGTGGGAGGATGGAAAAATGGGAGGATGGAAAATATTTAATTTTCCCTCTTGTGTGTTCGGTTGGAGGGGTGGAAGAGTGGGAGGGTGGAAAACTCTTTTGTTTGGTTGGAGAGAAAAAGGGAAGGATGGAAAATGTAATTTATATAAATTGACTATTATACCCTTGTTACATATTATGTAAGAAATAGATTTATTTGTACCCATTAAATAATATAAAATTTACAACATCATATATATATATTTTTATTTTTATTTTTATTATTATAATGTAAAAATTAATGTCATAAGAAAAAAAAACCAAAAAAAGAAGAAGAAGAGAACATCACGTTGAAAAAAGAAAAGAAAAGCATGTCACGTTGAGAAAAAAAGAGCATGTCACCTTGAAATAAAAAAAGAAAAAAAAAAGAGCACGTCAGGTTGGAAAAAAAAAAGGAAAAAAAAAAAAAAAAACACACAGAACATCACATTGAAAAAAAAAAAAAGAAAAGAAGAGAGAGAGAGAAGAGAACCTGGGAAGGGCATTTGTGGAAAAGTGCTACACTAGCACTTTTCTCCCTCAAGTTTTCCTCTCAATTTGGGAGGAAAAAAAATGTGGGCCCGGAGAGAAAACTTTTTCTTCAGTTTTCCATTCTTCCTATTTTCCTTCCTCAAACGAACAGTGAAAAACAACTATTTTCCTTTCTTTATTTTCCATCCTCCCTATTTTCACTCCAAATGAACGGGGCCTTAGTTTGCGAATAGGGGAAAGGATAATGAAAGGTTGACTAGTGCCTTAGCTGGACACGCTTCAAACATGCAAGGCTCTTGTTTGGCGGTTTGCAATGATGAAAACGCGCATAAAGAGGGTGGAATTGAATAGAAAAGACGGCTTCACCTACTCGGGCACGGAAACAGACGGGAGGGAAAGGAACAGAGAAGGATAGTGACGGCCTGTCCAAGGTGACCCAAAAGGGGAAAACTATTTTGGAGAGAAAGCTTGTTAGAGAGAGAGAGAGAGAGAGAGAGAGAGAGAGAGCCAATTATTAGTGGCTTGAGTTTTAATCGATGACGACTTAAATTGCACCGTTAACTTACACAAAACGATACTGTTTTACACTTTAATTAATGTATTTTTTTTTAATTTCTGAATTTTAGAAAAAACGTTAAATAAATAAAAAAACTAAACCCAAAACGGCGACTCCTTCCCCACCCACGAAGAACACCCCTGAATAACAAAATCTGAAACCCAAGTATTCAAGAGCAAATATCCAAAAGAAGAATACCTTTGAAAAATCTTTGTGGTTTATCGATTGGCGAAGCTATGGCGTTGCAGAGGCAAATATTGAAGAAATCACTTGGAGAAGCCAAAGCTAAAGCAAAGTTTTGTAATTACCAGAATACCCTTCCACTCTGCGGTTCCTTCTTCTCTACAGCTCCTTCTTCAGCTGATGCCAATGATCGTTTGCCTCAATTGCCACCATTAGATCTCGCGCTGAGGCTGTACAATGGTCCATGCGCCGACCAAGTCTTCCGGAAGAGAAAGAAATTTCTTTGATTCTCTTCTACCTTAGCTTAAATCATGTTATATTTTGATTATTAATTATTTTTTTAGTTATTTTGGTTAATCATAAAGAGGGACAATATATATATATATATAGCCGGACTTGGTTTTCAGATTTTGTTCTTCAGGGGTGGGGAGGGAGACACTGTTTGGGGTTTAGGTTCTTTTTTATTTTTTATTTTCAATAAAAATTTTAAATTGACGTTTTTTTTTTTTTTCTAAAATTCAGAAAACAAAAATTAAACATTAATTAAAGAGTAAAACAGTATCGCTTTGTGTAAGTTAACTCGGTGCAATTTGACAGATAGTAAATGGAGGATTGAATTGAGTATCATTAAAACTTAGAGGTTTGAAATGACAAAAGGAAAACTTAGAAGACTGAAATGACAAAAAGTGAAACTTAGATGGTGGGTTTTTATTTTTTATTTTTGATAAAAGTTTTAAATTAACTTTTTTTTATTTTTTTCTAAAATTGAAAAAACAAAAATTAAACATTAATTAAAGTGTAAAACGGCATCGCTTTGTGTAAGTTAACAGTGCAATTTGACAGATAGTAAATGGAGGATTGAATTCTATATAATTAAAACTTAAAGGATTGAAATGACAAAAGGAAAACTCAGAGGACTGAAATGACAAAAAGTGAAACTTAGATGGTGAGTTTTGCATTTTAACCCAAAATAAATATTACTACATATTTTGAAAATCTAATCGTTGAATTACATGTTCTTTGTACTATTAATACACATGTCAAATTTTGTGTTAATCAGATACTATTTATAACGTTATCTATATGCTTATATTTTATGCATAATTTTAAATTACAAAAACTTACAATATAAACAATTTATTGATTACATAGCTATTGATTTTTAATTTTTTAGAAATTTTGCAAGCATGAAGGATATAAGAAGAAAATGTAATCCAATAGTGAATTTGTCAAAATTCACTTCCAATAAAAATATATTGAGTAAAGTTGTAGCATTAAAGTTACAACCAATTTTGTAACTAGACTTTGTCCTTGATTGAAACAACATTAAGACAAAGTCATCTAAGATTAATACTCTCAAAATTTTTAATATTTTAACCCACAAATAATAGTGTCCAAGAAAAGTCAATGATTCAAAGAAACATCAATTTTATTTATTATATATATATATATATATATATATATATATATATATATATATATATATATATATATATGGACAAGAACACATCACTTGTTAGTTGTTTCTTTGTGCGGGAAAAAAATATTAATTATCTCTTTGAGGGGGAAAAAATTAATGCGAAAAATGGTGAATGAGAGAGCTTTTGTGCAAGCTCAATCTCTGTGTATTAATGAATTTATGATGTGGCAGTATCTTAACTATTTATTTTAAAAGAATGGTCATGATTTAAATAACTCTAATAGGTAGAATAGCCCAAGAAGTGAAGGGTAAATTGAGGCCGAATTATGAGGTTTAGGATGGCTATGCAGCCCTCTGGCTCTGGAACTACCCACCACACCACCACCAGCAAGCATGTGACTAGTCTTCGTTCCAACACAACATATGGTCCCTGGGTCTCCCCTTCGATGTTACAAGCGTAGCGATGAGTTCTGTGTATGTCTTTTTCCGTTCTACTTTCATAATTTGTGTAATTTCTTTTTTATATCTAGTCTGTGTGTGTATATGCTTCTTAATTGGTCCATTGAGATGAAGTTGTCGTCACGTTACTCTCATATAATTACATTTACCTTTAGAATTCTAAACCTTTAATACTAACAACACCAGAAATCGGTTCCCTCCTTTGCAGTTAAAATCAAATTCTGCAATTTTAAACTATTTCTCTAGAAATAATTTGCAGTGCGTTTTTAGGGTTTTTTTCTTTTTGGATGAGCTTAATTTGTTTGGGTAGTAGGATTCATTTTTCCTTGAAAGCATATGTTCCTAGAATCTTAGCCTACAGGCCCTACACAGACACATGTCGTGAGTGGCTACTGGCTCCCACTCCACCCAATGAGAGAATCATTTTTGGTATACATTTACATTATTGAAAAGAACCATCAATTCAGGTCATTTTATTTCAAGAATAAGGTATATGATTCTCTTAATAGTTGTCATGTGCACCAGTCACGGTAGTCGATAGTGTACCGGCCGGTATGTACTGTACTGGTACATATATCGATATTGAAAAGTCAACGTTTCGTACTGGTTTAAATACCGGCCGTACCCGCAGATTTCGAGTATTACCGGCCCGTACCGTTGGTACAATTTTTTTTTTTAAAGTTTTGTAATTTTTGAATTTTTGTTAGGGCAAAATGGTAACTTATTTGCATTAACTTATCAATATTATTTGTTTTCTTAGTATGCAATGAACAATTAGGCTTTCAATTTTTTATATTGTGTTTTTTTCTTTTAATTGATGTTAAAGTCTTAAATCAAAAATAATTTGTTATAAACATATATATATATATATATATATATATATATATATGGTAAACTTTTATATTTATTATAACATATATATATATATATATATATATATATGGTAAACACACACACACACACACACACACACACACACATATATATATATATATATATATATTTATAAACATAAAAAATAACGGTAAATCCGAAATGATACACTGGTATTGACCAGTACCGAAATATATCGTTTCTCTGATCAAATCGGTACAGCTTTCGGTACGAGATTGACTCCCTTGGTACCAGTCTCACATTCCAAATCGTTGCCCACACCACACTAACTTTCGTTCAAGTTAGTACGCCAATGCATCTCTATGACAAAATTGGGCTTAAGATGCTTATACCAATAGGTGTTTTGCTTTTTCTTTGCTTATTGTAATCATTCTAATTCGTGCAATTCACAATTTCATTTTCTCACTTGGTTGGTAAGAAATGTAGGAAGGAATGTGTATGATTAAATTCCTTATAGAAGTATTATTTCTTTGGTTACTACTATTACTTCTTATTATTAAATGTCAAAAATAAAAAAATAAACCAAAAGAAAAGAAAGGTTGATTATTGGCATAGTAATACCCTTCAATTGCTTATGTACAAACAAAACAATAACTGTAGCGCTTATGGCCCGTTTGGATGTTTAAAAAAGGAAGGGGAGTAGAGTAGAGGGAGGGAGAGTAATCCAATTACCTTGTTTGGAAGTTTTTTAAGGAAGGAGAGAGAGGGGTTTGGAGGGATTTGGAGGGGTTTCAACTCCCTCTAGCCCCCCATTTTTAATTCCCCCAAATTGGAGAGATTTGGAGAGGGAGTAGAGTACATAAACTATTGACCAAGTAAATTACCTAATTTACCCTTATTATATTAACAAAATTATACAAGGGGAAGGGCTAATTACTCCCTTCCCTCTTATTAATTTTAAAAACATCCAAACAAGGTGGAAGGGAATTATTCTCTTCTACTCTTCTCTCCACTACTCCCCTCCCCTTTACTCTCCTCTACTCTCCTCCTTCTCTAAACTTCCAAACAGGCCATTAAGGTATTTGAATGACATGCTTATAATTATTCATATTACTATGAATTAACGTATGTGCAAGGTTATTAATCTTGATTTGAATTCTATATTATGTTACGGTTTGATAGTCATCAAAGTGGCCCAACCAGAATGCAACATAAATTACAACTTAAATAATTGAAATTTAATATCTGTTCCTTGGTGTTAATAATTAATGACTTTGTAAATCGCAATTCTTTATTCACAAGAATATTAGGTTGGCCCCAAAGTGCACTACTTATGAGTTATTAATGAATATGAATAGGATAATTGGTGGATATTAATGGTTGGGATTGGAACAGATACACAAAAGTATCAAACCAACTTAATTGTGAATATTTTATTAATTAGTCGTATTAGGTGAAAATAAAATTACCATAAATATCTAATAGTTTACCATAAGAATAACCTAAAGGTGGATCGCGGTAATATTTTTTATTTTTGTTACTTGAACATTGTTTCATTTGGTTTGTTGTTCCTTCTTAGCACTAATGTAGTGAACATGAATTATTGTTTATATTGTTCCTGTTTTCATACATATGTATGCTTTGTCTATTCCCATGTTAAATTGAATAGATTTTTTAGGTTGGAAAGAATCGGTTCAATTTCACCTTGGTGTACTAGATCTTGATGTGGTACTAGAATATGAGAAATTTCCTACTCTTACTGATACAAGTAGGGATGGCAATGGGACGAGATGGGTTCGAAGGATGGGGTCTTCATGATGGGGCAAACTTCCTTATCCAATCCTCACCCCTTAGGGCCTCGACCCGCATTGCCCCTCAAAACTCTACTTTGAGTCATTTCGCTCTACCCCACACCTATTTCATTTTTTTTTTATTTAAATTTTTAAACTCATTTCATTAATATAAATTTACTTGAAATTATAAATAAATTTATCACATCAAATAATTTTTTTTTTTTTAGCAATGATTAAATAATATTATCTAAAGTGAACAAAATAATATCACAACAAAAAAATTGATCTTAGCATCCATGCGATTGAATACTTAGTAATGCAAACCAAGTTTTTAACACTAATAGTCTAATGTATAACAACATAATCCAAACTCTTAATACATAGCAATATATATATATATATTGCTTAGTTCTTCAAAAATAATTTTCACTTTGCTCCACCATAGTGTGGGCGTAGGGGCTAAAAATCCTAAACCATCCATGCCCTGCCTTGGGGTGTTGGGCAAAAATCTCGCCCCATTTCCCCCATCACCTTTGTGGGGCGGGGAAAAATTATCGTCCTTAGACACAAACAATGCGGATGATAAAGAAGTATGTTTATACAAATAACTATAGCAAATAACATTGAGGCCACACTTCCTAGAACTGACAATGCTAAAGAATTCATTGTTAATGTGGAATAATATTTGCAAACTGCTAATAAGTCCCATGTGAGGAAATTGATGGCTAAAACTACCACCATGAAATTTGATGATAAGTGTGGGATACAAGACCATGTCTTTGAAAAGACAAATTTGGCTACTTAATTAAAGACTCTGGGGATGAATGTGAATAAGTTATTTATTGTTCAATTTATATTGAATCCCTTGCCTTAATGTGGGTCATTTCATATTCATTACAACACTTAAAATGATAAGTGGAATGTGAATCACTTGGTCAGTGTGCTCTAATCAAGAAGAGGCAAGACTTGAGCAGCTTAAACAACATTTAGTTCATCTCGAGATTCAGGGAGCTAATAGGAAATGGAGGAAGCCTAAAAAGGACATAAATCATGTATCACACTAAACTAATGAGCCTAATGCATCTCAAGTTCAGAAGAAGGAAAATGACAATGATAGGTGTTGCTTCTATAGAAAGATGGGACACTATCAAATTAGATTGCTCAAAACGTAGGCAATGGTTCAAAAGGAAAGAGAAATCTTTAATTAAAAGTTTTGTTTTGTTTTGTTTTATTTATTTATTTATTTATGTTTTTTTTGTTTTTGTTTTTGTTTTTCCCTATGTTTTGAATCAAATCAAATTGAAGTAACTTTTAATACTTGGTGGCTTAATTCTGCGGCTACTAATGTTTCAAATATGATCTAAGGATTCTTTTCTTACCAGAGCATAAATCCAAATGAGAATTTTGCATTGATGGGAAATCGAGTCAAAACACCAGTTGAAGCCATTAAGACTTATCATTATTTTTAGAGACAAATTATCATTTAGATTTGTACTAGCCAATTTATGTTCCTTCAATTTCTAGAAACTTAGTTCCTTTAGTTCAACTTGATCTTAATGGATACTTCATTAAGTTTGGGAATAAGAGTTTTAGTTTGTTTAAGAATACCTCTTTGGTCGGTTTTAGTGTTCCTTGTGATTGTTTGTACTAATTTATGTTGGTACTAAACATAGCCTAATTGATGAAAACTCCTCAAACTTGTGGCATAGAAGGTTGTAACATAGTGGCGGCTTTAGGATTTTTTTATAGGGGGGTTATCATTAGCGGAGCTAGGAATTTATCGTGGGTAGGGAAGTAAAAAATAAAATGACTAGATTTTTCTTTTCTTTATACACCACTTCCATAAAATTTAGGATACAATACAACTATGTTTTACAATAGTCTAAAAAAATTATTAATAGTTTAAAGATCGGTAAGACAACAACTATTGAATACATAAACAAATAGAATTAAATAACTAATCATACATTCTTGTCAAATAACTAATCATACATTTAATAAACCACAAATATAGAAGAAAAGTGCAAGGAAAAAAAAAACTTTATTCTGTTGTCAATGCCAAAATAAGCCAAAGTCCGAGAGAGAAGTCTTTTTAAAAAAAAAAAAAATTTAACGAATGAGCAAAAATTTGAATTTTTTTTTTATTTCTTATAAAATTAAATATTTTAAGATTAGTATCATTGACACAATACTTTCATAAAAATATCACAACAAAATCTAGATGGTAGGTAAAAAAGTTATGTTAGTTACAAGTCCAGATAAAAGCCAATTACAACTTACTACTTAACTTTTATTGTAAAAACATTTGTAAAATGATCATATTTAAGTTAATTTCAGTTGGGTTTTAAAAAAAAAATTTGGATCAAGGTGTTCAAAATTTTATTTTAGAGGGGTCCAAAAAAAAAAAAATTATATATAATTTTCTTTTCGGGGCAAGTTAGGGGGTTCATTTAAACCCCTCGGGGTGTGTGTAACGCCAACCTTGTTGTAACATATTATTAGAGAAATGTTAGAGAGTTTGGTAAAAATGAGTCTCCTAAACCTAGATTTACCAATTTCTGTGTGTGTGTGGATTATATTAAGGGAAACAAAACTAAATACACCAAAAAAAAAAAAAAAAAAGTTCCATAAGAAGCTTAGAGGTTCTTGAAATTATCCATATATACATTTATAGCCTTTTTGACACTCCATTGATAAAGAAAAATATTTTTATCATCTTTATGGAACTAAGAAATGGAGTGTCAAAAGACCCACAAATTGCTGTATAAATGATATTAAGAAGCTCTATACTTCTTGCTGCATCTTTTTTGCTTTGTTTTTTTTGTTTTACTTTAATACAATCCTGAATCCACACACACACCCACACCCCAAGATTAGTAAAATCTAGAGTCGAAAGAATCCCATCTTTTACTAACCTCTTTAGCCATTCTCTAGAATTATGTCATAAGCTTTTATGTCACAAGTTTGAGGAGTTATCATCAATTAGGCTATATTTAGTACCAACATTATGATGTAGGGTGAAAAATGTTTCAACCAATTCATCATTAAGATTAAATTTGTACAAACAATCACAAAGATTAAAAGAGACATTCTTAAACAAACTAAAGAAACTAAATTTCAAGAAATTGAAGAAACATAAAATGTGTAAAATGAATCTAAATTATGATTGGTACCTTAAAAATAAATGATAATTTCCAATGGCTTTAATTGATTCTTTGATCTAGTTTCCCATCAACACAAAGTTTTCATTTGGATATATGGTCTAGCACGAAAGGACTCCTTGCATCAGATTTGAAATATTATTAGTAGCCACAAAATCAAGCTACCAAGTATTAGAAGGAGCTTATGTTATGTTTGATTCAAATATTCATAAACAAAACTATTGCCTATGTTTTGAACAATCTTTCTGATATTGTCTCGTCTTTCTACAATAGTGACATTTATTTTTGCCATTTTTATTCTTTTGAGCTTGAGATGCATTAGGCTCATTAGTCTTGTGTAGTCCATGATTGATGCCCTGTTTAGGCTTCCTCCAGCTCCTTTCAACTCATTGATTTACGAGATGAATTGAATGTTATTCAAGTTGCTTAAGCATTGCCTTTTCTTGATTAAACATATTCGCCAATTGATATGCATTCCACTTATCTTTCATAGTGTTTTCATTAATTTGAAATGGCCAACATTGAGAAGGCTAGGAATTCAAAACAAATTGAATAAGAAAGAACTCATCCACATTCATCCCTTGACTCTTTATTTGAGCAGCCAAATTTGTTGTTTCAAGGACATGTTCTTGTATCCCACACTTACCATCAAATTTCTTGGAAGTAAGTTTAGCCATCAATGTCACCACAAGGGACTTGTTAGCAGTTTTGGAATGCTCTTCCAAATCAATAAGGACTTCTTTAGTATTGCAGGAAGTGTGGTCTTGATGTTGTTTATTATAGTTACTTGCAAAAACGTAATGATAGTTGGTAGTCCATTTGACTTTTCCCTTGGTTTATATAAATTATTTTCTTTCGTATTTCTTGTATCAGTAGGAGCATGCAGTTTTTTATATTCAAGTACTATATTAAGACCCAGTTAACTTCTAAAAAAAAGAAAGATCCAGTACAACAAGGTGAAACTGAGCTTGTTCTTTATAATTTGAAATTTTCATCCATTCAAGATGGAAATAGACTAAACATGCAAATGTAATGAAGTGGGAACATGCACTACAAACCATATTCATGCTCACTACATTAGTGCTAAGAGTTATCATTCAAGGAACAATAAACCAAAAAAAGAAAAAAACAGATGCTCAAAGAATAATAAATAGTATTACTGTGATCCACATTTGCGTTATTCTTTTGGTAAACTAGTAAACAATTATGGTGATTTATTTTTCACTTAGTAGGACTAATCAATAAAATATTCATCATTAAGTTGGTTTGTTACCTTTGCATATCCATTCCAATCTCAAACATGAATACTCACCAATTATTATATTCCAATTTATTAATCACACAAAAATGATGCACCTTTGAGCGAACTTAATATTCTTTTGATTAAAGATTGTAATTTGTAAAGTCATTAATTATTAAAACTAGGGAAGAGGTGTTAAATCTCAATTATTTGACTTGTAATATGTGTCATTCCGGTTGGCTCACTTTGGGGACAATTGAATTGTATCATACTATAAATTCCAAATTAAGATTAATGACCATGCACATGCATTAAATCAACAATGATATATTCAAAATAATCAAAATACCCTAGGCATTACAGCTACTATGCATTTTGGTTGTACATAGGCTATTAAAGGGAGAAAAAAAAAAAAAAAAACCCATAATAGAGTATTTCAATCATGCACATTCAAATTAACCTTCATATCTTTCCTTTAAATAATATTTGAAAATTTAAAAGACGAGTGTTTAAATCAACTTCACAAATAGTTCATATTTTGATGAAAGTAAAAATTTATATTAAAGAATCACAACAGGAGAGTAGAATATACAATAGCACCAAAAAAAAAAAAAAAAAAAAAAAAAAAATGCAAGGAAAGCCCTCACACTAGCGGTGAAAACCCAACCTCATCCTGAATAGTTGCAACTCATCCAATATTATATATATATATATATATATATATATATATATATATATATATATATATATATATATGTGGGGCTCTAAATATTTAGCAACCCGGCCCACTCCACATCGGGTCCAAGGTCTATGTGCAGGAGAGGCAGAATCCGAGGATAAGCGGACGAGGCCCAGGTCGTCAAGGGACCTCGTCGAGGATGCCCACGTCCTCGGCGAGGTGACGTTGAAGGATGGAAGCTGTCACTCGTTCATTAAATGCATGCTACCAACACTCTAGCCGCATTAATGGTGAATTGACCAGTGAACAGTGCAGCCTTGGTTACTTCAACTAACAGAAAGCCTGCAGAAGTGACTAATAGGATGAGTTCTCAGACATAAGTTCAGATGACCGACAAGTGGACGGTAGAGATTAACTAAACAAGACTATATAATAGATAGAACCCCCAGCGCTAAAGAGAAGAGATGGGGGGACCCTAGAGGAGAAAAGTAAAAGGGGTTTTCAGGGTGTCCGAGGACAACCATTGTATTTGTTAGTTCTAAGGAAAGAGATCCTCGGACTGGGCCGATGACGAACTTTCTTCACAAACACTTAGCCAAAATCATTGTTATGATTCTTGCAAACACTTAGTCAAATTTCTTTATGATTATTCCTACGAATTTCACGTCGACCATAGTTCGCTTTGCTGGTGCTTAGCCCTTCTACCCATGCTCTACAAATGTTATTGTTTGGGTCCAAAACAATTTGAGGCCTTACAATTGGCGCCGTCTGTGGGAAGGACTTGTGCACTAGCAAGTGCGATGGTTGGTGTGAAAAGACTAAGAGCAACACTTTAAAAAAAAAAAAACCAACAAAAAACAATACAGCGTGCAGCAACAACATTCATTCAGAAGGCAACAATCGCAAGAAACAAAAAGATGCGAAAAATAAAAGAGATGAAGTGAGCCTACTTCTTTATTAATATATGAAGAAAAAGTTACATCTTACAATTGATGCCCATGCAGGCTTGTTCTAAATCTAACTACGAAGAAAGACGCCTAACAAGGCTGGTTGAGAAGCAAGAGAAGAGGAAAGGAAGGAAGGAAGGCAACGTTAAGGGAAAAAGAGGCCGCGGCGCCTGACGGTTCCACCTTTCGGTTCCGCCTGGTTTCCCTCCCAACCCCATCACTGCCAGCTTGGAGGGCTGACGGATCCAAATCCAAGGGAGGGAGGTTACGTTCTTTTTGAATCCCCTTCCAAACAGCAAGGAGGGTTCCACCTCTGGTTAGGTTGAAAAGAAGAAGAATCTTCGGCCTCTCCCAACCCCAACCCCAGCATGACGTCCAAGGTCAGGTTCCATCCTCGGCTCCTGAAAGGGGCTAGGCTTTCTCGTAATCGCCCTTTCCAAGGGCCAATTCATTTTATGGGGCACAAACTGCTATTTTTGCAGAGCTCCTGAACAATGTGTTTGTGAAATTTGAATTCAGATGCTTGTGAAGTTTGAAGAAAAGGGTTGTCCCATAAATGCCTTTTATAGAAGGCGAAAATTGGTGAGAGCCAACCCGCACAAAATCCTAGGGAGAGATTACCAGAAGCAATAACTCCGCCCAATTTTCAAGGGGCTTATCCGCCGCTAGATCCTCATAAATCTGCAAGGACATTAATGAGGAGGCGCCTTATTAATGAGGAGGCACCGAAGCGTCAAAGCGCGTTACTCGAACAGCCCAAGGGACGCTTCGTAATCAGAAGAGGCATGCCAAATAAAAAGGCATGCCAAACGAAGAGGCACGCCAAATGAAGAGGCTAGAACAGAGCAGGGTCCCCTCCTCGGCGGAGCAAGTCAGAAAACTAGGTACTGGACAGAACCAAGGCCTTGCATGGTCCTTGGACTCAAGCCTCTGAGGAAACCAGCTACTTCAGACAAAAAACTAAGTGTTAGACAGAACCTAGGCATTGCATAGTCCTCGGACTCAAGCCTCTGGGGAAACTAACTACTCAAAAAAAGAAAATTAGGTACTGGACAGAATCAAGACCTTGCATGGTCCTCGGACTTAAGCCTTTGGGGAAACCAGCTACTTCAGACAAAAAACTAAGTGTTAGACAGAACCAAGGCATTGCATGGTCCTTGGACTTAAGCCTCTGAGGAAACTAACTACTCAAAAAAAGAAAACTAGGTACTGGACTGAACCAAGTCCTTGCATGGTCCTCGGACTCAAGCTTTTGGGGAAACCAGCTACTTCAGACAAAAAACTAAGTGTTAGACAGAACCTAGGCATTGCATGATTCTCGGACTCAAGCATCTGGGAAACTAACTACTCAAAAAAAGAAAACTAGGTACTGGACAGAATCAAGGCCTTGCATGGCCCTCGGACTCAAGCCTCTGGGGAAACTAGCTACTTCAGACAAAAAACTAAGTGTTAGATAGAACTAAGGCATTGCATGGTCCTCGAACTCAAGCCTTTGGGGAAACTAACTACTCAAAACAAGAAAACTAGGTACTGGACAGAACCAAGGCCTTGCATGATCTTCGTACTCAAGCCTTTGGAGAAACCAGCTATTTCAGACAAAAAACTAAGTGTTAGACAGAGCCAAGGCATTGTATGGTCCTCAGACTCAAGCCTCTGGGGAAACTAACTACTTAAAAGAAGAAAACTAGGTACTGAACAGAAGCAAGGCCTTGCATGGTCCTTGAACTCAAGCCTCTAGGGAAACCAGCTACTTCAAACGAAGATAAGCGTTAGACAGAACCTAGGCATTGCATGGTCCAAGGACTCAGGCCAACAGAAAAACCATTTCCTCATGAAATACCAAGTGCTAGGAAAAGCCAAGGTCTTGCATGGTCCTCGGACTCAAACCTATAGGGAAACTAGTCACTATAGGACGATCTAAGCACTGGACAGAATCAGGGTTTTATACTGACCGTAGGCCCAAACCTACAGCAAAGCCAACCCCTTTGGTGCTAAGTAATGAGCCCTGCTAGTAATGAAAACCAAATAAAACTAAGCGCTAAAGCACAACAACTTAAACTTACCTATCCTAGAAGAACTAGGAAGGAACTCAGGTGGAAAAGTATAGATTAGAAAGAAAAGAAGACTTGTAGAAATAAGGAAAACTCCTCGGGCGAGCCCTTTGTGCTAAAGAAAGTTGCAGGGGCAGTTGAAAGGATGGATACACTGACAGAAAAGCAAGGTTCGACAGGGCAAGACAATAGGCCTGAAAACGTCAAAATCCTCCTCCCCGCTCGAGAGGTCGAACAGCAGAATTTTGAAAGGCTATTGTGGGGCCCTAAATATTTAGCAACCCCGGCCCATTCCACATCGGGCCCAAGGTCCATGTGCAGGAGAGGCAGAATCCGAGGATAAGCGGACAAGGCCCAGGTCGTCAAGGGACCTCGTCGAGGATGCCCACGTCCTCGACGAGGTGACGTTGAAGGATGGAAGCTGTCACTCACTCATTAAATGCATGCTACCAACACTCTGGCCGCATTAATGGTGAATTGACCAGTGAACAGTGCAGCCTTGGTTACTTAAACTAACAGAAAGCCTGCAGAAGTGACTAATATGACGAGTCCTCAGACATAAGTTCAGATGATCGACAAGTGGACGGCAGAGATCAACTAAACAAGAATATATAATAGATAGAACCCCCAGCGCCAAAGAGAAGAGAAGGGGGGACCCTGGAGGAGAAAAGTAAAAGGGGTTTTTAGGGTGTCCGAGGACAACCCTTGTATTTGTCAGTTCTAAGGAAAGAGATCCTCGGACTAGGCCGAGGACGAACTTTCTTCACAAACACTTAGCCAAAATCATTGTTATGATCCTTACAAACACTTAGTCAAATTCCTTTATGATTATTCCTACGAATTTCACGTCTACCATCGTTCGCTTTGCTGGTACTTAGCCCTTTTACCCATGCTCTACAAATGTTATTGTTTGGGTCCAAAACAATTTGAGGCCTTACAATATATATATTGAAAGCTCAATTAGTGTGAAAACACTAATGCTAGTTCAGACCTCAATTTTAAAAATTACAGTTATATTGTTTTTACTAAAACTTATCAAACTACGGAATAAGAGTAAATAAGTGTAATAAACTGGTAACGCTATTCTAAATCATATTCAACCACAATGAACAATAAAAGAAAAACTTAAATAGGGAAGAGAGATGTAAACACAAGATAACACTAAGACGTGTTATTGAAGAGGAAACTGAATAACTCGATGAAAAATTTCTCTGTGACCCTCAAAGTCGAAATCGATCCACTAGTGAATAGGTTAGAGTACACGAATAACAAAAGACCCTCAAAGCCTAGTCTACTAAATGTATTTGAGCCCTCTAAGCTCCTGCTACCAACGGACTTCTTGGAGTCTTGTTTTCATTAACATTTCGAATCTCGCAATACTGCCCGATTGCATTTGCCAAGCCTCACTGGCTTCTTTAAACAAATCTCAAATACTTCTCAAGCTCCAAAACACTCTCTATACTCTGAATAGGTGTGAGTTATGTTTGGGTACAAATTCTCCTCTCAAGGTATAACAATGGGAGAGGGGAGAAGGGAAAGAGAAGAGACTACAAGGATTTCTCACTAAAGGATGAGTAGCTCTCTCTCTCTAAAAGGTGGGTGTGTTGTGTTGTAGAAACCTATCTAGGATTTTATCTCTGAATATCCTTCTTCTTACTTTTATGGGTAATGAAGATATATATAGTATGAGTGAAGGGTAAGAAAGTCACACTTAAAATCTTCCAGGCAGAGAGTTTCGCAAGTACCTCCCGAGATGGTTTGTCTCGCGAAGTACTCGCAAAATGCAGCTTGGTACTCGACTCTTCAGCTTCCAGCATATTCTTCTTACGTGGCCTTTTCGCTGGAGCATTTACTCGCGAACTTCTTGCAAGCTAGTCGCGAAATTGCGTTGATCTTCATTGCATGTTTAATTCTTCACCAACTTAATACTAAACCTAATAAAATAAAATCTCACAAAATACAAGGAGCAAAATTAATGCAATTACAACACTTTTTGTCATGGAATAAAGCCAATATAAAACATAGTTGTAAATCACAACTTTATAATCTCTCACTCTGGCTATTTTGTGACAAAAACACCCTATAACAGACTCTAGACTTAAACGTAAGTTTGGAAACAATAGTAAAACTCACTCACACCTAAATCTAAAATTTGTGATGAGTTGGGACAAAATATGTGTATTCCAAAACACTTGCACAAAACATATTAGACCCTTAAGATAAAGCAAGTAATAAAGGGATGAGTATAATGTAACAAGCAAAAATGCGATCAAGTAAACATGATGTGAAACATATGAGCAACTTGATCAAACATATGATAGCCATATGAAAATGACTACAATGACCATATAGCAAAGTAAGAGATCATCCGAACATGCAATCAATAAAGCACAATGGCATAAGGATGTATGTATGTTCAACACACAAACACGATGTGATGAGACCAATAAAGCATAGATACTAAACATAACTCAAAGCATCATAAAGCAAAAAAAAAAAAAAAAAAAAAAAACATTAAAAAAAAAAACAAAACAAGGTTTTCTCATTGAAAGAAATGTCTTCTCTCTCTTGGTATATGCATCTCCCCAATGAAATTTCTCCTCCTATGAATGTGGACGAGATGGAATTTTTCCTCCTGAGAATGTGCACATGAGTAATATAGAAATGAAGATACACTCCGGTATACTCTCTAGTATACTCTCCCTCTTTTTGTCACAAATAGACAAATGAATCAAAAGGGAGAAGGGAAAGAAAAAAAGATATGAATAAGGATAATGATGCTTGAGGGATACAAGATGAATGAGAAAATGACAATACTCTCTTGTATACTCAGAGAAAACATGACATGCTAAGGATGTGGAAACAAGATATAGACCAAGGCATGGCAAGGGTAGCAAATGTGTGTGCATGAGAGTGTATCAAGTATGCATGTGCAATGCACAATCAATGCAAGAACAGACACTCATAGGGAAAAGTGTGTAAAACACACAACCGATGATCAAAACATATTAAACATGAATAAAAATGGTAAACCCAAAAATTTGGTACTCATCGGAATCCAAAAGAATGAAAAAATGCCATATAGGCATTTTATTAAACACTTAGAGTGCACACACTACACACATGTGATGAACAATGCATGAACATGTGAAAATTTTGCCTTAATACATGTTAAAAATGAATAAAAATGGTAAACCCAAAAATTTGGTACTCATCGGAATCCAAAAGAACGAAAAGAATACCATATAAGTATTTTATTAAACACTTAGAGTGCATACACTACACACATGTGATGAACAATGTATGAACATATGAAAATCTTACCTTAATACATGTTATTTTTGCCACAAAGGGCTAACATAGAAAGCAAATCATCAAAAGAAATAAATCCCATACAAAAAATTTGACAAAAAATAAGTTTTCCAAACCCCATTTGAGAAAACCCCAACTATGAACATAGAACCCCAAAAAACATAATCTAAGGATCAAAATCATTGAAAAGTGTTAAAGATTACTTTAGAGGTGTTAATGGAATGAAAAACAGTTGAATTTAGTTGAGTTTTGATGTAGAAACATTAAAATAGGGGTTTGGAAGAAGATGCGAGAAGTTTAAAACAAATGTCCTACGAATTGTCCTTAAAAAAGTTGATTTTGGACATTTCGAGAATTTCTGACTTGCGAATCAGTCGCAAAAAATTTGGGGACTCAGTAACCTACGAGATTACCTGCGAAATTTTCGTGGGTCAAATATAAGTTGCGAACTACTCGCGGAACTCTTTGTCCAAAGTTGAAAAACTTGAGAATTGGACCATTTACACTCGCGATTTAGCTTACTCGCGAAAACACCTAGAAAATATGTTTTTCATACAAAATCAACTTGAAAAACTTTGAAAAACATAGGTGATACAAATCACTTTCAAAAGCAAATTGTGCGCGCCAAAAATGAGGTTATTGGGCTGGATCTCACTTAGGCTCACAACTTATTTATGAAGTGGGTTTAAGATTTCCTACTTTGGTGCGATCTCAGCATAGAGACCCAACTTAATTGCCTCTCCCTCTAAACTGTTTTACTCTTTCTACACTAATACTACTACCCTGGCTTCGAGTTTTCCCTCTCTCTATATTCTCAATTTCCTTATGCCTTTTTCAACAACCCCTTTTTTTCTCCCCAGCTTCTCTTATTTATAGCCTTATAATTAGTGGGGAGTAATGATTACTCTCATGGTTAGTGGTATAGGAGGTCCAATATTATTATTGCTAAGTGGATGTTTAGTTGGGAGTGAGGTATGGTGAGAGTGGTATTGGAACTGGCTCCCCCTTTCTTCCTCAGATTACTCTTTTACTTTCCTTCATCCTGAAATTCTTCTTTTTGCTATGCATTCTTTTGTGTGCTTTATCCTTCAGCCTAGAATCCTCTTTTTTCCTAGAACCCAAAGTAAGTTCTCTACCTCTTTCCTTTATTTAGTTTCTTCCTTTAAGTTTCTTCCCTCAGGTTCCTTTCTTCAATTTTAGAGTTTAAGATGGGTTATGTTCACCTTCTAAACACTGAGGCATCTCTAGCTACCTTTAGGCAAACATTCAATATCCTTGAGGATGTAAATGTGGTGTACTGCCACGAGAGTGAAATTGCTCTCCACAGAGGGGCTAATACTGCTTTTTCCCATTTGATGGAAATCTTGGAGGGTGGGATAAGGTTTCCCGTGGACCCTTCTTGGTCAATACTCTTAGGTTTTATGGGTTATGTCCTGACCCTCCCAATTTTTACCGAGTAGTTAGTTGTGTCAGTAGGTTGAATTAGATATACCGTATGCAACTGAACCATCACGATATAAACTTCATGTATAGTCTATGTGAAAATAAGAGCACTAACTATTACTTAAAAGTTAGAGACATGCGGTTACGGCTAATTTCATGCCTACTTAATTCCAATAAGAATTCTGCTGGGGAGTTCGTTCTGGTGAGCAGTAATTGGTTTGCCGATGAAATCCCTTGCCCACTCTCGTGGTGCGAAGTTGGTTCTTACCGATCACTAACTTGCTTTTCTTTTTGCTTATGATTGTTTTGCTCGTCTGAATGCTAACTCACTGTATTCCTTTGTTGCGGACGGTAAATTATTTTTCCCAAATCTTAGAGTAGTGCACGTAAGGGACCTGAATTTTGTGCTCAGGTCTGAAATATTCATTCATACGGACGGGTGGCTCCGAGTATCGCACCTCATACTTGGTTGCACCCCGGTATACAAGACTTGGCAACCATTCAGCCAAGCAGGAAGTAGCCAAGGATCAACAAGAGGCAGAAATGGTAACAAGGAGGAAGATAACTACCAACCGATTTCTTTCCGGCTTTCAACCTTCGGCTCAGCCTCAGCAAGCCCGCGCCAAGGATCGTACTCCTCATCCTCTTCCCCCATCTAGTCGGTAGAAGAAGAAATAGCACTTTGAGGACCTACTGCTTAAAGTGATAAGTGATGCGTCCATCAAGACTCCCCCCCGTCCCTCGAGTGGGATAGTGATTTGGGAACTGGTGAGCGGCCTGCAACCCACGGCTCTAGGCAGCATCAAAGTGGCCTCTTCTTCTCGGGCTACGCCCAATTGGGAGCCCACATTCACGCTTGGTGGAGAGCCCTTACCAGCCACAACGAGTGTAAGGTTGTGGGCCCAAGGTGATGGAAGGAAAGTGGCATAGAGTCTGGTGAGTGACTTGCTGTTGCTCGAGGACGTTCGGTTTTTCTCGGACGGCTCCGAGGACTCCATCGTACGGCGGTTGTAGTGGCACACTATTGTGGTAAGCTCTTTCACTCTACTTCTTATTTACTTTGGTGTATGAATGATGTCCTTCCTCTTCTCCCTTTTCTTTGTACTCCTCTGAGTTGGATATTGTGGTGTCATCAGGCTGTGCAAATAACTCATTTGCTCAATGAAAGGATGAGCGAGCTTGTCGAGGAGGCTAACCGGGAAAAAGCATTTAACGAAGAAGGCACAATCCTCGGAGAAAGCTCGGCAGCTAGTTGAGAAAAAATCAGCGGAGATGGAGGCCAAACTGGGGGAAACTGAGCTGAAGTTAGCGCAAGCTAAAAGTATGAACTCGGCCCATGCTATAGAAGTTGCCGACCTTAAGGTAGCTTTGAGGCATACGAGAACAAGTGGTATAATGAAGGTTTCGCGGATGCTGAGAATTCCGTGGAGCCTGTCGTCCTCCAAGCTCGGGCTAGGGGTTTGAGGAGGGCCGGTTGGCTGCCCTTCAGGCAGTGGGAGCGTCCAGGGATTCCCAATTGTGGAACCCAGAATAGATCCCTCTCCTTACTCTTACTCCCACGGTCCAAAGTTAGGCTGATGCTGCTGATGACAAGGATACCCCCAGTATGAGGGAACGGTAGAAGCCATTGATGCTCACGTGGAGAATCCTGATATGGAGGTCACTAGAAATATTAATGCCCTCAGCCACGAAGAGACCCAACAACCACCTACCGAGGATGCCCTGGGACAACTTGTCGATGATGTAGTCCAGTTATTCCCAACTGACCCGGCCGCTTAATACTTTTAAATCGTTCTTCTAATTTCCTTTCTTTTTCTTCTGCATTTACTTATTATTCGCCTGATTTGCCTAGCCACTGGGTTATGGTGACTAAACAATTATTCTATTATCTTTCCTAACCTTTTGTTATACGGTTTGCCCGGTCACTGGAATAGGGTGACAGAACACTTAATTTAAATTATGCTTTCTACTTTTGATTTTAAGTTTCATTTTCCTAAAGTTACCGGGCTGTGGAAACTAGATGCTTGTTTAATTTAATCATTCTCCATTTGTTTTAAATGCTTTATTACTCGGTTTTGGGAGCCGAGCATCTTATGATCTATTATTTAATCAGTGTGATTGTTTTTGTTCGCCCCTTGCTCATTATTAAAACTAGCTAGGTAGTTCAATTGCATTATGCCCTTAGCTTTACATAGAAACGGGTATTTTTCACTGAATATGTTGGTCGGAATAGGCCAAAGGAGACTTCCTAAGTGGAAAAGTAACTCCTTACGAGTTGTAATTGTCGTGCTATACCCCATTTAGTAAAGATGAGGAATAAAGGGTTAATGCAAACTGAGTATGCAGTTGACCGGGCATGAAATCTTAAACTACAAGGAGTTTTGCCAGAGCATTGTTTGAAACACTTAGCGTGAGGCCCTCACCAACCCGGTGATGAATATTGAGCTGGGGATAGGTCCTTAGAGAATTTAGAATAAGGTTTCCACCTGGCTAGTGACGAAAATCGAACCGGGGACAAGTTTCCATCGTTAGAGAGTTTCAATTAAGGTTTCCACCTGTCCGGTGATGAAAGTTGAACCGAGGACAAGTTTTCATCCTTAGAGAGTTTCAATTAAGGTTTCCACCTGCCCGGTGATGAAAGTTGAAACGGGGACAGGTTTCCGTCCTTAGAGAGTTTTAATTAAGGTTTTCATTTGCCCAATGACGAAAATTGAACCGGGGACAAGTTTTCGTCCTTAGAAAGCTGTAATTAAGGTTTCCATTTTCCCGGTGATGAAAGTCGAACTAGGGACAGGTTTCCGTCCTTAGGTTAGAACAAGCTGTCTTAGTCTCCTTGATTTTCTTCGCATTTGTTGGCTGGCGCTAATAAATTAACAATAATAGAATTAAATGCACCTGCATGGATAAATACTGCCATATTAGTTAGTAAAACACATACACACGATTACATTCAATTTGCACCCCAATGTACAACTGATCAGTGATAAAACTTCTTTAAGTTGTGGACATTCCATGGCCAAGGGAGCGGCCTTTCATCTAAATCCTTCAAGTAGTATGCCCCCACACCAATAATGGCGGTTACCTTATAAGGCTCTTCCTAGGACGGGGCTAATTTCCTAGCATTTGTATCCCGCATATTCCCTACTGCTTTCCGTAACATTAGGTTCCCAGCACTGAATTCCCTTGTCTTTATGTCACGGTTGTAGCGCTGGGCAAGTTATTGTTGATATTTGGCTAGCCTTATAGTTGTCGCTTCTCAGTACTCTTCCAGCAATTCCAGACGTTCTACCATTAATCTTTCATTCTGGGCGGGGGCAAATGCTGCAACTCATGCACTACATAAACTTAACTCGGCTGGTATTACAATTTTTGCCCTATATGTTAGAGAGAATGGGGTCTCTCTTGTAGATCTCTTGGGAGTTGTTCGGTATGCCCACAAAACATTGGGCAACTCTTCGGCCCACCTACCCTTTGCACTGTCCAACCTTTTCTTCAATCCATTCAGAATTGCCTTATTAGTAGCTTCATCTATTGCTCTGAGGATATACCGGGGTAGAGTACCTATTCTTGATGCCGAGATCACTACAAAACCCGCGAAAGGCCCTGCTGTCAAACTACAATCCATTATCAGATATAAGAGAGTTCGGCACCCCAAATCTTGTGACTATGTTCCTCCATATGAACTTTTAAACATCTACGTCCTGAATATTGGCTAGCGCCTCTGCCTCCGCCCATTTGGTGAAGTAGTCAACAGCTACTAACACAAACCTTTTATTGCCCGTGGTCCGAGGAAATGGGCTGAGAATATCTAGCCCCCATCGTGCAAATGGCCAAGCACTGTCGATCGAGTTCAGATGGCTTATTGGTTGGTGGATCAAGGGGGCATGTTTTTGGCACTGTTCACATTTTCGCATATACTCAGCTCCATCCTTCTACATTTGAGGCCACCAAAACCCCTGAGTCATTGCTCAGTGTGCTAACGAATGTCCCCCCACATGACTGCCACAAACCCCATCATGTAGCTCAGACAAGAGTTCATTGACTTTCTCAGGGTGTAGGCATAGAAGGTACGGCCCCGAAAGGACCTCTGGTACAGCTTGTGGTCTACTGACAACCAATATTGAGTAGCTACTCGACGAACCCTGTTAGCTTCCTTCTCATCATCCGAGACTCGATCCTCGGCTAAGAAGTCAATGATCGGGTCCATCCAACATGGCTCGGTCGTCAAAATGACCACAACACCAACACCAACCGCTGTATTAATGCTCCACTTTGCTATGAGCTCTACCTTGATTAACCAAGGCACATCCTTCGTCATTAATGATGCCAACGTAGCCAGAGAGTCAGCATGTCTGTTCTGTCCCCAGGACACTTGGGCCACCTTTGCCGTACAAAACTTACTCATGACTTGTTTCACTACCTGTACGTACTCTTTCATTCGAGAATCCCAGGCTTCAAAACTGCACTGCACCTGGCTAACAACCAGCCGATAATTTGAATAAATCTTTACATCCCGTGCACCCATACCTAAAACAGTTCTCAATTCGGCAAGCAAGGTCTCGTACTCAGCTTCGTTGTTAGAGGCCCTAAACCCCAACCTAAAAGAATGCTCCAACTGTACTCATTTTGGGGTGATAATGACAATCCCGACACCAGCCCTTATAGCATTTGATGCTCCATCCACAAATACCTTCCACAGGTGGCATTCTATTTGACAAACCATTTCCCCTTCGTTCTTCAGTGAAAACTCTACAACAAAGTTTGCAAGAACTTGGCCCTTCACCGAACTCTTTGGCCTATACCTTATATCAAAGGATCCTAGCCGGGTCCCCCATTTAGTTATCCGGCCCGTAAAGTCAGATCTTTTCAACAACGACTATAAAGGATACTCGGTTAGGACATAGACGGTATGAGCTTGAAAATAGTGGGGCAACTTCCTCGTAGCGTGCACGTGCTGTTGTACTCCTTGATCCCTTAATAACACGGCATTCACAGCATGATCGGACACTGAGAGGTCCATGAATAAGTCTTCCCCAGGTTCTGGGGCTGTTAACATGGGTGCCTGCATCAAATATTCCTTCAAATCTTGAAAAGCTCTTTCACATTCCTTATTCCACTAGAACCCTTTCCACTTCTTCAAAAGTTAGTAGAATGGATGACAATGATCGACAAACTTAACCGATTAAGGGCAGCTAACATTCCGGTCAACACTTGCACTTCCTTCGGATTACCCGGTGGCTTGAGGCACTGCACGGCTTCAATCTGATCGGGGTTGACCTCTATCCCATAGTTAGTGATTAGGTAACCTAGGAACTTACTATCCCCCACCCCAAAAGCACACTTGTCTGCATTCAAGTGCAATTTATGTTGCCAAGGCATTTTGAATACCCCTTGGAGATCCCTTATATGCCGCATTTCTTGTTTGCTTTTTACCACAATGTTGTCAATGTACACCTCAACCATATGCCCAATCTTGTCTTGAAACATCCTCGTCATCATCTGTTGATACGTTGCCCTAGTATTCTTTAATTCGAAGGGCATCACAGCGTAATGGTAGTTGGTGTTAAGGGAGATGAATGTTATCTTTTCCTGGTCCTCGGTAGCCAAGGCGATTTAATGATAACCTTGAAAGGCATCCAGGAAACTCATCCTTGGGTGCCCATAGGTGGCATCAACCAATTGATCTATCTTTGGCATAGGGAACGAGTCTTTTGGGCATGCTCGGTTCAAGTCTGTGAAGTCTACACAAACCTTCCATTTGCCATTCTTCTTCCTGACCACTACGGTATTCGCCAACCACTTTGGGAAGAATATTTCCCTTATCGCCTTGGCCTCTTTTAACCTCCTGACCTCCTATCTCACTGCCTCAACATGTTCCTTAGTCGACCTTCTCGACTTCTGCTTCTTCGGAGGAAATGACGGGTCTATGTTAAGCTTATGAACAATGAACTCGTGATCAACCTTGGGCACCTCATACGGGCTCCAATTGAACACATCTACATTTTGCATAAGAAATAACAACATTTCTACCTTGTCCTCAACCTTTATACTTGCCCCTATTTGAAAATACCTTTCAACATCTGGTAGTCTTTTTACCTTAATTAATTCTTTAGCACAGTTAGTGCCCACTCCCTCTTGGGGCTCTTGTAACTGCTATAATAAGGCCTTCTCGGTTGGGTCCTTTTGATCGGCTCGCTCATTCTTCCAATTAACTGCTACGACTAAGCATTGTCTAGTCACTCGTTAGTTTCCTCTTACTACTGCAATGCCCTACTCGGTACGGAACTTAACCTTCACGTGCAAGGTGGACGGAACAGCCCCCATTGCATGAATCCATGGCCTTCCCAGAATCGCCTTATACGGAGAAAATGAGGCAACCACTATAAACGTTACTACTACCTCCATACCTTCCATATTCATGGGTTGGCAGATTTTTCCCTGGGGGATCACCACCTTGTCGTCAAACCTGACCTGAGGCGTGTCATACTTTGAAAGGTCCTCGTTTTTCAGTCCAAGCCCTTTGAATAGGTTAGGATACATCACGTCGACTCCACTTCCCTAGTCTATCATCACCCTTTTTACTATAAAACCATTTATTCGAGCCGTCACTACCAACACATCATCGTGCGGCTGAATTGTTCCTTCTAAATTATCATCATCAAAAGTGAGGGGCTCCCGAGCGAGCTTCATTTTCTTTTTGAAAGGTTTCCTATCCAAGCAATCTTCTACAGGTATGACAGTCAACACCCCCCCTTCTGGTCACAACCATACCCCTCGGGGCTGCGTGGATGACTTCAATCACTTCTAATGGCAGTGGGAGAGGGTTTCCCATATGCTGGGCACCTTACCCGGTATCCTGGTTCCCGGAATCCACCACAAATTCTTTCAAATATCCTGCTTTCACCAGCTGCCTTAAGTGATCTTTTAACACCTAGCATTGCTCGGTGGTATGCCTCTTATCCTTGTGATAAGTACAGTACAAGTTCTGGTTCCTCCGAGACGGGTTACTCCCCATCTTATTCGGCCATCTGAAGTGCGGTTCATTCTTAATCCGATTTACGATCTTGTGCACTGGTTTTTTGAATGCCACGTTCACCTCCCCCATTTGTACCTCCAGCTCTTGTATTCTTAAATCCTTTCGGGGCCTTAGCTGAAAACCGCCCTGCCTAAGATGATTCACTAACGGGGCCTTACCTTTACTCTATAGCCGATCATCCTCGAGGTGTTTATACTCCTCAATACGCCTTATGAGCTGCCTCATACCTTCAGGAGGTTGTAGTTCGAAGTCCTCAGCAAACCTCATTCTAAAGGTGCTCGCCGCAATTTTCTCGTTCCCCCCACCTATCTTATTATAAAGCTTCGAGTACCGATTGGAATAATTGCGAAGGGTTTCCCCAACCCTCATCTTTATAGATAATAGCGCGTCTGCGGGTTATGGTACCCGACTACAGGTTACAAACTAAACACCGAATTCTTTGATCAACTCAGCAAAACTATGAATGGAGCCCTTTCGTAATCCATTAAACCATCTCAATACAGTGGAACCGAGGCTTGAGGGAAATACTATACACATCAGTGTGTCATTGTGAGTGTGCAAAGTCATCATTTGGATGTAATGGTTGACATGCTCTACCGGGTCCGTTTTCCAATCATAGGAGTTGAATGCCGTTGTTTAAGAATGGTGACCGAGCAGCTCTATGTAAGGCAGCTCATAGCATCCATAGCGGCATTATGAGGCCGCCGCTCTTCTAGAGAGTCTGAACCCTGGTCTGCATATTCCTGCGAATACGATCATTCTTGACGTCGATTGGAATCCCGTGAATGTGAACGGTCTCGATGTCGGTGGGACTCTTGTAAATGTGAACGGTCTTGGTGTCGGTAGGAATCGGACCGATTGGATCTGGTCCTATAATGATCTTCCCTATTCATAGATCCCTCTGCTTGGTCATCTCGGTCCCTTCGCTGGCCTGCCTTTTGCCTTTAACTCCAAATTTCTCACTAGTCTGCGCAACTGTTCAAGTTCCTCATCTCTCTTATCAAATTGGATGTGCCCTGAAGCATTCGACATTGACTGATGGGTTTGGTACGACCCCTCTCCAATACCTGATCGATCTTCCTCCTAGTCGCACTCCCTGTCTTCACGCCTCTTTTTCCTTCGTTCTCGCCATATCGATCCTCTAAAAGATCCCACCAAACCGCTTTCATCAAACCCCTCTGAATGTCTCCCAGACATTTCCTAGGTTTTAGTCTTAACCGAATCACAGCTTTGTAGGAGATTCCTACAAACAGTGCCAATTGTACGCACCAAAAATGAGGTTATTGAGCTGGATCTCACTTGGGCTCACAACTTATTTATGAAGTGGGTTTAGGATTTCCTACTTTGGTACGATCTTAGCATAGAGACCTAACTTAATTGCCTCTCCCTCTGAACTGTTCTACTCTTTCTACACTAATACTACTACCCTGGCTTTGAGGTTTCCGTTTCTCTATATTCTCAATTTCCTTATGCCTCTTTCAACAACCCCTTTTTTCTCCCCAGCTTCTCTTATTTATGGCCTTATAATTAGTAGGGAGTTATGATTACTCTCATGGTTAGTGGTATAGGAGGTCCAATATTATTATTGCTAAGTGGATGCTTAGTTGGGAGTGGGGTGTGGTGAGAGTGGCATTGGAATTGGCTCCTCACTTCAGGTGATCTACCCGGCGGCGTTACTTCCTAAGACAATACCGTGCACCTATAAATCCACCTCCTCGGGAGATTTGCACCTCCCAGCCGGGTTAGAGTTGATCGGCAGGAAATCACATTTGCAGTTCGTGTCATAATGTTATCATTGTGGTATTTGAGTTTCGGAAGGACACTAAGGCTTATCTAGGCCAAGGCTGTGAGCCCAATAGAACTCATATGCACACACAAGGTCTTTAGGCCCAAGGCCCAATGCTCGACAAGGTTAAGGCCTCGTATACGTGGCACCAACATGTTGGATCTTACGAACACAAGAGCCATCTGGGAAGTCGTGCCCCGTACACAAATAAAATGAACAAAAATCTTTTTGATTTGATCATGATAAGCTTAAGCACACATACATCACATTTAAACATATACAATCGCACAAATGAAATAGACATTCATTAAACATTAGACTTATGTGTTGTGTGTGGGTATTAAGTATGAACTAGTCCATAGTCTAGTATGAAGCTTTAATGATCAATTCAATCAAGTCATACACAACTAGCACGAAGTTAATGACCTATCTCACTAGTAGAAATGAACATATATGACCCCCCCCACCAAAGTGTTTACATTGATTGAAAGCTTTTCATTTGACTTCTTTTTTTTTTTTAATACTTTTTGATTAACACAACTCAATTTTTGAGCAATAATGCCATGAAATTTTTATAATTCTTTGAGGAATATGTCTTTGGCTTTGGCATCATACATTTTGAATATATTTTTCTCCATCTTTTCCTAGTCAAACTCGTGATTTACAACTATTTTATATTGGCTTTAAATCCGTGCCAAATTTGATTGTAATTATGTTCAATCTTATGTACCCTGTATTTTATGTGAGATTTCTTGTAAGGGTAGTGTGAGTGAGAGAGAGTGTGAAGATTCAAGGCAAAGTGAAGAGTAAGAAGTTTTCGTGGGTATGTTGAGAGAAGCTTACCCGCGAAGTCAAGCATGTGCCTTGCAAATGACTGGAATGCGAAGAGTCAGGACAAGTTGGTGACAGTTGGTTTTCACAAGTGTCTCGCGGGTAAGGCCTTCCCACGAGATACACACTATCTGTACCTACACTATATATACCCACAATACCGACAGATGTTGAGGAGTGCTTCTGAGAGAAAACCCTAGCCATAACCCTTGAGAGTTAGAAATTGTTATACCTACAATTCTTTACACAATCCATTATGGTTTTTCCTCAACTCCTACCTCTCCATATCTATATCCTTAAAAGGTTGATAGCCCAAACACTTACCACATCCATACTGAGTGTCAAGTGAGGATTTGGTGTTGCTGAGAAGCATTGGAAGAAGCCAAGCTTTGGCGGATGCAATCGAGCGTATTGCGAGATCCGGAAAGCTAGACAAGACACGGTTCCTAGAAACCTTGTTGGAGTAAGAGCTTTGAGGGCTTATGTACATTGGGTAGATTAGGCTTGAAGGATCTCTTGCTACTCGTGTATGCCAACTGATTGTCTAGTGGATCGATTTACCGCTTAGAGGGTGGCGAGGAGGTTCTATGCCGAGTACTTCGGTTTCCTCTTCGATAACACATCAGCACGTTATCTTGTATTTGCATTCTTCTTCCTTACTTTTTTAGCTTTCATTTTACTGCTGTGTTTTAATGAATATGACTTAGAGTTGTTATATTGTTTATCCGCTCACATTTACTCTATTCCACACTTAGTATAAGTTAGAGTAAAATCAATCGAGCTGTAATAGTTAATTTGGGAGTCTAAATAGCTTTTGTGTTTTTAATACATTTTTGAGCTTTCATTTGGTATCAGAGCGGGTACACTTTTTTGGTTTCATTACCTTAGTGTGATCCTTAACCCCTTTGTGATGGATCGATCACAATCGCTTAATGCTCCACCATTCTTTGATGGGATTAACTATGCGTTTTGGAAAGTCTGCATGAGGGCATTCCTGTATGCTATAGATGAGTCAGTATGGGATTCTGTCGAGAATTGGTATGTCAAACCCACGACACCCATGTCTGAATGGGACAAGGCAGCTCTTGCTTTGGCAAATGCAAATAGTAAAGCTATTAACGCTATATTCTGTGATGTGTCTACTGATGAATTTCATAGGATATCGCATGTGGAGACTGCCAAGGAAGTTTGGACGATTCTTGAGACTACCTATGAGGGTACCAAGAAAGTTAAGGACACAAAACTCCAGATGCTTATCACCAGATTTAAAGAGCTCAAGATGGGTGACGATGAGTCATTTGATTCATCCTATGGCAAGCTAAATGAAATCGTAATTGCTAAATTCAATCTCGGAGAGAAGATTAAGGATGCCAAGGTGGTGAAAAATATTTTGAGGTCCTTACCAGAGAGCTTCCATGTGAAGGTCACAGCTATAGAAGAAAGTAAAGATTTGGATGAGATCAAGATCCAAGAACTCATTGGATCTCTCCAAACATATGAGCTTGGATTGCCTTTCCACAAGTCGAGCAAATCACTTGCTCTCAAAACCATCACCGAGAGAATGGATGACTCCTTCAAAGAAGATGATGTGGAGAAAGAGGTAGCATTCCTTGCAATGAACTTCTACAAATTTCTGAAGATAAAAAACAGTGGGAAGTCGTTCAGCAAAGGAAAGTTTTCATCCCTCAAAGGTGACAGGAAGGAGTTCAAGAAGAGAGATGGGAAGGATTCTCAATCCCCTCAAGGAATTGTGCGCTATGAATGTAACAGTCATGGACATCTCAAGAAGGAGTGTCCCAACTATTTGAGAGGGAAGGGTAAAGTGTTTACCACTACCCTTAGCGATTCTGATAGCTCAAATTCAAATACGGGAGGAGAATGTGACAGTGAAGGAAATTATAGGGCCTTTATGGCTATTGCCTCCGTTGATTCAAAGGATGATTTGAGCAATTTGGTTGATAAACTTGGTAATCTTTCCGAGGATAAGGAAATTGAAGAATCGAAAGATGAAGACGTGTGCCAAAATGAAGGGGAGAACAACCTTCAAAAAGCATATGATTCTCTGCTGGAAGATTGTAGCAAATACGCCAAAGTTGCGAACCTTGTTATGAAAAAGTTGAAAAAGGTTGAAGAAGAACATAGGTGTATATTTGTGCAACTCAAGGAAGCAAAGTGTGAAGTAGAAGGACTCAAAGGGGGAGCTGGTTGAAGCTTACTCTAAGATCAAGTTTCTTGAACTTGAAATTATTCAAGCTAATGTCAAGGTTGAACGCATCTCCACCAAGAAACTTGACAACGTGAAGTCCTCTAAAAAATCTTCACATGATAAGACCGGTTTAGGCTATAACGGAGAAGGACGTTCTAGCAGCAAACCCAAGAAGGAAGTAAGGTTCGTATCAGCCAACAATGAAGAGAAACTAAAAGAAGTGAAGCTTGAGATTGAGATCACTGCTGCTGTAAAAAGAACCATTGGTGCAAAACCAAAGGAAAAAGCAAAGTCTTTATCCAATCAAAGGAGGCCCAAAATGAAGCATGTGTGTCATCATTGTGGTGTACAAGGGCACACAAGGCTGAATTGTTTCAAGCTTTATGCACTCAAGAAGGCTGACTCTATGCGTGGGCAGAAAATTTCAAAGAGAAGACTAAAGGGAACACAAGCTAAGGGAGATAGTGAGGGACATCTCATTGGAGACGTTATGGAAATGTTGAAGAACATATCACTGTGCCTTGCTAGCTTCACTTCGAGGTTTGAAAGTTATGTTGGTTGTACCCCACCATCTAAGGCTCTCACCCAAAACACTCGTAAAGAGTGGGTGAAGAAGGGTACTTATGCATGATCATTCTCTATGCCCATGCGTTAATACTTTCGATGTTTAGGGTCATAGGTTCGTGCATCATGACATACAGAATACTCCCTTATCATTGCCTCCAGTTCATAGCATGTTTCTTTATGTTTTGTTTTGTACTTGTTTTTGTTGATCTTACTTTACTTGTTTTGTTTTTGAGTGTGTTGAAAAATTCAAAAACCCATAAAAATTGAAAAATCTCCAAAAATTTTGATTGCTTATGTTGTGTATATCACATGTGAGTTTGGCCTAGTACCTTCGTACTAATGGCGTAGTGCATTTACGAGCTTTTTTTGTTATGTATGCACATCTATCTTTGTGGGAAAAATTTTCAAATCTATGTGAGACTGTTGTAAATCGATCTTCAAGCTTGTCATGAATGATTGGTCAATAGTTTTGTTGGTTTTGATACATGCATTGACTTGTGCCTATATATCTTCCCACACTTTTTATGTTTTTGCTTAAAGAGCTCATCAAATGTAAATCTCAAAATGAAAAGAGATAATGAGCGGCAAAAGCCGTCGCACATACTAGTATTTGACTAGGAAAAAGGGAAAGCGACTTCTTATTGAAATGTATGGTGCTCAAAAAACCAAAAGCTTATTCTTAATATTGAAATATTAAAAATTTCATGCTCCGATATCAAAATGAGATGTATTATTCAAAAAATGATCAAGTGCTATGATTTGTAAAGAAGCCAAATGAAAAGCTTCAAAGATGTGTAATCATTTTCTTGTGGGGAGTCATATATGTTTATTTCTATAATTAAGATAGACCACTTGACTTAGTACCAGTTGTGTATGACTTAATTGAATTGATAATTGAAGTTTCACTTTGGACTAATGACTATTCCATATTTGATACTCACACACAACACACAAGACTTATGTTCAACAAATGCTTATTTCATTTGTGAGATTGTACATGATCAAATGTGATGTGTATGATCAATTGCTTGTCGATCAAACCCAAAAAGATTTTTGAGTATTTTATATGTTTTTGAAAGTGTTTTTATACTTTCGTGCTTTAAGTTTTTGTTTCAAAATGTATTTTTGTGTTGTTCTTTAAAAAACTTGTTCAGAGGCATTTTTGCGAGAAGCTCGTGACTAAGCTTTTCCCGCGAAAAGAGTTTAAGCAAAAAACTGGAAAACACAAAATTTCAGACAGAGATTTTCGTGGCTGTCTTGCAACTATTTCGCGACTAAAGGCTTCCTGCGAAAAGCTTTGTATTCCAAATGTGTTTTTCGCAAGTAATTTTGTGAGTATCTAACTTGCGAAAAACGTGTGTTTTCAATTTTATAGGGCTGATGTGACAGATTATTAAAACACTCTTAAGTTCCCTCCCTTTGCCTCCCTCGAACCTTTCTCAAACCCAAATTGATTTTCACTTAAAACCCATCAATTTCAAGTTCAAATCTCTGCACAATCTCTTCAAAGGTATGTTTCTTAACAATCTTTTCACTCTTTTCTTAGATTATGCCGAAAAATTTCTAGGTTTGTCTTGAATTGGGGATTTACGAAAAAGGGTTGGGTTTATTGATTTTGGGCAAAATTTTTTCAAAATCTTGATTGGGCTTTGCCCCATTTGACTTGTTTGTATCTGTGTTGGCCCATTATGTCAATTTGATCTTGTATTTAGGCATATTTTTATATGTTCATGCATTGCCCATATGTGTAGTGTAGTGTTGCATTCCATGTGTTTGATAAAATGCTCAAGTGGCATTTTTGAGTTGTTTTGGACTCCGATGAGTTCCAAATTTGGGGATTACCCATGATTGAACTTGTATAACATGTTTTGATCATTGGGTGTGTGTTTTACACACTTTTCCCAACTTGTTCGTATCCATGCCTTGTCATGCATCTCCTAGGCACATCTCATGCACACCACATGCACACATATGCATAGTTGCCATTTTTATTTTGGGTTGCATTTTGGTGATAATTACATGTTTTAGCACTCATAGCATGTTAATTTGACATTGTTGTATTTTGTCTTATGTTTTTGGACAAACTTGACACTAATCAAGTTTGTGTTCTGTATTTTGTGTTTTTGCGCTTGTTTCTTTCTATTGTGTGCTTCCATGTGCGCAGATGTCTCCATTCAAGACGTTAGTTGTGAAAGGAGGTAGCAGCAAAGGAAAAGAGCCTGTGATTGATGTTGATAACCTCTCACCAAGGCCAAAGAGGACTCGATCATTGATAGGAGTTTTTGATCCTGACAAGTTCAGATCCTATGCTACATTCTAGAGTTATGACAACTATTTTAGAGAAGCTCTGTTGTTAGTTGAAAGGGCTATTGAGCAGGTGTCTTTTCTTGAAACAAAAATCCCTAAATGATTTGCCACCAAGGATTGGAACTACCTACTTTCCAACCTTAATGATGCATACGAGAACATGGTGAAAGAGTTCTATGCTAATGCCATTGTTGAAGGAGAGGAGCTCAAATGTTGGGTTAGAGGAAAGAGTTTCTCAGTGACACTGGTTTATCTGGCAGAGATTCTACACATCAATCAGCCAATGTTTACTAAACCACTAGTATATGATGATCTGAATCCAGATGAGGAGGTTCTTCGAGAGGCCTTAGGAGATAACTTAGAGTTCTCATCCAATGGGAAATTCGTAAGTGTGGCATCCCTATCTCCTGAATTGAGGCTACTCACGATGATCATGTTTCACAACCTCTACCCCGTGTCAAATACCGGGTACATGAATCTCGGTTAAGCATTATTTCTACATGATCTGATCATTGACGAGGAGATTGATGTGTGCTTTCATATTTTCCACATCTTGGCAAAAACAAGTGAACGGACTGTTTCAAGGAACTGTATTCCCTTCTGCCGCCTTATCTCAAAGATCTTGAAGCTTAAAGACATGCATCCTTTGGAAGATGAGTACCCATACCCATAGCCAAGTTCGATAAACATCTGCACTCTTAATGCAAGTATAAGTCACTCCAAAAAGAGCACTAAGCAAGAGAGCCATGCTACTCTAGGAAGATCAAGCTCTACCTCCCATGCTTCTGATGAAAAGCTAGACAACATCATGACCACTTTCCAAGAGATTAATACCAAAATATCCAGACTAGCTACCATCATGCACTCCTAACACATTTGCTTTGACACAAAGTTCACATCTCTCCAGAGTCAGTTAGACCAAATTCAGAGGAAGCTAGACGAACATGGAGACTAGCTATTCCATGACAAAAAGGGGGAGATGGTCATTGATAGGGGGAGTCTAGTGATTGGGGGAGGAGAAGTTAGAACTGTTACTTGTTGGTTTACATTGCTTTTTTTTAAATGCTTAAGTACATTGGTTTTATTTTCATTATAATTTTCAGTACTTTTTTTAATTTCATTGCTTTGTAGCATTTTTTGAGTACTTTTAGAAGTTGCTAAACTATCTTGAGTACTACACACTTGTACCCTTGTGGGATCTTGTATCCTTGATGCAAAAACTTTGTGTATTTTGCATTGGTTGTGTGTTGGACATGCAATTGATCCTTGTGTTGGTCTTTATTGCATTGCATGTCCAGATGATCGTTCACTAGCTAAATGATCATTGTAGTCATTCTTTAATGACTGTTCTTATATGATCAAGATATGCTTAACTATTTTATAGTGTTTATTAACTTGATCACACTTTACTTGCTTATGTACGCACCATGTATTCAAATTGTCATAAGCTTAATGAAAGTTTTGTTTGTGCACGAGTGTTTCAAGTTACATGTATATATATGCAAGTGTTTCACAGCTTCTAGATTAGGTGTGAGTGAGTTTTGCCACTGTTCTCAAACTCACGTTTAAGTCTAGAGTCCATTTTAGGGGTTTTGTCATGGAATAGCCAAATGGTGAGATTGTAAAGTTATGATTTACAACTATTTTATGTTGGCTTTAATTCCGTGCCAAATTTGATTGTAATTATGTTCAATCTTATGTACCTTTTATTTTATATGGGATTTCTTGTAAAGGTTGTGTGAGCGAGAGAAAGTGTGAAGACTAAAGGCAAAGTGAAGAGCAAGAAGTTTTAGCGGGTATCTTGCGAGAAGCTTACCCGTGAAGTGAAGCATATGCCTTGCATATGACTGGAATGCGAAGAGTCAGGATAAATTGGTGACAGCTGGTTTTCACAAGTGTCTCGCGGGTAAGCCCTTCCCGCGAGATACTCGCAAAACATTCTGTTTTGCTAATATGTCAGAGTTGATACACATTATTTGTACCACACTATATATACCCATATTACCCACAGATGTTGAGGAGTGCTTTTGAGAGAAAACCCTAGCCACAACCCTTGAGAGTTAGAAATTGTTATACCCACAATTCTCTACACAATCCATTATGGTTTTTCCTCAACTCTTACCTCTCCATTTCTATATCCTTGAGAGGTTGATAGCCCAAACAATTACCACACCCACACTAAGTGTCAAGTGGGGATTTGGTGCTGCTGGGAAGCATTAGAAGAAGCCAAACTTTGGCGGATGCAATTGGGCGTATTGTGTGATCCGGAAAGCTAGACAAGACACGGTTTCGAGAAGTCTTGTTGGAGTAGGAGCTTGGAGGGCTCAGGTTCTTTGGGTAGATTAGGCTTGGAGGGTTTCTTGCTACTCGTGTATCCCAATTGATTGTCTAGTTGATTGATTTACCACTTGGAGGGCGGCGAAGAGGTTTTATGCCGATTACTTCAGTTTCCTCTTCGATAACACATCAGCGTGTTATCTTGTGTTTGTATTCTTCTTCCCCACTTTTTTAACTTTCATTTTACTGTTGTGTTTTAATGAATATGGCTTAGAGTAGTTATATTGTTTATCCCCTTGCATTTACTCTATTCCGCATTTAGTATAAGTTAGAGTAAAATCAATCGAGCCGTAATAGTTAATTTGGGGGTCTAAACAGCTTTTGTGTTTTTAACACATTTTCGAGCTTTCAATCACTTTTTATGGGTTTTTGAATTTTTTTTTTTAACTCACTCAAAATCAAAGTAATAAAGTAGCGGCATCTATGGCACACATGATAGAGAAGCGATCAAGACTTTATGGTACTATTCTCAAAAGGAAAGTGTCTTGTCATGAATGAGTCTGGAAAGAAGCTCATTAGTGGTGTTCACACTCTAGACAACTACGATGGATTGGTTCTTGATGTTGATATTGTATGCAATAGCATTCGTTTGCCTAATGAAGATCTGTGGCATTAACGAATGGGACATGGTAGTTACAAACATCTTTCTATTGTATCTAAGCATGAATCTGTCTTGGGGATACCAAAGCTTAGTAGAATGAGCAATGTAGTGTGTGGACCATGTCAGCTTGGAAAACAAACAAAAGCTAAGCATCCAGGTACATAGACATCAGCTACCTCCAGGCCATTGGAGCTTCTACATTTATATCTTATGGGTCCAACAAGAACCGAGTCTCTTGGTGGTAAGAGATACATCATGATTGTGGTAGACGACTTCACTAGATACACTTGGGTCATTCTCCTACGATCCAAATCTGATGCTCATGAGCATATTGAGGCCTTGTGCACAAGACTGTAGAATGAAAAGAGTCTAAAGATGGATCGAATACGAAGTGACCATGGTAAAGAATTCGAGAACTCTTATATGGATTCTTTTTGCATAAGATTAGGTATATCTCAAGAATTCTTAGCTCCCATTACTGCTCAGCAAAATGGTGTGGTAGAGAGGAAGAATAGAGTTATTCAGGAGATGGCCAGAGCCATGTTGCACAACAAAGATGTAGCTAGAAATTTGTGGGGAGAAGCCGTGAACATTGCATGTCATATGGTTAATAGGGCGTACTTCAGACCTGGTACCAAAAAGACTCCCTATGAGTTATGGAAAGGAAGGAAGCCAAATGTGAAGTATTTCAGAATCTTTGGAAGTACTTGTTTCATCCTCAAAAATAGAGAGAATGTAGGAAAATTTGACTCTCGGAGCGATGAAGGTATATTTCTGGGTTACTCTTCTACAAGCATGGCCTCACCATGTTCATGAATCTAGGCCCTCTAGCAAAAGGCCGATATGGTGTAAACTAACGCTCACCCTAAACAGATGGGTGCTCACAGAAAGCAGACATCATCTCGTCTTTGGACACAGTCCTTAGACACTCATAACCGGGGTAATCAAGATGCTTAATCCTCGGAACTCTAAGCACATCCGCAACAAGCTACGGTGTGACAGTAAAACGCGTACCTCAAACGCGAGTGTGAAAGAGAGGTATTGAAGAATCAATCTCGTGCATGTTGGAGTAAAACTCCTGAATAAGCACAAAGGACAAGTGACCGAGATGCCACACAGTGACTCCCATCCCTGACTATGAATGATATCAGGAAGGTCAGTGTCGGCGAAGTCCGCCAAAATGACTTGGCATTCCGAATAAACACCTCGTTGAGAGAAGTTCTCCAAGAATGCTTTATGGGCATCCTCATCATGGAATCGAATGTTAGAAGGAGTAGGATCAGAAGAAGATGATGCCCCGGAACGAAGAGGGTTCCGAAATGGAGCAGACTTACGTTCAGGTGCCATTGACACTACTAACGTAAACAGAATGAGAGAGAGGGAGAAAGAGACAATCAAAAAATCCCAAAGCATTTCAAATATATCAAGATATATTGAAAAGAGAATACGTATGCATGGGAAATGCATGAACATATGACATGCAAAAGAAATTTCATCGTGGGCTCAGCCCAATCTAATCCTACCAGCACACAAACATATTACACACATCTAAATGCATGAAAATACCATTATAATGCAAATGCGATGCAATACATGAGATTTTGAACACATTTAAATGAGAACCCATCCCAAAATCACAAGAAAAACTCATCAATTTTGAAAAACCCCAAAATTTTTCAAAAACCCCAAAACCTAAGATTCAAAAACATGAAATGCATGAAATATGAGAAGAAAAGAGATCATACCAAGTGATTTGAAGCAAGGAAGGGCCGAAAATCATGTGGGTTGAAGGTTTGGAGTGAGAAAAGTGAGTTTGGGATGTAAACGGGTGCGGATAGATCGAGAGAGATCGAGAAAATGCGAACCGGATCGCACGTGGGGTTTAAGTAGATCTTCAGTAAATCTTGGTAGATACAGGTATCGAGAGGTATCGAGACATTTGTCGAGGAGGTGTCGAGAAGAATGGTCGTCGATAGAAACAGGTGTCGAGGAATAAACACCAAAATCTAGAACAGAAGCTCAATCGATCGACAAGTTATCGAGAAGCTATCGAGGAGACGGGAGATTTCTCGATCGATCCACCAGGTGTCGAGGATGTATCGAGATTGCAGTAAGAAAAAGCTTGAGAAGCTCGACAGATAGCTAGGTATCGAGGAGGTGTCGAGGAGATGTCGAGCCATCTTTTAAAAACAGCTTTTCAAGAAGAGAAAAACATAGACATGAATGCAATCCAACATGCAACTCAACAAAGATCCAATCAATATAATAGGCTCTCAAAATCATCTCTCAATGAAAAATTTTAAGCACATGGATCTCCAAAAACACACACACACACACACTAAACAAGTCTAGCTGATTTTATATTTCAAAAACAAGTCATGACAGTTTAGTGAGCATACAAAAGCATATGTAAACCTTGTGACGGTAAAATCACATTGTACTTGCATATGTATCAAGAGTAGCAAAGAATATGTCGTGTGTGAAAAACATCGCAAGATTGCATAAGTGTACACATGTTATGACGATTTGAGATATGAGAAAATCACTTTAACTCACACATAATCATAACTGTTTGATGGGGACTATCACCTTCAAGGTATATCCTATAACTCCCACATCTTCTAGAATGCACGCTTGCAATCATATTTAAAGCATTTTTAATCTTTTTGCTTTTTTATTTTCTTTGCATATTTTCTTTTTAAGCATATCGTGCATAGGCATAAATGAGAGAGAAAAGAAATACCCATTGATATTTGACATTCCAATTTTGCTATGTCGAAGCACACAAATGTCATTGACACTGCACTTTTGCTATGCCGAAGCATACGGGTGTCATTCATGATTGGCGGGCAACAGTGGTGAGATGATTATTTATGCTTTTCTCTTAGGGTTTTTAGTCCTACCCATCAAAAAGAGTGATATGAGTGTTATGTCTAAGAGATAACTTAATATTACTCATCACAAACAAGAGCCATAAAGCTCACTTGCTTAGTTGTGCATAGAGATGCTAATCTAAGCTACAAATGATACAAAGTTTAGAAAACTTTGTTTCAATGGCCATCCAAGGTACACAAGTACCAATGTACACAAAACACATACTGTTTTTGTATTTTTCTGATTTTTCAATTTTTTTTTTATCAAAAACAAAATAAATAAAAACTGAAAATAAACAAATAAAAACATATTATCAATGCAAAGCATAACCTAGATGCAAATGCATGAGGAAGAGGAAGGAGAGAGGGAAATCAGTCCATGGGGATAACACCAATGTTTTGACGAAGGAATTCAAAACGTTTGCTGTCAAGAGGTTTGGTGAACAAGTTAGCCTTTTGATCATCGATGTGAATAAACTCAAGAGTGAGAATACCATTTTCGACAAGCTCCCTAATGAAGTGATGTCGAATCTCTATGTGTTTGGTTCAAGAATGTTGAACCGGATTCTTAGAGATATTGATGGCACTGGTATTGTCACAGTAGATAGTGAGATGATCTTGACAAATACCATAATCATGAAGGAGTTTTTGCATCAAGAGGAGTTGGGTGCAACAGCTACCAGCAGCAATGTACTTAGCTTCTGCAGTGGATAAGGAGATGGAGTTCTGCTTTTTGCTCATCCAAGAGACGAGATTGTTACCTACAAAAAAATAACCCCCCCGATGTACTCTTTCTTTTATCAGCATTCCCAGTCCAATCCGCATCAGAATATCCAGCTAAGACATCATTTGTGTCCTTGCTGTACCACACACCGAACTCAGCAGTGGTTTTGACATACTTTATAATTCTTTTTAAAGAAGTCATATGTGATTCTTTGGGGTTAGCTTGATATCTAGCACACACACCAACACTGTAGCTAATGTCAGGTCTACTAGCAGTAAGGTAAAGAAGACTACCTACCATACCTCTATATAGAGAAGGATCAACACTCTTTCCTAACACATCTACAGTGAGTTTAACATTTGGGCTCATAGGGGTGCGAACAGAACTAGCAGATTCCAAGCCAAATTTTTTTACAAGATTCTTAGCATATTTAGATTGAGATAGGAATATACCTGAATCTTGTTGACGAATCTGCAATCCAAGGAAGTGAGTCAGCTCTCCAATCATGCTCATCTCGAACTCGGCTTGCATGAGTTTTGAGAAGCCATGAGCAAGTTCATCTTTAGTCGACTCAAAGATGATATCATCAACATACACTTGAGCAACTATCAACTCGCCATCTTCCTTTTTGACGAAGAGAGTTTGATCAGCTTTTCCTCTTGTGAACCCATGTGACACTAGATATTGTGTGAATCTATCATACCAAGCTCTAGGGGCTTGCTTCAACCCATAAAGTGCCTTTTTAAGGTACAAAACTTGATCCGGAAAGTGTGGATCAATGAATCCTTTTGGTTGAGCCACATAGACATCCTCTTCAAGCAGCCCATTCAAGAAAGCGGTCTTCACATCCATTTGATAAAGTTTGAATTTCAGATGACATGCTAGGGCAAGGAGAATCCTGATGGACTCCATTCGGGCAACTAGGGCAAACGTTTCATCATAGTCTACTCCTTCCATTTGTGAGTATCCTTGAGCTACAAGTCGAGCCTTATTGTGAATCACATTGCCTTTTTCATCAGTCTTGTTGCAGAATATCCATTTTGAACCGATGATGTGCTCACCCTCCGGTCTAGGTACTAGGGTCCAAACATCATTCCTCTGAAATTGTAGCAGTTCATCATGCATTGCTTCAACCCAACTTTCATCTTGTAATGCTTCCTCAACTTTCTTGGGTTTAACCTGTGACAAGTAGGAAGAATAAGACACAAAGTTAGCAACACATTTATCTACTGTACGTTTCCTTAATGGGAGTTCATTCATGTTTCCCACAATAACTTCTGGAGGATGATTTAATTTAATCCTAGAGGAAGGTCCTTTCTCCTCATGGGATTCAGAATTAGGTGAAGTGGGTATATCTGCGGATTCTTCCACAACACTGGGAGTACCGGGAGTACTTGGAGATGCATGTTCTTGTTCAACAATGTCTTGAACTTCCTTGGGCTCAGGAGGAAGAATTTCCTTAGGGAGTTCCTCGATGCCTTTCTCAAAACTGGAATCTGAAGACTCATTAATGACAACGTTTACTGTCTCCATTACCTTCATAGTTCTTTTATTGTATACTCGATAGGCCTTGCTTGTAGAAGAGTAACCCAGAAATATACCTTCATCACTCCGAGAGTCAAATTTTCCTATATTCTCTCTATCTTTGAGGATGAAACAAGTATTTCCAAAGATTCTGAAATACTTCACATTTGGCTTCCTTCCTTTCCATAACTCATAGGGAGTCTTTTTGGTACCAGGTTTGAAGTACACCCTATTAACCGTATGACATGCAGTGTTCACGGCTTCTCCCCATAAATTTCTAGCTACATCTTTGTTGTGCAATATTGCTCTGTCCATCTCCTAAATAACTCTAATTTTCCTCTCAACCACACCATTTTGCTGAGGAGTAATAGGAGCAGAGAATTCTTAAGAAATACCTAATCTTATGCAAAAAGAATCCATATAAGAGTTCTCAAATTCTTTACCATGGTCACTTCGTATTCGATCCATCTTTAGACTTTTTTCATTCTGCAGTCTTGTGCACAAGGCCTCAATATGCTCATGAGCATCAGATTTGGATCGTAGGAGAATGACCCAAGTGTATCTAGTGAAGTCGTCTACCACAACCATGATGTATCTCTTACCACCAAGAGACTTGGTTTTTGTTGGAGCCATAAGATCTAAATGTAGAAGCTCCAATGGCCTAGAAGTAGTTGATATCTGTGTACCTAGATGCTTAGCTTTTGTTTGTTTTCCAAGCTGACATGGTTCACACACTACATTGCTCATTCTACTAAGCTTTGGTATCCCCAAGACAGATTCATGCTTAGATACAATAGAAAGATGTTTGTAACTAGCATGTCCCATTCATTGATGCCACAGATCTTCATCAGGCAAATGAATGCTATTGCATACAATATTAGCATCAGGAACCAATCCATAGCAGTTGTCTAGAGTGCGAACACCACTAATAAGCTTCTTTCCAGATCCATTCATGACAAGAGACTTTCCTTTGGAGAATAGTACCATAAAGTCTTAATCACTTCTCTGTCATGTGTGCCATAAATGCCGCTACCGTAAAACATAGTGAGGCTCAATTTAGGTTATGACAGGAGTCAGCAGCTCCTCCCTCCGGTTCGACTCCATCTCGTTCGGCACCCTCTTGATCTGCTCCATCTACATCTACTCCCTCCTTTTCTTTGGGCGATGTATCTCTTGGAGATATCATGGCCCAGCTGCAATGCATGGATGCTTGCCTTGATACATTCTCTACTGAGTTGTATCAGGTGAACATTCATGTTAGTCGAATTGCACAACGTCAGGTGACCATGGGTGGTTTTGTTCCTAAGGCTACTCCTTCACCACCTCCTCCAGTGGCTTCTGATTCTGATGCTGAGGATGATGATGATGATGGTGATGATGATGACGCTTTGGATGATGATGATAGAAATGCTAGCTCTTTTAATGAGATGTCTGCTTGACACTCTACCCTTTGTCACTTGAGACAAAAAGGGGGAGTAATTTTGGGATATGAGAGTAGTCATCTTAGGGGGAGAGTTAGTATAAGACATTTTTAATAGGGGGAGTGTTGATACTTGAGAGATGTAGTGAGGATTTGATGTATCTTGTATTTTCTTTCTTATATAGATACATTGTTCTTGTACTTTTGGTCTTGTGATTATTCTGACAAACATTGTACTTATTTCTTTCTATATATGGATGTATGTTGTTTCTTTCACCTACCTCTTACATGTGTTGTTTCTTTTCTCTCTTTATACACATGTTTCTTTACTTGTATGTAATCTATTATTTCTGTTTCACATAAAGATGCATTGATGAGTTTTGTTTAAAGTGTTTTAGAAATACAGGTTGTCAAAGTCTACTTGTCATAAACTCTTTTCTTGCAAAGTTATTCACGAGTTTGTGTTAGGATAGATTTTATTGTATTAAACAAGTGAATATGAGTTGAGTGATTTATGACTTCTCTCATATAATCATTTGTTAGTTGTGGTTTTGTCACAGATTGCCAAAGGGGGAGATTGTTAGGACATATGTGGTTCACATGTTAAGAACATATGTCATACTTTTATGTAATTGGCTAATCCTTTGACAAAATGCACTTTACTTGTATTTTGGTAGATTTAGGATGTGTTGAAATACTTCAAGAAACTATGTTTCAAGATCAAGTATTGAAGCCTTCAAGTCTGTTCAAGAAAACAAGCTAAAAGTGCAGATTCATTAAAGCTCGATAGCTGGCTCAACAGCTGTATCTATCGAGCTTCAGTAAGCTATTCAAGTTCGTAAGCTCGACACCTGCTCGACAGCTTCTCGATAGCTTCTATCTGTCGAGGTTTATAAAATCAGAATTTCTGATCTGATTTCTTAGGATCCATAAATGTGTCTTTGGGCCTTTTTTTCTCCTAACCCTAAACATATAAAAGGATTGTTTTAAGAGCCGTCTAGGGGTTCACAAGTTACACAAGCATTGAGCAAAATCTGTTCAAGTAAATTGTGGTTAGAGACGAAGTTCTTAACCTAGTTCATCTCTTCTGAAGAAGTTGTTGTGTATGTGCACCTTTGGGTTTTGTGACCAAGCATCTTCTTGATCTTCATCATGTGTATGAATTGAAGAACTTTGCAGCCAACCTTTCTTTCTAGTTGGTGATTGAAGTCGCGTACTGGGATCCGTGCAAACTGGTTTGTCACGTACCTGGGAGCCGTGCATCAAAAGGGGGAACTATCACTACAGAACAAGTCCAATTGGGTATTGGGGTAAGGGTTCAAATCTACGTTGGTATGGTACTTGGGATTCCTTTACTTGTAACTGCTTGTTGTGATAATAGTGGAGTTTCAGGAATGGTGACCTAAAAATCTAAGTGGGGTTTTTGCTGTTAGGGTTTTCCCTATTCGTAAACAAATCACCATGTTATTTATTTTCCACTACATATTTAGTTTATTAGTGATTTATTTGTGCTGCCACGCAATTGCATGTTAATTAACTTAATTAATAAACTTGGATAAATTAATTGGTTAATTAATCACAAGGGGTCAATTAGTTTGTGGCCTATCACAAAAAACAATTAGTGCCTTATTGTAATGATAAAAAGCAATTATCATAGACCAAACATCATAATTTGAAAATATATCGTATCTAAAAAAAAAAAAAGAAGGTTTTAGTACTCTTGTAGGTCATGTAACAAGATTCTATTCATGGTTTTTCCACCATTAATGTGGACAAAATTAGCTCAATAAAGTTTGAGACCATTTTAAGTAGAGTCCCTTTTATAATTAAATATCAAATTACTAAGATTTATTTAACTTTCTATAATATATTTTTTATTAAAAAGTCATTCATATAGGTTTTTGAGATACATTTAATTTAATTTTTATATTTATATTCTACTAACAACTCCTTTATGATTAATTCATTTAATCTTCTTGTGACATAATAAGTTTTAAGTAGGATTTTATCAATTTAAAATTAAAAAAAAAAAATCTTTTTGTACATATTAATATTTTATAATTGATATATGTAAAGTTGTAATTTACAACTATGTGTTTTTTATTAGCTTTTATTTCGTGCCAAATTTGATTGTAATTTTATTCAATTTTTTGTACCTTGTATTTATTGTGGGATTTAATTGTAAGTGTTGTGTGTTAGAGAGAGAGTGTGTGTGAAGACTCAAGCAATTGAAAACAGAAGATTTCTCGCAGGTAGCTCGTTACTAAGCATCCTGTGAAGTGATGCATGTGCCCTACACATGACTGGAATTCGAAGAGTCAATATAGATGGAGACAGCTGTGTTTTACGAGTAGCTCGCGGGTAAGGCCTTCCCATGAGACACTCATGAAACATTCTGTTTTGCCAGGCTGTGCTATCTGATACACACTTTCTATACCCACACTATATATACCCACATTACCCACAAATGTTGAGCAGTGCTTGTGAGAGAAAACCCGAGCCACAAACCTTGAGAGTTAGAGATTGTTATACCCACATTTCTCTACACAATTGCTTGTGGATTTTCCTAAACTCCTACCTCTCCATTTCCATACCATTGATAGGTTGATAGCCTAAACACTTGCCACACCCTTTCAGAGTGTCAAGTGAAGTTTTGGTGCTGTTGGGAAGCATTGGAAGAAGCCAAGGATGGCAGATGCAACATGGAGCTTGTTACGGGATCCGAAGAGTTAGACAAGACACGGTTCCAAGAAGCCTTGTTGGAGTAGGAGCTTGGAGAGCTTAGGTACATCGAGTAGATTAGGCTTGGAGGGTCTCTTGCTAATCCATGTATCCCAATTGATTGTCTAGTGGATTGATTACCGCATGGAGGGTGGCAGAGAGGTTTTTTACCGAGTTCTTCGGTTTCCTCTTCGATAACAGATCGGCGTGTTATCTTATGTTTGCATCTCTCTTCCCTACTCTTTTACATTCCATTTTACTGCTGTGTTGTTCTAAGTATGGATTAGAGTTGCCTGTTTGTTTATCCACTCGCATTTACACTATTCCGCACTTACTAAGTTAGTGTAAAATCTATAAAGCCGTAATTTTAATTTAGGAGTCTAAATTGCTCTTGTGTTTTTAACACTTTTTCGAGCTTTCAATATAAGCATTTGGAAAAGATTTAGTTTTTATATAATAATTTTTTTTTAAAAAAAATATTATGCCAAGAGTCCTATAACATAATTGACATCTCTTGGTATTTCCAACGGAGACGTCTAGGATTCAAATTTCCACACCTATTATTTTTTCAACAAAAAAATTTATATTTGAACATTATTATTATTTATTCCATTATTATGTTTCTATCGTGTTATTGCATTCTTGTCTAACTGTATTGTATGAATTTTTTGTGCATTTGTAATATTTTCATTCAATTCTTTGTAAAATTTTCAGATCTTATTTGATATTCAAATCTCTCTCTCTCTCTCTCTCTCTCTCTCTCTCTCTCTCTCTCTCTCTCTCTCTCATATCCAAATTGATATTTCTAGTGACATATATAGTTAAAAAATATTTTACAAATGAAATGAACATTATCTATAACACCAAATTGTAACATGACAAGAATAAAATAAAATTTAATGCATAAAATAATATAGTATAATTTTTCAAAGACATTATTGAAATTCACCTAACAATATAATCAACTAATTGCTTTAATTTGTGCAAGTAAAGATGAATTCAACAAATAACTTGAGGAATTAATATTGACCAAGCCATGAATATTTTACTATATAAAAAATAAATAAATATCATGCTTGAAGCATAAAATTTAACCACAAAAGAATTGAAGAATATTATTATGTATTTTTTTTTTTTTTTGAGTTTTGCTTGACCTTGGGTAAGAGATTGCATGGTTAAGGACTTTAAGGGAAACTTAAATTTAATTTCTAATTTTGATTTTAAAATTGAGAGAGAGATAATCCGGTGTTTGGCTGTGTGAGATTAAATAGTTTTTTTTTTTTTTTTTTTTTTTTTTTTTTTTTTTTTTGAGGGTGGAGATTAATTAGTTAATGTAGGCATTCTATCATGTGGAATATTGAGTTATAAAATTTAAAGTCTCAAGCAGTGGTAGCTTTACATGCAAGCCAGGGTGGTCATAGGACCACCTTAACTTGCAAAAAAATGTATATATTCACTTGCCAAAAAATATTATATGCTAAACTAACCTATTGTGACTACTCTAATAAAAATTATGAACACCTTGACTTGAGAATTACAATAATTTCACAATAATTTTACAACAAATCTAATATAGTAAGTTGTTACTAATTCTAATTTGGGCCAAATACTAATATAAGTTTTTTACCCACCAATAACAGCTTTTTGCATAAGATTTATTGTAAAAATGTTGTGGATGTAGCATTACTCCAAAATTAATTATGCTTTCAAACATAATTCTTAATCCCTGTTTTTTTTTTTTAAAGCTTAAATAACGACAATAAATATTAGGCCAAATAACAAAAAATATAAAAAAACAAAAACAAGGCTAGACCAAATAACAAGAAGTGAAAAAATTATTCAACAAAGAGCCTATTATAAAATTAAAAGATAAAATTTGTAGCTCATTCAACCTATTCAAAAAAAATAATTTCTAATTTTATTTTTCTTTTAAAAAAATGGTACAAAGAAAAATATTGTGGTAATTGAAATTTCTTAGTGACCACCCTAAAACAAATTCCTTGAGTCGCCATTGGTCTCAAGTTGTTAAGGAATACTAATGATTAGCAATAGAATTTAGTTTTTATAAAATTTTTTGTGAAACAATTTAGGCTTTAATATTATTGGATTACTATTCACCCATAATTTAGGGGATCTTGTTAGAGATAGAGAAGATAATGTAGTTAACCTAATCTTTTTCCTTGGTAAAATCAATTATATATTAACTATTAATTTTTGGGCCTTTCTTTAATATAAGATCTTAGACAATGACCAAAGTTATCTATCTAGACCTAACAAAATTGGACTTGGACTCATTAACTTGATTCAAACATGGTGGAAAATACCCAACTTGACTTGACATTTAAGGATCTAGAGTAAAAGAAGGGATGACATGTATTTGACCCACTTAACTTTCAGGTTGAGTTGAGTCAACTCATGCCTGACCTTATTTTTTAGAGTGATTTATTTTGAAAACAAAGTTGGTAATATGGATTTAAAGGTAATTAAATTCTTGTATAGAGTAATAGGTATAAAATTTTAATTTTGTATTGAATCCTTTTTATTGTATGCTTAACTATATTAAAATTTGGCATTGTCGATGAAAATACTAACGAAATTACTTACCAACTTTTTTTAAAGAAAAATTTCTGGCCAACTTGAGGTGTAATTGTCAAGTATTAATATTTCTAGTACCATACATTAAAAGATTATTATACTCTGATAGCCAGGTTTCATGCTTTCACAAAAGCACTGGAACCACCACGCACCCTTGGAGTGATGGTCACTCCACAAGTATAAGTACTTGTGGAGTGTGGGGGGTAAGGGCCAAGATTCAAGTCTTCAAGAGGGAGCTTCACACACATATACACTTAGATTAGGCTAGAGTAGAATTCTATATTGTATATATATATATATATATATATATAAAACAAAAACAAAACAAAAGCACTAGATTCCCATTTTTTACAAAAGACTTGATCTTGTGTAGTGAGATTCACTAATTAAAGTAAACAAATGAAGTATGATATGTCCGGCTGGCTGAATTCTAAAAGTCCAATTTTTTAAATTTTTCTCCGAACAATTGAACTCACTCTTGCAATGGATTTAAGTAATTTTAGCCATACCCTATGAAGCTTCCCTGTCCAAGAGTAGTGGCAAAGCAAGTGAGTGATCTAGTCAAGGAAATCGTCTAGAAGAGCCGTTAGCTGGTCCAAACTAAGTCACGGCTCATTGAAACTAAATTGTTATGCAACCCTTGTAAGAGCATTCTCATCAACACTCTCAAATGCTATAGATGCTAAATTTTAGCTTCAAAAGATCAAAATGCATACTCCATCAAAGCTCTTAAGTCCTATTAATTTTGCAATCTAGCTACAGTTGACTGCTATCTCTAGCATCCCACTGTAGGAAGATTGTAAAAAAAAAAAAAAAATTGTTTAATAAAACACATTTCACTTTCCCTCTCACACGCTTCCCTTTTCACGCCTATTTGTTTTCCCACATTTTTTTTTCTGGTTCTCTCTTTCTCCCACGCATATGCCTCTGCCTCCTCTCTCTCTCTCTCTTTTTTTTTTTTTTTTGTCCCTCAACCCAAGCCGCCAAACCCATCTCTGTTCTTTGTTCTTTGTTCTCTCTTCATGGGTTTGCGTGGATCAAAGGAGTTGTGGGTCGAAGTGTGGGTTTTTGGTTTGGAGTGTGGATCGAAGCGTGGGTTTGATTGTTCGTGGGTTGAAGCATGGATCGAAGGAGTCGTGCTCTGATTTGGTTGATTTGGTTTGTGGATTTTTTTTGGCTGTGAGTTGTGGTCCGATTTGGTCGTGGTTTGTGAGTTTTTTTCCTTTTTTTTCTTGTTGTGGTTGGTGGTGAATTGGTCTGATTGCTGTTGACATTTTTTTGGTCCGACAGTGGATGGGTTTTTTCCCTTTTTTTCTTGCTGTGGTTGGTGGTGATTTGTTCCGATTACTGTTAAATTTTTTTTTTGGTCCAACGGTGGATGTGGTGGCCGGCGGTGCTAAGAATAATTGGGTTGAGAAAGAGAGAGACAGAGGAGAGAGAGAGGAAAAAAAAATGAATAAAAAAATAATAAAGAAAGAATATTTAAATGGAGTGTTAAAAAAAAAATAGAAGTTTCGATGGAAGGGATATTGTAAAGTGATGTGTTATATATTATAAAATTAGTTTTTGAGATGGTAAATGCTAAATTTTTTAAAAGTGTTGATGGGAATGCTCTAACTAGAGAGCTTTGAGTTATGCTGTGGTTTCTAGGAATTTGGTTTTTGCCTACTCGAAGAGTACCAACATCCCTCTTCGAGTTGAGGTGGAGGCAAATTAATGGGTTCTTTGTCGTGAAAAAATAAAGTAGATGCTTCTTAGTTTGTGATTCAAAGTGATTCCAAAATCCGTATAGATGCTATATCAGCTGGTGGGAATCATGTTCCATGGAGGTTAAGTAATTTTGTAGAGAATGTTCAAGCTATTTGTGCATCAAGAAGAGGTAAAAAACTGGAATGGATTGAAGACATTCTTGACAAGGACAATGGACTACCCTCTAGTCCTTGGCCCATTACTGTCACACAACACAGACAGACAGCCAGTATACAAATACGCCATCCTTATTACTTCTTAACTAGTCGCTAACCCGTGCTATGCATGGGAAAGTTTGACAATTTTATTTTAATTATTATATGCACGGGAAAGTTTGACAATTTTATTTTAATTATTATACATATTTGTTTTCTTTATTAAGTACTAATAAATTAAAAAATGTCAATTAATTTCATATTAACATGATATAATATTATATATATTATCTCTAGAGTATATATGAACAAATAAATCAAGATTAATAGTAACTTGAGGGTTATTTCATAGGTTCATATAACAATTTTCACATTAAAATTGCAATAATATAACAACAAAAACTAACTCACATACAAATAAATACGGAAATAATTTGTTTATGCTCGTATGCTTCCACTTCTCATGGATGAAAATCTCCATTACTGTATATGATCGTATCTCTATATTGTTGTACATTCTGCAGAGGGATTGTATTTTTGTATGATGTAATCTCATTTTTCACCTCAATTTAAAGTTAAACATGGCCCCAAACACCAACAAAAAGTTGTTTTTAGGCCCTTAGCAGTGTTCTTTCTTTTCCATGGTACCCTAGATACTCCCAAAAGCGTAGCTTATATGCCTTGAAAAAGAAAATAACTTATAAACTTCCTTGAAAATAACAAACAATAAAAAAGACCTCCTTATGAAAAGGTCCACTTAACAAAATAATAATCATATTCTTTAGTTTCACTAATCCATAGTTGAAGAAAAGTGAGGTTTTAATATTAGAAAAAAATACACTTTCCACCAGTTTATTTCTTCACCCTTTTAACAAAATCCTCAATCTTATAATTGATGCAAACATTAGCTCCACGATCCTTGCGAACAGCTAATTTTTCATCATTCCCTGCCAAACACAATCTTAAATATATTATACATTGAAACTAAACTTATGCATGCATTAGAAGAAAAGTGATATTGTACTGTCATCAACAATATTGAATTGCAAATGTACCAATACTCCCATGAAATGAAGTTTTAATATTCATACATTACGCATTGGAGGTACCATATATCATACATAGTTGTTAATACTATCATCAATCACATATATTGTCTAACTTCTCTTATCATAGATATTTCAGTTTTGATGGGAGGAAATTTTAAAGAGAAAATGTGTTTTTTATTTATTTATTTAGAAAGAGCTATAATGGCAACCTTCTAGGCTGGACCATGCTGTCCTTTATTTTATGGTTGTAGTAAATAAAAATCAACATTAAGCAAGCAAGAATTTTAGTTCAAGTTGATCAAATGATGCGCATGAAGAGTGGCAGAAAAACATCTTTGAATGTAAAATTGGATTCCACTCATCATATCATAACTTAAAGATTACTTCCAAACAGCTCTGTTACGTTAGTGAAGTCAGCAACAAAAAGCATAGCGACGTGAAGATCTATTGACATATTAGAGACTTGCAGTAGAATTTAACTTGCATTTTCTTTATGCCTAACATCATAAAGAGAAAAACATGACTTAATATACAAAGAAGACAGAAATTGGGAAGAGAAAAACTTTTTGATAAAGTAGTATTAAAATTACTACAACTTGAATCCACCCAAAAAATTACACCCATGACAAACTAAACACTTTACAATTGAATAGATATAGCATAGCCTCCACTTACAATACTTTGCCACTAAACACCCTTGCATTTTTCTAAATCCAAATATATATATAGGCAACCCAAGCCAACTTGAATAATAAGGAATTATGTTTACGATGTAACCAACTGATTTGAGGGCTAATTTGTACATGAGTTTTGACATCTGACATGATTTATATCAATTTATAAACCAATAACCCACAAATTGGAAAAAAAAATTAAAAATTATTAATTTCAAGAAAAATTCTAAAATTAGAATGTAGCATAAAACCAAGAATGCACAATCCAAACATAAATCAAAAGGTGTGGGAATGAACACATTAGATAGTCCAAATAATTATATTCCCACTATTCAAAACCAAGACAGCATATCCCCAGTCTGCATAATGCAAAAATGCACACCTCAAGTACAATGTCTAAGATATGTATGATTATTGCGATAAATAAAAGTAAATAAACATAAATACAGAACTTAGTGGGTCATCAACAAATAGTTTATGATAGTTCATCTATACTATAATCCCAGTACCTGAATAGGCTTGTAAACTAACATAAGTGCAAAAATGTCAAGTAAAACCAATTGCTCTTAGAGGCCTTTTGTCGAACACTTAGCATATATAACCAAGAAATAGAACTTGGTTAATCTAGAGGTGCTGTAATAGAGGGAAGCAATATTTCCAGTACCTAAAGAATATTTAGAATAATGGAATATACAAATTAGAAACATATTGATGCCTCCTATTAGAAGCAAGCCTTCCAACATTATTTCTTCATTGGACCAAGTATGGCTTGATCACTTTTTAGCTCAGATACAATGTGAAGTAAAAAAGTGTGACTTATTCTAAACCCTTTCGAAATACATTTAGGGGATATATAGGTGATTCAGCAGAGTAGTTGAGAAAAGGGTTTTGATTGCCTTGCAAAGAATCATGCTTGATGGATGATGACGTTGAACAGAAGAATGATGTGAGCTTAATTGTTCTTCTATAGCAAATCGTATAATTATCTCCAATTCATTTTCATCGAAGGATGAGGATTCATTAGCAATTATGTTGAAAACAAAGAATGAATGAAAGATAATTTTGGGCTGAGATCTTCACTATTTACATCAAAAGTAGAATTGCTAAGCACGAAAAGCCATAAAATGTTGGCTTCAAGGAGATTTATATGCTTATACAACAGTGGCAGTGCACAACAGAAAAGGCTAACTGTTATAATAGTGCTTTGTTTCTGCTTCTCTATTTCATCAATAGACATGATCTCTATTTCAAATAATTCAGCCTCAACATTGCAATTGAAGGCTGTGGCCAACCCTAGGAGTATATTTCTGCAGGGAGTAAGGGAATCAATTAAGATAGCCCATTCAGTTGCACACTCTATTGTCTCTGCATCTTTGTCTTACATCAACCCCTCTAATTCACAAAGCCTAAAATTGTGAATTAGAGATTATTAAAAAAAAAAAAAAAAAAAAACAGTGAAAATATATATGAGAGCGTGAAAGTTTGAATTTTTTTTTTGCTTCTTCCTCCCCAGACAAAAAAACAAAAAATAATAAAAGCGAGAGCCTAGAGACTACGGTAAACTGAACCAAACAGCTGAATTCAACTTATTCTTATTTCTTATGTCAAAAAGGAAAAACAACAATCCTTCTTATTTGTTTCTTTCTCAGCAACCAAACAGAGAAAGCACAATCAGAAAACTGACCTGGTTAGCTCAACCGAGGAACCACTCTTTCACTTTTCACTCCGATCTCTTACGAGAAAAAAAAAAAAAAAATCAAAGCATGTAAAACACTACTTTCTAACCAAACAAAACTTAAACAAAGAAAATAGAAAAACAAACAGAGAGAGAGAGAGAGAGAGAGAGAGAGAGAGAGAGAGAGAGAGAGAGAGAGAGAGAGAGAGAGAGAGAGAGAGAGAGAAAGAGAGAGAGAAACCTTTGGTTTAGGGCTTTGGGTCGAGGTGAGGTCCGATGAGCAAAAACCCTTCATAGATCCAAAAATCAAAATCAGTAAAATTGTTTTGCTTTTTTAAATTAGACCCAAATTCATTCTCAATGAAAAATTTTAAATTTGCAGAGAAATTCCCAAACTCTAATGTTAATGCACAAACCCACCATAAACGAATCATAAAAAAATCATAACTATTTCTTAGTTTTCCTAATAAAAATTATTATCTAAAACTTCCCATCGAATTTTGAATTTATCCGTAAATCAAAGGCTCACAAATCAGTGTCTATACAGAAACCTAAAAAAAAAAAGAATCCAAATTTACAAAGGGAAGGAAATCACATTAAAATTGCAATAATTTAACAACAAAAACCACTATCAGAAATCGCACTGAGAAATTTTAGGGCAACACTCAGTTGGATGTGTGGAAACTGGTTTGTTCTTAAAGAGGTATTGTGAGGCAGCCTAGAGAGAAGAAGGTTAGAGAGAGAAGGTTGATGATTAAATTTGGGTTCCAAGGGAGGCAAGAAGAGAAGGTTTTAGGGAAGTATTGGTTTTAGAGAAGAGAGAGGAGAAGAAGATGGCGTTTGGGAATCTTTTCAGAGTTGCGTTTTGGGGAGAAGGGTAGAGAAATAGAGAGAGGATTCAGAGTTGGGTTTTTTGTGGAAAAATTTTACTACGGTTAGAGAGAGAGAAAGAGAGAGAGAGAGAGAGAGAGAGAGAGAGAGAAGGGGGGTATCGGGTTTGCTTTCTACGATTGTGGAAAATTTTTTGGCCTTTATTATTATTATTATTAATTTAATTAATGCTGACGTGGAAAATTGTGGGAGCTCCAAAAGTTTCGGTTTTATATATATATATAGATTAAACTCAAAAATTTTTCTTACTGTCTATCCTGCCACTAAGGTACACCTATCCTGTCTTTTTATTTTTATATTAAAACCTTCTTACATTATTAAATAAACCAGTATATAACCCATACAAATGCATTGATGCATTTATAATTAAATGCAATTTTTATTATAAAAATATAAATAATTAGTTATTTTTTTAAAAAAAAAAAAAAGCATGTAACACATGTATACATATAGATACATTTAAAACTAAACACAATTTTTATTATAAAATATAAATAATTAAACAAATTATTATTTTTTTTAAATAAACGTAATTAGTCACATATTAAAATTTTATCTAAATTTAATACTATTTATGATAATTTTTTTCTATTTTTTAATAAAATAGAGCAAGTGGTGATTTTTGTTATGAGGTGATTTTTATTGAGTATGTATATCATGTGATTGTTTTTTTTAATTAAATTTTTTAGTTCATTAATATTATATTCTTAGTAATTTGCACTCATTAACTCACTTGACACAAAAATTAAAAAAAACTTAAGTGGATGATTATGGTATGATTCTCACATAAATTTAGACACATGTCACAAAAGTAGATTCTAATTTTAAATTTTAATTTAATTTTCTCTAGTTTTGCCCATTAATATATATATATATATATATATATATATATATATATATAGAGAGAGAGAGAGAGAGAGAGAGAGAGAGAGAGATTTTGAGCTCGTTTGGTAATGTTGTTTTAGTAACGTTATTTAAGTGTTATGAAAATACGTGTTGTGTTGTTTAAATAACGAAAACTATTGTTTAAACAATACAACCAACCAGCCCTTTGCTTTTTTGTCCCCTCATTCTTGAAATCTTGGTTATTAGTCATAGATGATAATGACGTCCCTAGGACTAAGACTAAGGCTAGGGATATAAGTGACTGTTATAGATATGAAAGGCCTGACATGATTGATGAACAAATCTAGGCCTTTGTTAACGAGGGGAAAGAAAATGTGTTCTGTAATCTGCAGCAACAATTAAGAGATCATATTTGAAGGGGATAAAAATAAAATATGACGGATACATGAGCCTGACGATAGTAAATAATATAAGGCGAAAGATCAAGGTTCTGGATAGAAAGAATGCATGACGGGTGGTCCGAGATGGACAAAATCCTTGGTGTATGGACATGAGGGCAACTAATGTCAAGGCCACATGGCACCCACATGGCTTAAGTGAACTTTAAGGAATCTTAAATGGAAATATCTTGCGCTCTACGTTTGGTCTTGGTCAAGGAACCCCTATATGGGAAGAATCCCACGAAATACGTACATTTATTAAAATTTTCTCTATAAGGAAAGATCTTTCTGTCCAAGGAACAGGAGTTGGTTCTACACTACTATAAAAACCCTAGAAGCACTCCCAAACGAAGGTACGCATAATTGACCCCAACTCTGGCACTTTAGGGCTATGAGAAGTTTTCTAACTTAACATTCGGAGGGTTTTTAGCTGATACCACACCAATACTTTCCTAGGGTCTTCTTGTTCTATGTCATGCAGGTATTGTCTTGAGCACGAGAAGACTGTGTGACTTACTGATGATTTCTGACATTATCAGTTGGCATCGTCTGTGGGAAAGAACAAGTACAACTTGCAAGCCATACCATCATTTATTGGACAAAGAGTTGCATGGTGCTTACTCCCTCAATGGCAACCACCAACAATGTTCAAGGAGACGAACCACGCACCTCCACACTCAAGAGGCAGGTCTAGACTCTCGCTGCTGTTGTAGAATCCTCACCTAGCAAAACCATGATCTAGAAGAGCAGCTCTGCCAGAAGAATGCAGGGCTTAATACTCAAGAGGAGGATCAGGAAGGCTCTAGTGCTAAGAGAAGGGACCACGAGAGGCCGGAAGGTAGCAACACCCCAAGTAGGCTAGAGTGACAGGACACGAGCTGTCTATTCGCTGTAGATATGGTTCCACATCGTATGGTCACAAAGATGCGTATAATGAAGGAACAGATGGATTTCATGATGAACACCCTTAGAGGATAGGTATCTAGCGACCTTGATGATCTGGTCCATCAAACTGATTCACCATTCACCACATCCGTCACTTCATTCCCCCTTCCACCAAAGTTCCGTATGCCTCAGGTGGGAACTAGAATAGATCTAAGGATCCACTAGATCACCTGGAGTCTTTCATGACATTGATGCACCTGTAAGGAATGGCGAACGAGATCATGTACAGGGCTTTCCCTACTACGCTGAAGGGCCTCGCAAGGGTTTGGTTTAGCAGGTTGACGCCTAATTCCATTGGTACCTTTAAGGAGTTGAGCGCCCAATTTGCCTTACACTTTTTTGGGGGGCACAGGTGTAAGAAGTCTACTGCAAGCCTGATGGGCATCAAGCAACGAGAGGATGAGAAGCTGAGGTCATACATAGCCCGCTTTAACAAGGAAGCACTCTTTATTGATGAAGCTGATGATAAGATACTTGTAGCTACATTTACGAATGGGCTATGGAAGGGTAAATTTCTATTTTCTTTATACAAAAACGACCCAAAGACTATGTCGGATATGCTCTACAGGGCTACCAAGTACATGAATGCAGAAGATGCACTGATGGCTCGCAAAGAGAAGCCTAAGAAGAGAGAAAGACAGGAGGAACTACGACAAGACAGGGGGCAAAATATAGCAAGGACAAGAGATAGAAGGGAAGATAGGCATTCCAAACCTCCCATTGGAAGGTTCGCAAGCTTCACCTCACTAAACATTCTGATTAATCAAGTCCTGATGCAAATCAAGGACAAAAGAGCCCTGACGTTCCTAGGCAAGTTGAAGGGAAACCCTAGTAAGAGGTCCAAAGACAAGTCCTGTCGTTTCAACCGTGACCATGGTCAAGACATGTCTAACTGCTATGACTTAAAATAGCAGATAAAAACTCTTATTAGGCAAGGGAAGTTGCAAAGGTTCATTGGTAAGAAAAAGATGGATCAGCCCTAGGAACTATGTACCAGAGAGAAAATGAGCACCCTAGACCTCCATTAGGAGACATAAGGATGATTGTAGGGGGAACCACGACATCTGGCTCGTCCAAGAAGGCACGCAAAACCTACCTACGGATGGTTCAAAATGTCTAGTTGACGGGATTCATCCCAAAGATGGCACAGATCGGCAACCCTGTAGTTGGATTTACAGAGGAAGATTCCAGGCGTCTCCACCACCCACACGACAATGCGCTCATGGTTAGTATTCGGATAGGGGACTACAACACCCCCTAAGTCCTTGTAGATAATGGGAGCTCTGCTGACATCCTCTACTACCCAACGTTCTAGCAGATGAGGATTGATAGAGAACGACTGGTTCCTGTTAATGCACCATTTGTCGGGTTCGAAGGAACAAGGGTACACCCCCTCGGAGCAGTCACTTTGTCCCCTAGTCAAGTAAGCACTGACGACATTTTTAAGGGAAAACTAGGACGTGTTCGCCTGGAGCCATGAGGACATGCCTGGAATTGATCCGTCCATCATTGTCCATAGGCTAAACGCATCGCCCTCTTCTCCTCCCATACACCAGAAAAAACTTGTGTTTGCGCAGGAGTGCGACAGGGCCATAGCGGAAGAGGTTCGCAAATTATAGGAAACAGACTTCATACGGGAAGTATACTACCTTGACTGGCTGGCCAATGTGGTGATGGTCAAGAAAGCCAACGAAAAATGGAGGATGTGTGTAGACTTTACAGACTTAAACAGGGCTTGCCCCAAGGACAGTTATCCTCTCTCGGGGATTGACATCTTGGTAGACTCAACAGCAAGACACCGGCTGCTAAGTTTCATGGACACGTTCTCTAGATACAACCAGATCAAGATGGATGAGCCCGACCAAGAGAAGACTTTATTCGTCACCAGCTAGGGCCTCTTCTATTACAAAGTGATGCCATTTGGGCTTAAGAATGCAGGTGCTACGTATCAAAGGCTGATGAACAAAATGTTCACACACTAGATTAGGAGGAATATGAAAGTTTATATGGATGACATGTTGGTCAAAAGTATACGGGAGGACGACCACTTGGATGACCTCCAAGAGACCTTTGACACCCTTCAATCTTATAACATGAAACTGAACCCAAGTAAGTGTGCGTTTGGGGTGATGGTAGGAAAATTCCTGGGATTCATGGTATCCCAAAGGGGTATTGAGGTTAACCCGGATAAGATTCAAGCCATAATGGAGTTAGTCCCACCAAAGACTGTAAAGGAGGTACAGAGCTTGAACGGTAAGGTAGCTGCCCTGAACAGGTTTGTCTCAATGGCAATAAATAAGTGCCTACCTTTCTTCCGTACATTGAAGAAATCATTTGAATGGACGACCGAGTGACAGCAAGATTTCAAAGACCTGAAGACGTATTTCTCTTCCCTGCCATTATTAGGCCCGTTAAAGCTAGGGGAAGTACTGTTCCTATACCTAGCCGTTTCCTCCGCCGTTGTTAGCGCGACCTTAGTTAGAGAAGAGAACGGGGTGTATTTCACAAGCTGAGCATTCCGAGGAGCAGAAAGAGATACCCTTGATGGAAAAGCTCGCATTTGCATTAGTAATTGCGACCTAAAAGCTTAAGCTATATTTCCAGGCACATACTATGATTGTCCTAATGGGCAAACCCCTTATAAGGGCAATGAGTAGCCTTGAAGCCGCTGGACGGATGGTGCTATAGGCGATTGAGTTGAGCGAGACATACAGTACTAACCACAAACGACTATAAAGGGACAACTTATTACTGTCTTCATTGCAGAATTCACCCTCGTAGAAGACCGGGGGGCAAAAAAGACGCCCTAGTAGGGCATCCACAAGGACGGATCGTCCAACAGGCAAGCAGGTGGAGCTGGTGTGGTACTCCATGACCCGAAAGGGGACAAAGTGGAATGCATGATCTGTCTTGATTTCCCTACGACCAATAACGAGGTAAAGTACGAAGCTTTGATAGCAGGGCTGGATCTTGCCAAAGTGGTAGGAGCTATAGATATGGTCGTATACTGTGATTTCCAAGTAGTCACTAACCAGGTCAATGGCAACTATAAGTGCAAGAATGAAAGGATAAAGAAGTACCTTAAGCAAGTGAAGGATCGAGTCAATGACCTCCGAATGAAGTTTGTTCAAATATCAAGGGAGGAAAACGAGCTCGTTGACTGCCTTGCTAAAGCTACCTCAGCGGAACACATGCTCATTCCCAGCCAAGTACTGTCCTTTGTTCAAATTTCACCATTAATAGACAACATCAGTGTGCAGGAAATAGGTTTCAAGAACTACTGGACGACACCAATAACCTCTTACTTGAAGGATTGCATGTTACCTGAGGGCAAGGAAGTTGCAAGGAAGTTGAAGGTTCAAGCATCGTGCTTCGTTCTCATTAAAGGCATTTTATACAAAAGGGGCTTCTCCTGACCATACCTGAGGTGTCTCATCCTCGAAGAAGTAGACTACGTAATGCGAGAAGACCACGAAGGAGTTTGTAGGAACCATTTTGGGTCATGATCGCAGGTGCACAAACTCATGCAGGAAGGTTACTATTGATCTACCATGCAGAAGGATGCTGCTACATATGTTAAAGCCTGTGACAAGTGCTAGAGGTTTGCCAACCTCATCCGACAACCAGCGGAAGAACTCACTCTATTAACGGTCCCATTGCCTTTCGCACTGTAGGGGTTGGACATCATGGGCCCATTCCCAACAACGGTTAGACAGTTGAGGTTCCTAGTAGTTGGTATAAACTACTTCACCAAGTAGGTAGAAATCGAAGCCCTAGCCTTTATCACGGAGAAGAATGTGCGAAGCTTTATATGGAAGAACATCATTTGCAAGTGCGGTATACCTAGAGTATTGGTCTCAGACAAAGGGAAGTAGTTCTACAATGACGTGTTTAAAGACTTTTGTTCATAACTAGGGATTTAGAACCACTACTCATCATTTGCCCACCCTTAAGCCAATGGACAAGTTGAGGTCACGAACCGATCCTTGCTTAAAATCATCAAGACTCGCCTCGAGGGGGTAAAGGGTATATGGCCTGAAGAGCTACCAAGCGTCCTATGGGCTGACAGGACGACTGCAAGGATACCTACAGGAGAAACGTCGTTTCGTTTGGCATACAAAAGCGAGGTAGTTATCCCGGCTGAAGTAGGACTCACAAGCTATAGAGTGGAAAACTATGACAAGAGTAGCAATGATGAAGCTATGCGCTTACAGCTTGATCTAGTGGAAGAAGTCAGAACAATAGCTGAGCAAAGGTAAGCATGGTACCAGAACCTCATAGACAAACATTACAATTCTAAGGTCAGACACAGGGACTTCTAAGTTGGAGATCTTGTCCTAAGAAAGGTGGTGGGCGCCATAAAAGACACCTTCCAGGGGAAGTTAGGACCTAACTAGGAAGGACCGTACAGAATAGCATCATGGCATAGGAAAGGGACCTACCACCTAGAGACAATAGACGGACAAAAGCTACATCACCCATGGAACACAAAGCACCTCAAGAAGTACTACTAGTAGATAGTGGCAAGGGCAACGATACTCCTTATTTCCAGTTTATTTCTTTTTAGTTTAATTTTTATATCCACAGTTTCTTTTAAGCTCGAAGGGCAGTTTTTTCGTTTTCCAAAAGACAATTTTTATCCAATAAGAGGAGTTATTCAGAAATTCCATTTGTATGCCATCCACATTTCTAGATTATTATTTTAAAGTCCACACGGTGGACGGGTTCATCCTTGAAACATTAAGTCCAAAGTAGATGGGCTCATCCCACAAAGGATGATTCAAGATTTTAAAGTCCATATGGTGGACGGGTTCATCCTTAAAATATTAAGTCCAAAGTAGACAGGCTCATCCCGCCAAGGATGATTCAAGTTTTTAAAGTCCGTAGAGTGGACGGGTTCATCCTTGAAATATTGAGTCTATAGTAGACGTGTTCATCCCACAAAGGATGATTCAAGATTTTAAAGTTCACACAATGGATGGGTTCATCCTTGAAATATTAAGTCCCAAGTAGATGGGCTCATCCCGCAAAGGATGATTCAAGATTTCAAAGCCCACACAGTGGATCGGTTCATCCTAAAGGTTTGATTTGAAATGTTGAATCCACAGTAGACGGGCTCATCCCACAAGAAATGATTTAAAATTGTTAAGCCCAAAATGGACTATTGCAAAATTGTCACTAAGTATACACCTCAAGGAAAGATTTAAGATTTAATCAACAAAGCAAATGGATCCAACTAAGGACTTCATCCCGTAAAACTAATGAAAGCATTAAGGTATCTAAATTGGTATTTATATAAATGAAGAAACAAAGTGCAATAAATAAATAGCCTAAGGAAGGAAAATTGCTTACAAACACCTAAAAACAAGGGTGACGAAAGCAATAAAACTGTTTTCCCATATAAACAAAAAGGGATAATACATAAAGTAACAAAAAACTACTGTTGAATAGTGGAGGTTTCTTCATGCCTCTCTTCAACTGTCTGGTCCCTATTAAGTGGACATGCCTCCTTTCCCTCAGTTTCAACTTGGCCTTCAAGAGGGGCAGTCACTCCGTCACCATTGGGGTCGTCAACAGGGGTATTATCAGCAAACAACTCATCAGTGCTATCGGAATGGACGGGTTGAGCTAGAGTTTAGGCCTGGGCATCAATGAAAACATGTGACAGGTCTAGATCTAGTAAAGAAGCTTTGACTTGACGGAAGCAATCGTCAAAGCTGTCAGTATAGGAGCCGCCAAGCTCAACCAAGAGGGCGTCGGAGTCGCGATACTCCTATACCACTTCTTCCTTAGCCTGACTGAATTGATCCTTGGAAGTCTTGATCTCTTTCTCTTTATCCTCAAAGACCTGCTTCAGTACCTCCGTCTACTTCTCCAGCTCACCTCGGACTTGCTCCAACAAGGCAAGCTTCTTTTCTTGGACCATCTTCCAAGCCTTCAACTCCCCCAGCTTTACCTTCATTGACTGTGCCTTTACCTTGACATGGTCTAGTGCCATCTTGTGGGATAGGCAATGGCCTATTAACCCTTTCATCATTAGAATTGCCTGGAGATAAAAGAGGGTTAGAATATATAACAAGACAAAGTGGAAGGGGAGAAAGACGGATACAATTACCTCCGCAATGCTAAAAAGACTCGTCTCCCCCATAACTTCGGTTGTGTGGTTGCTTAAATCCTCATAGTCATCGACTGTAATAATGGAGGAAAACTGCTCCAGCGCATACCGAGCGTCCTCTCAAAGGAGGATGTGTGGTTTTTTAGTGGCAGGAACATGACCTGTCATGAGTCCTTTACCCCTCCCTTGTGTAGGTGGAGTAGCTGTTTTCTTCGTCTCAGCCCTTAACCCAACTGTTGACTCCAGAGAAACTTTGGGCTTTTTGGGAAAATGACTCTTCGCATTCTAAATGACTAGGGTTTAGCTAAATCTGTAACGAATACTCATCAAATACCGAAGAACGAAGACAACAAATCTCAAATATAAGAACAGAAATAATTATTCAATTTGGGAAAATGACTCTTCGCATTCCAAACACACATTAGTATATATAGACCATTATACCCACGAAATGTAGAAAGCTTCCAGAGAGAATTTTGAGATAGAAACCTTAGAGAAAAACAAGATTGACTCATCCATAATCTTTTCATAGAGACTCTTTAAATTCCTCTACTTTCACCCTCTCCATTGTTACATCCTTGAGAGGTTCATTATCCAAATCCTTTTTTCATCATACCCACATCTATGAGAAGGCTTTTTGGTGCTTTAGGAAGCAGTTAGGAAGGGACCAATTGATATTGGTTGTTGCTATGGGTTATAGCGGAATCCGGTAAGCTAGAAAAGAAAAGGTTTAGTGCAACCTCGTTGGAGCAAGAAGCTTAGAGGGCTTAGGTACACTAGGTAGATTAGGCTTTGAGGGTCTATTGCTATTCATGTATCATAACTACATTTTCTAGTGGATTATTGACAGTTTAGAGGGCAGCAGAAAGGTTTTACGTTGAGGGCTTCGGTTTTCTCTTTGATAATACATCGTTGTGTTATCCTTGTGTGTGCATCTCTCTTCCCTTAATATTTGCCATTTAATTTTTGCTTTGGATGTGATTTTAATTGGTTTAGATTGTTTATCAATTATGTTATCAGCTTATATTCATTTTCCACACATATATTGTTTGACGTTAAGCTTGAATTGATAATTTTGTAATTGGGGGTCTAAACATTCATAGTGTTTTATACACTATTTGAACATTCAATTGGTATTAGAGCGGGTGCAATCTTTGTGGTTTAAACACCTTAGTGCGATCCTTGACCCCGTATTGAGATGGACTGGTCTCAATCATTAAATGTTCCAGCATATTTTAATGGTAACAACTATGCTTTTTGGAAAGTCCTGATGAGGGCATTCTTGTGTTCTATTGATGATACCGTTTGGGATGCGGTAGAAGTAGGATGGACTAGGCCGGGGGCCACTAAATCCACTTGGGATAAGGCAGCCCTTACAGCAGCTAATGCTAACAGTAAAGTTTTGAATGCTATTTTTTGTGGTGTTTCTCTAGATGAGTTTCATAGGATTTGACACATCACTATTGCCAAGGAGGCATGGCAGATATTGGAGACCACTTATGAAGGAACGAAGAAAGTAAAAGACACTAAGCTGCAGATGTTGAACACCCAGTTTGAGGAGCTCAAAATGAGTGAGGACGAGTCCTTTGACTCTTTCTATAGCAAGCTGAATGAGGTGGTTGTCGGCAAGTTCAATTTGGGAGAGAAAGCGAAGGATTCTAAAATAGTGAGGAAGATCCTTCGGTCATTGCCGGAAAGCTTCCGTGCCAAGGTGACAGCAATTGAAGAGAGTAAAGACCTTGATGATATCAAAGTCCAAGAACTAATTAGCTCACTTCAGACGTATGAACTGTTGTTGCCCATACAAATAAAGAGCAAATCTCTTGCTCTTAGCTCTTAAGACAACTAATGAAAGGGTAGAAGCTCACGACTCATCAGATGAGGATGTTGTCAATAAAGATGTGGCATACATTGTGAAAAATTTCCAGAAATTCTTGAAATTTAAGAACAATGGAAAATTTGGTGATAAAGGGAAATTCCAAAGTTCCTGGAAGGAGAAAAAGGAATTCAAAAAGAAAGACGGAAAGGAATCCCAATCTACATAAGGAATTACTTGTTTCGAGTGCAACGGGCATGGACACTTCAAGAAAGAATGTCCCAATTATTTGAAATCAAAGGGCAAGGCATATGCCACAACTCATAGTGACATGGATTCATGCAATTCTGATTCTGAGGAAAGTTGTGACGGAGAAGGGAATTACTCCGCCTTTATGACTATTGCTCATGTTGAGTCTTCGAAAGACTTGAATTTGCTTGTATAAGAGTTTGGGGAGCATAGTGATGAGGAATCAATGGGAATTGTAAAAGAATCAGATGGTGAAGAAGATGAGATTGCAGATGGTCTTCAAGAAAACTATAATTCACTCCTTGAAAAATCAGGAGAATATGCACGTATGGCCAAGGTAGCCGGTAAAAAGATGAAGAAGGCAAAGAAGGACTATAGAAGTCTCCTAGTGCAACATAAGAAGGCCAAGTGTGAGATAGAGATGCTGAATGAAGAGCTAACCAAAGCCTACACAAAGATAAAATTTCTTGAGCATGAGGTGGTTCAAGCCAATGCTAAAGTAGACTGAGTCTCCTCCAAGAAGCTTAATGAAATGCTTTCTAATTAAAAACCATTCTCTGACAAATGTGGATTGGGATATACCGGAGAAAGTAGTTCAGTTGTCAAAATTACCAAGGAAGTGAAATTTGTGAAAGCCAAAGAACCAATAGTGGCTGCCTCTACTCCTGAGAAAGTAGAGAATGAAAAGAAGAAAAATGTGGCTGATCGACGGGTGTTGAATAAGTCCTGTAACCAATCAGTGGTCAAACCTGAAGTTAGAGGGAAATCACTTCCAAGATCACAAAGAGGTTCAAGAACGAATCATTTTTGCCATCATTGTAGACTTCAAGGACACACTAGAACAAATTGTCATAAGCTGAAAGCATTGAATAGTGCAAGTGATCAAAGGTCAAGAGGACCAAGAAATGACAAGAGCACTTGGGTTGTTTTGAGCAATCAAGAGGTCAAGATGGTGATTCTGGAATGATGGATGTGATGAAGATGATTGGAGCATTCACCACCTATTTGGAAAGCTTCACTAGAAGGTTTGAAAGCCCTAACACTCGTACCCAATCCTATAGGGATATCGCCCCAAACGCACGTGACGTGTGGGTGAAGAGGGGTACTTATGCATAAGCATTACAACATGTCCATGCATTAATACTTCCTATGTTTTGTGACTATGCTTGGTTGTGTGCTTTTTGCTGGTTTGAGTAGAAAATTGTTTGTTTGTTTGATATTTGCTTTAAATGTTTTTACACTGTTGTTTTTTATCAATATTTTCTTGTTTTATGTCAAAAATCCAAAAATCACAAAAAAAAAAAAAAAAAATCTAAAAAGTTTGATCGACATTGTTGAGCTTTGTCTCAAAGCATGTTTTATCTTGTACCTTTGTACTAATGGCTTTGTGCATCTATGAGTTTAGCTTATTCCCTATGCACTCATATCATTGTAGGAGAAATCTTGAAATCTATGTGACTGTTGTAAATTAACTCTTCAACCTTGTCATGAATGATTAATGAATGGTTTTGTTGATCTTGAGACATGTATAGACTTATGCCTATATATCTTCCCACTCTTTATTTTATTGTTTTTACTTAAAGAGCTCACCAAATGTAAATCTCCAAATGAAAAGAGATATTGAGCTACAAAGGCCTGTCGCACATACTAGTATTTGACTAGGAAAATGGAAAAACGACCTAAAATAAAATGTATGATGCCTAAAAAGCCAAAGGCTAACTCATCAAATTGAAATATAAAAAATTTCAGGCATCGATCTCACAATGAGATGTATCGATTCAAAAAGATCAAATGATATGATGTATATAGAGTCAAATGAAAAGCTTCAAAGTTATGTTATAAAGTTATGTGGGGGGTCATATATGCATATTTCTATAATTGAGATGGATCACTCTATCTAGTGCTAGTTGTGTATGCCTTGATTGAATTGATCATTGAAGCTTCACATTAGACTAAGGACTATCTCATTTTTGATACCCACACACATCACACATGTCTATGATCAATGAATGCCATATTCATTTGTGTGATTGTACTTGATTAAATGTGTTTTCACATGCTCAATCTTTGTTGATCAAACACAAAAATATTTTTGAGTGTTTTAGTTGTTTTTGGAAAGTATTTTATTTTTACAAAAGTTGTTCAAAATTTCAAAAACAGTGTTGCCCTGTTCTGATGACTCAGTCGCAGGTTGGTCTAGTCGCATGCCCTAATCGCGAGCCCACATAGAGATTTTTCGCGACTCACTGGAAGGTCAATGTCCCAGTCGCGAAAAATACTTAGAATTTTTTTTTTTTTCAAATTTTGGGGTTTTTATGTTTCTCGCAGCTTAGTGTGGCAACTTGTTAGCGGGTGGAAGGTCCAGTCGCAAGGGGTACACAGAGATTTTCGTGGCTTACCTCGCGACTTTCTCGGGGGTAGACCTTCCAGTTGCAAAAAACACTTGGATAATTTTTCAAAATTTTTGTTTTAAGTGTTCTTGCAGCTGGCCCTGGCGACTTGCACGTGACTTGATTTAGTCGTAAAAAACGCGTGTTTTGCGTTTTAAGGGCAGTTTTTAAAACTTTTTAGTTTTTCCTCGAACTTTTGTGACTGTTCATTGTCTTCCCAGTTATCCCTCTCTCAAACCCACTGTGTTTCTCACAAAAACCTCCATTGTTGCTCATCATTTCTACTTCAATCTTCAAGAAAAGGTATGGGTTTTCTCATTTTTGCTAAGTATTTCAAGTTTATTGCCCTGATTTCTTGATTTGTGAGTTGTTATTGAGATTTGTGAAATATAGTGTTCGAACTTGGGTTTGGTTTATTTTGTTGAGTGATTGTTGGTGATATTGATTGTTAGATGCTTATCTCATAGTTTTTATTTATTTTATTTTATTTTTATGGTGTTTGTGTTCTGAGTTGTGTTGCTCTGTGCACAACATGTTCATGGTAAAGTGTCACAATGACAGTTATTTGTGACTATGTGATGTTCATTGATTACTTGGTAATGAGTTGTAATTGAACAATCATCATTTTTGAACACTTGTTACATTCTTACATATACAATGCATCAGTGTTGCTCATGATTACTTGATGCTGACTTGGTTCTTGTTCTGTGATTGAGTGAGATCTCTCTCTGAATCTCATTTTCTTAACCTGAATCTAATTAAGTTGATATTTGTGTCTTGTGGTGTTGCACTTGGTTCTTTGCTGTGTGTTTGTTCTCTTGCAAATGTCTCGCCTATCCTTTAAAGGAAAAGAGTTTGAAATTGATGTTCCATCATCCCCTTTTGCTAAACGGACTTAACTCTCGTCTCAGTCGTCTAAAGACTCTAACAGTGAGAGATTTAGGACTCCTTTTGATTCACAGACCTACTCAAGCATTTTTATAGATGCTCATACTATTATGGAATGTGTAGTAAAATTTGATACCTTGGGAACAACATTTATCCCTAGGATTTTTGAAGCAAGAGATTGGGCTGATCTGTTCGGGAATTTCAAGGATCCAGTTGATGAATTAGTTAAGGAATTCTACTCTAATGCCAAATACACCGGAGTAGAGTTGAAATGTTGGGTAAGAGGAACATAATTCTCCATCAATACAGAATTCTCCATCAATACAGAATACATTGCAAAGGTTCTTCGCATCACAGACTAGCAAATATGGACCTCACTTCGTATGATGACAGAGTACTTCAGGTACAAGACATTCTCCAAGTTCTTGGGACTGATCATGAGGTTAGAAGCAAAGGCTCATCTATAGGCACTGCACAATTTACGCGTGAAATGACGACTCTAAAACTGATCATGTTCTCCAACCTCTACCCACTGTCCAACACCGCTTTCATCAATCTTGGAAGAGCACAATTTCTATGTGATCTCATTACTGGAGCTCTGATTGACATTTGTGCCCACATCTTTCAGACCATTGGGAAAACAGAGGCTCGATTAGCAACACAAACACGTATTCCTTTTTGTAGTCTCATCATGAAGATCATGCTTCGTGAAGGTGTCCGTCCACCAACAGATGGAAAAATTGTGCCACGTCCTCGACCAATATCCATGATAACTCTCCAAGCAAGCAAAAGTCACTCCTCTAAAGCACCTAAGAGTGAGCCATTCACCCATGATACTCCATCCGATTAAGGTTTAGCTACACCTATGAACACCGAAATTGTTTCTCCTATTCCTTCTGAGATGCAAACAATTGGCACTCCATCTGCACCACCTAACTCTCAAGCTGACAGGTTAAGCACTTTGATTGAGAGTGTGTCTCAGAGGATTTTAGGATTAGAACTCCTTTTCTACTCCACCAACAACCAAGTTCAGATGCATCTCATAACCATTGAAACACAGTTAGATGCAATTCAGCAAAAGTTGGAAGAAAGTCTTTAGCTATTCGTGACAAAAAGAGGGAGAGAGATAGCATACAGTAAGGGGGAGAGCAACACAAGAAGGAGAAGTATGCATACTGAAAGGGGGAGTTGTGTGCTCTAGAAGAGGAAGCTGATATATATATACATATATACTCATACACACTTTTGGATAATCTAAAAAACTTTTGTTTTTCTTATCCTGTTCATAGCTATTTTCTTGCTGTTTTTAAAAACTCTTGTGTGGATATGGTTCTAATACTTTTTCTAAAGATGTTGGTATTGTGCTTTATATATATAAGATGTTATTCAGTTTTGTAGTTTGTACCTGTGCTTTTGTAAGCTTTTAGGTGTTTGTACCCATGCTTTGTAGCCTAGTACTTGCTATTAAATGTTATGCATTTTCCTTAAGTACATCACTCTTGTGCCCTTTGTTGGATTTTATATCCTTAATGCAATTACCTTGTGTTATTGCATTGGTTGAGTTGTTGCATTGTTACCAAGTATCCCTATATTATAAATGAGTTTTAATATATGACAAGTGTCATTCCATCTCTCATTCTATACCTAGTGTCTTTGCATGTAGATTCAACGAATCGAAACTTAAAAAATATAAAAACTTAATAGCTAAAGCTGAGAAAGAATCCAATTAAATTCTAAATTGGAGTCTCATTTTGTGCCACGTGTTTCATCTAATTTTTAAATTTGTGTGTGTAAGGTTGAATTTAATCATCCATCTTGTTGGCTTTATTCCATGCAAAATTTTCTTGTAATTCAACATTTAGAAACCCTGTATTTAGGTGGGAATCATGTAAGGGTAGTGTGTGAGAGAGTGTGAAGAAATGCTCAAGAGTGTGCAGTGAAGCAGGGACTCGCGACTGGATCTCGCGGGTGGCTCGCGACTGGCAAGTCACCAAATGATGCACACGAGTGAAGCATGTAGAGAAGCTGAACCATTTGCCAGCTGTAGCACTACAAGACAAAAAGTCCAGACTGGCCATTCAGTTAGCTCGCAGCTTGAACTCGCGACTCAGTCAAGTCGCAAGGCCAAGTCGCCAGCCAGCTCTGTTTTAGAAAAATGACTCTTTGTATTCCAAACACACACCAGTAAATATAGACACTTATACCCACGAAATGTAGAGAGCTTCTAGAGAGAATTTTGAGAGAGAAACCCTAGAGAAAAACAAGATTAACTTATACACAATCTTTACATAGAGACTCTTCAAATTTCTCTACTCTTACCCTCTCCATTGTTACATCCTTGAGAGGTTTATTAGCCAAATCCTTTTCTCATCATATCCACATCTGTGAGAAGGCTTTTTGGTGCTTTGGGAAGCAGTTAGGAAGGGACCAATTGATATTGGTTGTTGCTATAGGTTATAGCGGAATCCGGTAAGCTAGAAAAGACTAAGGTTTGGCGCAACCTCGTTGGAACAAGAAACTTTGAGGGCTTAGGTACACTAGGTAGATTAGGCTTGGAGGGTCTATTGCTGTTCATGTATCCTGACTATATTTTCTAGTGGATTATTGACTGCTTGGAGGGCGGCGGAGAGGTTTTACGCTGAGGGCTTTGGTTTCCTCTTCGATAACACATCGTTGTGCTGTCCTTGTGTTTACATCTCTCTTCCCTTAATCTTTGCCATTTAATTTCTGCTGTGGATGTGATTTTAATTGGTTTAGATTGTTTATCAATTCTATTATCAGCTTAGGTTCATTTTCCGCACATATATTGTTTGACATTAAGCTTGAATTGATAATTTTGTAATTGATGGTGTAAATGTTCATAGTGTTTTATACGCTATTTGAACATTCATTGTGTCAAGTCAATTACTAGGTGCAAAAATCAAAGAGTCGAAATTCAATTAGATTCTAAATTGAATTTTAATTGGAGTTCAATTTTTCACCATGTCTCCCATCTAATTTTTTGATTTTTGTGACAAGTAAATTAAATTATTGGGTGCAAAAATTGAAAAGTCTAGATCAAATTAGATTCTAAATCACACACACACACACTCATATATATATATATATATATATATATATATATATAATGAGAAATCATTACATATTTTAAATATATATATATATATATATATATATATATATATCTGTGTGTGTGTGTGTGTGTGTGGATTCAATGAATTGAAACTTTAAAAATAAATAATAATAAAAAAAAATAAAGCTTAATATTTAAAGTTGAGAGAAAATCCAATTAAATTCTAAATTGGAGACTAATTTTGCACCACGTGTTTCATTTAATTTCTAAATTTGTGTGTCAAGTGAATTATTAGGTGCAAAAATTAAAGAGTCTAAATTCAATTAGATTCTAAATTGAATTTTAATTGGGGTTCAATTTTGTGTCATGTGTCCCATCTAATATTTTAATTTTTGTAGCAAGTGAATTATTGAGTGCAAATGCCAAAGAGTCTAGATCCAATTAGGTGTTAAATCATATATATATATATATATATATATATATATATATATATATATATATAATACTATATATAAAAGCAGAAGCCTTTCCTAAAATTAAGGAGGTGCTGCCACATTAGGAAAAAAGGCCATCTAAAATTCTGCCATTTATGAGTTAAAAAGCGATACATTGTATTGTTTTACAAGGCTAACACCGTTTGATAGTGACTGTATATATATTAAAAAAAAAAAAAACCTGGTCAAAAAAAATTTTTTTTGCATCTAAAAAAGCCCTAGCGACACTGTGATATGGAGAAAGTAAAGGAGAAAAAAAAAAAAAAAAAAAAAAACCTTGCACTACAACAGAGATTCGTACAGCTGGCCATCGCCATCCCCTTTTGACTTTTTTAGGTACATTCTTCTCTCTCCCCCTCTCTTTCTCTCTATGTGTTTTTGTTGTTTTGATTTGGTTTTGAAACTTTCCTGTGATTTCGGGATAAGTTTCCCCTATTTCTGTAAATTTACGGAATACTCTAGATCTGTTTTGCGAGTTAAAGCTTTGACTTTGAATGCGCATGCGCATGATCCTGGGGTTTTGTTATAATCGCCATTTGAAACTTCTTTGAATATATATCTATATATACTGATTTTGGTTTAGGATTTTCTTGTTCTCTGTTACGATTGGCTTAGTTTTCGTAAAAAAAAATATTTTTTGCTCAGGGATTCAAAGTTAAATATGATCAAAAGTCCAAGAGGTATTGAGATACGAAGATAGAGATCAGAGCTACTCCGACGAAAGGTACGCATCAATTCTCTATGTTTGAACTTGAATTGAAATTTTGATGTTCATTCTCTTTCTTTAGATGTTTTGTTGTGAATATTGATTCTTACGGCATGGACAAGAATGTAGAACCCTAGAATCATGAGAGGTCATCTATAAATCAGACCGACCTCCTTTTCGAATTTGATTTGCATGTTAACATTCTGTGACCATCTATTTGGCCACTAGAAAAAAAAAAGGGAATAAATTAATTGGGACATAATAATTATACATATCAATTTAATCCAAAATAAAATTTTAATTTAATACAAATAAAGATGAGATAAACAGAAAAAAAAATCAAATTTTACATGGATTATTATCAAAGTTAGGGTCCGTGGATACCAGGATATAGATGTGTATTTGGTAGTGGGGTTGTGGGGGTGGTATTGAAGAGCCTCTTAGCCAATTGCATATCCAAGAAAAAAAAATGTACATGCTATGTAATACTACCAATTGCCTCACATTTGTTTCATAATTCATTTCTTCCACCATACTGGTATCTTCTAGACTTCATCCTTGAAATTTATTGTTTATAAATAACTAAATCATTTAGATTTATCATGGTATGAATTACAATTTTCCTCTTCAATATATCTATATTAAAATTTTCTCCCCTGCTTAATTGTCTAGGGTTCTTCTTTTACCCTTTTTAAACAATACATTGGTTGATTTTCTTTCTTTGGATGCTTTGGTTTGGTTTTTATTTTAGAAACAATAGGGACTTATCCTTTGATTTATTATAGTTAAAAGTAAATTTTCACCTTGGATTGTTTAAAACCTTTATGTATAAGATGAAAACAAACTTTTCAGTTCAAGTTTGTGCCAAAAAGTGTTACTGTTTGATGTTAATCTTGCTTTAAGTATTTATTTTATATATCCTTGGTTAATGGAAGCCAAATCCTTAGCCATCATCATATGAGAAATAGCCAACAAATTGTTAAAAACTAAAACAATTGTAAGGTTGAATTTAATCAACCATCTCGTTGGCTTTATTCCGTGTCAAATTTGCTTGTCTTTTAGAATTTAGTAACCCTGTATTGAGGTGGGATTATTGTAAGGGTAGTGTGTGAGAGAGTGTGAAAAAATGTTCCTTAATGTGCAAAGAAGCAGGGACTCGTGACTGGAACTCGCGGGTGCAAGTTGCCAGATGAGAGTCACGTGCCAAGAATGCGGGAAGCTGAAGTGTTATGCTAGCTGGTGCACTACAGGGAAAAAGTCCCGGGCTGGCCAGGCAGTTAACTCACGGCTGGAACTCACAACTCAGACAAGTCGCGAGGCCAAGCCGCCAACCAGCCATGTTTGGGAAAAACTGTCTCTTCGTATTCCAAACACTCACCACTATATATAGACCCTTATACCCACCAAATGTAGAGAGCTTCCAGAGAGAATTTTGTGAGAGAAACCCTAGAGAAAAACAAGATTCATTTATCTACAATCTTTACCTTAGAGACTCAAATTTGTCTACTCTCTTCCTCTCCATTGATACTGAACGGTTTTAGACCCCTTAAACTGTTAGGATTGGTGCCCTTAAATCCTATTGTAAGATGCTATGTATGATATTAAGTGTGACATTGTGTTTGACATTATGTATAACTTAATATTATGTTTAATAAATTTGTTTTATTATTATCTGAAATAATGGTAACATGAATATTCGGACATTATCATATAGTCCATGAGATGCATAGTATGTGATTTATGTGAAGAGTCACAGAAGATATAAATCACAAGTTCTTTGTAAACTCAGAATTATAGTTCGTAGTCGGTGATGAAATTGGGCATTTCATCTGCGAAGACTATAACATATCAACTACGATGATTTGTCTTGATCATGGAAGTGGAGACTTCTAGTTGATGTGTTAATATGTTTTAAGAGTTAAGACATATTGAACTGGACCGCCATGAGATTTATTATTTGCCTAAGGACTGTCAAATGAATAATAAATCTCATGACTTGTATTTGCATGAACTCTTAATCCTGAGAGAATAATGGACCTGACCATAAGATGTAGGTTGCTTTGATATATCAGGAGTGAGATCTATATTAATGGTCAAAACCTCAGTATGTTGGGCAGCCGCATTAAGTGTTGATGGAACATGTATTCTCAAGATGGAATTCATAGTCTCTTAACAGAGATATAAAATATTCCCTTGAGATAAGTTTAATGGGTTTGTTATTCAGAGAGTTAGGCCTAACCACTTTAGTATGACTAAAGTTTATATTTATGGAATTGGATTTCATAAATATATAATGAATAACATTAAGGATTAAACCGGGTACTCAAGGATCAAGATGTAGTAATTTACAAAGTGGCAGTCTATATTAATAACTTTGTATTACTACGAATATTTTATGAAGGGGTTGCATGTATAATAAAGTCTTGGGATATAATATATAGATAAGACCTAGAGTGCAACTATATTTATATAGTGGTATTAAATATAGTTAATGGTAACTTTGGACTTGTCAAGAGTTGACAGAAAAGCCCAAGGCCCATTGGAGCTAGTGTCTTATTGGTCCCTTTTGGTCCCACTCCAAGCCACACACTTAAGCCCAATTGGTAAGGCCCAAAAGGCTAGCCCAATTAGATATATTGGTTAGAAACAAAGGGAAAAACGTACAGAAACATATTGGTAAGAAAAACACCATTGTAGTGGTGTGGAAGTGAGTTTTTGGTACTCACTAGTTATCCCTTTGTTACCAATTTGAGAGACCACACATCTTGGGCGATTAGTGGAATTGGAGTGAAGATTAAGAGTATTCCCAAGTGCTTCAATCTTCGGTTTTGAAACTCATCGTTTCAAGGTACGATCTCTTGTTCTCATAATTCTGAAATTTACTTTACACATGTTATCAATATTGAATGAAGTAGATCCGTTCAAAACTTATTTTCCGCTGCACTCACATTTAATTCCATCAAATGGTATCAGAGCGGTCTTCAATTTCGTATTGTTTAACATGTTTGTGAGTTTTAGAGTTGGAGAAGATAGTTTCATATTGTTAGAAGATTAAGTTTTTAATTTTCTGCATGTTATTGAAACTATGATTTGATGAAAACTGAAATTGGTGTTATGATGTTGTTTAATTTTAAATTTAAGTATGTTAAATTCAATCTTAAGGCTATAACATCAATAGAATTCAGTTTTGACATTGATCTCTGTCTATCATGTTCGTTTTCAAGATGTTTGTTCATGAAAATCCGTAGAAAACTGCCTTAGAAAATTTCTGGGAATTTGAGTTTCGCGATTTTCGATCGATCGAAAATCACTTTCGATCGATCGAAAGAGACAGTGATTAGACGCTTTAGAACGATAGTTTTTCGATTGCTAGTCGATCGATCGAATCTGTTTTTCGATCGATCGAAAGGCAATCGAGTATCAATCGAAAGTGTCAGAGGATCAAGTTCGAATTTTTTAGTTTTTTTTTCGATCGATCGAGGGGCACTTTCGATCGATCGAAAGAAAGAAAAACAGAAATTTTTTCTAAGTGTTTTCACATGATAAAAGAGTAAGACTATGTGTAATGAGATTATGCATGTTTTAAAACTAAAAACCTTTATTTTAAAATATCTAGTGGGAGAGAGATGCAAGGGTTGTATCTCACGGCCTCCATTGTTGGTTTAAAGTAGTGTGATTAAGCACCTCGCCTTGGCGTATATGCCTTGCTCCCTTCGGAGGGTGTTTGATTCATGGTACTACAGGTTAAACTTCTTAGAGATAGATGAAATGTGTTTTTACACTGAGAACGACCACGCTTCCGTGGAGTTACTTGGTTATTCACATTGATTCTAGGCAATGGTGTACACTAGACTAAGTATAATGTTAACCTCCCTTCGGAGCTATGTCATTATTACTTAGAGGCTAAAGGGAAAACGACAAATTATTTTTGTTTGGTAAGAGTTACCATGATAGCATTAATAATGAGAATGTTTCTCACCTAATCATAGTGATTGGTATGACCTCGCTTCCGAGGAATATTGATTGCGGGATTGGGTTGTCGTTGCATATATTATATTATGGTTTTATTAAGGTTCCATACTATATGTTTATATGCTAAATTGATAATGTCCAGTTTATTGATTATATTCATGTTTATTGTTTTCAGATTTAGAACATGGCATCTTTTAGCCCACTTGTAGCTATTCTTAATCAAAACAAACTGACTGGATCCAACTATGTTGACTGGAAAAGAAACTTGGACATAGTTCTCACTGCTGAAGAACATAAGTATGTTCTTACTAAACCATGTCCTAACTTTCCTTCATTAGATGCTCCTCTTGAGGAAAAACAACGATATGATCGTTGGCAGAAATCTAATGGAATGGCCAAGTGCTACATCCTAGCATCTATCTCAAATGTTCTACAGCATCAAATGCAGGATGTAGAACTAGCTTCAGACATCATGCTAAGTCTGAAGGAGATGTTTGGTGAGCAAGGCCGTTCTGCAAGGCAAGAGACCATGAGGCAAATTTATAACACCAGAATGGCTGAAGGAAGTTCAGTTAGAGAGCATTGTTTGACAATGATCTCTAATCTGAACACATTGGAAGTTTTAGGTGCCGATATAGATGGAGAATCCCAAGTGGATATGATACTCCAGTCGCTACCAGAATCATTCAAGGAATTCAAACTGAATTATAATATGAACAAAAAGATTTATACTTTATCTGAATTAATGAATGAATTGGTAGCGGCAGAAGGCATTCTTGGTACTTCCAATGTTGAAGCCAATGTTGGTGAAGCTTCTACTTCTCAACCTAAGTCGAAAGGCAAGGGTAAGAAGAAGAAGAAGAAGGACTTCACCAAACAAGAGGGTAAACAAATTGCCTTAGGGGTTGCTGATAAAGGAAAGAAGATCAAAGGAAAGTGTTTCCATTGTGGTGAGAAAGGACATTGGAAGAGGAATTGTCCAGTATTCAAGGCTGCCAAGAATAAAGGTATGAATGATACATTCCTTCTTGAAATATGTTTGGTACAGAATCCCACGGATTCCTGGTGTGTGGATTCAGGTTGTACTAATCATATCTGCAATTCTTTGCAGGGGTTTCAGGAGACCAGAAAGCTTAAAGAAGGGGAGTTGTTTCTTACTTTGGCTGATGGGAGCAGAATTCCAGTTGTAGCTGTTGGTGTTTATAATTTGTGTTTTCAATCTAGAGTTTTAATATTAGAAGACTGTTTGTATGTACCTAATGTACGTAGGAATTTAATTTCTGCTACTTACTTAGGTAAACAAGGATATTGTGTTATCCTAAAAGACAATGTTGTAATAAAGAAGGATAAAGTGTTTATCTGTTATGGCAATATTGTGGATGGTCTTTATATTTTAACTCCTGATAAGCATGAATTATATAATTCTGAATTAGATGCTAACTCTCATGTAAAATCATTAAAGAGAAAGTTTCCTTCTACTAATGATGCATATCTTTGGCACTTGCGTTTAGGTCATATTAATTCAAACAGAATTCAAAGACTGATCAAAGATGGACTCTTAGGGCCCATGGACTTTGATGAATTTCCAGTTTGTGAATCTTGTTTGGAAGGTAAAATGACCAAACGACCTTTTACTGCAAAAGGTAGAAGAGCCCAAGATTTGCTAGAATTAGTGCATTTTGATGTTTGTGGTCCTATGTCAATCCAAGCAAGAGGTGGCCATGAGTATTTCATCACTTTCACTGATGATTACTCAAGATATGGTTATGTGTACCTAATGAGACGGAAGTCCGAAGCTTTTGAAAAGTTCAAAGAGTTTAGGGCTGAAGTTGAGAATCAATTAGGTAAACACATAAAAGCCATTCGATCTGATCGAGGTGGTGAATACCTCTTTGGGGATTTCAAGGATTACTTAACTAAGAATGGGATTGTATCCCAATTGACTGCACCTGGAACTCCACAACAAAATGGTGTAGCAGAAAGAAGGAATAGGACTCTTTTAGAAATGGTTAGGTCCATGATGAGTTATTCAACTTTACCTATTTCGTTTTGGGGTTATGCCTTAGAAACAGCAATACATCTTTTGAATTTAGTTCCGTCAAAATCTGTTCCCAAAACACCCATGGAATTGTGGAGTGGGCGTAAGCCTAGTATGAAATATCTCCACATTTGGGGTTGTCCTGCACATGTGTTAAAAGGGAAGTCTGATAAGTTGGAACCAAAATCAGAAGTGTGTTTGCTTGTAGGTTATCCAAAAGAAACTAGGGGTTATTTATTCTATAGTCATAAAGATAATAAAGTGTTTGTTAGCACAAATGCCAAATTCTTGGAAAATGACTATATGAATAATTTTACTCCTAGAAGTAGAGTTGTATTGGCTGAAATGAATGAACCTGTAAATGAACAACCTATAGATGAAACTAGGGATGATGTGGCTGTATTAGATACACCACAAGATACTACTCATGACATGTCTAGTACACAGGTGCCTCGTCGTAGTGGGAGAATTGTTCGACCTCCTATAAGATTCATAGGTTTGGGAGAAACCTATGAAGCTATCTCAGAAGAGGTTGAATCGGATCCCTACACATATGATGAAGCAATGAATGATATAGATGCACATCATTGGGTCCAAGCTATGAAATCTGAATTAGATTCCATGTATTCCAATCAAGTTTGGAATCTTGTAGAGGCGCCTAACGGCATTAAACCTGTTGGTTGCAAATGGGTTTACAAGAGAAAGAGAGGGATAGATGGAAAGGTTGAAACCTTTAAAGCAAGGCTAGTGGCGAAAGGGTATACTCAAAAAGAAGGTATAGATTATGATGAAACCTTTTCTCCAGTAGCAATGCTTAAATCTATCAGAATTCTCTTATCCATTGCTGCTCATTTTGATTATGAGATATGGCAAATGGATGTCAAGACTGCATTTCTAAATGGCAATCTTGAAGAGGAAATCTATATGATGCAACCGGAAGGTTTCATAGCAAAGAACCAAGAGCATTTGGTATGCAAGTTGCAAAGGTCCATTTATGGACTTAAGCAAGCATCTAGGTCATGGAACATCAGGTTTGATCAAGCAATCAAGACATTTGGTTTTGAACAAAATCTTGATGAACCATGTGTGTACAAAAGACATCAAGATAAAGTAGTAATGTTCCTAGTGCTTTATGTTGATGATATTCTACTCATTGGAAATGATGTAGGGGTAATGTCATCTGTAAAGGTTTGGTTGTCAAGCCAATTTGATATGAAGGACTTGGGTGAGGCTAACTTTATTCTAGGGATCAAGCTTTGGCGAGATCGCAAGAATAAGATGTTAGGCTTATCACAAGCTGGATATATAGATAAGGTTCTAGAACGGTTTAGCATGCAAAACTCCAAGAAAGGATTACTTCCTTTCAGACATGGAGTTCCTCTTTCTGATGACCAAAGGCCTAAGACTCAAGAGGAAGTAGATATAATGAGACAAGTTCCTTATGCTTCTGCAGTAGGAAGTCTCATGTATGCCATGCTTTGTACTAGACCAGATATCTGCTATTCAGTTGGCATGGTCAGTCGATATCAATCAAATCCAGGACCAAAACATTGGCAAGCTGTAAAGCATATTCTCAAGTATCTACGGAGAACGAGAGATTATATGCTTGTTTACCGTTGTGAGGATTTGATTCCCATTGGCTATACAGATTCAGATTTTCAATCGGATCTAGATTTCAGAAAATCCACTTCAGGATGTGTTTTCACCTTGGGAGGTGGAGCCATTAGTTGGCGGAGTATTAAGCAATCATGTATTGCAGACTCCACCATGGAAGCAGAATATGTTGCTGCTTGTGAAGCAGTAAAGGAAGCTGTATGGCTCAAGAAATTCCTCTCTGACCTTGGTGTAATAAGAATGGAGCAAGTTCCAATCACATTGTTTTGTGATAACAGTGGAGCAGTTGCACAATCTAAAGATCCAAGGAATCACAAGAAAGGAAAGCACATTGAGAGGAAGTACCATATCATTCGAGATATTGTTGCTCGTGGAGATGTGGTGGTAGCAAAGATTGAAAGTGCAAACAATCTAGCAGATCCATTTACCAAAGCCTTGCCTCAAAGGACTTTCGAGTCACATTTGGAAGGAATGGGAGTTAGATTAGTGCACAATAGTCTTTAGGGCAAGTGGGAGATTGTTAGGATTGGTGCCCTTAAATCCTATTGTAAGATGCTATGTATGATATTAAGTGTGACATTGTGTTTGACATTATGTATAACTTAATATTATGTTTAATAAATTTGTTTTATTATTATCTGAAATAATGGTAACATGAATATTCGGACATTATCATATAGTCCATGAGATGCATAGTATGTGATTTATGTGAAGAGTCACAGAAGATATAAATCACAAGTTCTTTGTAAACTCAGAATTATAGTTCGTAGTCGGTGATGAAATTGGGCATTTCATCTGCGAAGACTATAACATATCAACTACGATGATTTGTCTTGATCATGGAAGTGGAGACTTCTAGTTGATGTGTTAATATGTTTTAAGAGTTAAGACATATTGAACTGGACCGCCATGAGATTTATTATTTGCCTAAGGACTGTCAAATGAATAATAAATCTCATGACTTGTATTTGCATGAACTCTTAATCCTGAGAGAATAATGGACCTGACCATAAGATGTAGGTTGCTTTGATATATCAGGAGTGAGATCTATATTAATGGTCAAAACCTCAGTATGTTGGGCAGCCGCATTAAGTGTTGATGGAACATGTATTCTCAAGATGGAATTCATAGTCTCTTAACAGAGATATAAAATATTCCCTTGAGATAAGTTTAATGGGTTTGTTATTCAGAGAGTTAGGCCTAACCACTTTAGTATGACTAAAGTTTATATTTATGGAATTGGATTTCATAAATATATAATGAATAACATTAAGGATTAAACCGGGTACTCAAGGATCAAGATGTAGTAATTTACAAAGTGGCAGTCTATATTAATAACTTTGTATTACTACGAATATTTTATGAAGGGGTTGCATGTATAATAAAGTCTTGGGATATAATATATAGATAAGACCTAGAGTGCAACTATATTTATATAGTGGTATTAAATATAGTTAATGGTAACTTTGGACTTGTCAAGAGTTGACAGAAAAGCCCAAGGCCCATTGGAGCTAGTGTCTTATTGGTCCCTTTTGGTCCCACTCCAAGCCACACACTTAAGCCCAATTGGTAAGGCCCAAAAGGCTAGCCCAATTAGATATATTGGTTAGAAACAAAGGGAAAAACGTACAGAAACATATTGGTAAGAAAAACACCATTGTAGTGGTGTGGAAGTGAGTTTTTGGTACTCACTAGTTATCCCTTTGTTACCAATTTGAGAGACCACACATCTTGGGCGATTAGTGGAATTGGAGTGAAGATTAAGAGTATTCCCAAGTGCTTCAATCTTCGGTTTTGAAACTCATCGCTTCAAGGTACGATCTCTTGTTCTCATAATTCTGAAATTTACTTTACACATGTTATCAATATTGAATGAAGTAGATCCGTTCAAAACTTATTTTCCGCTGCACTCACATTTAATTCCATCATAAACCACAACCAGATTGCGTAGCCTAGATTAATTAGCCAAGTTGTTACTTAGTCAAATTAAACAATTCTAGGTTAAAACAATCAAATAATCATATCATGCATATAAAATATATAAAGCAGCGGAAATAATAAATAACACAAGATATGATCACCTAGGAAACCACACGGAAAAACCTGGGGAGGATTTTACCCACCGATCCTCAAGGCAAAATGGAATCCACTAAGAAAGAATTGAAGTTCTTACAAAAGGATTTACAAGCTCCCCGCTTGACTTCCTAATGCTACCCATCAGTAAAACTTCCTGACACGACCACGCGCAGGCTCCGAGTCCACGGACTACTTCTTTCTTTGTATTCCTCAATCAGCTACAAGCACCCACGCTTGATATTCTTTAAGCTTCAAAGGCAGCAACCAAGTTGATCATCAAGATGTTGAAGTAATCTCAATCTTGAAAACCTTAAGCTTTGTGTAAAGGAAAGCTTCTCTAGATCTCACAAGAGATTTACACAAAACCGCAATGTATGAGCAACAATACAACTTGTGCAACTCTTAAAAAAGTGGCTAGGGTTTGCTTTATATACCTAGGGCAAAAACATAAAACCCTAAACGTTTAAAGAGTTAGGGCTGAGTTGGTAATTCTGCAGAAAACGCATCTGGGCCGATTTTCGATCGATCGAGTCTAACCTTCGATCAATCGAACCAGGCCGAAATGCCCCAATGCATCTGCAGTCACTCGATTCCAACTTTACAATATTTTATCAACTTTGAGCAAGCCTAAACAAGACTAAGTACATTGTTTTGATCATGGTTTGCCAACATTACAAATTAGAGTTCTAAATACATAAATTCCTAAACCTTTAGAACCTAACAGATACATCCTTGAGAGGTTCTTGACCAAATCCTTTTCTCACCATACCCATATCAGTGAGAAGGTTCATTTGGTGCTTTTGGGAAGCAGTTAGGAAGGAACCAATGTCTATTGGTTGATGCTATGGTTGATAGCAGAATCTGGTAAGCTAAAGAATAAATAGGTTCTGCGCAACCTTGTTGGAGCAAGAAACTTGGAGGGTTTAGGTACACTGGGTAGATTAGGCTTGGAGGGTCTTCTGCTGTTCATGTATCCCAACTACATTCTTTAATGGATTATTTACCGCTTGGAGGGTGGCGGAGAGGTTTTACGCCGAGGGCTTCGGTTTCCTCTTTGATAACACATCGTGTGTTGTCCGTGTGTTTGCATCTTCCTTTCCTTTATCTTTGCCATTTATTTACTGTTGTGGATGTGTTTATATTTGGCTTAGATTATTTATCAATTCTGTGTTTGGCTTATGTTCATGTTCCGCACATTAATTGTTTGATAGTAAGCTTGAATTGATATTTTGTAATTTGGAGTCTAAACATTCAAGGGTGTTTCATACCCATTTTGAACATTCAATTGGTATCAGAGCGGGTACACTTGTTGTGGTTTAAATACCTAAGTATGATCCTTGAACCCTTGTGTTTATTTGCAATGGATTGTGCTTTATATAACTCTCTGTATGATTTAGTTGATGATAAATGTAACATACCACGTGTTTGTGAAAATGCCTCTATGAATGATAATCCTCATGATTGTGATGCTATGTTACATGAATCTTTGGATGTTGTTGATATTCCTAACATCAAACCCTTGAAGAAAATTGCTAAGAAGTTTCAAAAGAATTTGAGCAAGTTACTTTGTGAAAAGGATGATTTGATTGCTAAGCTCAATGAATCCAACAAATTGGTTGAAAAATATAAGGAACTTACTGAAATTTCTCTTCAAAAACTGAAAGAGTTTGAATGTTTGAATATGGACTTGGATGCCAAACTTGTTTTGTCTAACAAACTTGTTAATGAGCTAAAATGTGAAAATGAATCTCTCAAGATGTATGCCAAGTGTTTGATTGCTGAACCTATTGATAAAAAGGATGAAAATATTTGCTGCAATCATGTTGTGGTACCCGATATTGTGCCTATTGTGTGTTTTAACCCAAAGGACAAATCGGTTTACATTCCTCCACATAAAAGAAATCAGAAGGTGGAGAGAAAGGCTCTTAAGCCTAAGCCTCTGTTTAGGTCTCAACCTAAGGCTTTGGATGGATCTAAGTTTGTTCCAACTTGCGACCATTGTGGTATGATTGGTCATATAAGACCTAAATATCATAAGTTGAAGAGGGAACAAAACCATGTTGCTAGATCCCTTCCCAAAAAGCCTAGTGGACCTAAACACATTATTTGTCACCATTGTGGTGCCTTTGGTCATCTAAGACATCAATGCTCAAGTTTCATGCTCTTAAAAGAATCAAAAGAAAAGAGAAACTTGAGCTTCTTGGAAGATGTGCTAAAAAGGGTAAACCAAATTTGAGTGAAAATAACATGTTGATAAAGAAAGTGTTTAATGCTCTTAACTCCTTAACTATGTGCATCTCCGATTCTCATTCTTCCAACCCTTGTCTCACTTCTTTTGAGACACTCATTCCAAACAATCGTTCCGTTTGGATGAGGAAGGGTTCCTATGGTTGAATTATTGCTTTTTGGGTTCTTGATCTAATTCTTTCGATCTTTGTAGGACCCTTCATGCATTGAATGTCATATCTTCATGCATTTGTGCATCTTGCATTTATTTGTATGCATTGTTTTGTTTTTTATCTTACCTTTTTGTTTTAGTTTTGTGTGAGTAAAAAATCCAAAACCACAGAAAAAGTTGAAAAATTCAAAAAATTTGATTGTATATGTTTGAGCACATATCACATGCGAGTTTTCGCTTGTACCTTTGTACAAATGGCTTTTTGCATTTACGAGTTTAGCTTGTTCTTTATGCACTTATATCTTTGTGGGAAAAATCTTGACATCTTTGTGTGATTGTTGTAAATCAATCTTCAAGCTTGTCATGAATGATTAGTCAATAGTCATGTTGGTTTTGATACATGCGTAGACTTGTGCCTATATATCTTCTCACACTTTTTATTATTTTTGCTTAAAGAGCTCAACAAATGTAAATCTCAAAATGAAAAGAGATAATGAGCTGCAAAAGCCGTCGCACATACTAGTATTTGACTAGGAAAAAGGGAAAGCGACTTGTTTTGAAAATGTATGATGCCCAAAAAGCCAAAGGCTTGTTTATCAAATTGAAATATCAAAAATTTCAGGCATCGATCTCAAAAAAAGATGTAAAGATAAAATATGATCAAATGTTATGAATTGTAAAGAAGCCAAATGAAAAGTTTCAAAAGTTATGTAATCATTTTCTTGTGGGAGGTCATATGTGTTCATTTCTATAATTGAGATAGACCACTTGTCTTAGTGCTAGTTGTGTATGACTTGATTAAATTGATCATTGAAACTTCATTCTAGACTAAGGACTATTCCACATTTGATGCACACACACAACACACATGCCTAATGTTCAATGAATGCCTTATTCATTTGTTCGATTGTACTTGTTTAAATATGATGTGTGTGTGCTCAACTATATATGGATCAATCTAATAAGACTTTTGATCATTTTATATGTTTTTGAAGTGATTTTTATCACTCTTTGTGTTCTTGTTTAGTGCTTACACTGTTTTTCAGTGTTTAAACATGTTTTGTGTTGAAAAACAGGTGTCAGAGTTTCTCGCGACTCACTCGGGACTTACTCTCGACTCGTGAAAATTCTCGTGACTCACCTCGCGACTCGCCAGTCGCCAACCCCAGTTGCGAGTTCATCTAGAAGACTTTCACGACTCACTCGCGACTTGCTAAAATTCTCTCGCGACTCACTCAGTCGCGAATTGCCCAAAAACAGCTTTTTAAAGGGCTTTTTGTGGGAAACCTGTTTTTAACCTCTCCCATCCTCTTTTAAACCCCTTTTTCAATATTTTTACATCAAAACCCAACCAATTTGAATGGTTTTTCATTTCATTAACATCTCTAAGGTAATTTTAAATTCTTTTCATTGTTTTGGATCCTTAGATTATGTTTTGGAGAGTTTTGTGCTCTTGGATGGGATTTTCATTATAAGGGTTGGAAAAACTTAATTTTTCTCAAATTTTTGTATGGGATTGGTTTCTTTTGATGTTTTGCTTTGTATGTTGGCCCCTTGTGGCAAAAGAGCATGTATTTAGGGTGGTTCTCAGGTTGTTCATGCATTGTTTTACATTGTTGTTCATAGTGTGCATGCTAGGTGTTTGATAAAATGCCTCTTAGGCATTTTCTCACTTGTTTGGACTCCGATAAGTATCAAACTTTAGGGCTTCTCATGTTTTCTCATTAGGAACATGTTTGCTTCATTGGTTGTGTATTTAACACACCTTGCCCCACATGTGCGTTTTCCAAGCATTGGTCATGCATTGCACTTTGCCACCTCTTGCACACACCTTGCTACCTTTATCATGCATTGGTTCATACATTGTTTCTTCATCCTAGCATATCATGTTTACCTTATGCTTTGTAGTATTTTGTTTCGTCTTAGGGTTGAGCTTCATTTTCTCATTCATCATTGCACCCCTCTTGCATTATTATCGTTGTTCATATCTTCATATCTTGCCCTCGTTTCTCCTTGACCTTTTGTCTATCCCTGACAAAAAGGGGGAGAGTATACTTTAGAGAGTATACCTGAGAGTTTTTGTCATTTCTATATGACACTTGTGCACATTCTTAGGAGGAGAAATTCTATTTCTCATGAACATTTGTAGGGGGAGAGATATTTCATAGGGGAGATGCATATACCAAGGGGGAGAAGACATTATATTAATAAGAAAACTTTGTCTTGACTGTCATTTCTTTATGACTGTTTTATGTTTAATCAAGTTGCTCACATGTTTCACATCATGTTTACTTGATCGCAATTTACTTGTTACATTATACTTGTTCGTTTATTACTTGCTTTACCTTGAGGGTCTAATGTGTTTACAGGTATATATGTTCCAAGTTCATCACAACTTCCATGATTCATGATAGGGGGAGTGATATGATAAGGGAAGTATTTTTTGTATGGTACATCTGTACCCATGTTGCTTCTGTAAGCTTTTAAGGGTTTGTTTCATGCATTTGTAGGCTTTTATGGTTTGTACCATGCTTATGCAGCCTTTATGCTTTGTGGCTTATGTACTTGATGTTAAATGCCGTGCATTTTTCTTCAGTGCATCACTCTTGTGCCCTTGTAGGATTGTTCCTAGATGCATATATGTTTGTATGCATTGGTTGAGTGTTGGACATGCAAATGATACTTTGCATATAAGCTTATTAGCTTGCATGTCCGGATGTTCATTCCTTGTGTGAATGAGCATTGTGATCACTATTTTATAGTGATTGCATGTTTGTTCAAGTCATGATTTATTGCTTTATTGCTTAAGTCCATTTTTGCTTAATCATATTATGCTTGCTCCATATGCATTTCAAGTTTTTCTGCATACAATGATATTGCTGTGTTTTTGTGTTTCAGGAGATACTTGATCATATGTTTCAAGAGCTTTTCAGAATCTAGAGTTAGGTGTGAGTGAGTTTTGTTCAACTGTTCCCTACTCACGCGTTAAGTCTAGAGTCTTTTGTACAGTTTTGTCACAGAATAGCTAAAGGAGGAGATTGTAAGGTTGAATTTAATCAACCATCTTGTTGGCTTTATTCCGTGCCAAATTTGCTTGTATTTTAGCATTTAGTGACCTTGTATTTAGGTGGGATTATTGTAAGGGTAGTGTGTGAGAGAGTGTGAAGAAATATTCCTCAATGTGCAAAGAAGCAGGGACTCACGACTGGAACTCGTGGGTGCAAGTCGCCAAATGTGAGTCACGTGCCAAGCATACGGGAAGCTGAAGCGTTATGCCAGCTGGTGCACTATAGGACAAAAGTCCCAGGCTGGCCAGGCAGTTAACTCGCGGTTGAAACTCGCGACTCAGACCAGTCACGAGGCCAAGCCGCCAACCAGCCCTGTTTGGGAAAAACTATCTCTTTGTATTCCAAACACTCACCACTATATATAGACCCTTATACCCACCAAATGTAGAGAGCTTCTAGAGAGAATTTTGTGAGAGAAACTCTAGAGAAAAACAAGATTGATTTATCTACAATCTTTACCTTAGAGACTCATCAAATTCCTCTACTCTCTTCCTCTCCATTGATACATCATTGAGAGGTTCTTGACTAAATTATTTTCTCACCATACCCATATCAGTGAGAAGGTTCATTTGGTGCTTTTGGGAAGCAGTTAGGAAGGAACCAATGTCTATTGGTTGATGCTATGGTTGATAGTGGAATCTGGTAAGCTAAAGAAGAAATAGGTTTAGCGCAACCTCGTTGGAGCAAGAAGCTTGGAGGGCTTAGGTACACTGGGTAGATTAGGCTTGGAGGGTCTTCTGCTGTTCATGTATCCCAACTACATTCTTTAGTGGATTATTTACCGCTTAGAGGGCGGCAGAGAGGTTTTACGCCAAGGGCTTCGGTTTCCTCTTCGATAACATATCGTGTGTTGTCTGTGTGTTTGCATCTTCCTTTCCTTTATCTTTGCCATTTTTTTACTGCTTTGGATGTGTTTATATTTGACTTAGATTATTTATCAATTCTTTGTGTGGCTTATGTTCATGTTCCGCACATTAATTGTTTGATAGTAAGCTTGAATTGCTATTTTGTAATTTAGGGTCTAAACGTTCAAAGGTGTTTCATACCCATTTTGAACATTCAACAATCTTTCATATTTTTGCAACTCAAACCATATTACAATGTTTGTTTCCACTTCTTTTGTAGTCTCTCTTTCATCTTTCTTTGTTGTGATTTTAAAGAACGTCTTTCCCTGTCATTTTGTTGAATACTCAGTTCTTTGCCAAGTACAACACGAGTATTTTGCAAGAAGAGTTCCTGCATCAAACTAAGAGGTTTGGATAGCCTGATTTTCCCTCTATTTATCTCATAATTTGAATTACATTTTCTCTGTTGATCTGTTTGGTTTTGATTTGGCTCTAAATTGCATATTTTAATTTGCTTTTTTCTTCATTTTTTTTTAATTCAATGAGTTCTTATTTTGTATTCTACTGAACTGTAAAATTGTTATGATTTTTATTTTTTAATTTTTTTATTATATATATATATATATATATATATATTTTGCTATGCTTTTAGGGGCCTACATTTGGTACCTCCACCATATTCATGTATTGGATTGACTTGATATAAAAACCGTTTCACACCACTTAATAGAAGCCCTGAATTACCACATCCTTAAACTAACGGCACCTTCCTTAAAGAAAATTTGACACCCACTCTGTTTCGCTTCTTTTCTGCAGCACCTATACCCAAGGTCAGCATTTTGTTACTTGATGTGTTATACTCTTTATTTTGATGCTTTCTTCTTGATTTGTCATAATCCAATTTTTTTTTGTGGGTGGCATTATGGGGTTTAGCCCTTGAATATGTGTAGTAAAAAACATGTTTGCCGTTCAATAATGGTTGATTTCTCAATGTTGCTGCTTTGAGCATCTGTTATTTGAAAGTAAAAAGTCTAAAACTGTTAGGATTTATGCCCTAAAATCCAATTTATTGGCATGTCATAAATAATTAAATTGTTTAGTTATATGAGACTATTTATAAATGAACTAATGTGACATTATCTTAGTCTATGAGATGCATAGTATGTGATTTATGTGAAAAGTCACAGAAAGATATAAATCACAAGTTCTTTGTAAACTCAGAATTTTAGTTTATAGTCGGTGATGAAATTGGGCATTTCATATGTGAAGACTATAACATATCAACTACAATGATTTGTCTTGATCATGGAAGTGGAGACTTCTAGTTGGTATGTTGAGTTAAGACATATTGAACTGGACCGCTGTGAGATTTATTATTCTCCTAATGACTGTCAAATGAATAATAAATCTCACGACTTTTATTTACATAAACTCTAAGACCTGAGAGAATAATGGACCTGATCATGAGATGTAGGTTGCTTTGATATATCAAGAGTGAGATCTATTAGTTACAATCAAAACCTCAGTATGTTGGGTAGCCACATTTAGTGTTGATGGAACATATATTTTCAAGATGGAATTCATAATCTCTTAACGGAGATATAAAATATTCCCTTGAGATAAGTTTAATGGGTTTGGTTATTCAGAGTGTTGGGCCCAACCACTTTAGTAAGGAGTTACTAAAGTATATTTATGGAATTGGATTTCATAAATATATGAATAATTTAAAGGATTAAACCGGGTACTCAAGAATTAAGATGTAGTAATCTTCAAAGTGGCAGTCACATTTATGACTTTGTATTACTACGAATATTTTAATGAAGGGGTTGTATGTATAATAAAGTCTTGGAATATAATTTATTAATAAGGCCTAGAGTGCAATTATATTCTTATAGTGATATTGAATATAATTAATGATAACTTTGGACTTGTCAAGAGTTGACAGAAAAGCCCAAGGCCCATTGGAGCTAGAGTCTTATTTGTTTCCTTTGGTCTCATCTCAAGCCACAAACTAAAGCCTAATTGGGTAGGCCCAAAAAGCTAACCCAATTAGATAATCAGTCATTATTTAATAAGAGTTATTAAATAAAGAAACAATGAGAATAGTTTTAACGTACGTATGATGAAAAGAAAAGAAATCAGTTTTTCTCCATAAGGAAGAAAAAGAAGAATTTTCTTTGAGTATCTATGTACAAAAGACTGATTGAGAGACCACACATCTTGGGCACAATGTGGAATTGAGATGAAGATTAAAGGTTTTCTCTAGTTTTTGTTTTGAAATTCATTGCATCAAGGTACGCTTCCTTTTCTTTGTTCTAGAATTCATGGTTACATGTTTATCTTTCATGATTGAAGTAGATCCGTATTTGTTGCTTCCGCTGTGTGTTTTGTATGAGATACAAAATCAGATTTTTCTCCAAAAAAACCTCTTTAATGTTTGTGCTAAAAAGTCATGATTTCCATTTGATTGTATATTTGTTTAAAGGAATGTATAATTGTTTTAAAGAATTAATGAATCTTTTTTGGCAGAAAATATGTTTTTGTTTCATTTATTGAATTTCATTAAATAGCCAACATATTGCTTAAAATTATGTCATTGAATATTTAGGGACTATTTACTAGAGATTGTTGTGTGGTGTACACATTAATATTTCAGAGTACCATGTTGTTGTTCGAAGATGCCTCTATTTTTACTTGGCAAGTAAACTGAAATCTTTATTCATTAAGGAAGCATTTTTTTCCTTTTTAACTTGGAAAGTAAACTGAAATCTTAATTGTTTCTACAGAAGTTTTCACCGTGGCATGCCACTTAGTACTTACCACACATAGGATATGTACTCTCACTTTTGCTGATTGGTATAGCTTTGAGTGTTATCTCATGAAGCTAGTGCAACACAGGAGCTGTGATCCAAGCTAATGCAAGAATAACAGTGATGCTAGATGCTGTAATTTAACAGGAGCATAGCTAATGTATGATCTGTTAGTGTAGATTATGTATGCTGCAGCCAATGTGGCATGACCATAAAGCTGAAGCTGCAAAGGGGTATCAAAGATTTGATTGATTACTGATACTTCTTTTAATTTGCTAAAAATTCTACTACACCAATAATATATGGACATCTAATCATGGTTAAAGACCATTTTAAAATCTTTCTGTCATGGTTTGTAACATGTGAAAGCAATTAGTTGGATGGTATGGAATAGTAAATGTGGGTACTAGGAGAGAGAATATGATATTTTTTGTGTGTGTATATATATATATGGCTTGCAGAAGGCGATCCCAGAGTGAGGGATATGCCGAAGATGATTGATGGCTTCACTACCTGTTTGGCAGGTTTCACCAAAAGGTTTGAAAGTCACAACGATTGTACCCAATCCTCTAGGGATATCACCCCAAACGCAAGTGTCGTGTGGGTGAAGAAGGGTACACATGCATAAGCATTACAACATGTCCATGCATTAATACGTCCTATGCTTTGTGACTTTGATTGGTTGTGTGCCTTTTGTTATCGTTCCAACATGTGTTGAAAACTGTGTTTGTTTGCTTTTTGCTTTGAATGTTTTTACATTTTTTTTATCAATCTTTACTTGCTTTTGTGTCAAAAATCCAAAAACACATAATGAATAGAAAATCCAAAAAGTTTGATCAACATTATTGTGTATTGTCACTTGCATGTTTTGCCTTGTACCTTTATGCTAATGGGTTTGTGCATTTACGAGCGTAGCTTGTTCTTTATGCACTCATATCATTGTGGTTAAAATCTTGAAATCTATGTGACTGTTGTAAATAGATCTTCAAACTTGTCATGAATGATGAGTCAATGGTTTTGTTGATCTTGAAACTTGCATAGACTTGTGCCTATATATCTTCCCATTCTTTTATTTATTTATTTATTTTTTTGCTTAAAGAGCTCAACAAATGTAAATCTCAAAATGAAAAGAGATAATGAGTTGCAAAAGTCATCGCACATATTAGTATTTGACTAGGAAAAATGGAAAGTAACTTAAAATAAAATGTATGATGCCCAAAAAGCCAAAGGCTTGCTCATCAATTTGAAATATCAAAAATTTCAGGCATCAATCTCAAAATGAGATGTATTGATTCAAAAAGATCAACTGATATGATGTATATGGAGCCAAATGAAAAGTTTCGAAGTCATGTTATCAAGTTTTGTGGGAGGTCATATATGCATATTTCTATAATTGAGATAGGTCACTTTTCCTCATGCTAATTGTGTATGTCTTGGTTGAATTGATCATTGAAGCTTCATATTAAACTAAGGACTATCTCATCATTGGTACCCACACACATCACACATGTCTATGTTCAATAAATGCCTTATTTATTTGTGTGATTGTACTTGTTTAAATATGTTGCACATGCTCAATTATATGTTGATCAAACACAAAAATTTTTTTTTTTAGTGTTTTAATTTTTTTTGGAAAGTATTTTTGTTTTGAACAATTTAAAAAATTTTCAAAAATTGTGCAACCCTATTTTGGCAAATTGCCTCACGGGTAAGCTAGTCGCATGCCCCAGTCGCGAGCTTACTTAGAAGGTTTTCGTGACTCTCTAGTGGGTCATAGTCCCAGTCGCGAAAAAGACTAAGAAAAATTTCAAAAGTCTAGGTTTTTGGAATTCTTGCGACTCATTTTGGTGACTTGTTCGTGAGTGGAAGCTCCAGTCGCGAGGGTTACACAGAAAGTTTGGCGACTCCTGTCGTGACTTACTCGCGGGTAGAACTTCCAGTCACGAAAAAAACTTAGACAATTTTTCAAAAATTTTGTCTTAAAGGTTTCTAGCGACTTGCATGGGCGACTTGTTTGCAACTCAATACAGTCGCGAAAATCTCGTGTTTTGCATTTTGAGGGTTATTTTTAAGGTAGTTTTCAAAAACATTTTTCCCTCATGCATCATTATCATTGTTCCTACCTTCATCTCTTGCTCTCGTTTCTCTTTTTCCCTTCGTCTATTCATGTCAAAAAGGGGGAGAGTATACTCTAGAGTAGTATACCGGAGTTTAGTCATTTCTATATGACTGTTTTGGTGTATGATTAAGTTGCTCACATGTTTCACATCAGGTTTACTTATTCAAAATTTACTTGTTACATTATACTTGTCCTTTTTGTAAGGTTGAATTTAATCAACCATCTTATTGGCTTTATTTCGTGACCAATTTGCTTGTAATTTAGCACTTAGTAACCCTGTATTTAGGTGGAAAAATTGTAAGGGTAGTGTGTGAGAGGATGTGAAGAAAAGCTCAAGAGTGTGCAAGAAAAACAGAGTCTCGCGACTAGATCTCGCGGGTGAGTCGCGTCTTGCAAGTCGCCAAATGTTCGCACACGTGCCAAGCATGCCAGAAGCTAAAGAGTCGCACCAGCTGTCGCAATACAGGATAAAATTCCCAGGCTGGCCAGGCCATTATGTCGCGGCCTGAACTCACGACTTAACCTAGTCGCGAGGTCAAGGCGCCAAAAGGCCCTATTTGGCAAAAACTAACGTTTTGCATCCCCTTCTTACCTTACTATATATACACCCTTATACCCACCATATTGAGAGAGCTTCCAGAGAGAATTTTGTGAGAGAAACCCTAGAGAAATACAAGATTGATTCATCCACAATCTTAACCTTAGAGACTCTACAAATTCCTCTACTCTCTTCCTTTCCATTGTTATACCCTTGAGAGGCCTTTAGCCAAATCCTTATCTCACCACACCCACGTTTGTGAGAAGGTCTATTTGGTACTGTTGGGAAGCAGTTAAGAAGGAACCAATTTACATTGGTTGATGCTATGGTCTAGTAGCGGAATCCGGTAAGCTAGAAAAGAAAAAGGTTAGGCGCAACCTCGTTGGAGCAAGAAGCTTAGAGGGCTTAGGTACCTGGGTAAATTAGGCTTGAAGGGTCTATTGATGTTCATGTATCCCAACTACATTTTCTAGTGATTATTTGACCGCTTGGAGGGCGGTGGAGAGGTTTTACGTCGAAAGCTTCAGTTTCCTCTTTGATAACACATCGTGTGTTGTCCGAGTGTTTGCATCTTCCTTCCTTTATCTTTGCCTTATATTTACTGTTGTGGATGTGTTTATATTTGGCTTAGATTGTTATCAATTTTGTTATTAGCTTGTTATCATATTCCGCACATTAATTGTTTGATATAAAGCTTGAATTGGTTTTTGTGTATTTGGGGTCTAAACGTTCAAGGATGTTGTATACCCATTTTGAACTTTCACTTTTATTACTTGCTTTACCTTGAGGGTCTAATGTGTTTTGTGCAAATGTTTCAAGTTACAGTTATATATGTTCCAAGTTCATCATAGCTCCTATGATTCATGATAGGGGGAATGACATGATAGGGCAAGAAAGAGAGAAAGAGTTTTTTGTTATATTAACTATGTTTTTGCTTTAGCCATAGTTTATGTTTATGCTTAGCTATTTAAACTATATGTATTTGTACCCATGCTTTGTAGCTTAGTACTTGCTGTTAATGTTATGCATTTCTTTAAGTACATCGCTCTTGTGCCCTTGTTGGATTTTATATCCTTGATATAATTACCTTGTGTTGTTGTATTGGTTGAGTGTTGGACATGCAAATGATACTTTGCATTGAGCTTATTAGCTTGCATGTCCGGATGTTCATTCCTTATGTGAATGTTCATTGTGGTCACTATTTATAGTGATTATTCATGTTTTGGTCAAGCCGTGCTTTATTGCTTCAATCCTTTTTGCTTGATTGCATTGTGCTTACTTCATATGCATTTCAAGTTTTCTGCTTTCAATGATCGTATTGTGTTGTTGTTTTCAGGAAATACTTGTTCGTATGGTTCAAGAGCTTCACAGATTCTAAAGATAGTTATGAGTGAGTTTTGTTTAACTGTTCCCAAATCATATGTTAAGTCTAGAGTTTGCTTTAGGGTTTGTCACGGAATGGCCAAAGGGGGGGGATTGTAAGGTTGAATTTATTCAGTCATTTTGCTGGCTTTATTCCATGCCAAATTTACTTGTAATTCAGCATTTAGAAACCTTGTATTTAGGTTAGAATCATGTAAGGATAGTGTGTGAGAGAGTGTGAAGAAAAGCTCAATAGTGTGCACTCAAGAAAGGCCTCACGATTGGTGAGTCGCCAAAGGTGGCACACGTGTGAAGCATGCAGGGGAGCTAAAAAGTCACGCCAACTATTGCACTACAGGATAAAACCTCCAGCTGGCCAGGCTATTAGCTCGCAACTTGTTCTAGTCACGAGCTCAAGTTGCCAAAATATTCTATTTGTTACAAAACTGGCTCTTCACATTCCATACACACCCTACTATAAATACCCTTATACCCACATATTTTATAGAGCTTCCAGAGAGAATTTTGAGAGAAAAACCCTAGAGAAAAACAAGATTGACTCATCCACAATCTTTATCCTTTGATTCTCCAAATTCCTCTACTCCCACCCTCTCCATTAATACATTCTTGAGAGGTACATTAGCCCAATCCTTATCTTACCATACATGTATCTGTGAAAAGGCTTTTTGGTGCTTGGGAAGCAATTAGGAAGGGACCAATTCATTTTGGTTGATGCAATGGGTGATTGCGGGATTCGGTAAGCTAAAGAAGACAAGGTTTGGCGTAACCCTATTGGAGGGCTTAGGTGCACTGGGTAGATTAGGCTTTGAGGGTCTTTTGCTATTCATGTATCCCAACTTTATTCTCTAGTGGATTATTGACTGCTTGGAGGGCGGCAGAGAGGTTTTACGCCTAAGATTTCGGTTTCCTCTTCAATAACACATAGATGTATTGTCTTTGTGTTTGCATCTCTTTTCCCTTAATCTTTGCCTTTTAATTACTACTGTGGTTCTGATTAATTATGGTTTAGATTGTTTTACCAATTTTGTTTTAGCTTATTTTCATATTCCGCACATATATTGTTTGATAATAAGCTAGTATTGGTAATTTGTAAATTGGGGGTCTAAACGTTCATAGGTGTTTTACACACATATTGAATATTCAATAAACGTGGTATTAATTAGTAGTGTTTCATAAGTAATAATAATCTTTAAAGTTTGCAAAATGAACCAATTTGATTGCCATGCCAATCAAGACACTAATGTGTCATGAATTTGGCATATTAGCAACAAAATTTTGGAATTTATGATTAATTCACTTAGCAACAAAACATTGCGACCTTTTCCTTTTTTTATATTTATATTTTTAAATTATTGAAGGAATATCTTTTAAGGACCTTTCCCAACAAACAGATTGAGCATATCTTTCATAAAACCAATTGCTTTGTGGACATTTGTAAAAATAATACATATAAAAAAGATAAAGAGAGAGAAATCTTAAGATTTAAAAAATATTCAACCCATGATGATAAATTAGTTTTAAATTCTGATTTTGGTTTTAAAATTTTGAGTGCTATTTTAAAATTTTAATTTTAAAATTTCTAATTTCTAATACATTAGCTACATATTTAATTAAATTTGTGGGGCCCCAAATATTTAACAATTCTGGTCCACTCCATATCCAGCCCAAGGCCCGCGCCGAGGAGTATATAGAGGCCAAGAATGCCCACCTCCTCGGCCTACCGACGTTGATAGAGGGAAAATATCACTCACCTATTAAATATACACAACTAACACTCTGGCCGCTTTAATGGTGAAGTGACCAGCAAATCCAGATGCCTTGGTCACTTCAACTAATAGAAGGCCTGCAAAGGCGACTGAGAACTAACAGAAAGCCTGCAAAGGCAGATGATGGGACAAACCCATAGACACAGAGTTCGGATAACCGACAAGTGGACGGCGGTGGATTAACCAAATGAGAATATATAACAAATGGAACCCCTAAAAGGAAGGGGGGGAGGGCATTCAAGAATAACCCTTATGTTGATCAGTTCTAAGAAAAAAAAAGGTTCTCGGACCGAGCCGAGGACGAGCACACTTCACAAATACTTAACCGAAATCATCACAAAGATCCTCAAAAATACTAAACCAAAATCGTTATAAAGATCCTCATAAACATTTAACCAAGGTCATTGCAATTATCCTCAAAAACACTTAGTCAAATTCCTTTGTTATTATTCCTATGAATTTCATATCACCCATTGCTTGCCTTGTTAGTGCCTAGCCCTTCTACCCACCCTCTACAAATTTTATTGTTTAGGGTCCATTACAAATTGAGCCCCTACAAAATTTGTTTAACTAAAAACTTTTGTAAGGTTGAATTTATTCAATCATTTTGTTGGCTTTATTCCATGTCAAATTTGCTTGTAATTCAGCATTTAGAAACTCTGTATTTAGGTGGGGATCATGTAAGGGTAGTGTGTGAGAGAGTGTGAAGAAAAGCTCAAGACTGTGCACTCAAGAAGAGCCTCGCGACTGGATCTCGCAACTGGCTCGCAACTGGATCTCACGACTGGATCGCAATTGGTGAGTCGCTAAAGGTGGCACACATGTGAAGCATGTAGGGCGAGCTGAAGGGTTACACCAGTTGTTGCACTACAAGACAAAACCCCCAGTCTGGCCATGCAGTTAGCTTGTGACTCAAACTCACGACACGTTACAGTAGCGAGCTCGAGTCGCCAAAATGCTCTGTTTGGTTGTAACTGACTCTTCGCTTTCCTCATACACCCTACTATAAATACCCTTATACCCACAAAATGTTGAAAGCTTCCAAAGAGAATTTTGAGAGAGAAACTCTATAGAAAAACAAGATTGACTCATCCAAATTCTCCAAATTCTTCTACTCTTACCCTCTCCATTGACATATCCTTGAGAGGTACATTAGCCAAATCCTTATCTCACTATACCTATATCTGTGAGAAGGTTTTTTGGTCTTGGGAAGCAGTTTAGAAGGGACCAATTTATTTTGGTTGATGCAATGGGCGATTGCGGGATCCGGTAAGCTAAAGAAGACAAGGTTCGGCGTAACCCTGTTGGGGCAAGAAGCTTGGAGGGTTTAGGTGCACTGGGTAAGTTAGGCTTGGAGGGTTTTCTGCTTTTAATGTATCCCAACTTTATTCTCTAGTAAATTATTGACCACTTGGAGGGCGGCGCAGAGGTTTTTCGCCGAGAACTTCGATTTCCTCTTCGATAACACATTGCTGTGTTGTCTTTGTATTTGCATCTCTCTTCTCTTAATCTTTGCCTTTTAATTACTGCTGTGGTTATGATTAATTTTGGTTTAGATTGTTTTACCAATTCTATTTTAGCTTATTTTCATATTCCGCACATACATTGTTTGATTATAAGCTTGTGTTGGTAATTTGTGATTTGGGAGTCTAAATGTTCATAAGTATTTTACACACTATTTGAACTTTCAACTTTTAATATAAAATATTCACATAAAATATTTATCTTAAATTATTTGAATATATTTACTTTCTCATAGACTAATTATTTTTTATGAGTAGACATTTATCTTTGAGCTACAAAGATAGGATAGCAACAAATTGGTAATTGACTTAAAAATTCACATCCTAAATTATATTAGAAAATTGTTAGATTTAACAAATGGCTTGGACAATTAGGAAGCATATCGATGGAGCTAAATATATGTGTGTGTTACAATGAGAGAATACTATGTATATTGATTGTGTTCGTAACCAGATTGTGTTTTTAGTATTTTTAAAGTTAAGTAGCCACATGACAGAATCTTAAGAAGGGAACCTAAGAGTCAGCACTTAAGGTACTGTACATAAGTTTTGTCCATAGTTAAAAATGTCCTTTTTTAAACAATGTTTCTGTTTAAAATAATATTGTTTGATGGTTATAAATTATATTTCGTCTTCTTATGAACAATTCTTGCATTGTATGACCAGCTAAGTTATGTCTGTCTTCTAGAAGAACACCTACACATTAACATCATTATTTGAAAAACTAACCATCCACCCCCTTCCCTATTTTACCATCATAAAATGATCCCGCGCATTGCGCGAGTTAAACACTAGTATATATAAAATGAAAAAATATTATATATTTTATACATACATACATACATATATATATATATATATATAATTGTGATTGTTTTTAAATGTACCTGTGCATATGCACAGGATTACACACATGTATTATATTAAAGTGAAAGGAGAGAGAAATTCAATTAAGAATCCCAATTAGATTCTAATTGAACTGCAATTTTGTGCCAAGTGTCCTTTTAAGTGCCCAATAAATTGTTACCAAGTGTCCCTATATTTTAAATTAGTTTCAATATATGACAAGTGTCATTCTATCTCTCATTCTGCACCTAGTGTCTTTGCATGTAGATTCAATGAATCAAAACTTAAAAAATATAAAAACTCAATTAAAAACTTATTATACTTTTATGTAAAATTTTAAATATGTAATACTTCCAAACTATTTAAAATAATTTAAAATTTATCTAAAACTACTTTAACTCATTTTATTTAGATCACATTTGAAGCCACTTGTACCCTATTTAAAATTAATATAGACTTTCTTACAAAAACTTGTTATTAGTCAAAATATTAAGTTAAGAAGTAATCATGTTCTTCTAATTGGTTGTTATTGAATGTTCAAATAGCGTGTAAAACACTATATACTTTTAGACCCCTATTTACAAAAATATCAATTCAAGCTTAATGTCAAACAATATATGTGCGGAAAATGAACATAAGCTAATAACAAAATTGATAAAAAATATAAACCAATTAAAATCGCAACCACAGTAGAAATTAAATGGCAAAGATTAAGGGAAAATAGATGCAAATACAAGGACAACATAGCGATGTGTTATCGAAGAGGAAATCGAAACCCTCGGCGTAAAACCTCTCTGCCGCCCTCCAAGCGGTCAATAATCCACTAGAAAATGTAGTTGGGTTACATGAACAGCAATAGACCCTCCAAGCCTAATCTACCCAGTGTACCTAAGCCCTCTAAGCTTCTTGCTCCAACGAGGTTGCACCGAACCTTTGTCTCACCATCTCCATTAACATATCCTTGAGAGGTACATTAGCCAAATCCTTATCTCACTATACCTATATCTGTGAGAAGGTTTTTTGGTGCTTGGGAAGCAGTTTAGAAGGGACCAATTTATTTTGGTTGATGCAATGGGCGATTGCGGGATCCAGTAAGCTAAAGAAGACAAGGTTCGGCGTAACCCTGTTGGGGCAAGAAGCTTGGAGGGTTTAGGTGCACTGGGTAAATTAGGCTTGGAGGGTCTTCTGATTTTCATGTATCCCAACTTTATTCTCTAGTAAATTATTAACTGCTTGGAGGGCGGCGGAGAGGTTTTTCGCCGAGGACTTCGATTTCCTCTTCGATAACACATCGCTGTGTTGTCTTTGTATTTGCATCTCTCTTCTCTTAATCTTTGCCTTTTAATTACTGCTGTGGTTATGATTAATTTTGGTTTAGATTGTTTTACCAATTTTATTTTAGCTTATTTTCATATTCCGCACATACATAGTGATCATAATGCTCATTCACACACGGAATGAACATCCGGACATGCAAGCTAATAAGCTTAATGCAAAGTATTAATTGCATGTCCAACACTCAACCAATGCAACAACTCAAGGTAATTGCATTAAGGATATAAAATCCAACAAAGGGCACAAGAGTGATGTACTTAAAGAAAATGCATAACATTTAACAACAAGTACTAGGCTACAAAGCATGGGTACATAAACCTAAAATCCAACAAAAGCAAAAGTACAAAACAAAACTAAATAACAACAAAAACATATAAAGCACAATACCACAAGAGTTTTAAATCAAAAATATATAAACCACAGTACCACAAGAGTTTTAAAAGAACTAAGATAACCATGAGTTTAAAACAGGAAGTTAACCAAAGTGTTTAACAAAGTATGTAGCAAACCCATCATTAAGACATTATCCAAAACATAATACTAGAACACATAAACCCATAATAAAATAAACACTGAGATAAAGTTTTTATGGCAATCTCCCCCTTAAATTGGCACTCCCCCTCAAGAGCTACTCGCAAAAATCTCCCCCTTTTTGACTAGAATGGCCAAAGGGTCACTGCTGAGTGGAAAAGCTATCAAACTTTGCTGGGAGGATGTTCATATGATCTTAAAGTGTAGCTAGCCTGTCAGATTGTTCATTCTGGACATCTTTGAGCCCATCAATCCTCTCAAGGATGATCTGGAATGCATCTGAAGGTACAGCTGATAAGGATGAAGCTCTGCCCCTCTTGCCACAGCTTATTGAGCATGAGGGTTCTCCTGCAGCCTCTGTCTCAGTGTCCATGGGTTCACCTTCATCTTGGTCACCCTCCTCTTCATCACCCCAAAGACGAACTCTTATCCTTGTAATGGTTAGCTTGTTAATGGCTAAGGGAGTAGACCTGAGACTGATATCTTGAGGAATTGCCACACCTTTTGCTCTAAAAAGTCTCATAAGTAGGCTAGGGAAAATCAGCTTAGCCCTGGAGGTTGTCCTGGTCTCATCAACAATTGTGTGGAAAATATGAGCATTAATGTCTATGTAAGTGTTCTCCTTGAGCTCCATGAGGAAGATACCTCTAGCATTGTTGATGGTGGTCAGCTTCCTCACTGGGTACAGATTGAACATCATGATCATTGTAAGACACCTCATGTCAGCTGGGAAGGCAGTAGTGTTAAGGCATTTCCCTTCTCGAACTCCACCAATACGAGATTGGACAGTTTCAATCGATAGCATCCTGTCCTTGTAATGGGTGAAGTCATGGTCATCCAAATCTTCAAACCCCAGCACCTCATCTATCTCATCTACATCTATGGTGAATTCATGTCCCCTTATCCAACAGTTGATCTCATGCTCTCTTAACACATCATTAACATAAAACTCCCTGATCAGAGGCTCGCACACTCCAAGCTGGTCACTCAACAACTTATCCCAACCTCTGCCCTGAAAACAACTTGGTATGAAAGTGTCCTTTAAATCCACCAAGTCTACAAATCTTTCTTGAATAATGGTAGCCTTCATGTAGAACCGAATGTATCTCTCAAAATGTTGAGGAGACCTGAACTTTGTATTGTCCATCTTCAACCTTTTGTCACCCTTTTTGGCTATAGTTTTCTTCTTTGTAGGAGTCATCTGCAAAACCATAGCAGCAAAGCCCACGAAAATAGAGCACAATAGATGGAAACACAAACATTAGTTACAGGTTAGTAATACTGAAAAGTGTTAGGATTAATGCCCTTAAATCCTATTGTATGATGCTATATATGATATTATGTATGACATTATGTATGACATGATGTATGACTTAATATTGTAATTAGTAAAGTTGTTTTATTATTATTTGAAATAATGGTAGCATGAATATTCAGACATTATCACAGAGTCCATGAGATGCATAGTATGCGATTTATGTGAAAAGTCACAGAAGATATAAATCACAAGTTCTTTGTAAACTCAGAATTTAGTTCGTAGTCGATGATGAAATTGGGCGTTTCATCTGCGAAGACTATAACATATTAACTAAGATGATTTATCTTGATCATGGAAGTGGTGACTTCTAGTTAATATGTTGATATATTTTAAGAATTAAAACATATTGAACTGGACCGCTATGAGATTTATTATTCTCCTAATGACTGTCAATGGAATAATAAATCTCACGACTTATATATTTACATAAACTCTTAATCCTGAGAGAATAATGGACCTAATCATGAAGTGTAGGTTATTTTGATATATCAGGAGTGAAATCTAAAGTAACGGTTAAAATCTCAGTATGTTGGGCAACCACATTTAGTATTGATGGAACATATATTCTCAAGATGGAATTCATAGTCTCTTAACGGAGATTCAAAATATTCCCTTGAGATAAGTTTAATGGGTTTGTTATTAAGAATGTTAGGCCTAACTACTTTAGTGAATAGTTACTAAAGTATATATTTATGAAGTTGGATTTCATAAATATATGATGAATAACTTAACGGATTAAACCGGGTACTCAAGGATTAAGATGTAGTAATTTACAAAGTGGCAGTCTACATTCATGACTTTGTATTACTATAAATATTTTATGAAGGGATTGCATGTATAATAAAGTCTTAAGATATAATTTATTAATAAGGCCTAGAGTGTAATTATATTTATATAGTGGCATTAAATATAATTAATGATAATTTTAGACTTGTCAAGAGTTGACAAAAAAGCCCAAGGTCCATTGGAGCTAGTGTCTTATTGGTTCCTTTTGGTCCCACTCTAAGCCACACACTAAAGCTCAATTGGAAAGGCCCAATAGGCCAGCCCAATTAGATAATCAGTTAGTTATAAAGGGAGAAACATACAGAATTTTTTCATAAGTGAAAAGAAAAAGAGAGATATCATTGTGAAGTGGTGTGTATGTGTGAGTGAAGCCACTCGATTATTCTCCCTTGGAAACTAATTGAGAGACCACACTTCTTGGGCGTAAAGTGGAATTAGAGTGAAAATTAAAAGTGATCTCAAATACTTCTAATTTTTTGTTTTGAATTTCACCACACCAAGGTACGCTATCTTGTTCTTAAATTCTAAATTTACATAGTGCATGTTATCAATCATGAATGAAATAGATCTATGTTTGTTACTTTTGCTGTGTGTTTTGTATGAGATACAAAATCAGATTTACCAACAAAAAGAACATAGACTTATACCAACATTTAGTTCATACACAGTACAAAAACACTCATGGAATGAGAAAACTCAAATCAGAATAGTACAGAACAGTTTATCATCAATTTTTTAGGGATAACACATTTTGACTGTGAGCACAGAACCCATCATGAACAACTTAGGGTACACATCCAAACACACACACCAACATGCAATAATCAACCATTATGAATCAACCACACTCACAAACAGTGCATATCACAGTAAACCCACAAAAATAGGAATATGTGTATGAAACATATCTTAATGGGTATGAGATGCTCAAACTAGCACAGAACGTTAAACCAACTCAAAACAGAAACTCAATCAAGATAACAATACTATCCATTATCCTAAAATTGAGATCAACAGAACCCAAACACCTAATCACAACAAAATAGACAAACTCCATGTTCGAACATCATAAATCTCAAACTCTAATAACAACTCAAAAATCCAAGAAAGCAGGGCCATAAACATGAAATACTTAGCAAAACTGAGAAAACCCATATATTTTCTTAAAAATTGAAATAGAAATGATGAACAACAATGGAAGTTTTTGTCTGAAACATGGTGGGTTTGAGAGAGGGATAAACGGGGAAGACACTGAACAGTCAAAAATGTTCAAGGGAAAATTGAAAAGTTTTAAAAATTTCCCTTAAAACGTAAAACATGCGTTTTTTGCGACTGAGTCAAGTCGCGTGCAAGTCGCCAGGGCCAACCGCTAGAAAACTTAAAAACAAAATTTTTTTTAAAAAAATTCCAAGTGTTTTTCGCGACTGGAAGGTCTACCCGTGAGAAAGTTGCGAGGTAAGCCGCGAAAATCTCTATGTACCCCTCGCAATTGGGCCTTCCACCCGTGAACAAGTCGCCACACTGAGCTGCGAGAAACATAAAATCCCAAATTTTGGAAAATATACTAAGTATTTTTTGTAACTTGGAAATTGACCTGCTAGTGAGTTGCAAAAAATCTCTATGTGAGCTTGCAACTGGGGGCATGCAACTGGACTAACCCGCGACTGAGTTGCCAGAACATGGCAACACTGTTTTTTGAAATTTTGACAATTTTTGTAACAACAAAATACTTTCCAAAAACAACTAAAACACAAAAATATTTTTGTGTTTGATCAACAAAGATTGAGCATGTGAAAACACATTTAATCAAGTACAATCACACAAATGAATATGGCATTCATTGATCGTAGACATGTGTGATGTGTGTGGGTATCAAAAATGAGATAGTCCTTAGTTAGATTTGAAGCTTCAATGAATGACCCGCATACACAACTAGCACTAGATAGAGTGACCCATCTCAATTATAGAAATATGCATATATGACATCCTACAAAAACTTAATAACATAACTTCGAAGCCTTTCATTTGGTTTCATATACATCATATCATTCTATATTTTTGAATGAATACATCTCATTGTGAGATCGATGACTGAAATTTTTTATATTTCAATTTGATGAGTTAGCCTTTGGCTTTTTGGGCATCATACATTTTATTTTTGGTCGCTTTCTCTTTTTCCTAGTCAAATACTAGTATGTGCGACAGGCTTTTACAGCTCAATATCTCTTTTCATTTGGAGATTTACATTTGGTGAGCTCTTTAAGCAAAAACAATAAAATAAAGAGTGGGAAGATATATAGGCACAAGTCTATGCATGTCTCAAGATCAATAAAACCATTCACTAATCATTCATAACAAGGTTGAAGATCTATTTACGACAGTCACATAGATTTCAAGATTTCTCCCACAATGATATGAGTACAAAGGGAACAAGCAAAGCTATTAGATGCACAAAGCTATTAGTACAAAGGTACAAGGCAAAACATGCTTTGAGACAAAACTCAACAATGTCGATCAAGCTTTTTAGATTTTCTACTTTTTATGTGGTTTTTGGATTTTTGACACAAAAGCAAGAAAAAGATTGATAAAAAAAACAATGTAAAAACATTTAAAAACAAATAGACAAACAAACAATTTTCAACACAAACTAGCAAAAAGCACACAACCAAGCATAGTCACAAAACATAGGAAGTATTAATGCATGGACATGTTGTAATGCTTATGCATGAGTACCCTTCTTCACCCACATGTCACGTGTGTTTGGGGTGATATCCCTATAGGATTGGGTACAAGTGTTAGGACTTTCAAACCTTTTAGTGAAGCTTTCCTAGCAGGTGGTGAATGCACCAATCATCTTTATCACATCCATCATTCCGAGATCACCATCTGGACCTCTTGATTGCTCAACAGCCCAAGTCCTGTTGTCATTTCTTGGTTCTCTTGATCTCTGATCACTCACATTCTTCAACGCTCTAATCTTATGACAATTTGGTCTGGTGTGTCCTTAAAGTCCACAATGATGGCAAAAGTGGTTTGTTCTCGGACCTCTTTTTGATCTTAGAAGTGATTTCCCTCTAGCTTCAAGTTTGACCACTGATTGGTTATGGAGCTTATTTAACACCTGTTGATCAAACACATTCTTCTTCTTTTCATCCTCCACTTTGTTAGGGGTAGAGGCAAGCACTACTAGTTCTTTGGCTTACACAAACTTTACTTCCTTTGTAATTTTGACAGCTAAACTACTTTCTTCAGTATAACCTAACCCGGATTTTTCTAAGAAATGTTTTTGAGAGTAAATGACATCATCTAGCTTCTTGGTGGAGACCTTCTCTACCTTGGCATTTGCTTGAACCACCTCAAGCTCAAGGAATCTAATTTTTAAGTAAGCTTCTGACAACTCTCCATTCAGGTTCTCTATCTCACACTTGGCCTCCTTATGTCGCACTAGGAGACTTCTATAGTCCTCATCTGCCTTCTTCGTCTTTTTTATGGCTGACTTGGCCACACGTGCATATTCTCCTGATTTCTCAAGGAGTGAATTGTAGTTTTCTTGAAGACCCTCTATTCTCTCATCTTCTTCACCATCCGATTCTTCTACAATTCCCATTGATTCCTCATCACTATGCTCCCCAAGCTCTTGTACAAGCAAATTCAAGTCTTCCGAAGACTCAACATGAGCAATAGTCATAAAAGCGGAGTAATTCCCTTTTCCATCACAGCTTTCCTCAGAATCAGAATTGGATGAATTCGAGTCACTAAGAGTTGTGGCATATGCCTTGCCCTTTAATTTTAAATAATTGGGACACTCTTTCTTGATATGTTCGTGTCCATTGCATTCGAAACAAGTGATTCCTTTAGAAGATTGGGATTCCCTTCCATCTTTCCTTTTGAATTCATTTTTCTCCTTCCCGAAACTTTGGAATTTCCCTTTATCACCAAATTTTCCATTGTTCTTGAATTTCAAGAACTTTTATAAATTCTTCACAAGATATGCCACATCTTTATCGATAACATCCTCATCCGATGAGTTATGAACTTCCACCCTTTCATTAATTGTCTTAAGAGCAAAAGATTTGATCTTCCTTTGTGTGGGCAACGACGGTTCATAAGTCTGAAGTGAGCTAATCAATTCTTGGACTTTGATATCATGAAGTTCCTTACTCTCTTCAATTGCTGTCACCTTGGAACGGAAACTTTCTGGCAATGACCGAAGGATCATCCTCACTATCTTAGAATCATCCATTTTCTCCCCAAAATTGAACTTGCCGACGACCACCTCATTCAACTTGCTATAGAAAGAGTCAAAGGACTCGTCCTCACTCATTTTGAGCACCTCAAACCGGGTGGTTAGCATCTACAATTTAGTGTCTTTTACTTTCTTCATTCCTTCATAAGTGGTCTCCAATATCTACCATGGCTCCTTGGCAACATGATGTGTGAAATCCTGTGAAACTCATCTGGAGAAACATCATAGAAAATAGCATTCAAAGCTTTACTATTAGCATTAGCTGCCACAAGAGCTGCTTTATCCCAAGTGGATTTAGCGGCCTCCGGCCTTGTCCATCCTACTTCTACCGCATCCCAAACAATATCATCAATAAAACACAAGAATGCCCTCATCCGGACTTTCCAAAAAGCATAGTTATTACCATCAAAATATGGTGGAACATTTAAAGATTGAGATCGGTCCATCTTAATACGGGGTCAAGGATTGCACTAAGGTGTTTAAACCACAAAGAGTGCACCTACTCTGATACCAATTGAATGTTCAAATAGTGTGTAGAACAGTATGAACGTTTAGACCCCTAATTACAAAAATATCAATTCAAGCTTAATGTCAAACAATATATGTGCGGAAAATGAACATAAGCAAATAATAGAATTGAAAAACAATCTAAACCAATTAAAATCATATCCACAGCAGAAATTAAATGGCAAAGATTAAGGGAAGAGAGATGCAAACACAAGGACAACACAACAATGTGTTATCGAAGAGGAAACCGAAGCCCTTGGCGTAAAATCTCTCCGCCGCCCTCCAAGCGGTCAATAATCCACTAGAAAATGTATTTGGGATACATGAACAGTAATAGACTCTCCAAGACTAATCTACCTAGTGTACCTAAGCCCAACAAGCTTCTTGCTCCAGCCTTTGTCTTTTCTAGCTTACCGGGTTCCACTATAGCCCATAGCATCAACCAATATCAATTGGTCCCTTCCTAACTACTTCCCAAAGCATCAAAAAGCCTTCTCATAAATGTGAGTATGGTGAGAAAAGGATTTGGCTAATGAACCTCTCAATGATGTAACAATGGAGATGATGAGAGTAGAGGAATTTGAAGAGTCTTTGTGTAAAGATTGTGGATGAGTCAATCTTGTTTTTCTCTAGGGTTTATCTCTGAAAATTCTCTCTGAAAGCTCTCTACATTTCGTGAGTATAATGGTCTATATATACTGGTGTGTGTTTAGAATGCGAAGAGTCATTTTTCCAAAACAGAGCTGGCTAGCGACTTGGCCTCGTGACTTGACTGAGTCGCGAGTTCAAGCCGCGAGCTAACTGAATGGCTAGTTTGGACTTTTTGTCTTAAAGTGCTACAGCTGGAATGACAATTCAGCTTCTCTGCATGCTTTGCTCGTGAGCAACTTCTGGCGGCTTACCAGTTGCATGCCACCCGCAAGATCCAGTCGCAAGTCCCTGCTTCACTGCACAGTCTTGAGCATTTCTTCACACTTTCTCACACACTACCCTTACATGATTCCCACCTAAATACGGGGTTTCTAAATGCTGAATTACAAGCAAGTTTGGCATGGAATAAAGCCAACAAGATGGTTGATTAAATTCAACCTTAAAGTTATCTTATTTGAAAAATACACAAAAGAAATAAATTGATTACATCACATATTTACAATAAAAAAAAAAAAAGAAAAGTTAAAAGGCAATAAAATATATATATATATATATATATTTCTAAAATATAATGCAAACAAGAATAAACAATTTGCACATTTTATCAAATAATATTTTTACAATGCTTGTATGACAAAATTTTAAAATGAACATCGATAGTATTTAATTTATGTATTGAATTTTCAAAATGGGTATGAAACACCCTTGAACGTTTAGACCCCAATTAACAAATTATCAATTCAAGCTCATTATCAAACAATTAATGTGCGGAACATGAACATAAGCCAAATACAGAATTGATAAACAATCTAAGCCAAATATAAACGCATTCACAACAGTAAATATAAGGCAGAGATAAAAGGAAGAAAGATGCAAACACATGGACAACACACGATGTGTTATCGAAGAGGAAACCGAAGCCCTCAATGTTAAACCTCTCCGCCGCCCTCCAAGCGGTAAATAATTCACTAAAGAATGTAGTTGGGATACATGAACAATAGAAGACCCTCCAAGCCTAATCTACCTAAGCCCTCCAAGCTTCTTGCTCCAAAGAGATTACGCCGAACCTATTTCTTCTTTAGCTTCTCGGATTCCGCTACTAGACCATAACATCAACCAATGTGAATTGCTTCCTGCCTAACTGCTTCCCAAACAATACCAAATAAACTTTCTCACAGATATGTGTATGGTGAGAAAAGGATTTGGCTAAAGCCCTCTCAAGAATATAAGAATGGAGGGGAAGAGAGTAAAGGAATTTGAAGAGTCTCTAAGGTAAAGATTGTGGATGAATCAATCTTATTTTTCTCTAGGGTTTCTCTCACAAAATTCTCTCTGGAAGCTCTTTACATTTGGTGGGTATAAGGGTCTATATATAGTGGGGTGAGAAAGGAATGCGAAGAGTTAGTTTTTCCCAAACAGGGCTGGTTGGCGGCTTGGCCTCGCGACTGGTCTAAGTCACGAGTTCCAGCCGCAAAGTAACGACTTAGCCAGCCTGGGTATTTTGTCCTGTAGTGCACCAGTTGGCAAAATGCTTCAGCTTCCCGCATGCTTGGCACGTGACTCTCATCTGGCAGCTTGCACCCGTGAGTTCCAGTCGCAAGTCCTTGCATCTTTGTGCATCAAGGAACATTTCTTCACATCTTCTCACACACTACCCTTACAATAATCCCACCTAAATACAAGGTTACTAAATGCTGAATTACAAGAAAATTGGCACGGAATAAAGCCAACAAGATGGTTGATTAAATTCAACCTTATAATCTCCCCCTTTGGCTATTCCGTGACAAAACCCTACAACAGACTCTAGACTTAACGCGTGAGTTGGGAACACTTGAACAAAACTCACTCACACCTAATTCTAGATTCTAAAAAACTCTTGAAGCATATGAACAAGTATCTCCTGAAACACAACAACACAATAATATAATTGTATGCAGAAAACTTGAAATGCATATGGAGCAAGTATAATGAGATCAAGTAAAAATGAAATAAAGCAATAAACCATGGCTTGACCAAAACAGGTAATCACTATACAATAGTGATCACAATGCTCATTCACACAAGGAATGAACATCAGGCCATGCAAGCTGATAAGCTTCTATGCAAAGTATCATTTGCATGTCCAACACTCAACCAATGCATACTAGCATATATGCATATAGGAACAATCCTACAAGGGCACAAGAGTGATGTACTGAATTGAAATGCATAGCATTTAACATCAAGTACATAAGCCACAAAGCACGGTTACAAAGCAAAAAGATTGCATTGCATGGTACAAACCATAAAAGCCTACAAACAGCATAAGTGCTTGGAAACAAACCCTTAAAGCTTACATAAGCATCATGGGTACAAAGTAACCAAGCAAACACAATTAACTGAATAACATCATCAATATATAAATAAACCAATGTATTAAAGACTGTATCCACACAGATAGATATAAACATGAAACATAAGTTTGTTAGTCTATCCAAAAACTATGAAAAGTATATCCTGAACACATAACTCCCCCTTCCAATATGCACATCTTCTCCTTCTCCTTCCTCCTTCTTGTGTCGTTCTCCCCCTTACTATATGCTAATGCTCTCCCCCTTTTTGTCAGGAATAGTCAAAGGCTCTCCTCTAACTTCTGCTGAATAGCATCTAATTGTGTTTCAATAGCCGTGAGACGCACTTAAACTTGATTGTTAGTTGTGTAGATAAGCTGGTGTAATTCAGATATCTGTTCGACCATAGTTTCAATCAAGTGGCTTTGCCTTGACATTTGAAATCCAGGGGGAATAGATGGAGCACTAGTTGATTGTAAAGGAGTAGCTGAGCTTTGGCTAGATGGAGTGACTGGTTCACTCTTAGGAGCTTTAGAGGAATGGCTCTTACTTTCTTGAAGAGTGTATAGGGATATTGATCGAGAACGAGATGCAATTTTGCCATCTGATGGAGGATTGACACCTTCACGAAGGATGATTTTCATGATGAGACTACAAAATGGAAGATTCATTCGAGCTGCTGATCGAGCTACTGTTTTCCCAATAATCTGAAATATGTGGGCACAGATGTCAATCGGAACGCCAGTAATAAGGTTGAAAGTTCAATATGGGTATGAACCACCCTTGAATGTTTAGACCCCAATTAACAAATTATCAATTCAAGCTTATTATCAAACAATCAATGTGCGGAACATGAACATAAGCCATATACAGAATTGATAAACAATCTAAGCCAAATATAAACACATCCATAGCAGTAAATATAAGGCAGAGATAAAGGAAGGAAGATGCAAACACACGGACAATACACGATGTGTTATCGAAGAGGAAACCGAAACCCTCGGCGTAAAACCTCTCCGCCGCCCTCCAAGTAGTGAATAATCCACTAAAGAATGTAGTTGGGATACATGAATAGCAAAAGACCCTCCAAGCCTAATCTACCCAAGTACCTAAGCCCTCCAACCTTCTTACTCCAATGAGGTTACGCCGAACCTATTTCTTCCTTAGCTTCCCGGATTCTGCTACTAGACCATAGCATCAACCAATGTAGATTGGTTCCTTCCTAACTACTGCCCAAAAAGCACTAAATAAACCTTCTCACAGACATGGGTGTGGTGAGATAAGGATTTGGCTAAAGACCTCTCAAAGGTATGACAATGGAGAGGAAGATAGTAGAGGAATGTGAAGAGTCTCTAAGGTAAAGATTGTGGATGAATCAATCTTGTTTTTCTCTAGGGTTTCTCTCACAAAATTCTCCCTAGAAGCTCTCTCAATTTAGTGGGCATAAGGGTCTATATATAGTGGGGTGAGAAAGGAATGCGAAGAGTCAGTTTTTCCCAAACAGGGTTGATTAGCAGCTTGGCCTCGCGACTGGTCTGAGTCGCGAGTTCAAGCTACGAGATAACGGCCTGGCCAACCTGGGACTTTTGTCTTGTAGTACGACAGCTGGCGTGACCGTTCAGCTCCCCATGTGTGCATCTCCCGTGCCTGCAGTTGGCGGCTTGCCAGTCGCGAGTTAGCCACGAGTCCTAGTTGCGAACCTCTGCTTTCTTGCACATACTTGAGCTTTTCTTCACATCTTCTCACACACTAACCTTACAATAATCCCACCTAAATACATGGTTACTAATTGCTGAATTACAAGCAAATTGGCATGGAATAAAGCTAACAAGATGGTTGATTAAATTCAACCTTACAATCTTCCCCTTTGGCTATTCCGTGATAAAACCCTACAACAGACTCTAGACTTAAAGCGTGAGTTGGGAACAGTTGAACAAAACTCACTCACACCTAACTCTAGATTCTGAAACGCTCTTGAACATATGAACAAGTAGCTCCTGAAACACAACAACACAATAATATCATTGTATGCAGAAAACTTGAAATGCATATGGAGCAATAGAAGCATGATCAAGCAAGAATGGACTTAAGCAATAAAGCAGTAAATCATGGCTTGATCAACCAAGCAATCACTATACAAAAGTGATTACTATGCTCATTCACACAAGGAATGAACATGCGGACATGCAAGGTGATAAGCTCAATTGAAGAGTATCATTTGCAAGTCCAACACTCAACCAATGCATACAAACATATATGCATTTAGGAACAATCCTACAAGGGCACAAGAGTGATGTACTGAATTGATATGCATAGCATTTAATATCAAGTACATAAGGCACAAAGCAAGGCTACAAAGCAAAAAGATTGCATTGCATGGTACAAACCATAAAAGCCTACAAACTGCAAAATGCATGGAAACAAACCCTTAAAGCTTACATAAGCAACATTGGTACAAACCATAAAACATATGCTGAATTAACTAAATGAACATCATAAGTTTTGAGACAGACTAAATATAACATAAAACATAACAAAATATAGGGCACAAAATATAAAGCTCCCCCTTTGATTTTGCCCTTTCTCCCCCTATCATTTTACTCAGTACTCAGATCTTCTCCGCCTTTTTATCATGGAATAGCTAGTCCTCATCTTCTTCTAGCTTTCGTTGAATCTGATCCAATTAAGTTTGGAGAGAGGTGAACTTCAAGTCCCACCGAATGTTGTTATGGTGCAAAATGGATGTGAGTCCTGACACTTTGGTGCTCAATTCATGGGTAGATGCTATAATGTTGGCTAGCTTCTCATTGAGGGAGGATGAGCTGGAGCGCAAACCACTGTGAGATGCTGAAGCTTCAGTTTTGATTCCTTTCTTACTATGGCCAATGCTCGCGTTGAGCATACGCAAGGTGATTGGGCTGGGTTTTGTGCAGGGAGTTTCATCTTCAGAAGGATGGATCCCTTTGAGCTTTAAAATCTGAGAGATGAGACAGCATAATGGAATACATATTCGGGACTCAGTTCGTTGAACCATTTTGCACAGAACATGAAAGATGTGTGCTCAAATGTCAATCTCAACATCAAAGATCAGATCATGAAGAAACAAAGCTCGGCCGAGGTTCATGTACCCGGTACTGGATAAGGGGTACAAGTTGTTAGACATGATGATTGTGAGTACTCTAAATTTCAGAGGAAGAGAGGAAACACTGACTGAGTTCCCGTTTTGTGAGAATTCCAAGTCTTTCCCAAGGGCATCCCAAAGAAGTTCCTTATCCGGACACAAATCGTCATACACTGGTGGATTACCAAGTATCTTCTGATTGATGTGTAAAATCTCAGCTAGGTATGTGGGAGAGACAGAGAAACTTTTTCTCCTAACCCAGCACTTGAGTTCATCACCTTCAACAATTGCATTTGCATAAAATTCTTTGACCAAATTCTCATAAGCATCATCAAGGTCAGAGAGAAGGTAATTCTAATCTTTGGAAGCAAACCATTTTGGAATGTCAGTGGCAAACAAAGCAGGTTGATCAATAGCCCTTTCAATTAATGATGTAGCATCTCTGAAATAATTTTCATGAGTCTAAAAGGTAGCATAGGATCTAAACTTGTTTGGGTCGAAAGCACTTGATGGTGAACGGGTCCTCTTTGTGCACAGTGAGAGATCATCGACATCAATGACAGGTTCCTTGCCTTTGCTGTTGCCCCCTTTCACAGCTGCTCTCTTGAATGGAGACATATCCACTCTGCATCATGAATTATGAAAGAAATGGAAACACCCAACCGAGAAATACCAAAACAATATTAGCAAAGGGTTAGAATCAAAACATGAGCATTAGGAGAAACCCTAAGAATTTGGGATTTTGGGAAAATATGACAATGGGTGTGTGTGGATGTCAATAGGAACACAATGAACTCACACAAAGCAGGAAACCAGAATAAACCCAAATATTAACAACACCACACACACAGAAACTCAAAAGTGAAAGAGGGATATACCAACTGCACAGATCCACATAAAAAACTTCAAAATAGCAACTCAGCTTACAGATAAACAATAATGTTCAAATCATGAATGATGAAGTGAAAATAGGAAAACCCATACCTTTTTCTTGAAGATTTAAGGGAAAATGTTGCAAAAATGGAGGTTTTTCAAGTTGAGTTTCAAAGAGAGAAATGAGGAAGACAATGAATAGTCACAAAGGTACGAGGGAAAAACTTAAAAGTTTTTGAAAACTGACCTGAAACGCAAAACACGCGTTTTTCGCGACTGGAATAAGTCACCAGTAAGCCGTAAGGGTAAGCCGCGAAACACTTTGAAACTGAAATTTTTGAAAAGATTTCTAAGTGTTTTTCGCTACTGGAAGATCTACTCGCGAGAGAGTCACGAGATGAGCCGTGAAAATCTCTGTGTACCCCTCGCGACTAGACCTTTCACAGATTTGAGTGATGCTCAAGAGATTCGCCTTCAAACCTTTGATGTATAACATATCCTTCAACATAGGTAATCCAGGTATTTCAACAGTCCCTGTGCCGAGAACTTGGGCATGACTTCCAGCACCAAATGTCACATAGTCACAGACTTTCTCTTTAAGAGTCTTAAACAGATATTTATCTCCTGTCATATGGCAAGAACATCCACTATCAAGATACCACAAGCATGAGTTAAAAACCTTCAATGAGGTGTGCACAAATAGACACGCATGAGACAAACACTCTTGACCATCAAACAGAAATTTATCTATATTTTCCATGCTTCTGCCAGATTGAATTTTCTTTTTCATCTTATCAACCTTTTCACACAACATTTTATTTCTTCTTTTGTATTTTTCAATCAAAGAAGTAGACTCACATAAACTATTGTGTAAGATGTGACACTTATTTTCAAAGTATTTCAGCATGTGAACAAACATCCTTGCATATTTCTTTGATTTTAATAACTCCAGGAGTTCATTGTTTGGATACCCTTCAAACATACTCATAGAGTCATTCTCACAAGCATTTGAACCACAATTCAGCATGGCCTTTTTCATAGCTATATCCAAATCCAAGGGGTCTAGGATCGCACTCAAGTAATCAAACCACAACGAGTGCACCCGCTTTGATACCAATTGAAAGTTCAATATGGGTATGAACCACCCTTAAACATTTAGACCCCAATTAACAAATTATCAATTCAAGCTTATTATCAAACAATCAATGTGCGGAACATGAATATAAGCCATCAACAGAATTGATAAACAATCTAAGCCAAATATAAACACATCCACAGTAGTAAATATAAGGCATAGATAAAGGAAGGAAGATGCAAACACATGGACAACACACGATGTGTTATTGAAGAGGAAATCGAAGCCCTCGGCATAAAACCTCTTCGCCGCCCTCTAAGCGGTGAATAATCCACCAAAGAATGTAGTTGGGATACATGAACAGCAGAAAACCCTCCAAGCCTAATCTACCCAAGTACCTAAGCCCTCTAAGCTTCTTGCTCCAACGAGGTTACGCCGAACCTATTTCTTCTTTAGCTTCCCGGATTCCGCTACTAGACCATAGCATTAACCAATGTAGATTGGTTCCTTCCTAACTGCTTTCCAAACAGCACCAAATAAACCTTCTCACAAACTTGGGTGTGGTGAGATAAGGATTTGGCTAAAGACCTTTCAAGGGTATGACAATGGAGAGGAAGAGAGTAGAGGAATGTGAAGAGTCTCTAAGGTAAAGATTGTGGATGAATCAATCTTGTTTTTCTCTAGCGTTTCTCTCACAAAATTCTCTCTAGAAGCTCTGTCAATTTAGTGGGTATAAGGTTCTATGTATAGTGGGGTGAGAAAGGAATGCGAATAGTCAGTTTTTCCCAAACAGGGCTGATTGGTGGCTTGGCCTCGCGACTGGTCTGAGTCGCGAGTTCAAGCCACAAGATAACGATCTGGCCAGCTTGGGACTTTTGTCCTGTAGTGCGACAGCTGGCACGACCATTCAGCTCCCCTTTTGTGCATTTCACGTGCCTACAGTTGGTGGCTTGCTAGTCGCGAGTCAGCCGCGAACCTCTACTTTCTTGCACATACTTGAGCTTTTCTTCACATCTTCTCACACACTACCCTTACAATAATCCCACCTAAATATAGGGTTACTAATTGCTGAATTATAACCAAATTGGCACGGAATAAAGCCAACAAGATGGTTGATTAAATTCAACCTTACAGAGGTCACACAAGAATTTGGCCCTCCCAAGACTGATGAAGGTAGTGTTTGACAGCGGGTAGAGGTTGGAAAACATGATCAGCTTTAGAGTTGTCAGTTCAGGCGAAAAAGATATAGTGCCTATAGATGAACTTGCACTTCCCACTTCATGTTCACTCCCAAGAACTTGAAGAATGTCTTGAGCCTGAAGAATCCTATCATCATACGGAGTTTGATTTGCATTTTCAGGTCTGGTGATGCGAAGGATCTTAGCAATATAGTCTACATTTATGGAAAATTCTATTCCTCGAACCCATCATTTTAACTCGACCCCTGTGTATCTGGCATTGGAGTAGAATTCTTTGATCAATTCTTCAATTGGATCCTCAAAGTTACCAAAAAGATCAGCCCAATCTCTTTCCTCAAAAATCTTCAGAATAAATGTTGTCCCCAAGGTGTCAAACTTGACAACTCGTTCCACAATAGGAGGAGCCTTTATAAAAACATCTGTGTATGTCTTTCAGTCAAGAGGTGTCCTGAATTTCTCAATGGTTATGAATCATTGGCAACTAGGGTTATGAATCATTGGCTGCAATGGCTTTTAGCAACTAGGGTTAGGAATCATTGGCTGCAATGGCTTGGGCTTTAGATGAACGATGGGTCATCTGCAAAGGAACAGACATACAGCAAAGAACCAAAAACAATACCACAAGGCACCAACAGCAACTTGATTAGATTCAGATAGAAATGTGAATCTGAGAGATTTGAAAATTAATAAATCATAGGCAATGTTGAAGTATTGTGAGGAACTTGTGAATAGAAATGGTGATTGAACAGATACAACACAGTGTCAAGTGATCAACGAATATCCCAAGGTCACATACTGACATAATGACAAACTACCATGAGCATGATATGCAAACATCAATATAGTCATGAACCATTTCAAAGAGCCAAAAACCCCATAAAACATCATTAATATAAACAATTACCACTCAAAAAGAATCAACTCCTAACCAAATAGCACTCAACAGACTGAAACTAAGACATGAACGAACATGCTTTAACTCAAAACATAATGTCATCAACAACGCCCACAGAAACAAGAAAATAACTTTAAAATCATGAAATCTGAAGTGAGAGAGAGAAAACCCATACCTTTTTCTTGAAGATTGAAGACAAAATGGTGCAAAAATAGAGATTTTTCGAAGGAAAAACACGGTGAGTTTCAGAGAGGGAAATGATGAAGACAATGAACAGTCACTAATTTTCGAGGGAAAAACTGAAAATTTTTTGAAAACTGACTTAAAAACACAAAATACGCATTTTTCGCAACTAGAATAAGTCGCCAGTAAGCCGTTAGGGTAAGCCACGAAACACTTTGAAACTGAAAGTTTTGAAAATTTTTCTAAGTGTTTTTCGCGACTGGAAGGTCTACTTGCGAGCTGAGTCGCGAAAATCTCTGCGTACCCCTCGTGACTGGACCTTCCACCTGCGAAAAAGTCACCAAGGCAGACCCGTGAGCATGCAACTGGGGCATGCGACTGGATTGACTCACGACTGAGTCGCCAAAATAGGGCAAAATTGTTTTTGAAATTTTTAACATTTTTGTAAAAACAAAATACTTTCCAAAAACAGCTAAAATACTCAAAAATCTTTTTGTGTTTGATCAAACAAAGATTGAGCATGTGAAAACACATTTAATCAAGTACAATCACACAAATGAATATGACATTCATTGAACATAGACCTGTGTGTTGTGTGTGGATATCAAAAATAAGATAGTCCTTAGTCCAATGTGAAGTTTCAATGATCAATTCAATCAAGGCATACACAACTAGCACTTGATAATATGATCTATCTCAATTATAGAAACATGCATATATGATCTTCCACATAAACTTGATTACAATTCTTTGAAGCTTTTCATTTGGCTCCATATATATCATATCATTTGCACTTTGTGAATCAAAAAATCTTATTGCGAGATAGATACCTGAAATTTTTGATATTTCAATTGATGAGTTAGCCTTTGGCTTTTTGGGCATCATATATTTTATTTTGGTCGCTTTCCCTTTTTCCTAGTCGAATACTAGTATGTGCGACAAGCTTTTGCAGCTCTATATCTCTTTTCAGTTGAAGATTTACATTTGGAGAGCTCTTTTTGAACAAAAATAAAGAGTTGGAAGATATATAGGCATGAGTCTATGCATGTCTTAAGATCAACAAAACCATTCACTAATCATTCATGACAAGGTTGAAGATCTATTTACAACAGTCACATAGATTTTAGAATTTCTCCCACAATGATATGAGTGCATAGGGAACAAGCTAAGTTCATAGATGCACAAAGCCATTAGTATAAAGGTACAAGGCAAAACATGTTTTGAGATAAGACTCAACAAAGTCGATCATACTTTTTGGATTTTCAACTTTTTATGAGTTTTTGGATTTTTGACACAAGAGAAAATAAAAGTTGATCAAAACAAAACAGCAATGTAAAAGACATTTTAAACAAAACTCACAAACAAAGTTTTCAACTCAAACTCGCAACAAGCAAACAACCAAGCATGTACACAAAGTATAGGAAGTATTAATGCATGGACATGTTAAAATGCTTATGCATGAGTACCCTTTGTCACCCACACGTCACGTGCATTTGAGGTGATATCCTTGATGAATTGGGTACGTGAGTTAGGACTTTCAAACCTTCGTGTGAAGCTTTCCAGGCAATTAGTGAAGGCACCGATCATCTTCATTACGTCCATCATTCCGGGATCACTGTTCTGACTTCTCGGTTGTTCACCACCCTAAAACCTCTTGTCATTTCTTCTTCCTTGTGACTGAGGAGCACTTGTATTGTTCAATGCTCTCAACTTCTGGCAGTTAGGTCTGGTATGTCCTTGCAATCCACAATAGTGACAAACATAATTCGTTCCAGGGCCCCGTTGTGGTCTTGGAAGAGATCTTCCTCTAGCTTCAACTCTGCCTTCTGATTGATTACGGGGCTTATTAAACACCCGTTGATCAACCACCTTCTTTTTCTTTTCAACCTTAACTTTCTCAGGAATAGGCTCTTCTACAACCGTCTCTTTGGCCTTTACAAATTTCACTTCTTTGGTGACATTGGCAGATGAGCTACTTCCTCCGGTATAACCTAACCTAGACTTATCTGAGAAGTGTTTTTGAGATGAAATAACATCTTCCAGCTCCTTGGAGGAGACCCTTTCTATCTTGGCTTGTGCTTGCACCACCTCTTGCTCAAGAAATCTTACTTTGGTATAAGCTTCCGATAGCTCACCATTTAGTGTCTCAATTTCACACTTTGCCTCCTTATATCTGACCAGGAGACTTTTGAAGTCCTCCTTAGCTTTCTTTATCTTCTTCACAGCCGCCTTCGCCACTCTTGTATACTCTCCCGATTTCTCAAGAAGTAAGGTGTAATTCTCTTGAAGACTAGCTGTATTTCTATCCTCTTCAGCATCTGATTCCTCAACAATCCCTAAGAATTTATCATCGCTATGTTCTCCAAGTTCTTGTACAAGTTGATTCAGGTCCTCCGAGGACCTAACATGCTCAATAGCCATAAATGCGGAGTAGTTTCCTTCTCCATCACAGCTGTACTCAGAGTCAGAATTTGATGAGTCAGAATCACTTAAAGTAGTAGCATAGGCCTTTTCCTTCGACTTCAAATAATTGGGACATTTCTTTTTAAAATGCCCATGTCCATTACATTTGAAGCATGTAATTCCTTGTGATGATTGGGAATTTCTACCCTCTTTTCTTCTGAACTCTTTCTTCTCTTTTTCGGCACTCTGAAATTTTCCTTTGTCACCGGATTTCCCACTGTTTTTGAGCTTTAAGAATTTCCAGAAATTCTTTACAAGGTATGCCACATCTTTGTCTACTGCATCCTCTTCTGAAGAGTCATAAGACACTATTCTCTCATCAATTGTCTTAAGAGTAAGTGATTTACTCTTCTTCTGTGTGGGCAGGGATAATTCATATGTCTGTAGGGAACCAACCAGCTCTTGAGCTTTAATGTCATCAAGATCTTTGCTCTCTTCAATGGCTGTAACTTTGGCATGAAAACTCTCTGGTAGTGACCGAAGAATCTTCCTTACTATTTTCGAGTCCTCCATCTTTTCCCCCAAATTGAATTTCCCAACAACCACTTCTTTCAATTTACTGTAAAATGAATCAAAAGACTCATTCTCACTCATTTTTAGCTCCTCAAAGCGAGTGGTCAACATCTGAAGTTTGGTGTCCTTCACTTTCTTAGTTCCTTCATAAGTTGTCTCCTAAATTTCCCATGCTTCCTTAGCAATGGTAATATGTGAAATCCTATGAAATTCTTCTGGAGAGACACCACAGAAAATAGCATTCAAGGTTTTGCTATTTGCATTGGCCACCTTAAGAGCAACCTTATCCCAAGTGGATTTAGCAGCCTCTAGTCTTGTCCAACCTACTTCAACTGCATCCCACACAACATCATCAATAAAACACAAAAACGTCCTTCTACGGACTTTCCAAAATGCATAATTATTACCATTAAAGAACGGTGTTACATTAAGAGATTGTGACTTATCCATATCAAAGAGGGTCAGGGATCACACTTAGGTGTTTAAACCACAAAAAGTGTACCCGCTCTGATACCAATTGAATGTTCAAAATGGGTATGAAACACCCTTGAACGTTTAGACCCCAATTAACAAATCATCAATTCAAGCACATTATCAAACAATTAATGTGCGGAACATGAACATAAACCAAATATAGAATTGATAAACAATCTAAGCCAAATATAAACATATCCACAACAGTAAATATAAGGCAGAGATAAAAGGAAGAAAGATTCAAACACATGGACAACACACGATGTGTTATCAAAGAGGAAACCGAAACGCTCGGCGTAAAACCTCTCCGCCGCCCTCCAAGTGGTAAATAATCCACTAAAGAATGTAGTTGGGATACATGAACAGCAGAAGACCCTTCAAGCCTAATCTACCCAATGTACCTAAGCCTTCCAAGCTTCTTGCTCCAACGAGGTTACGCCGAACCTATTTCTTCTTTAGCTTCCCGGATTTCACTACTAGACCATAGTATCAACCAATGTGAATTGGTTCCTTCCTAACTGCTTCCCAAACAGTTCCAAATAAACCTTCTCACAAATATGTGTATGGTGAAAAAAGGATTTGGCTAAAGCCCTCTCAAGAATATAACAATGGAGAGGAAGAGAGTAGAGGAATTTGAAAAGTCTCTAAGGTAAAGATTGTGGATGAATCAATCTTTTTTTTTTTTAGGGTTTCTCTCACAAAATTCTCTCTGGAAGCTCTCTACATTTGGTGGGTATAAGGGTCTATATATAGTGGGGTGAGAAAGGAATGCGAAGAGTCAGTTTTTCCCAAACAGGGCTGGTTGGCAACTTGGCCTCGCGACTGGTCTGAGTCACGAGTTCTGGCTGCGAGGTAACAGCTTGGCCAGCCTGGGTATTTTGCCATGTAGCGCACCAGCTGGCAAAATCCTTCAGCTTCCCACATGCTTGGCACGTGACTCTCATCTGGCGGCTTGCACCCGCGATCCACCCGCAAGTTCCAGTCACGAGTCCCTGCATCTTTGCACATTGAGGAATATTTCTTCACATCTTCTCACACACTACCCTTACAATAATCCCACCTAAATACAGGGTTACTAAATGCTGAATTACAAGCAAATTGGCACGAAATAAAGCCAACAAGATAGTTGATTAAATTCAACCTTACATGTAGGAATTTTAATATACTTCTAAATCAAAAGCCTTGTACATCAATTAGTTTATATCTCCTAATGTTTCCAATAGAGATATTCAAGATTCAAATTGCCCTCTCCTAATTTTCAAATTATTAAAAAATATATATATATATATATATATTTAAAAAGAACATCTAATTATGTTTATTTTTAAATATATTCATGCATGTACACCGGATTACAAGTTAAATCAAATTAAAAGAGAATGTAATATAACCTTGCGAAACCTTGAGAAAGTCTATTTAATTTTTTCTAGTGTAAATACAAAAACAGTTATATCTTAGTACCTTGGATAATTCTTAGTACATTATCAGACCTTGCATGTACTTTGAAGTTTGATCCTTTTCTTTTACTTTATAAAAATTAATTCTAGCATTTTTTCGACAAATCTAAACTTTTGAAGTAGTAGATTAGTTGAATTTAAACGTCTTAATTGTGGGCATAACAAGGTATTAAAAACTTTGGATTAAAAAAAAATTAGTACAAGCTACAACATAACTAAAAAATTACAAGCTATAATACGCACGATTGGACTTGTTAAATATTAGCATTGATGTGGACCATGTTGAGTATGCTAGAGTAGATGTGAAAGAATAAGCATAGAATAGGAACATGAGGGTTACGTGGTTTAGCCTTGTCAGCTTACGTCCATGGAAGAAACCTTTAAGGACTACATCTTTATTATGTAAGAGCGTAATATAAAGCATGTGTTACAATGGACCATAATATGAGTATATATAGTAGACTAAACCCTAGATTTCTAGTATAAATAGGAGACTTTCCTTGCACATAAATTAGGTGGGCTTGGGCCTATACTATGGGCTAATATGTTTAATATATCTCTAACACCCTCCTTAAACTCAAGGTAGAAGCTTGATGAAAGTTTGAGATTGGATAAGTTTGAGAAGATCCCTTGAGAATGCCTTAAAGAATGTCTTGAAGAAATCACAATGTTAAATTGACCAATTAAGTGATTTTAGAACTTCAAATGAGTAAATGGAGTCCAAAATCGGAATCTACACAAAAAATTGAGCAAGATTGGCTATTTTCAAAAAAATTGACTTTTGATCAAAAGTCAATGGAAAAAGTCAAAATCAACCATTGGTCAAAGTCAACATCAAAGGCCAGTCAATGGTCAAAGCTCCACGAGTCAGATACGGGTTGTTCGTGTTGAGTCGGTTCGGGTAAGCTAAGATAGATGACATGGCGAGACAGCTGACATGGTGATGACTAGACATGTGATGAGTGACATGGCATGATGATGTCAGGAATGACATCATTGGTAATGGCCAACGAGTGGAGTGGAGCATGAAAAAGAGAACACACACACAAAGGTTTATGTGATTAAGCCTAATGGCCTACATCTACAATGAAAAAGTCTTGATGGTTACACATTATATTATATTAAGCACTTGTGTTACAATGAACCTAATGTAAGGTTTATATACTAACTAGAGAATATTTGACTAACTTAGGCTAACCATAAACTAACCATACTCTCTCTCTCTCTCTCTCTCTCTCTCTCTCTCTCTCTACCCTCCATGGATGGAATCTTCAATCTGAGTAGCTCCATTGTTGCAAATCTCTACACTTGGTCTCTCTAATCAAGTCACAAATTTGTGTGGGTTTGGTCCCCTTCTCTCTACCTTCAATCTGGGTTTCTACAGGTGTTCTATGTTAGTGGGTGTGTTGTGTTGGTGGTGGTGTGGTGTTGGTGGGTGTGTTGTGTTAGGTTCTAAGGATTTAGGATCTAAACGTATTAGAACTTCAATGTGTAATGTTGGCAAACCATGATTAAAACGTTTAGTCCAGAATTAGGTTGCTTAAAGTGTGTTTATGTGTAAAGTTGAAATCAAGTGTACTGTAGGATTTATTGTGCAAATCTACAAGGCTCAATCTATCGAAAATTAGACTTGATCGATTGAAGCTCGTGTAGATTATTTTTTTACAGAATTTCCAACTCAGTCCAAGCCCGTATGACGTGTAGGGTTTTATGTTTTGCCTTAAGTATAAAAGGAAATACCCTAGCCACATTTTGTGGTTATTGTTTATGTTGTGTGTATGAATCTCTTGTGAGATCTAGATGTGTTTGCCTTCATAAATACTTAGGATTTCCAATCTCAAGATTGATGTCAAGAGCTTGGTGATCGTTTCAGTTGCTGCATAAAGAGGTTAAAGAAAAACACAAGTGGGAGTACTTGTGGTTGCTGTGAATCCAAGAAAGAAGTAGTCTGTAGACTCAGAGCTGTCACGTGGTCGTGGTAGTAAGTTTTCTACTCGAGGTAGCAATAGGATGTTAGTGGTCTAAGTCGCTGATGTAAAACTTCAATTCTTTCATAGTGGATCTGTTTTACCTTGAGGATAGTTAGGTTAAATCCTCTCCAAGATTTTACCGGTTTGGTTTTCCTAGGTTATCATATCGTTGTGTTATTTATTTTCCGCACTGTTTCAATGCTATGATTTATCTGTGTTAACCTAGATCTGAATAATTTACCTAAGTTAATCACTTGGCAAAATAACTAGGTTAATCTGTTTTTGTTTAAGGGGTCTAAAAATGTACAAGTGGTATCAGAGCAGGTTAGCTCCAGAATTTAGATCCTTTGATCTAACAGTTGATCCTTGACCCCTGTTGTCATTGATACTTGGGAGTTCTTATTGCTAAAGTTTAAATTTGTCTACTTTTGGATTGTGTCTCTTGTTGCTTTTTTTAAGTCTTTCCTTAAGTATCTTGGTATAATTACATGTGATGATAACTATTTGTGTTATACTGCTTTAACCACCTTAAAGGCATGTGATTCTTGTCTTTGGTATTTGGATAGTGGTTATTCCAGGCATATGACAGGAAATAAAGCTTTATTCAAGACAGTCTTTGAAGGAAAGATTAGGACAGTCATGTTTGGAGATAGAAGCAAATCTGTGATCAAAGGCATTGGAACTATGGACATTCCAGGGTTGCTGATTTTTGAAGATGTTTGGTATGTTGATGGGCTGAAGGCTAATTTACTAAGCATCAGTCAGATTTGTGACAATGGATTAAATGTTCTCTTCAGCAAGTATGAATGTGAGACACTTGACGGAGGAGGTGACTGCATGTGTATTGGTGTTAGGACAGCTAACAACTTTTATGGCATAACACCTAGTATAAGCAACAAGTGTTTCAGTGCAAAGATCAATCAAGTAGACTTATGGCATCAACAGTTGGGACATGCAAGTCACAAGCAATTAGAGAAAATTTCCAAGTGTGATAAAGTTATTGGTTTGCCCAAGTTTGATAAGATAGAAAAGTGCATATGTGGACCATGTCAGATGGGTAAACAAGTGAAGTCCAAACATCCGTCTGTGACTGAAGTTCAAACTTAAAGACCTCTAGAGTTGTTGCACATTGATCTCATGGGTCTTGCCAAAGTTTAGAGTTTAGGTGGAAAGAAGTATAGTCTAGTTGTTGTGGTTGATTTCACTAGATATACTTGGGTTGTGGTTTTGAGAGATAAAGCTGAGGCTCTTGAAAAGATGATACACCTGTGCAAGAAATTGCAAGTTGAGGAAGGAACTTTGATAGCCAGAATTAGAAGTGGTCATGGAAGGGAATTTGAAAACATAAAGCTGGCTACCTTCTGCAATGATCAAGGCATACATAAAGAGTTCTCTTCACCCTAGACACCACAACAGAATGGAATAGTGAAACGGAAGAATAGGGTTGTTCAAGATATGGCTCTTGTCATGCTACATAACAAAAAGTTGCCAAAGTCCTTCTGGGGAGAAGCAGTTAACACTGCTTGTCATACACTTAACTGGGTGTATTTCAAACCTGATTCCAAGAAAACTCCTTATGAACTCTGCAGAGGAAAGAAGCTTGTTGTCAAATACTTCTAGATATTTGGTAGTGACTGTTATATTCTGCATGATAGGGAGAACCTAGAAAAGATTGATGCAAAAAGCGACAAGAGATACTTTTTGGGGTACTCCTCCACTAGTAGAGCTTACAAAGTATACAACTTGATAACTAAAATAGTCACAGAGTCTTCAAATGTGGTGATCAATGATGAATTGTGTTCAAAAACTCATTCAGAAAACACTCCTCCAGTTCAAGAAAAGACTGTGGAAGTTGATGATCCTATTCCTGATGATTATATTGGGAAACATAGTGATGAAGAGCTATTGTTGCTCAATGATGCTGTGTCAGTAACATCAAGTTCAGAACCATCTACACCAGTTCATGAAACTCAACAAGAACAAAGTGAGCTTAGTCCTTCATCAGAAAAAAAAGGAACCTCTACATCTCTGGTCAAAGGTCCATCTTCTAAAGTAAAGTTAAACATCCTATCACAAACATATTGGGAAGTTTGAATGGTAACATGAAATTGAGATCCAAAGCCTTGAATGTTATTACTCACTCATGCTATCTATCCCAATTTGAACCGAAAAAGGTGGATGTGGCACTTCAAGATGCTAATTGGGTTAGTTCTATGCATGAAGAACTTCATCAATTTGTTCTGAATGATGCGTGGGAATTAGTTCCTAGACCAAAGGGAGTAAATGTGATTAGAACTAAATGGATTTTCAAGAAGTCACATGAGCATAGTACTTTTTTTCAAAACAAATCAAGACTTGTTGCTCAAGGATACACACAAATGGAAGGGATTGATTTTGATGAGACTTTTGCATCGGTAGCTAGACTGGAATCCATTTGGATACTGTTGGCCATAGCAAGCCATTTGAATTTCAAGCTGTATCAAATGGATGTCAAGAGTGCCTTCTTGAATGGGATGTTGCAAGAAGAGGTATATGTTGAACAACCAAAGGGTTTTGTTGATCCTCACAGACCGGATGGTGTCTACAAGTTGAAGAGAGGCTGGTTTGAAACAAGCTCCTAGGGCATGGTATGATAGGTTAACCACATATCTCATTGAGCATGGATTCAAAAAAGGATTTGTAGATACTATTCTCTTCATATGAAAGGATAAGAATTATTTTGTAGTAGCTCAAATTTATGTTGATGATATTGTTTTTGGTGCTACTAATGATTCTCTTGCTCAATCCTTTGTAGATGAAATGAAGAAGATGTTTGAAATGAGTATGGTTGGTGAACTAACTTATTTCTTGGGATTGCAGGTGAAACAAACGGATTCTGGAATTTACATCAACCAAGCAAAGTATGCCAGAAATCTAGTCAAGAGATTTGGACTTAACAAGGCTGCACATGCTAGAACACCAATGGCTGCTAATGCAAAGCTAACCAATGACCCTTCAGGTGAGTCTGTTGATGTTACATTATATAGAAGCATGATTGGTTGCCTTTTGTATTTAACTGCTAGTCGACCAGATGTTGCTTTCAGTGTTGGTGTATGTTCTAGATTTCAATCTAATCCTAAAGTTTCACATTTGAATGCTGTTAAAAGAATCATAAAATATGTTAGTGGAACTTATGATTATGGTTTGTTTTATAGCAAAGAGTCAAATATGTCTCTTGCTGGATTTTCTGATTTAGATTGGGCCGGCAATGCCGTTGATAGAAAAAGCACCACTAGTGGGTGTTTTTATGTAGGAGCCAATCTTGTTGCTTGGATGAGTAAAAAGCAAAATTCTGTCTTTCTGTCTACTGCAAAAGCAAAATATAATGCTATACTAGAAGTTGTTGTTCACAGCTTCTTTGGATGAAAAAGCATTTGAGTGATTATGGGATAACACAAGGCACCATGGTTGTTTATTGTGATAATTCTAATGCTATAGATATCTCTAAGAACCCTGTTCAACACTCTAAGAATAAACACATAGAGATTAGATATCACTTTATTAGGGATCTTGTTGAAAGAAATATTGTGATTCTTGAGTATATTCCTACAGAACATCAGAATGTTGACATCTTCACCAAACCTCTTGATAGAAGTAAGTTTGAGACACTTCGTCAAGTAATTGGTGTGATTCTATGTCCTTGATCATCCTTGGCTTTCATGGTCCTTGTGTTTCATCTCTCTATTCTTTGTGACCATTCCTCTTTGTTGTTTTTTTTAGAATTTGCATTGTATAATATTCATGCATTTCATGCTAGGTTGTTTCTGTTATTCTTTTCATATATATATATATATATATATAAGGAAAAGGGAAGAAAAATGTGTTTTGCATTTATTTTTCTTGGATTTGAAATCAAAGTTGGCCATATAATCTTTACATAACATGTTTATGTACCTTATTTAGTTTGGATAAGCTTATTTTATTGCACTTTACTTGTTTGAGTTTTGTAATGCATGTTGTGTGGGAGTTGTTTATAGCTTTTAATCACATGATCTTGATCTTGAAGTCACATGCTTTTGATTGTTGGACTTGAACTTAATGAAAAATGCATAAATAACCATTTCACCACTGTTTACTAGCCAATCATGAACAACTTAGTGCATATCATGATATTTTGTGCTCGAGCAAGTGTAGCACATGCACAAAAAGAACATAAGGCGTAGCCTCGGATTAAATGCTAAAATTGGTATGTACATTATTGGGCTATAATAACTTCACATTCAAATAAAATTGGTGTGTACATTATGAGGCAAATCAAGAAACTTACATGATTGCAAGCTTTTATTCTAGGAGATGTGGGAGTTATATGATGTAACTCTTTAGGTGATAGTCTCTTTCAAATTTATGTGATGAATTTTGTAGAAATTGTGATTGATCGCTATTTACTTATCACCTCACATGTATCTCGAGTTTTTGCTAGTTACACACACTACACAAGTTACTCTTTGCTAAACTTGGTACATTGTATTGTGTGTGATATTGTTGTGACCATCCAAGATTAAAATTTCCTTGATTTTGATGCAAAATATGTTTAAAGTTTGAGTTTTGAGGACAAATTGATTGAAAATTTTGTTTTTGGAAGATCTGGGTTAAATTCAAGGGCTTTTGGAAAAGTTTTCATCTCATACTCATGCATTTTATTCATAAAACTTTATGCTTTGAGGAGTTTCTGCATTAAACTATTTGTTTTTCAAAATTTTGATTTTTCCAGATTTTCGATCAATCGAACCTGTTGCTTGACCAATCGAAATTGCGATTAAAAATTTGGTTTGAATCTACCTGGCTTGATTGATGCTCGATCACTGTTGGATTGATAGAATGTAATTTTTAATTGATCGAACCTATTTTTCGATCAATTGAAAATCGTTTAGAGAGTTTTTTAAAACATGAGTTTTTTCACATGTTCTTCATTATTCAAAATTTTTCAAAAGCTCTTTCTCTCTCTCTTCGACCGATCCAGATTTAAAGACAAAATTTTTATCATTTTCCCTCAATTTCTTTCAAAGGCTTTTGTCATCTAGCACCGGTATGACTCTTTTACCCTTTCTTTTTTTTATTTAATTTCATTTTTCATGCATTTAAGGGAAAATTTGGAACCAATGGGATTTTGGGGTTTTTAGTGTTTTTGATGGTTTCTTTCAAAATTGATCAATGAGTTTTTGTTGTGGGATGATATTAACATGATCTTTGTGGTATAATTTGATCAATTTGATGAATTGGGAAAAACTGAAATTTTTAGGGCTTGAAACTACTCGAATTGGGGATTTTGTTCAATTAAGCATAAATTGATGAAATTGGCTTGTGATATTGCTTCATTTTATCATTCTATACTATTATTTAACTTGTGTAATAATAAATTGATCAATTTTTTGGAATTTTTGAAAGTGAGTTTTTCAACATTTGAGGTTTTTGATATAAACTCTCTGTTCAAGCCAAATTCTATGATTTTCAAGTAAAATTGAACTATTCTCACTACATTAAAGCATGCATCATGTGTTAATACTATTCATGCATCATATAGATTGTTATTTTCTATATTGTTTTTGCTCTAACTGTGTTTGATGCAGTTTGCCCTTGGGGTTTTTTTTTTTTTTTTTTCTCTTTTGTCTCTTTTTTGTCTATCATTTCTGATCTTTAGCATCATAGATAGGAAGACTAGAGGACATCCACCTCCTCTTCTACTCCTTCCTTTGATAGTGAGAGGTTTCTGAGTGAGAAAAACCAAGAGACATATGAGAAGCTGAACATTCTTAGAAATGTGTGGGCTGAGAGAAAGGTAGTTTTAGATGAGCTTGACCTGGAGATTAGGAGAAACTTTGAGCGTAGGGGCTGATTGCCTTTGTTGGATGTAGACCATCCTCCTCTGGCTACCTTGATCAGAGAGTTCTACTCAAACCTCTCTATCCATTCTAATGATTCCAACACTCAATTTGTGAAGAGTTGGATTAAGGGTGAAGAGTATGTCATTACTCCTACGGTAATGGCATTTGCTCTTGGGGTGCCTAAGGTCCAGCATCCTGTCTACCCTTATGATGAGTCTCCTCCCCTAGATGACATTATATCATATCTTACTGGATCTTCTGTCCAGTGGGGTTCTGATCCTCGGATCACCTCTTATGAGTTAACCGAGATTCATTATCTGTTTTTCTGGATTTCTTGCCATTCTATCTAGCCCATCTCTCATTTGCACAGTATTCCTATCAAGAGATGTGCATTTTTGTATGCTCTTGTCACAGATGCTTCTATGAGTTTTCCTTATCTTTTCATTGTTGGAAAAATGCATATGCACAGTGAAAAATTAACGGATCTACTTCATTCGAAATTGATGACATGCACTGTGTAAATTTCGGAATACAAGAATAAAAGAGTTACCTTGGTGTGGTGAATTTCAAAACAAAGATGGTAAGCACTTGGGAATACTTTTAATCTTCACTCCAATTCCTTTAACGCCCAAGATGTGTAATCTCTCAATCAATTATATGAATTTGTTCAAGAGATAATTAGAGAGTATCCAACATTCACATACACCATTTCATGCAAGTTGTTAGTTCCAAAATTTTGTATGTTTTTGTCCTTATTACTGATTATCTAATTGGGCTAGCCTTTTGGACTTTTCCAATTGGGCTATAGTATGTGGGTTGGAGTGGGACCAAAAGGGACTAATAAGACACTAGCTTCAATGGGCCTTGGGCTTTTTTGCCAACTTTTAATGAGTCCAAAGTTACCATTAACTATATTTAATACCACTATATAAATATAGTTGCACTCTAGGCCTTATCTACAAATTATATTCCAAGATTTTATTGTACATGCAAACCCTTTATAAATATATTCGTAGTAACACAAAGTCATAAATGTAGACTGTCACTTTGTAGATTACTACATCTTAATCTTTGAGTACCCGGTTTAATCCTTTTAAGTTATTCATCACATATTTATGAAATCCAATTTCATAAATATATACTTTAGAAACTAGTTACTAAAGTGGTTAGGCGTAACACTCCGAATAACCATACCCATTAAACTTATCTCAAGGGAATATTTTATATTTTTGTTAAGAGATTATGAATTCCATCTTGAGAATATATATCCCATGAACACTAAATGTGGCTGCCTAACATACTGAGGTTTTAATCATTACTTTAGATCTCACTCCTGATATATCAAAGCAACCTACACTTTATGATCAAGTCCATTATTCTCTCAGAATTAAGAGTTCATGCAAATATAAGTCGTGAGATTTATTATTCATTTGACAGTCCTTTAGAAGAATAATAAATTTCACAGCAGTCCAGTTCAATATGTCTTAACCCTTAAAACATATCAACACATCAACTAGAAGTCTTTACTTCCATGATCAAGATAAATCATCATAGTTGATATATTATAGTCTTCGCAGATGAAATACTCAATTTCATCACCGACTACGAACTATAATTCTGATTTTACAAAGAACTTGTGATTTATATCTTCTGTGACTAAATCACATACTATGCATCTAATGGACTATGTGATAATGTCCGAATATTCATGTTACCATTATTTCAGATAATAATAAAACAACTTTATTAAATACAATATTAAGTCATACATAATGTCATGCACAATGTTACACTTAATATCATACATAACATCATATAATAGGATTTAAGGGCACTAATCCTAACATTCATTCGTTCTTTGGTTGAGGTTCATAGGAGTAGTTCTTTTGCTCATGCTATTTTCTTTCCGGTTTTTATTCATTGAATTTTATTGTATTTAGGTTTAGATGAGTTTCCTGCTTTTAAGCCCGTACATATCATAGCTACCATAGGTGCCACATTCCTTAGGAAGAGGGTTGCTCAGATGCGAGCTAGCTCTAAATGCCCTAGAGTTGATTCCTCTTCGGGTATTGCACTTCCTTCTCCTTCTTCAAGTGATCCGGCTGCTAATGTGTATGTTGATTCGATTGCTGCTGCTGCTCCTCCACCTTTTACTTCGGATGATTCCAGCATTCGTTGTATGTTGGACTCTATCATGATCGTTTAGGCGATTCATGTTCAGCTTTTGGTGGACGTTCTCATGGAGCTTTAGGCTTTGTGTCTAGAGTTGGCGAGTTTTAGACAGTCACCTCCACCTCCTCCTTTTAATGATGAGTCTTGATTGCTCTTTGGTAATTCGTTACAAAAGAGGGGAAGTACATATGGATAGAGATAGGGGGAGATTAATTTTTTTTTTTTTTTTTTTGGAGCTTTAGATTGTATCTAGGTGCTTCACATTGTACTTATTTTTTTTTTTTTGGCTCGTGATGTATTTATTTTGATGTCTCTATTTTTATGAGTTGTATATGATAAGGGGAGACATTATTGTTTTATTTTTGTTTCTTGTTTCACATTGTGCTACATTGATTATTGATTTATATTTATGAGGTTATTCATGATATATGTCTTTTTATTTTGTGTTATGTGCTGAAAGCTCGAAAATGTGTTGAAAACACACGAGCGGTTTAGACCCCCAAATTCAAATTACGGCTTGGTTGATTTTACACTAACTTAATGACAAGTGCGGAATAGTGTAAACACAAGCGTATAAACAAAACAATTACTCTAATCCATATTTTAAAGCAACTCAGCCGTAAAAATGAAATGAACAAGAGTAGGGAAGAAGGATGCAAACACAAATAACACCGAGACGTGTTATCAAAGAGGAAACCGAAGAACTCGGCGAAAAACCTCTCCGCCGCCCTCCAAGCGGAAATCGATCCACTAGACAATCAGTTGGGATACATGGATTAGCAAAAGACCCTCCAAGCCTAGTCTACCCGATGTACCTAAGCCCTCCAAGCTCCTACTCCAACAAGGCTTCTCGGAACCGTGTCTTGTCTTAGTTATCCGGATCCCGCAACAAGCTCCATGTTGCATCTGCCATTCAAGGCTTCTTCCAATGCTTCCCAGCAGCACCAAAACGTCACTCAGCACTCTCAAAGGTGTGGTTAGTGTTTTGGCTATCAACCTCTCAAAGATATGGATATTGGAGAGGGAAGGGTTGAGGAGATACCACAAGCAATTGTATAGAGAAAGATGGGGAAGACAATCTCTAATTCCCAATGTGTTTGGCTAGGGTTTTCTCTCTGAAGCATTCCTCAACAATTGTGGGTAATGATGGTATATGTAGGAGAGGTGCAAAAGGTGTGACTCAAAAAGTACAGGCTGGCAGAACAGCTTGCCTCGCGGGTGTCTCGCGGGAAGGCCTTACCCGCGAGATACTCGCGAGACACAGTTGTCTCCACCTGGCATGACTCTTCGCATTCCAGCATGTGCCTGGCACATGGTTCACTTCACGGGATGCTTGGTCGCGAGATACCCGCGAGAATCCTTCATTTCTTCAAATGCTTGAGTCTTCAACACTCTTTCTACCACACAACCCTTACATCAAGTCCCACAACAAATACAAGGTTTTAAACGATTGAACATGATTACAATCAAATTTGGCACGGAATAAAAGCCAACAAAACATAGTTGTAAATTACAACTTTACAATCTCCCCCTTTGGCTATTCCGTGACAAAACCCTAAAACAGACTCTAGACTTAAACGTGAGTTTGGGAACAAAGGCAAAACTCACTCACACCTAATTCTAGATTCTGATAAGCTCTTGAACATATGAACAAGTATCTCCTGAAACACAACAACACAATAATATCATTGTATGTAGAAAACTTGAAATGCATATGGAGCAATAATAACAAGATCAAGCTAAATGAAATAGAAACACTAGATCATGGCAAGATCAAACAGGTAATCACTATACGCAAGCAATTACTATGCTCATTCACACATGAAATGAACATCCGGAGATGCAAGATGATATGCTCATTTAAAGAGAATCATTTGCAACTCCAACACTCAACCAATGCGAAATACACGAAGTATTTGCATCTAGGAACAATCCTACTAGGGCACAAGAGTGTTCATCACTCAACCAATGCATAGAACATATATGCATCTAGGAACAATCCTACAAGGACACAAGAGTGATGTACTTAAAGTAACAATGCATGACATTGAACTACAAGCAAACATGCATCAAGGTTGCATAAGCATGGTATAGCAAATGCATGGCACAAACCACAAAGACCTACAAACTATGCATGAAATAAACCCTAAAAGCTTACAAAAGCAACATGGGTGCAAGAACAAAATGCCACATAGCACATATGCCACAAAGCATAGAAAGAAAACACAGAATTCTGAAAATACTACTAAGTATAATTTGATTTAGACAGATAGTATCAAAGTTTGAAACCAAAAGACCAGATGAAAGCAGTAAATAAACATAAACATAGAGAAGACATGAAAACTAGACTTCTTGCTGCTGCTTCTCCCCCTATCACTACTCCCCCTGTCACTAACATCATCTCCCCCTTTTTGTCATGGAATAGCTAGTTGTCATTCTCTTCTAGCTTCCTCTGAATTTCATCCATCTGAGTTTCAAGAGAGGTTAATTGCTTATCAAGACGGGAGTGTTGGCAATACATGATCTGAGTAAGTCCTGAAAGTTTGGTGCTAAGATCTTGAAGGGCAACCATGATGGTGTCAAACTTTTCATCATAGGAATGAGAGGTAGAACTCGAGCTTCCTGCGGGAGCATGATGTTCCTGCTTGACATTCTTCTTGGTATGGCTCATACTTGCTTGAAGAGTACGACCATTAATTGGATTTGGCCTAGGAAAAGGGCGCTCATCAGCAGAGGGACGCACACCTTTAAGTTTTAAAATCCGAGAAATAAGACGACCAAAGGGAATGCAGTTCCTTGAGGCAGTGCGATTCACCGTTTTAGCCAAGATGTGGAAGATGTGGGAGCATACATCAATTTCCTCATCAGATACCAGATCATGAAGAAATAATGCTCGTCCAAGGTTAATATAACCTGTGCTTGACAACGGATAAAGATTGTTGCACATGATCATTGACAAAAGCCTTAATTCTGGAGAAAGTGAGGCCACATTGATTGATGATCTGCTGGAAGAGAATTCCAAATTAGCTCCTAATGCTCTTCGAAGCATGCCCTCAGATGGAACCAACTCATCATATACAGGTGGGATCGGAAGTATGGGTCGGTTGATGTGAAGAATTTCAGAAAGATAAACCGGAGTAATCGAGAACCGCTTTCCTCTAACCCAGCACTTGATCATTTCTGCTTCAACACAGCATTTGCATAGAACTCTTTCACCATGTTCTCATATGCATCGTCAAGATCTGAGAGAAGAAAATTCCAGTCTTTTGTGGCGAACCAAGTGGGAATTTGTGTGTCCAAAAGAGATGACTGATCAACAGCTCTTTCAACCAACAAAGGAGCATCTCGGAAGAGATTTTTATAGGATTCAAAAGCAGCATGAGAGCGAAACAAACTAGGATCAAAGATTCCAGTTGAAGCACGAGCTCTCTTTGGTCTCGGGGAATCTTCATCAACTTCGATGATTGGTTCTTTCCCTTTATTGCTGCCACCTTTCACAGCTGAAGTCTTGAACGGAGACATTTGTTCAAAAGAATACCTAAAAACACCAGGAAACACATGCACAGCACACAAAACATAGCACAGAGCTTGATTAGATTCAAGTTAGTTTAAAGCAAAGGTAGTGCCGTGTATGAGAATAACCATACACACAGTGCATAAAGCTAAGTAATTGGGCATTCAAAATGAGTAAAGTGTAAGAAACATACTCTCAATGACCAAATGGAGTGAAAATTGGTCAAAGAAGTGAGAATCCACAAATTGAAATCACTTGATTTCAAATAGGCACAAAAATGTCACTCGGACATTTTATCGAACACTAAACATGCACAAATTCAAATATGACATAAAAAATGCAAGAACATGGTGAAATAAGGCCTAAATACACTTTAAAACGCCACAAGGGGCCAACACAAAGTCACAAACAGCAAATGGAACAAAGCCCAATCAAAATATTTGACAAAATTTCACCCAATTTTGAAACCTAACCCAAATATGTGAAACTTCCAATTTTTCAGAACCCTAAACCAAAAATCTGCAAAATCTAAGCGAAAATATGAGAACAATGGTATAGAGAACATACCTTGTGAGAGAAAATGCAGGAAATATGCTAGATTTGAAAGGATTTTGATGGAATAATGTATTTGGTCGAAAATGGTTATAAGGGAGGTTGAGTGAGGGAAGTTTTTGAGTTTTGAAAAACTGTCACATCAGTTATATAAAAACTGAAAACACGCGATTTTCGCGGGTTAGGGAGTAGCAACACAGTCGCGAGACAGCCGCGAAAGGGGCCACTGAAGCACAAACTTTTCGCGAGAAGCTTTAAGTCGCGAAACAGTCGCGAGGTAGTCGCGAAATTCTCTGTCTGATTTTGAGAAAAATCCAGTTTTTGCCCAACAGCATTTCGCGAGAAGCTGTTGGTCGCGATATAGTCGCGAGACAGTCGCGAAATTCTCTGAGTGACAAGAAAGAAAAAATATTTCCCTCAATCTTTTTCGCGGGAAGCTTCTTAGTCGCGAGATTCTCGCGAAACAACCCCTGAACCAGTTTTTGATGAAAAACACACAAAATGCATTTTGACCAAAAAGAAACACAAGAAGGTCTAAAATCACTTTTAAAAACAAATAAAACTCACAAAAATATTTTTGGATTTGATCAACAAGTTCATGGGCATACACATCACATTTGGACGTATACAATCACACAAATGAGATAAGCATTGATTGATTCAAAGACTTGTGTGTTGTGTGTGAGTATCACATGTGAAATAGTCTTTAGACCAGAGCGAAGCTTCAATGATCAATTCACACGAGTCATACACAGCTGATACGAAATCAAGTGGACTATCTCCATTATAGAAATGAGTATATATGACCTCCCACACATTGAAAACATAACTTAGAAGCTTTTCATTTGGCTTCTATATAAAGCATAACAATTGGTCCATTTTATTTTGTATGGACAGAACATTTCATTTTGAGATAGGTGCTTGAAATTTATGATATTTCAACATTGATGATAAGTCTTTGGCTTTTTGAGCACCAAAAAGATTACATTAAACGAGTCGCTTTCCCTTTTTCCTAGTCAAATACTAGTATGTGCGACAGGCTTTTGCAGCTCAATATCTCTTTTCATTTGGAGATTTACAATTGATGAGCTCTTTTTACATAAACATAAAAATAAAGTGGGAAGAGATATAGACACAAGTCTATGCAAGTATCAAGACCAACAAGACTATTGACCAATCATTCATGACAAGCTTGAAGTCACACAATGTTTTCAAGATTTCTTCCACATAGAAAAGAGTGCATACGGAGCAAGCGAAGATCGTAAATGCACTATGCCATAAGTACGAAGGTACTAGGCCAAACTCACATGAGATATGCACAAAACAAGTGATCAAACTTTTAGAGATTTTTTAATTTTTATGGGTTTTTGAATTTTTGAAACACACCCAAAACAGAACAAGAAAAAATAAGACCAACAGATAAATGTGGACCAAAACAGGAAACAGAAACATCTAAAACAGAATATGTGAAACCTTAATAACAAATATGCAACCAAGAGCAGTGTAGGTTCACACAAGAGATAGAGTTCAAGGAATGATACCGACGCCGATGGTCTTACGCAAAGATTCAAACTTCGGGCCATCGAGAGGTTTTGTGAATATGTCTGCCTTCTGATTGTCGGTGTTGACAAACTCCAAGTACACAATCTTTTCATCCACCAAGTCTCGAATAAAATGATACCGGATTTCGATATGCTTTGATTTCGAGTGTTGAACTGGATTTTTTGACAAATTTATGGCACTTGTGTTATCACAATATACACACATCGTGTCTTGAGTGATTCCATAATCATGAAGGAGCTTCTTCATCCACAGTAATTGAGCACAAGCACTTGCAGCAGCAATGTATTCAGCTTCGGCTGTCGATAGAGAGACTGAATTTTGCTTTTTGCTCATCCATGACACTAAGTTGTTCCCAAGATAGAAACACCCACCGGAGGTGCTCTTCCTATCATCAACACAACCGGCCCAATCAGCATCAGAATATCCGGCTAGGCATTCATTTGAATCTCTTGAGTACCAAATTCCATAATCAGATGTCCCATTTATGTATCGGATGATTCTTTTGACTACTGTTAAATGTGTCTCTTTGGGGGCTGCCTGGAATCGCGCACATATGCCTACACTGAAGGCAATGTCTGGTCTGCTGGCAGTGAGATATAAGAGACTTCCAATCATGCTCCGATAGAGTGTTGGATCCACTTCTACACCTGCAGCATCCCTACTTAGCTTTGACGAGGAGCTCATTGGGGTGGAGGTGTGCTTTTTGGAGTCTAGACCAAATCTTTTAACGAGATTTTTGGCGTACTTTTCTTGAGATATGAATATCCCATCTTTCCGTTGCTTCACTTGAAGTCCTAGGAAATAGGTCAGTTCCCCCACCATACTCATTTCAAACTCCTTTTTCATTTCTTCGGAGAATTCAAGAGCCAAATGATCAACTGTAGATCTAAACACAATGTCGTCCACATATACCTGAGCAACCAGGAGCGACTTCTCATCTCTCTTTACAAACAACGTTCGATCAGCTTGACCTCTTATGAATCCACGATCCAACAAGTATGTTGTGAGACGATCATACCATGCTCTTGGTGCTTGCTTTAACCCATACAGTGCCTTTTTCAGCCTCAGTACATGATCTGGAAAATGAGGATCTTGAAATCCCTTTGGTTGTTCAACGAATACTTCTTCAGTTAGAAACCCATTCAGAAATGCACTTTTCACATCCATTTGGTAAAGTTTGAAATCCATAACACAAGCTATGGACAATAGAATTCGAATCGACTCTAGTCTTGCTACTGGTGCAAACGAATCATCAAAATCTATGCCTTCCACTTGGGTATACCCTTGAGCTACCAGCCTGGACTTGTTTCGAACAACCTCACCGTCTTCATCAGTTTTGTTCTTGAAGATCCACTTGGTGCCGATCACATGAGTATCTTTGGGCCTTGGAACCAATTCCCATACATCATTTCTAACAAACTGATGTAGCTCTTAATGTATAGACTCTATCCAGTTCTCATCATTAAGAGCTTCCTCTACCTTCTTAGGTTTGAATTGAGCAAGGTAGCAATTGTATGTCACATGATTTGCACTGTATTTTGGTCCTTTTCTCAACCGAAGTCCTTCATTGACATCACCAATGATGTTGCTGGATGGATGATTGAGAATTACCCTTGACGACGGTCTCTTGGAGGTAGAAGGTTCTTCATCTCGAGATATTGGAGGTTGAACTTCCGGAGGGGTAAGAGGACTAGGAGGCCCTTGTGCTAATCTAGTCTCCCTTCTTGGTATGGTGGGTGTGGTCTCTTTTTCCGGTGATCCTTTCTCAATATCATCAGCTTGTGACATGTCGTCCTCACCATCCCCCTTCTTATGGTCAGATCCTTCACCCTCATCAACATTTCTTTCAGTTATGGTGTCATCGATAACCACATTTATTGACTCCATCACAGTCTTGGTGCGTTTGTTGAACACTCTATACGCTCGGCTGTTTAACGAGTAGCCTAGAAAGATCCCTTCATCACTCTTGGCATCGAATTTTCCAAGGTTCTCTCTGTCATTAAGAATATAGCATTTGCTTCCAAAGACACGAAAGTATTTTACCTTCGGTTTCTTTTCTCTCCAGATTTCATAGGATGTCTTCTTCGTTCCAGCTCGGAAGTAGATCCTATTCCCAATGTGACATGATGTATTCACCGCTTCGGCCCAAAATTTCTGTGGAAGGTTTTTGTTGAGTAACATTACTCGAGCCATTTCTTGAATCACTCAGTTCTTCCTTTCTACTACTCCATTTTGTTGTGGAGTCCTTAGGGCTGAGAATTCTTTCTTGATGCCTTGGTCATTGCAAAATTCATCAAACTTCGCATTTTCAAACTCCTTCCCGTGGTCACTCCTGATCTTGACAATAGGTACTCCTTTTTCATTAATCAGCCTCTTGCACAATTTCTTCAGCTTGTCACATGCCTCTGATTTCTCCCTAAGAAAGTCCACCCAAGAATACCTTGAGAAATCGTCGACCACCACCATAATATACCGTTTTCCACCCATGCTTTCTGTTTTTGTTGGACCCATGAGATCCACATGCAGTAACTCTAAAGGGCGAGAGGTTGCAATCACATTCACTTTCGGATGGCCTGACTTTGTCTGTTTTCCTAATTGACATGAACCACAAATATTCTTCTCAATTTTCCCAAACTTTGGTAAACCAACCACTGCTTCAAGCTTCGAGACTTTGGCCACTTGTTTATAATTGGCATGTCCAAGTCGTTGATGCCACAACTCCAAGAGATCTACCCGGGCACTTCGACATGCTATGCTTGGTTTGGGAATGACCCCATAACAATTGTCGGTGGTTCTAAGCCCCTTCAGAATTTTAACACCTTCCTCATTCAAGATTAGACATCCTTTCTTGGAGAATTGAACTAAGAAGTCATCATCACAGATTTGAGTAATACTCAGCAAGTTCACCTTCAATCCCTTAATATACAACACGTCATTCAGCAGTGGCAGTCCCGGGATGTCCACCGTTCCCTTTCCAAGAACTTGTGAGTGACTACCATCTCCAAATGTCACAAAGCCATCTTCCTTCTCTTTAAGTGTTTTGAACAAAGACTTATCTCCAGTCATATGCTTTGAACAACCGCTGTCAAGGTACCACAAACATGAATTAAAAACTTTCAAAGCGGTATGAACAAAAAGACAAGCATGAGAGAGACACTCTTGACCCTCGAAGCAGGGCTCTTTTTCTTTTATTTCGTTCAAGGATGAGTGAAGTTTTCCTCTTAGATGATCAAGTTCATCACACAAGTGTTTATTTCTTCTCTCATATTTATAGACTAAAGCCTTTGACTCATACAAGCTATTATGAATATCATGGTTTCTATGAACTAGTGTTCTCAGCATGTGACAGAAAATTCTAGCATGTTTCTTTGACTTAAAAAGCTCTAAAAACACATTACTAGAACAATATTCAGAATTACTGACAAAGTCTTTATCACAAACATCTTTGCTTCCCTTCATGTTGATTTTAACAAAGACACTATCCAAACAACACCAAGGGGTCAAGGATCACACTTAGGTAATTAAACCTCAGCAAGTGTACCCGCTCTAATACCAATTAAAAGCTCGAAAATGTGTTGAAACACACGAGCGGTTTAGACCCCCAAATTCAAATTACGGCTTTGTTGATTTTACACTAACTTAATGACAAGTGCGAAATAGTGTAAACACAAGCGTATAAACAAAACAACTACTCTAATCCATATTTTAAAGCAACTTAGCAGTAAAAATGAAATGAACAAGAGTAGGGAAGAAGGATGCAAACACAAATAACACCGAGACGTGTTATCGAAGAGGAAACCGAAGAACTCGACGAAAAACCTCTCCGCCGCCCTCCAAGCGGAAATCGATCCACTAGACAATCAGTTGGGATACATGGATTAGCAAAAGACCCTCCAAGCCTAGTCTACCCGATGTACCTAAGCCCTCCAAGCTCCTACTCCAACAAGGCTTCTCGGAACTGTGTCTTGTCTTAGTTATCCGGATCCCGCAACAAGCTCCATGTTGCATCTGTCATTCAAGGCTTCTTCCAATGCTTCCCAGCAGCACCAAAATGTCACTCATCACTCTCAAAGGTGTGGTAAGTGTTTTGGCTATCAACCTCTCAAAGATATGGATATTGGAGAGGGAAGGGTTGAGGAGATACCACAAGCAATTGTATAGAGAAAGATGGGGAAGACAATCTCTAATTCCCAATGTGTTTGGCTAGGGTTTTCTCTCTGAAGCATTCCTCAACAATTGTGGGTAATGATGGTATATGTAGGAGAGGTGCAAAAGGTGTGACTCAAAAAGCACAGGCTGGCAAAACAGCTTGCCTCGCGGGTGTCTCGCGGGAAGGCCTTACCCGCGAGATACTCGCGAGACACAGTTGTCTCCACCTAGCATGACTCTTCGCATTACAGCATGTGCCTGGCACATGGTTCACTTCGCGGGATGCTTGGTCGCGAGATACTCGCGAGAATCCTTCATTTCTTCAAATGCTTGAGTCTTCAACACTCTTTCTACCACACAACCCTTACATCAAGTCCCACAACAAATACAGGGTTTTAAACGATTGAACATGATTACAATCAAATTTGGCACGGAATAAAAGCCAACAAAACATAGTTGTAAATTACAACTTTACATGTGCAATCAAGAAATTATTTTGTTTTACTTGTATTTTCCACACATGCGTTTATGTATTTGTTTAGTGTTACAGGAATATATATGTTGATTCAGTCGTGCTGCTGTCTACACTTGCAACTGATAGATAGTAGTTAGGGTGAATTATTTTTGTTGGGCAATTATATTGTAATGGGCTGTTTTTTGTAACTTTGAGCATTTTTTTTTATTATGTGTTTTGTCACAAATTGCCAAAGGGGGAGTTTGTTAGGTTTTAAGGATTTAGGATTTAAATGTATTAGAACTTTAATGTGTAATGTTGGCAAACCATGATCAAAACATTTAGTCTAGAATTAGGCTGCTCAAAGTGTGTTTATGTGTAAAGTTGGAATTGAGTGTACTGCAGGATATATTGTGTAAATCTGCAAGGCTCGACCGATCGAAAATTAGACTCGATCGATCGCAGCTCGTGTAGATTGTTTTTCTGCAAAATTTCCAACTTAGCCTAAGGCAGTATGGCGTGTAAGGTTTTACGTTTTGCCTTAAGTATAAAAGGAAAAACCCTAGCCACGTTTTGTGATTATTGTTTATGCTGTGTGTATAAATCTCTTGTGAAATCTAGATGTGTTTGCCTTTATACATACTTAGGGTTTCCAATCTCAAGATTGATGTCGAGGGTGATCGTTTCAATTGCTGCATAAAGAGCTTAAAGAAAAACACAAGTAGGAGTACTTGTGGTTGCTATAAATCCAAGAAAGAAGTAGTCCGTGGACTCGGAGCTGTCACATGGTCGTAATAGTAAGTTTTCTACTCGATGTAACAATAGGATGTTAGTGGTTTAAGTCGCCGTTGTAAAATTTCAATTCTTTTATAGTGGATCTGTTTTACCTTGAGAATAGCTAAATTAAATTCTCACCAGATTTTTTACTAGTTTGGTTTTCCTGGGTTGTTATATCGTTATATTATTTATTTTCCGCATTGTTTCGATGATATGATTTATCTGTGTTAACCTAAATCTGAATAATTTATCTAAGTTAATAACTTGGCTAAATAATTAGGTTAATCTGTTTGTGTTTAAGGGGTCTAAAAACATACACAACCAAACCTGAGGCCCCAACAAAGTCTTAGCTTTTTTAGCTAGAGCATCTGCCACCAAATTACAAGCACGATGCATATAAATAAAATCTGAAAATTGAAAAACTGAAACTAATCCACGAATATCCTTAACAATATTTCCATATAAAGAAAACGCTGCATTCCCTAAAATTTTCTTTATTGTTCGTACTTTAACCCTCAAAGATGAAATTATGGTTCTATAATAAATCTCCCTCAAACAAATTCTCAAAATACTAAGAAGAATGAAAACACCAAACGCCAAACGTATATAAGAATAGCAACAATCGTCTTTCTGTTTAGCTTCATCCCTTTCAAGATAATATACTTTCACAGTGAGAAGCACCAACCTCAGCACAACTTATTCCTTTTTCCTTACGAGAGATATTTGGAGAACTGATTTGTGCCAAATATATATATATATATATATATAATTCTCAAAAGATTTTATTGGATTTAATTAAAAAAGTAACGAATTTAAAGTACTTGTTCATTTCTTAAACATAAAGAAGAAAATTAGTTAATTTTAAAGATAAGAAAGAAAATTGTAAACTTCATACCCGAAATATAAAAGAGGAAAAATACTTTTTCCCAAAAAGAAAAACCACATTAGGTTACAAGAAACCCATATAGATTCTCTTAACAATACCTATAGCATGAAATAAACCCACTCCAGCAGATATGAGCACACTAAATGTAACAAGGGCTATTACCCCAAAAGCCAAACTTGGCCTCATATTCATTATATAGCCTTGCAGCAATCCTAATGCTTCACAAACATCATTATTGTAACGCGAGTAGTATTGCTTCTCCCACTCCATCCAATTCGATGGTGGCTCGTAATTTGTCTCCTTGATCTTCATCTCCTTAATCCGTAACCGGAGCATAATCATGTTCTCATCCACTTGCCTGCCCCAATAGTCTCGTTTGTTCATTTCTCCCATACTTGCAGCCACTGTGAATCTACCACGTCTTCTTTGGTGTGGTTTTATAAAAGAAAATGGTCGGCAGGGAAGCTTATAAGGGAGAGAAAACTTGGTTGCTTCCATTGACGAAGATATAATACAAAGGACGATATATATCTTCTTTTTAAGTAACAACGGTACCAAGGATATCTTTTCCCTAAGAAAAAAACATACAGATCAGGATATCAAATAAATCTTCTTCTTCTTCTTCTTTTTTTTTTTTAGCTAAAGATATCAAGCAAATCTTAGAAGTGAAACAAAATATAAAAGATATGCATACTTTATATAGATAATAAGATGGCACCCGCGTGTATTACGGGTACTACTCTTTCGTGGTATCTAGTGTTTCTCATATGGGTCCTACATCTCATATGTTAGTAAGTTTCTTGTTATGAGTGTGATGTTATATGTATGTATGCATCTTAAACATTAGATACTTGTAAATTTTGTAACTCTATTAGGTAGTATTTTTTTATATTTTCAATCAAGACATTTAATACTCATAACAATCAAATAATTTTTTGAAGAAAACATTTTATTATTTTATTTTATACAAGAAAACTTTTTTGTTTTTACTCGATAAGACGAAGTTTCACTAGAGAAGCAATATAAGTCACGTAAACTTTCAGGGAAAGAAAATGAATCAATTATAAGTTTAATAACACAGCTGGCAGAAAGAACTGCATTGAAACTGTATACTCCATGACTGTGTTGAAAAGAAGGGTATGGTCTACATTTCAATAACCAACAATGGGGGCCACTGCCACAGTGCCACTCATTGAGGGTTTTGAAGGATACAGAAAAGAATTGATGAGTACCGTCCAAATTCGTATGGAAGTAAGAAATACCTCCTACGAATAATGCCAAAGTTGTTTTCTTTTTTTTCCAAACTACGAATTCAACAAAATTGATATACCCGAAAAAGGTGATGTCATGATAGCAAATTTTGAAGTCTTGATGTTAATGGTCAACCTAATTGCCTAATCCTCCAAAAAAAAAAAAAAGAAAAAAAAAAAAAAAAAAAAAAGGGGGCCCTTTGGTCCTTACACAGACATCCTTGCCGATTCTCTTTACTTTTCAACAAGGCACCAAATAAACTCTCTCTCTCTCTCTCTCTTCAATATGCTTAATGAAGTGAGAACATATATGTTTGGAATTATTACATATTGAAAACAAAGAATTATACATCAAGCCACCATAATTTTTTTTAAAAAATAATTATAATATACTGTTAATTTTATATTTTGAACTATTTTCCTCCTTAAATCTCCAAACATTGGTGTCTAGAGAGATGTCAACTCAACTACAAAACTCTTATCACTAGAGTAGCCTACTAGTACTTGATAACCAAGGTTATTTCTCAGATAATTTTCCGCATGCAGATCAACTCATGTCAGGCATAGCTAGCTGTATTGCACGCAAAGCTAAAAAACCATGGGTAAAACTTGATTTTCTAGGAAGATTTTGCACATAAAAAGCAAGAAATTATAGAAACAAGCCCATGCTTTGACGAAGTGGTTCATAAACAGTTAAAGCGGCAGACCACCTTCGTGAATAGGACAAATTAAGCGCACACGCCACTTTTCAAATTAGTGGCTATATATTCATGCATTCATCTCGTCACCAATCTCCATTACAATTGGTAGAGCATTTTAATATTAAATAATTAAAATAAATAAATGTTATAATATAAATGTAAAGATATGAGAGTGAATATAGAAGATGAGGAGTTAGTGAAAATGTTTAATCTCACATTGAAAAGAAGAGAGACTTTTTTATTCTTTTTAATTGTAATGATTAATGGGCTAAAATGAATTCTCTCAAATATTGGGCTAGATACGTGCGCAAGGGGGAGACAAGTCAGAGAAGGTCTACACCAGTTACAAAGTTTAGCCAACCAAGGGCTTGAATCTCCTTAAAAAGAGCGAGTGCCGCGCTTCAGTCCAAATAGTGTTGTGTAATTTCTTTCTTTAAAATAATAAAATTCAGTAGTATTATTCAGTTTCTCTTTATATTATTTCCATTATCATTGTATTTGCACCAACAACAATTAATATGGAGCATCTTTCCAATCTATTTTTCCTTCTACGTGCTTATATTGATTGGTAATTTAATGGAATATATTGATCAGAAAATTAAAAATTAGTGATATCGAAATATTGTGAAAATGACCACACGGACACCAAAACCACTAGTCTACAACCCCTCTAATAAGAAAAGTTTACTGGCTGATCAGTAATAGCTTTCATATTCTTTATAATGACTCAAGCTTGTACATATTTGAATTTGACTATGAAGTTGGACACATTGAAGTTGGCTATGTCGTTGGTTACATTACATTTCCTTGTAATGAAGCTCAAATTTCAATCTAGTTATGTTCCTCTGTTAGGGTTGCAAATGAATCAATTTTATATTAGCACTTATCATTACATGTCAATTCAGTAGTGTTACAGTACTGAAGAGACATCAAAGCCATTCCCTTTTCTTGGGATACATCTTAAGAGCATTCTCATCAAGAAGGGTAAAATATTTAGCATATACCACTTCAAATCTCAAAATTTTAGCTTTTAACACTTCACTTTATAATACATCATACATCAAACATTCTAATTTTTTTAACACTTCATTTAAATATTGTTTTTTTTATTTACTGTTTCTTTCTCTGTGTCTCTCCCTTTCTCTGAAAACTCACCCCTTTCTTTGCAAACCCACACCCACGGCTAGCCGCCGGCCACCACCATCAAAAAATAAAAAATACAACCACCCGCCGGCGCCACCACCATCAAAAACCAAAAAAAAAAACAAAACCACCCACCGGCGCCACCACAGCTACAACTGCCACTGTCACCACTAACCACCAAAATCATAACCAAATCACAAACCCAAACCCACAACTTCTTCACCATTCACCACCAACAACCGTAAAAAGAAAAAAAAAAAAAAAAAACCCCTCCAAAATCACAACCAAATCACAAACCCACAACCTCATCACCACCAACAATCGGAAAAGGAAAAAGAAAATCAACCACCAAGAGAGACCCACGTGATTAGAGACCCACCGATCAGAGACCCATGGCGAACGCTTAGCCGATGACCCACGGCGATCTACCCTCAACGCAGATGCCCACGCCGGTCAAATCCAAAACGCCAAATCCATAACCCACACAACCACTGCCGAATCTACCATCAAATCACAAACTTAAAAAAAAAAAAAAAAAAAAAAAAAAAAAAAAAAAAAAAAAAGAAAGAAAAAAAAAAAAAGAAACCACTACGACAGAGATCGGCTTGCCTTGATGCTCCGGTTTGGATTTCGTCGGAGAGGAAGGCAGAACGTCGAGTAGAGGGAGAGAGAGAGCAGAGAGAGTAATGGGAACCTCAGAGCAAGCAAAATGGAGAGACGGAGAAAGCCAAGGAAAGGAGAAAGAAAAAAATAAAAAGTAAAGTGCGCGGACCCCACGGAATAAAAAAATAATATAATTTTTACAATTGATGAACAGTGCGGTCTCAATTTGAGACCGCACTGTTCATCAATGCCAAAAATTTTGGCATTTACAATGTTTGATAAAAGGGCGTTTTTTTGAGTTGGGGGTGTCAAATGCCAAATATTTGGCATTTGACACCCTTAATGAGAATGCTCTAAGTGGAGGGATAGGGATTCGAACCCAACATTGGAAATATAAGTATTAGTTAACCTTAAGGTCATTGACCACATTGAAACTAATTATTTCTCCTAGGAAATACAAAGAAAAAAAAAAAGTGATCATATCCAAAATTTACTAATTAATTGTTTTCAAAAAAAAAAAAAAAAGATTGTACTTAATTTCAACATATAATATAACTAGCTAGCTAGATTTATAAATAATAAGTCATGCTAACGAGTGCTCTTTGGACATTAATTAATAATTCATTTAAAAAAACTTTTTATGGGAAAAAAAAAAGCAATTAATGTTTTGACAGTTCTTTTCATTTCTCATAAAAGTGATGTCAAAACTTTTCTAAAATAAATTATTAATCAATGTTGTGGGGGTAAGAGCCCAAACTTGTATACTGGGCCTTGGGCCTTGTTCGTGGATACGCCCGAGGAGGAGTAAATAATTAGGAGAGGTTCTGGAATAGAGGACCACGCAAGGGGAGGATGGAGAAATATAGTTCGAGGAGGTTGACATTCTCGGATAGGATGAATGTTGGTCAAGCAAGTGTTTGGATGATTTAAAGTGACCCTCCAAAAAGTTTCAACGATAAGGACGAACTTCAAGCACATACAAATATGATAATAATATGGAAATATCTCAAAGAAAAGCTACTATCACCGCATTAAATGCACTGCAGCAACTTTTTAGGCCGCATTTATAGGGAGAAAACCCCTGAACAATGCAGTTTTCAACTACCGCTACTCACAGATAACAAAAGAAGATGCTTGATGGGACATATACTCAAGTGAGGGTTTAGATGGGTAACAAGTATATGATCAGGATGGCCTGAAAGGACCTATATAATGTAAAAGATCTCCCAGGAGTTGGAGATCGAAAAAATAGAAAAGAAAAGGGGAAGAAAGAATTACTGTAGCACTAAGAGTTGTACTAACTTTCATATCTATTGTATAGATTCATAAACTATCTCCTCGGACAATCATTTCTTCAAGCTTTACGTGTAGTTCACCCTTTTTCATCGTTGAAATATTTACTAGCCGTTATTGTAAACCACTAAAACCTAGCTCTTTGGTCTATTCTCTACAAATTTTATTGTATTAGACTCACTAAACCATTGTCCGAATAATTTTTGGGCCTGGGCCAACAATTTGTGACCCTACAATTGGCGCTGTCTGTGGAAAGAGCTTGAGTGATAGTGAGTATAACAGATAACTATGGCAGAACCAGGTCCACAACAAGCGGAATCGAGGGGTTCTAAACGCGGTGACCATTTCCTCAACCTTGAGCGGAGAAGTGACCGCGAAGGAAGCATCCACACCACACACACTGACCGGAGTCAAGCTCGAAGGGGGGGCCATATCTCCCATGCAAATGACAACAATAACATGCAGCTAGAAATTGAGTAGTTAAAAAGAGAGTTACACCATGAAAAGAGGAGAAAGGCTTCTAAGGATTCGGACCTTTCCTCTGACGATGAAAGAGACGCTGATTACAGGTGGAGGTCGAACCCCACACAGAGAATCCTTCACCTATGAAGAAGAGCATCATCATTAACGGAAGGCGTGGAGCCCATCACGTCGAGGCGTAGGAAATGACGCTCTAAGTAGGGCCCTGAAACAAATCTCTAGGTCGCCTTTCACACGTAACATCGAAGATGCAAGACTCCTTCGATGCTTCCATTAGCCGACGTTCACCATCTATAATGGCCGAACAGACCCTGTGGAACACGTGAGTCATTTCAACCAGAGGATGGCCGTCCATTCCAGGGATGAAGCCTTGATGTGCAAAGTCTTCCCGTCCAGCCTAGGACTTGTCGCTATGAGATGGTTCGACAGCCTGAAAGCAAACTCTATAAGTTCTTTCCAAGAGCTCACTCAGGCGTTCGATTCCCATTTTGTCATATGTCGCAGGGTTCCTCAGTCATTGGCCTCCCTACTGTCCTTGAGCATGCGAGAGGGTGAAACTCTGAAAACATATTCAGATAGGTACTGGGAGATGTTCAACGAGATGGACGATGATTTTGACGAAGTAGCCATCAGCTCCTTTAAGCTCGACCTTCCAACTGAACACGGTCTGAGGAAGTCTCTGACGGGTAAGCCTGTTACCAGTGTGCGTCAACTGATGGACAGGATTGATAAGTATAAAAGAGTTGAGGAAGACTAGCAGCAAGGTAAGGGAAAGGATAAGTTTATCCCTTAAGAGAGGAAGGATTTCAAGTCGAATCGACATGGCAACAACAGGCCGCAGAGAGATGTGGTCGGACAACCAGGGTCGCGAAATCTTCAGACAGTTAACGCTGTGTTCCGAGAACCGGTGCATCAAGTCTTGGAGAAGATCAAGAATGAGTCATTCTTCAATAGACCAAACAAAATGGTGGGAAACCCTAAAAGGCACAGCCACAACCTTTATTGCCAATATCACCAGGTTCATGGATATACCACGGAGGATTGCAGGAGTCTGTGGGACCACCTGGACCAACTCATCAGTAAGGGCAAGTTAAAACAATTCTTGCACCATGCCCATGGTTAGGAGAGCTAGGCAAACACAGGATCTCGGAGAGATGATTCCTCAAGACCCCCATTGGGCACGATAAATGTTATCTTTGTCGCACCAGGAAGAACTGGGTCATACCCATCCAGAATACTATCCATTACTCGGCTGCCCTCCGAAGATGTTAACAGAGAGCCGAAGAGGACTAGAATGGAAATTCAACCAGTATTAGGCTTCTCGGACGAAGACAAAATCGGAACTATCCAACCCTATAATGATGTTTTGGTGATCACCCTCAGGATAGGGGGTATGATGTGAAGAGAGTGATGGTGGACCAAGGTAATTGTGCTGAAATAATGTACCCCGACCTTTATAAGGGGCTGAACTTAACACCTGAGGACCTAACACCCTACAGCTTTCCCTTGGTGAGCTTTGATGGGAAGGTGGTCATCCCGAAAGACCAAATCAGGCTGCCCATGCAAACTGGCTTGGAAGTAGTGGAAGTAGATTTTATCGTGGTGGACGCTTACTCGCCCTACACCACAATCATGGCCAGACCTTAGCTTTATACACTAGGGGCAGTTTCTTCTACTCTTCACCAGAAGGTCAAATACCCGTCCAAAAGACAGGTAAAGGTGATTTTGGGAGACCAATCGGTGGCCAGACAATGTTTGGTGGCAGCGATCCAGCATAAACCTGAAGCCGAGTCCTCGGCCCATAATGATAAGGACTTATAGCAGTTAAAATCCTCGGCGCTGAATACCGAGGACTTAGCCGAGGGAGCAGAATGTGAAGGCTTAACAAAGGTCGTTATTGGTGATGATCCAGAAAGGTTCTTTCAAGTCGGATCCCTGCTGCCTCCTTAAGAAAAGGAAGAGCTGATAGAATTCCTTAGAACAAACATTGACGTATTTGCATGGGACTCCATTGAGGCCCCGGGAGTGAATCCAAAGTTCATTTGCCATCACCTAAATGTTAACCTGGCCATCATTCCTAAAAAGCAATCGCTTCGATGCCCATCTAAGGAACACGCAGACGCTGTCAGAGAAAAGGTGATGAAACTCAAACGAGCCGGAGTAATTAAGGAAGTATTTTATCCTGAATGGTTGGCTAACACTGTGGTGGTGAAGAAGAAGAGCGGAAAATGGCGAGTGTGTGTTGACTTCACAGATTTGAATAAAGCCTGTCCAAAAGATCCATTCCTTATGCCCAAAATTGATCAGCTGGTTGATGCTACCGTTGGCCACCCTTGGATGAGTTTTTTAGATGTTTTTCAAGGGTATCATCAAATACCACTGGCCTTGGATGATCAGGAAAAGACTGCTTTTGTCACCCCTATTGGGAATTACCACTATAAGGTGATGCCATTCGGTCTAAAGAACGCAGGAACTACTTACCAAAGGATGATGACGAGGATGTTTGAGCCTCGGTTGGGTAAGAGCGTGGAATTTTATATAGATGACATGGTGGTAAAAAGTAAGGTCATATCTAAGCATATTAGGGATCTCAAAGACGTTTTTGAAGTCTTCAAAAAACACAAGTTGCCCTTAAATGCTTCCAAGTGCTCATTCGATGTGGGATCGGGCAAGTTTCTGGGCTACATGGTCACCCATAGGGGAATTGATGTAAATCCCGACCAGATCAAAGCAATCAACAACTTGCAGCCTCCTCGAAATATTAAGGAAGTTCAGAAATTGACCGGAATGATTGCGGCCTTGAATCTTTTCATTTCCAGATCAGCAGATAGGTGCTGACCATTCTTCCAGATGTTGAATAAGTGGAAAGGGTTTGAATGGACTGAGGAGTGTGCCTCGGCCTTCCAGCAACTTAAAGACTACCTCTCTCGGCCTTCCATTATGTCCAGTCCTGAAAAGGATGAAGTCCTTTTTGCCTATTTCGCCGTGGCTCTCCATGCTGTGAGTTTGGTGTTGATACAAGTTGATAATGGCGTGCAACAGCCAGTTTATTACGTGTGCAGGTCACTGCATAAGGCCAAGGTGCGGTATCTACCTTTGGAGAAAGCCATCCTGGCCGTGGTGCACGGTACAAGAAAATTACCACAGTATTTCCAAGCACATACGATCGTCGTTCTCACACAACTCCCATTTAAACCTATACTCAAGAGTGCCAACTACACAGGGAGGATCGCCAAATGTGGCACGATTCTAGGGGCTTTTGATATTAAATATATGCCCTGCACCTCAGTCAAGGGCATGTCCTAGCAGACCTAGTGGCCGAATTCACAGAGCCCTTACTAGAAGAAGTAACAGCAGTACCGAACGTGGATGGAAAATTGGTTGCCTTGTTCTTCCAGCAAGGCCCTTCATCCTGGGAAGTATATGCCAATGGCGCAGCGAATCATAAGGGCTCTAGCGCGGGGCTAGAGCTTGTGTCTCTGGAAAAGGTCACCATTGAAAAATAATTGATGTTGGATTTTGTGGCAACAAATAACGAGGCTGAATATGAGGCTCTACTGATGGGGATGGTTATGGTCAGAAAAATTGGGGGAAAGGTAATAGAATTGTTCTCGGATTCAAGGTTGGTGGTTAGCCAGGTGAGGAGAGAATTCGAAGCAAAGGATAAAAGAATGTAGGAATACTTGAGGCAAGTCAGACACCTGCAATCAAAGTTCGAGTCTTTTAGTTTATCGTACATCCCTAGAAGCGGCAATGCTCATGCTAACTCCTTAACCACCCTAGCGACCTCCTTTGCTTAAGGCCTTCCTCGGGTTATTCTTGTAGAACATTTGTACGGACGTAGAGAGTCACGAGGAGGAGCAGTCCAGGTTCACCAAGTAAGAGTTAGGCCTAGTTGGATGGACCCAGTGGTGCTGTTCTTGCAAGAGGACACTCTGCCTGAAGAAAGGTCTAAAGCTGACAAGATACGAAGGAAGGCTCCACGGTTTTGGCTGTTCGAGGACCTAAAATTATACAAGCGCTCTTTCTCAGAACCATATTTACTATGCGTGCATCCTGAAGCGACTGAGGTGCTCCTCGAAGAGTTACATGAGGGAATTTGCAGAAGCCACATAGGAGGTAGATCCTTGGCGCACAGAGCCATCACTCAGGACTATTGGTGGCCAAATATACAGAGGGAAGCCCAAGAACATGTTAAAAAATGCGATCAGTGCCAGCGGTTTGCGCCAAACATACACCAACCAGGGGGTCCTTAATCCATTGTCCAGCCCATGGCCATTCGCTCAATGGGGCTTGGACATCGTGGGCCCTTTCCCCAAAGTAGTAGGAAACAAGAGGTATCAGCTGGTCAGCACGGACTACTTCACCAAATAGATCGAGGCTGAGCCCCTAGCAAATATCAAAGATGTTGATGGCAAGAGATTTTTCTGGAAAAACATTGTTACTCAATTTGGGGTCCCTAATACCCTCATTTCGGACAACGGTCTTCAATTTGATAGTAAAGCATTCAGAAGATACTGCTGTGAGCTAGGAATTATAAACAGATACTCTACCCCTGCCTATCCCCAAGGAAATGGACAAGTAGAAGCTGTTAACAAGGTCATAGTGAATGGGCTAAAGAAGAGACTAGATGACGCAATGGGCAAATTGGTGGAAGAATTGCCACGTGTCCTTTGGACGTATCGAACCACCCCTCGCAAGTCTATTGGGGAAACCCTATTCTCAATGACTTATGGTGCTGAGGCTGTTATTCCTTTAGAAACTGGTCTCCCAACCTTAAGAATAGGGCTTGCTCAACAACTTTTGGGGCCTGAGGTGAAAATTTTAAATGGGCCTTGCTCTTTTTGATAAGTTTCTTGTTCATTAGTAATATTTTCACCCAAACTTTCTATTGTGTTTTTTTTAACACTAGTAACAAATTTATCCATAGATCCTTTTTGAGATTCAATTTGTTTTTCAATTTTTCTCTTTTTTAGAAGTTTTTCATATCCAAATAAATATTTTCTAGTAGATATTTATAATAAGAAAATATTTATAGATAAATAGAACACAATTTTATAATTAAAAATTATAATTTAACTAAAAATAAAATTTAAAGTATAGAACATTAGAAGCTGGTTATTGCAATTTTTTTAAAGCTGTGACCACTTTAAAGTTTTTACCTACACAAATAAAAATTAATTTAATACATGGTTTAATAAATTAATGTCACTATAATATAAATGAGTTGATATGATACACATCAAATTATTAATTGATATAATAATTTATAATAATAGATAAAGTGTCACTGTGTCAGATTAAAAAAAAAAGGTGAGTAACCGTCCAGCTTGTACTCCACTACTCCTATTATCCAATTCAATGGCTAAGTTTTAAAGAAAAAACGTGTCCTATCATTCTATCAATTCATGGCAGAGAAGGGTCCAAATAGGGGCTCAGCGTAGAAAAAACGTGTCCCATCCCATCAAACAATTGTGCTGACTACAGTGAAAATGTGAAACAAACTAAAAATATATATAATTTAAGTTAAATAAATAGAAGACTTTAAGTCTTCATTTTCGGAAAGACAAAGAGAAAGAGGGGAAGGGCTGAAGAAGAATACCTCTAGTGACTGCTGACTGGTATGCTGGAATCAACAAAGAAAAATTTCAAGTCAAACGACTGAGTTTATGGAAAAAGATCAAGAATCAAGGATTCAAGATGAAGAAAAGAAAGGTGAGACCGTAAGAATATAGATGGAGAGGCAGAGAGATAGAGAGATGAGAGGTTTTTTTTTTTTTTTTTGAAATTTATAATATCTATTTTAGCATATTTCAAGACAATTACGTTTTATTATTAATGAATTTGTCTGCTATTAATTTTGATTTTAGCATATTTCAAGAATGAATTAATAAATTTGTCTACTAAAATTTAATTTGGTTAGCTGAAGATTGAATATTTTTATTTTTTCTTTTAATCTTTTGCATTTTAGGATACACTAGGATCTTTTTAATGTATTTTATTGACCAATAAAAGCGCTTAAAATTTTTTTTAATTAAAATATATAAATAAATATATTATATATATAATTTTTTTTTTTTACAAGTAGGGCCTTCTTTTATTTGGGGGCCTTAGGCGATTACATCAGTTGCATCACTTGTTGCGCTGGCCCTGCTTAAGAACCAGCTTATTCAATCCGAGCGAGAACAATGATTTGCTGGAGAAAAGCTTAGACTTGATTGAAGAAAAGAGGGAGAATGCAATGGTCCAATTGGCATATTATCAACACAAGTTCAAACGGGGCTATGACGCCAACGTGAAGCTGAGACCACTGGCCCCTGGTGATTTAGTATTGAGAAAAGTTTTAGGCGCTGCAAAGAACCCAGCATGGGGAAAATTAAGATCTAACTGGGAAGGGCCATACCACATTACTGCAAGGGCTGGCATTGAGGCCTATTTTCTAGAAGACCTAAATGAGCATGTAATACCACGACAGTGGAATGTAAATAACCTAAGAAGGTATTATTATTAATTGATATATATGTTTTGTATACAAAGCCTTTCCACTTTGCCATGACATTTTTCTTAAGTGTTTAAACTTGAACTTAATCATGCCTGTAGTCCTTGGACCAGATGATATGAGTTAGTTAACACTCTACGATATTTTTCCTAAGTGTTTAAACTTAAACTCAATCATGCTTGTAGTCCTTGAACCAGATGATATGAGTTAGTTAACATTCCACGACATTTTTCCTAAGTGTTTAAACTTAAACTCAATCATGCCTGTAGTCCTCGGATGATATGAGTTAGTTAACACTCCACGACATTTTTCCTAAGTGTTTAAACTTAAACTCAATCATGCCTGTAGTCCTCGGACCAGATGATATGAGTTAGTTAACACTCCACGACATTTTTCCTAAGTGTTTAAACTTGAACTTAATTATGCTTGTAGTCCTTAGACCAGATAATATGAGTTAGTTAACACTCCACGACATTTTTCCTAAGTGTTTAAACTTGAACTTAATATGCCTGTAGTCCTCGGACCAGATGATATGAGTTAGTTAACACTCCATGATATTTTTCCTAAGTGTTTAAACTTGAACTTAATCATGCCTGTAGTCCTCGGATCAGATGATATGAGATAGTTTATGAATCAATACAATAGATATGAGTTGTACTAACTTTCGTATCTATTGTATTGATTCATAAACTATCTCCTCAGACAACCATTTCTTCAAACTTTACGTGTAGTTCACCCTTGTTCTTCGTTGAAATATTTACTAGCTGTTATTGTAAACCATATTGTCAACCACTAAAACCTAGCTCTTTGGCCCATTCTCTACAAATTTTATTGTATTGGTTTCACTAAACCATCGTCCGAATAATTTTTGGGCATAGGCCAACAATTTGTGACCTTACAAATGCTCTAAGGGCACTCGTTAGTATTTCTCATAAATAATAATTTGGAGTTAAAACAATCAAATCCCATTTACTTTTTGAGAACGGATTTATGCAAAAAAATCCTACATCAGGTTACAAGCATGAAACCCAATTCTCTTAGCAACATCTACAGCATGAAATAAACCCACCCCAGTAGATATCAGCACACTAAATGTAACGAGTGCTATTACTCCAAAAGCCAAACTTGGCCTCATATTCATCAAATAATCTTGCAGAAACCCTAATGCTTCACAAACATCATCATTGTAACGCGAATAGTATTGCTTCTCCCACCCCATCCAGTTCGAAGGTGGCTTGTAATTCGTCTCCATGATCTTCATCTCCCTAATCCGTAACCGGAGCATAATCATGTTCTCATCCACCACCCTACCGCAATAATCTCGTCTTTTCCCTTCTCCAACACTTGCCGTGACATGGAAGCTACCGCGCCTTCTTTGGTGTGGCGTTGTAAAAGAAAATGGTGGGCAGGGAAACTTAGATAGAGAAAGGTTGGTTGCCTCCATTTATGAAGATACAAATGATACTAAAGATATCTTCTTAATTTCTAAGCAAAGATGTAGAGGATATCAATCAAATATTAGAGGTGAAACAAAATAGGAAGATTTGGATGCTTTATATGGGGAATAAAAACAATGACAATTTGTTTTACTACGGGAATTACTGTTTGGCACCTTCAGATGAAAGTTTCACTTTTTTTTTCTTTTTCTTTTTTTCACATTTTGTTTTCCCCTTTTTTTTAAAAAAAAAAATCATTATTACTTTTTTTTTTCCTTTTTAATTGGATGCTTGACATAAGACGAAGTTTCACTAAAGAAGCAATACAAGTCACGTAAACTTTCACGGAAAGAAATTGCATAAAAACTGTATACTCCATGACTTTACAAGTTGTGGTGAAAAGATGAGTAAGGTCTAAATTCCAATAACCAACAATGGGGGCCATTGCCAGTTGCCACTCATTGAGATCGTTTTAAAATATGTATAATAAAGAAGAGTACCACCGTCCAAATTCGTAGGGAAGTGAGAAATACCTCCCACGAATAATACCACAATTTGTCTTTAATTCAGCAAAAAGAAAATACTACTTGTGTGTGTGTGTGTGAGAAATTACGAATTCAACAAAGTTGACATAATTAAAAGAATTAGATGTCATGATCTACATAATAAAGTGATTCTTTACGGTGCCTGTTAACATGAACCTTGTGAAAATGAAGACATGGACACCAAAACCGCTAGTCTACAACCCCTATGATAAGACAAGATTTTTTTTTTTTTTTTTGGATTGGAAACAGCTTTCATTCAAACAACTGAAAATGGAAGACAACAAAGTCCAAATACACAGCTACATAGAGCAGAAATATAGAAAAACAACTACAAACTGATACAAAGAAACCATTACGTCTTATCCAGCTGAATAAGGTGTTGCACCATAGGGGGAGAAACTCCTTTCCAGACCTGGTTAGTGCCGCTGCGTTTTGCAAACTGTGCAAGCTCATGAGCAACCTTGTTGCAGTCCCCTTTCAGGTGGTTAATTTGCCAAACAATAAAAGACCTCAAGTTTTCACTAATCCCTTGAATAAGATGGCCAAGGCATCCATCTTTTCACCTGCTGCCAAGCTTTGAGCCACTGTGAGTGCGTCAGTCTCTAGCATGATCTGCTGTAGCCCCAACTCTTTGGCTAATAATACTCCCTTCTCAATAGCAATAGTTTTAGTCTCTAAACTCGTGTATTGACCATGAAGTGGCATACACATAGCTGCAATGGTCTCCCTCCTGCTGTCTTTGATGATCACACCTATGCTTGAGGGCCTGCCATCCCCTAATGTAGCACCATCCACATTAACTTTATACATCCCCACGGGTGGAGCTCTCCATTTTGATTCAGTGCTAGCTATGCCACAATTGCATAACTTGGATGCCTCCTTATAGTCATGAATAAGTCTTCTAGCAAAACTCCAAACTTGGTCAGGGGAATGGAAACTTTCTTCAAACACCATTTGGTTCCTGCTATACCAAAGGGACCAGGTAGTCACAAAGAAAATCTCAAGATCCTGAGATGTGCCATTTGCCATAAATCTCAATGCTATATCTGCAATATCCAAATAATTGGATTTAAGGTTCACTGGACATTCTTTCCACTTTTCCCAGACCTGTTTGGCTGGATCACAGAAGACTAGAGAGTGTAATATGGTTTCAACCCCCTGATCATAGAAAGGACATAGAACATTTGTATTAATACCTCCCTTGTATAGATTCAGCTTTGTTGGGAGAGCATTCATACGAGCTTTCCACACAAATATTTGAATCTTTGCTGTGCCACAATTTCCTCCACAATAGGGTTCTGGGGTCCCCATTAAAGCTCTCAGCAACCTCAACTGATTCAACCACCTTGAAAGCAATGTAATATGCACTCTTCACAGAAAACTCACCCCTTTTATTGCCTATCCAAATAATTTTGTCTTCAGGCAGATTGTAACTCAAAGGAATATTCAGAATTGTATTAGCTCCGAAAGGGAAAAAAAAGAGACCTGACCAAATCAGCTTTCTACCTTTTGCTCTCAGTGTCTATAAGAGTTAAGACCATTGGAAATACATCAAGGATGCGAGGTGGGGAGATTACCTTATAGGTTGAGGGAGTGGGCAGCCACTTGTCATCCCATATGTGGATTACTTTTCCATTACCTACCCTTCACCTAGTTCCTCTACTAATAACCTCCAAACTATTGAAGATACTTCTCCAAGTATACGAAGGGTTACTTCCTGGCTGCAAATTGAGAACATCACCATGGGGGTAGTATTTTGCCTTGTATATGCGTGCCACCAGAGAATGAGGATTGGACAGTAACCTTCATCCTTGTTTGGCTAGCATAGCTAAGTTAAAAGCTTGCAAGTTTCTAAAACCCATTCCACCTCTTAGCTTGGATTTGCACATGGTCTTCCAATTAACCCAAGCTATTTTGGACTCCTTCTGCCTTTGCCCCCACCAAAATCCTCGCATCATACCTGCAATCTCCTCACATAGGCCTTTTAAGAGCAGGAAGCAGCTTATGGTGTATATCGATATGGCTTGGGCCACGGCTTTGATTAGGATTTCCCTTCCCCCACATGAAAGGAGCTTCTCTTTCCAGCCAGACAATTTTTTCCCCACCTTCTCTTTTACTTCTGCAAAAATTTCCTTTTTTGATTTGCCAATGATTGATGGAAGGCCAAGGTATTTGCTATGTCTCTGGTCTTGCAAAGGCCCCAAGATTTCTAGTACTTCATTTTTCATCCCACTAGGAGTATTGTGACTAAAGAAAACTGAGGATTTGTCTGCATTGATCTTTTGCCCTGATGCCGCTTCATAAAGCTTAAGAATTTCAATGAGTTTGTGACATTCTTGCCTACTAGCTTTGCAAAATAGCAGGCAATCATCAGTAAAAAATAAATGGATAATCATGGGGCAACCTTTACATATAGATATTCCACTGAGCATTTTATTTCTGGCTGCATCACTAATAAGAGATGAGAAACCATCTGCACAAAGGAGAAAAAGATAAGGTGATAAAAGGTCACCTTGACGCAAACCCCTTGAGGGAATTATGTTACCATAGGCCACACCATTCACTAGTACAGAATAGGATACAGTAGTAATACATTGCATAATGATATTGATCCATTTTTCATGAAAGCCCATACGTTCCATAATTTTTTCAATAAAGCTCCATTCGACCCTATCATAGGCTTTGCTCATATCAAGCTTAACAGCCATGAAACAATCCTTCCCATCCCTTTTATGATCAAGGTAATGCATAAGATCAAAGGCAACTAGTACATTGTTTGTAATAAGGCGCTCCGAAAGGAAAGCGCTTTGGTTTTCAGAGATGATTTGAGGAAGAATAACTTTGAGGCGATTAGCTAGGACTACGTTGGTTCTATTTATTTCAACCATGGACATATTTAAATTTAAGACATTAAGAACCATACATGTGACATCATTTCCTACTATATCCCAATACTCCTGAAAGAAAATTGCAGACATACCATTTGGGTCAGGAGCTTTTGTGGGGTGCATTTGTTGAAGAGCTGTCATCACTTCCTCCCTTGTGAACTCCTTAATCAGTCTCTGGTTCATATCATCAGTAACTCTGGTGGGAATTGTATTTGTAACCTCTGAGATGTGGCTTGGGAAGGATGTAGTAAACAAATTCTCGAAATAAGATACTGCAACAGCCGCTATGCTTTCAGTATTGCCGCTCCAATTCCCATTCTCATCCATTAACCCAGTAATTGTGTTTTTCTTTCTCCTCTCAGATGCTTTGGAGTGGAAATATTTTGTATTCTGGGTCCCCAAGCCCAACCACTGAACTCTCAATCTTTGCTGCCACATAATCTCCTCACTATCTAGTAAGTCATTTATCTCTCTCCGGAGTACATTGATTTCTCTGCCCAAGCTCCCATTCCTATCTCTTCGAACCAAATTACTCAGGGACCTCCTTTTTTCTTGGATCTTCTTTGGTACCTTTCCAAAGACTGACAAGTTCCACCTGGATAACTCCATAGCATATTGCTTGAGAATTAAGGGCATATCACTTGGGGAGTTTAGACTCATATTTTTGCTCCATGTCGCCTCAATGATTTTCCTACAATCCTCCCTTTTAGTCCACATCGCTTCAAAGTGAAAGCGACGCTTTCTAGGGGGTTAAGGATGATAAGAATCAGACACCAAAAGAGCACAATGGTCTGAAGTAGAATCTACAATGTGGTATACACAGGCTTCCTTAAAATGCTCAATCCATTTCAAGGTAGCAAGAGCCCGATCCAGCCTGATATACATTCTATTCTCTCCTTCTTGCATATTACACCACGTATAATCAGGACCATTATAACCCAAGTCCTTGAAGCCACAAGAATTAATTGCATCTCGAAACTCATCCATCTGCCTCTGAGATCTTTGCACACATTCCATTTTTTCATTCATAGACAAAATCTCATTGAATTCCCCAAAACATATCCACGGCAGTTGGAACTTCCTGTTTAACGCTTTTAATTGGTCCCATGATTCTTTTCTCTTATGGGTTTCCGGGTGTCCATAAAAGCCTGTGATTCTCCATTTGAGGCCCGAGTCAGCTTCAGTAACAATTGCGTCAATGAAACTACCCGCATACCCCATGATTTCTAGATTGATGTTTTCTTTCCATAAAAATGACAAACCTCCACTTCTATATGATTTAGGGATAACCAAGCCATATACAAACCCCACTTTTCTCTTTGTTCTTTCCATTGCCCTCTTCTTAAGTTTCGTCTCTGACAAGAAGACAAAATTGGGAGCCTACCGCCACATGTTTTCCCTTGTTTTCAACCATTCCCCTAGCCTTCCTCCTTCTGTTTTATCCAGCCACTTCTCTTTTTCCTTCTTCTTCTTCAATTTTGACCAAACATCTCTTCTTATGCCTTCTATTTTAGTTGTGTGTGTGTGTGGCTCTTGTTTAATTGTTCTGTGTGAGTTCTGACACCCCATGTGAACTCTAATGAGTTCAAATTTCAAATATACTTGACTTTTAGGCTAGTTGTCACTCACATTTGATAAGTAATTTTTTTGTTTTGTTTTTTTTTTTTTTAATAATTAATATCATCTTTTTAACTTTTTATTATTATTACAGTCTAGTATGTCAGGTTATATTAATAGGTTGACATTTGAGCAAGAAATAATCATATTAAAAATAAGCAATTAATTTTGAGAAATATGTTATTATAAATTTAAGGATTCTTATATAGATTTATAAATAATTCTAAATAAATAATAAGTATGTCTATATATATATAAATATATAAAATAATAGCGATACACCCAAAACGGTACACCGGGATTGACCAATACCCGAAATATATCGTACTGCTGGCCAAACTAGTACAGCCTCCGTTACGGTATTGACTTCCTTGCAAAATAAGGTATCTACGGTTTCCCCTTCTTTATTTGATATCTCGAGTGCAATGAGAGGTGTCGGATAAAGAACATGATTCTGCATTTTGTTGCCACAAAATTATGTGCAGAAATTGCGTTGTTCATGGATTGAGATTGGTTTTACTTGACAAGGTTAAGTTGCTATAGCTTGTCCGAAGAAATTTTCTAACTTGGTCTTTGGAATTGGGCAAGAAACTCTAGTTTTTTTTTTTTTTTTTTGGTCAAAGGCCAACCAGGTCAACGCTGACCGACGGCCATACAAGGGGCATCGAGCAAACTTGGCAGCCACATAAGGTGTGTCGGGCTGCCTAGGCTGTACAAAGGCCTATAAATGGGCCCCAAAGCCTCATTTTGACCATTTCCACCTTATTTCTCTGAATTCTCACTTCTAAATATTTTTTGGAGCAAGTCGCAATCTAGTAGGTCTAGCTTTTAGCTTTAGTTCATAGCTTCAACCCTCTATTCTGCACTTGATGTCAATGTCTATTTCCACTTTCTCTTTATTTATTTATTTATTTTTGCAAATATGTTAGTAGTAACGCAACTAGAAAGCATGCTAGCACTTATTTTATTTTTGGTGTTTTTGCATATATATATATAAATATATATATTATCATTTATGCCATGATGATGTTGGAAAATATATTCGTTCGCATGTTTAAGTAGCATAGGCGAACTTGCATATGTTGGATGCTATGAAAACTAAGAAAAGCTAGGTAAATCTGAGAGACTTTGCATGATAAAGATAGAAAATTTTGAGAGAATGAAAATGTGAGAACAATTCAATTTTGAGTAAGGGTAATTTTGGAAACATAGGATTAAACCACCGCCACTGAATATAAACCCTGAAAGACATTAAACAACCGCCAATGAATATAAATCTCAAAAAGATGGATAGGATTAAATGACTGCCACCGGATATAAACCTTAAAAGAGATTAAACAACTGTCATTAAATATAAATCTCGAAAAGATGGACAGGATTAAATGAACACCGCAGAATATAAACCCTGAAAGAGATTAAATGATCGCTGCTGAATATAAATGTCGAAAAGATGGATAGGATTAAACAACCGCCACCGAATATAAACCCTAAGAGAGATTAAACGACCACCGCTGAATATAAATCTCGAAGAGATGGATAGGATTAAATGACCGCCATCGAATATAAATCTTGAGAGAGGCATTTTGAAAACTCTGAACACTTTTGAGGCAAAAGAGATAGGATTAAACGACCACTGCCAAATATAAGTCCTGAGAGAGGGATTTTGAAAACTCAAATACTTTTGAGGCAAAAGAGATAGGATTAAACGATTGCCACCGAATATAAATCCTGAGAGAGAGGCATTTTGAAAACTCGAATACTTTTGAGGCAAAAGAGGTAAGATTAAATGACCTTCGCCAAATATAAATCTTGAGAGAAGCATTTTGAAAACTTTGATATTTTAAGAAAAAATGAAATTTTGGTATGAACATGCATGATATAGATTAGGCAGTAAGGTTAGACATACTTACCTACCTATTTGCATTGCCATATGCTTTGGGCTACTAACCAAATCTAAATTTGCTTTTGCAGATCATGTCTCGACAGGCGAGATCTAGTGAGAATCGCAGGAAGGCTCCCGTTATTGTTCCATCTCGAGTAGGCTCGTCTAGCAATGACAACGACACTATCTCAACCAACGTGTAGGTTGCACAAACCCTTCAGCGACGTTTTGACCGAGGTGTTAATGACATTGTGCCCACTGGAGGCATACATATAGCACATCGCACCAAGAGCCGATGTTTAGTGGAGACAACCAATGCCTCATCTCAGTCCTACACTGGTTCAGGAGGTGGTTCTTCACAGTTCCCTCAAATCGAGGAAGGAGGAGGCCTAGGGGACGTAGAGCTAAAGGATGAACTCATATTTGATTTGGATGCGAACAATGACATGGCTGGGCAGGGTCCAGGCACTCTAAGGCGCCGTAGTCGTAGGCCAAGTTTTTCGCCTTGTTTGGCCGGGGCCAAGACATACATTAGAGAGATCGATGATAGAATATATGATACCTATCTTCAGCATGATCTGAAGAGGCATCCTTCCACGCAAGCTCGGAAGTGTTAAAGAGCATGGGATTGTTTTCTTGATGGTACACCTATGTTTGTTGCTACAAAGAAATTGAAGAAGTGCATGAAAATTCTGAAGGCTTGGAGACGAGACCACTTTGGCAATGTGCAGAGAAATATTAAGCAAACAAAGGATCAATTATAGAGGACAGAGGAGGCCTTGGCCAGATTTGGTGATCATGAGGAAGTTGCTTGGCTAAAGAATGAGTTGAATGCTTTATATGATAAGGAAGAAATATGTGGCAACAACAATCCCGTATTCAGTGGTTGAAGAGTGGTGATCAGAATACTAGATTTTTTTGTGGATCAGCAACTCAAAAGGAAGAGGAAGAATTTCTTTAAGGGTCTATGTGATGGGCAGGGAGTGTGGCAAGAGGATGAATAGGTATTTTCAGTTCTATTGGATGAATTTTATTCCCAGCTTTTCACTTCTTCAAACCCACATGATCTAAATCGTATCTTGGATGGAGTCCGGACTGTGGTTACTGATAAGATGAAAGCTGAACTTTATGAACCCTATACTAATGAGGAGGTAGGCAAAGCAATCAAGGAGATGGCTCCACTTAAAGCTCCAAGACCGAATTATATCCCACCTTTATTTTTTCAGACTTACTGGACTGATGTAGGTATGGATCTTACTCAGTCTGTGCTATCTAGTTTAAATTTGGACTCCATCTTAAATTCTATAAATCATACTTTTATTACTTTGATTCCTAAAGTTTATAACACAGAAATGGTATTTGATTTTAGACCTATGAGCCTTTGCAATGTGATTTATAAAATTATTAGCAAGGTGATTGCTAACCGTTTCAAGCCTATGCTTAATTCTATTATTTTAGAGACTCAATGTGCTTCTACTGCAGATAGATCAATTACTAATAATATCTTAATAGCTTTTGAGTCTTTGCATTATATAAAGACTAGTTGCACAGGAAAGAAAGGATTCATGGCTATAAAATTGGATATGAGCAAATGCTATGATAGGGTGGAGTAGAATTTTATAGAAAGCGTCCTTCTCAAATTGGGCTTTCAGGAATCATGGGTGGCTTTGATAACGAAGTGTATCACCACAGTCTCGTATTCTATTCTTGTGAACGGAAAACCGAAGGGCATGATTACAACTTTAAGAGGTCTGAGACAAGGGGATCCTCTTTCTCCTTACTTATTTTTGTTTTGTGCAGAAGGGTTAAATGCTTTGTTACGGAATACTGCTGCTGGAGGAGAAATTCAAGGGTTTTCTATATGTAGAAACGGACCTAAACTAACCCATTTATTTTTTATAGATGATTGTTTGATCCTGTGCAAATCTACCTTGGAAGAGTGTAATAAAATTCAGGAGTTGCTTGCTTATTATGAAGTTGCTTTCGGGTCAGATGATAAATAAGGAGAAAGCAACTCTTTTCTTTAGCGAGAATATAGATGAGAATTTGAGGAGGCTATCAAAGTGGCTCTAAATGTCTCGGCCATTCGACATTATGAGAAATATTTGGGGCTCCCTTCTTTTGTTGCTAGAAATAAGACGACATGTTTTACTCATATTAAATAGAGGATATGGGCTAGGATGCAGGGGTGGAAGAAAAAACTCTTGTCTCAGGCTAGTAAGGAGTTCATGATTAAGGTTGTAGCCTAATCTATCCCAATTTATTCAATGAGTGTTTTCAAGTCACCGATTGGTCTTTGCAAAGATATTGAAGCAATAATCCGAATGTTTTGGTGGAATAATGGAGATTCAAAGAAAATTCATTGGGTTAAATGGAGCTCTCTTTGTTCTTCTAAATCAATTGGGGGTATGGGATTTCAAGATTTCCAAAAGTTAAATAATGCTATGATGACAAAACAAGTTTGGCGTCTACCAAAGGCACATTACTTTACAAAGTGTTTAGTGCCAACTATTTTCTGAATGGCAGCATTCTAGAGGATCCTATTCATCTGAAGTGCTTTTAAGCATGGAGAAGTATTTTGCAAACTCAAGAGGTCATTAATAAAGGGGCAATATGGAGAGTTGGGAACAGTGAAAGAATTGATGTCTGGAGTCACCATTGGCTACCTGAACCAGCATGTAGCAAGATTGTGTCTCCAAGAGCAGGTTCCTCAGTAGCTCAAGTTTGTGACCTATTCTATCCAAACACTAGGATTTGGGATTTGGAAAAATTGGCAAGCTGCTTTCTCTTTTATAAAGCCAAGATGGTAGGGAGGATACATGTAAGTGAAGGTTGGGATGAGGACATTTTGATTTGGCCTTTAACTTCAGATGGTGTTAGGAGTGCCTATCGTATGCTAGTTGATGCAGAAAATCTCTCAATGCTAAACTCCTCCTTGCCGGGTAACACATAAGCTGTATGGAAGAAAATCTGGAAGCTTAGAGTTGACACTTTTTGTGGTGTGCTACGAAAGATTGTCTTCCTACCAAGTTGAATTTGAAGACTCGACATATTCCAATCGATGACGTTTGTGATGGAAGCAGGGATTATGCAGAATCTCTCATGCACTGCCTATGGCTGTGTGATCAAGCATGATCAGTTTGGTTTCCCGATCTAGGTTTTATTTTCTTAATTCAGAAAAATTACAAGTCTTTCTTTACGGTTTTGGAGGCTTTGTTCAGTGAAGGTTCGGATTGTAGATGTTCTCTGTTTGCAACGGTGGCAAGTTGCTTATGGCAAAGGAGGAACAGATTGAGGGAACCTCAAACCACTTGGTAGCTACATGAGATTGGGGATAGAGCTAAGGAGTTGATTCTCGAGTTCTGGGATGTTCATCATAGGGAGCCGTAGGGACCTATTTGCCAACCACCTATCTATTGATCTCCTCTGCCTGAAGCAAGCAACAAAGCAAACTTTGATGTTGCACTTTTTGAAGGAACGAACAGTGTTGGGATAGGCATGGTGTTTAGGGATCATTCAGGAAATGTTATTGTAACTTTGAGTCAAAAAGTCGACTCGATCCATTCAGTTGAAATGGCTGAAGTGCTGGCAACCAGAAGGGTTGTGGTGTTGGCTAGGGAACTAAGTTTGTTTAATATGATAATTGAAGGAGATTGTCTTCGCGTTATACAAGCTTTAAAGTGCTCAAGTCGATGTAACACATTGTTTGGTCACATTATTGAAGAGTCCAAGAGGCTTGGATGTTCGTTACAGTAATATCAATTTCAGCATGTTTGTCGGGAAGGGAATAGGTTAGCTTATGGTTTAGCTAGAAGAATAGTTTTATTTGCAGACACTGATGTATGGATAGAATATCTACCTAGTGATTTAGAAGATGTATTCCAATTTGATTTTCTTAATTTCTTTAATAAAATTTCACTTACCTTTTTCTCAAAAAAGAAAAAGAAAAAAAAAAAAAAAGAAACCCACGCTCAAATCCCAAATAGAGAGAGAGAGAGAGAGAAAGAGAGAGAGAGGAGCAGGTTTTTGAGAGATAATAAAAAGAACACATGCATGTTGGCAACGAAACCGACAACACTAATACGGTGAGAACCATCTCCGCGTGAATGTGCCGCACGAGCCATCATTTTTAGTTCCTAAATGATTTTAGGTTGCAGTGGATGAATGGTGATAATGAATTTTATGCAAATCCACTCTTATATCTATATGTGTTTAATTGTTCCTTAGGCAAACAGCCATTTCAAGTTTGATAGGCCACAAACGAATTGACCTCTTGTGATTAAATTAATTGATTAATTAGCAAGTTATTAATTAATCAAATTAACATGCAAAGTGCGTGGTAGCACAAACAAATCACCAATAAACTAATTATGCAGCGGAAAATAAATAACACGGCGATTTGTTTACGAATGGGGAAAACCTTACGGCAAAAACCCCACCAAGTGATTTTCAGGTCACCACTCCCGAAACTCCACTATTATCACAACAAGCGGTTACAAGTAAAGTAATCCCAGTATCTTATACCAACCTACAGTTAAACCCTTACCCCAATACCCAATTGAACTTGTTTTGTAGTGACAATTTCCCCTTTTGATGCACCGCTCCCAACTATGTGACTAACCAATTTAATGAGCAGATCCCAGTACGCGACTTACTCCTTTGCATGAATCCAAGTACGTGACTAACTCCACAGCAACTCTTTGATTGTTGTAATTGATTTGCAGCAGCTTCACATAGAAACACCAATAAGATCTTCAATGTTGGTGCAAGAGACTTTGCTTGGTTACAGAACCCAAAGGCATACAAGAAATGCAGCAAGAACTCTTTCTTCTATAGTAGGAGGCTAGGGTTTCAAAAAATAAACCTTATGAAGCTCTCTAAGGTTAGGTTTTTTTATTTCCACCTCCTTTAAATAGGAGCTTAATGGGCTCTCCTATTCCAAATAGGTTTACACAAACCTTGGGCTTTCCTAGTCCAATAAGGATTATATAAACCTATAAACAAATAGCCTTTTAGAATAAAACATTGCTGGCTATAATCTGAAAACCCGTAAGCTCGATCGATCAAGGCATCTGTCAAGCTTTAATGAATCTCGACAGATCAAGCTTCTATTGAGCAAGTATCGAGACCTGCAGATTGCACTTTTCTTGAACAGTTCTTGAGTAGTCTCCATGTCTTCAATTTAACCACTTGTAATGATTATCTTGAACCTACTTAGATTTACCCAAATACAAGTAAAGTGCGTTTTGTCAAAGGATATACCAATTACATAAAAATATGTCCCCAACAATCTCCCCCTTTGGAAATCCGTGACAAAACCACAAGAGTACATTGAATGTCCTAGAATACATTCTACTTAAGATTACTAAATAAATAAGCCTAGTCTAAAAGATCTGAACCTTGGAAGTTACTGTAAGAAGAAGGTTCGGAATCTTGACTTAGCTTTAACTTGTCTTTCCTGAATGGCACTAAACAAAACACATCAAGTACCATGTGGAAAATAATGACAAGTTAAATAAACAAGAAGCACGTGTATAAAGAGAGAAAAGAAACAACACATGTGAGATAAAGAGTGAAACACATACATCATCATCAAATAGAGAAACAACACTTGATGTATATAAATGGTTACAAAACCAAAAGATACACAACACAAAAATATATCAATATCAAAGTGTATCAAACTAACTCTTCCCCTAAGTTAGTTACAACAAAAACTTTCTCCCTTTTAACATGAAGTTCTCCCCTTAAATCTATTACTCCCCCTGAGGAAAGACATTCAATTCTTAAATTTCTTCCCCTTTTTGACACGGTTGTCAAAGGGCATAAAAAGCCAAAAGACTTGATAGGAGATAGACAAAAAAATTGACAAAGAGGGAAAGTGGAGAACAAGGAACCATAGACCTACAAGAAAAAGAAAAACAAGATGCTATGGACACAAAGGAAAAAAATGCAAAACAAAGAAAAAAAAAATGAAATGCATGCAAGGGTATCTCGATTGATTGAGAAGTGTCGAGAGAATAGAATGTCGACAAATGCAGCTGTCGAGGATCTATCAAGGTGCAATACAAAGAACAGGTGAAAGAAGCTTGATCGATCCACCAGTTGTCAAGAAGCTATCGAGGGGACAGGAGAAATCTCAATCGATCCACCAGGTGTCGAGTAGCTGTCGAGAATACGATAAGAAAAAGCATAGGAAGCTCGACATGTAGCAAGGTGTCGAGGAGCTATCGAGCCAGCTTTTAAAACCAGTTTTTCGAAAAGTGAAAAACATAGACATGAATGCAATTAGACATGCAACTCAACCAATGATCCAATCAACATATTAGGCTCTCAAAATCATTTCTCAACAAAATTTTAGTCACATGGATCCCAAAACCACACATACACACTAAACAAGTCTAACCAATTTTATATTTCAAAAACAAGTCAAGACGGTTTAGTGCGCATACATAAACACATGTAAATCTTGTGATGGCCAAATCACATTGTACCTGCACATGTATCAAGAGTAGCAAAGAATATTGCATGTTATGTGTGAAAAACATCGCAAGATTGCATAAGTGTATACATGTTATGACGATTTGAGATATGAGAAAATCACTTTAACTCACACACAATCATAGCTGTTTGATGGGGATTATCACCTTCGAGGTACATCTTATAACTCTCACATCTCCTAGAATACACACTTGCAATTATATTTAAAAGCAGTTTTTTATCTTTTTGCTTTTTATTTTTCTTTGCATATTTTTCTTTTATTGAGCATATCATGCATGGGCATATAAGAGATAGAAAAGAAATACCTAATGAGATTTGACATTCCAATTTTGCTATGCCGAAGCACACAAATGTCATTGACATAACACTTTTCCTATGCCAAAGCAGACACATGTCATTTATGATTGGCGGGCAACAATGGTGAGATTGTTATTTATGTCTTTCTCTTAAGATTTTCTAGTCCTACCTGTCAAAAAGAGTGATATGAGTGTTAAGTACAAGAGATCACTTAGCGTTACTCATCACAAACACGAGCCACAAAGCTCACTTGCTTAGTTGTGCATAGAGATACTCATCTAAGCTACAAATGATACAAAGTTTAGAGAACTTTGTTTCAATGGCCATCCAAGGTACACAAGTACCAATGTACACAAAACACACACTGTTTTTGTATTTTATGATTTTTCAAATTTTTTTATGTTTATATCAAAAAAAAAATAAACAAAAACTAAAAAATAAACAAACAAAAACATGTTATCAAAGCAAAACATAAAACTAGACTGACTGAAAATGCGAAAGCTAAACACACAAGTAATGCAACAAATAAAAATAAGAAGATAGAAGAAAGTGATATAATCACTTAAAGTCATTTTTCTTCCACACCTTGGAAGAATCTTTCCTTTGATTAAAACCTTGAACCGGCGGTGAGGGAGAAGAATTGAAACCGTTCAAGTTTGAAAGGAACATGAGAGCTTTCAGAAGATCTCCAAGGGGAGCAAGAGAGGATTGAAGCTGATTATGGCTTCTAGATGCTATTATGACGTTGCTCTGTTAAGTTGCTAACCACTTACAGCAATTTGGTCGAGTATGACCGGCAACACTGTTAGGACATATGTGTTTACATGTTAGGAACATATGTCATATTTTATGTAAATTGGCTAATCCTTTGACAAAACGCACTCTACTTGTAATTGGGTAGTTCTAGATGTTTTTAATACTTCAAGAAACAATGTTTCAAGATCAAGTGTTGAAGTCATCAAGTCTGTCCAAGAAAAAGCAAGTTGAAGTGCAGAATTTTTAAATCTCGACACCTGCTCGACACCTACCTCGACACCTGCTAGCTGTCGAGACTTAAAAAGTCAGAATTCCAATCTGATTTTATTGGGATCCGTGAATGTGTTTTTGGGCCTTCTTTTCTTCTAACCCTAAACATATTTAAGGAGTGTTTTAAGAGCCGTCAACATAGACACAAGTTGCATAAGCATTGAGTAATCCTTGTTCAAGCAAATTGTGCTCTGAGACGAAGTTCTTAACCTAGATCATCTTCTTCAAGAAGTTGTTGTGTATTGTGCACCTTAGGGTTTTGTGACCAAGCATCTTCCTGATCTTCATGCATAGGATGATCTGAAGAACTCTGCAGCCAACCTCTCATTCTAAAGTTGGTGATTGAAGTCGCGTACTGTGATCCGCGCATCTGGTTAGTCACGTACTTGGGAGCCGTGCATCAAAGGTGGGAACTGTCGCTACAGATCAAGTCCAATTGGGTATTGGGGTAAGGGTTCAACTGTAGGTTGGTAAGGTACTTGGGATTCCTTATTTGTAACCGCTTGATTTGATAATAGTGGAGTTTCGGGAATGGTGACCTGAAAATCACCCGGTGGGGTTTTTGCCGTTAGGGTTTTTCCCCATTCGTGAACAAATCACCGAGTTATTTATTTTTCCGCTGCTTATTTAGTTTTTGGTGATTTGTTTGTGCTACCACGTATTTGCATGTTAAATTGATTAATTAATAACTTGACTAAATTAATTAATTAGTTTAAATCACAAGGGGTCATTCAATTTGTGGCCTATCAAGTGGTATCAGAGCGGGCACACTCTGATTAGGTTTAATCTTTGCTGTGTTTGATCCATTGACCCCTGTTTGTCATGGATAGAGGACAATCTCTAATAATACCTCCTTTATTTGATGGGACTAACTATGCCTACTGGAAAGTACGCATGAGAGCTTTTTTGCAGTCCTTAGATGAGAAGGTGTGGCAAGCTGTGGAGATTGGCTGGACAAAGCCAAAAGAAGCGCCGGCTGATTGGGATGAAGCCAAGATCAAGGCGGCGAACTTCAACAGCAGAGCGCTGAATGCTCTATTTAGCGCTGTCACCAATGAGGAGTTCAAGAAGATATCCTCAACAGAAACTGCCAAGGAGGCGTGGACCATCCTCCAGACAACCTATGAAGGAACAAAGGCTGTCAAGGATTCAAAGCTACAGAGGCTCACTACTAGCTTTGAAGAAATTAAGATGGAGGAGGATGAGTCGTTCGATGAGTTCTATGCCAAGCTGAAGGACATAGTGAACTCAGCCTTCAATCTTGGGGAAACCATCCCTGAACCCAAGGTTGTAAGGAAGGTGCTCAGATCTCTACCTGAGAGATTTCATGCCAAGATTACGGCAATTGAAGAATCAAAGGACATTGATAAAATTCCTTTGACTGAGCTGGTTGGGAACTTGCAGACCTACGAGCTAGGGTTATCAAGGATAGGCAAGTCAAGCAAGGGCAAGAGCATGGCCCTGAAGGCGAAGAGCAGTGATTCTGATGAGTCTTCCGATGATGAAGATTCCAAGATGAAGTCCTACATTACGAGGCAGTTCAAGAAGTTTATGAAGAATGCCAATGGGAGGAGCTTCAACAAGAACCGCAGGCAATCCAGTTCTTCACAGTTCAAGAGCCAAGACAAGGGAAGGAAGGATGCCAAGGATGGCGGTCAGTACACTGTTCCAGCAGGACCAAAGTGTTTTGGGTGTCACGGGTTTGGACACATGAAGAATGAGTGTCCTACTTATCTGAAGAGCATTGGGAAAAGCAAGGCTCTAGCTGCAACCCTTAGTGACACTGAGCCTGAAGATGATTCCGATGATGAGGATGACGGAATCCTAAATGCTTTCACTGCTTTAGTCAATTCTACTGATGGAATTGTTGAAGAAGAAGAAGAAGAATTGGTGGACACTGAATGTGAAAAGATGGATGACAAAGATGATATCCATTCAGCCTATGAGAAGCTTTACAAGCTTTCTGAAAAGCATGAGAAGCTATACAGGTTGGCCACCAAGAAGCTCAGTGATGTGGAACTCGACAGAGAAGAATTGTCCACAAAGTTTGATGAGGCAAATCAAACTATTGGTGCACTGAGATTTGAGAATAACTTCCTGGCTGAGAAGACCAAGAAGCTTGAAGCAGAGCTGTTTCAAGTCAGAGCTCAACTGGAGAGGACTTCAAGTGCAAAACTTGATGAGATGCTCAGCAACCAGAAATCTGCTTCAGATCGAACAGGTTTAGGGTATGGTCTTTCTATCTCTAATTCTGCTTCTACTAGTTCTACTGTTTTTGTTCCTCCTGCTAATACTGTTAAAATTGAGAACACTGATGATAAAACTGAATTAGCTAGTGAGAACATAGACAAAGAAAAATCCATCTTAGGAGCACCCCCTAAGTTAGAAAAGAAAAATGCTAAACTCCCTAGGGATAAGAAGGCTAACTCTCAGAAGCCTAAACAAAAGAAGCAGCATCTCTGTTATCATTGTGGAGCTGCTGGTCATACTCGACCTAATTGCTACAAGTGGCTTGCCACCCAACAGAGCAACAGTATGACAGCATCTGGAAGCCAAAGTCAGCTTCAATCCTCTCTTGCCCCTCTTGGAGATCTTCTAAAAGCCATCATGTTCCTTTCGAACTTGAACGGTTACAATTCTTCCCCCTCACCGCCGGTTCAAGGTTTTAATCAAAGGAAAGGCTCTTCCAAGGAGTGGAAGAAAAAGGACTCAAAGTGATTTCATCACTTTCTTTTCCCTTCTTATTCTTCTTATTTGTTGCATTGCATGTGTGTTTTGCATTTTTAATTGAGTCAGTCTAGTTTTATGCATTGTTTTGCTTCGTTAACATGTTTTTGTGTGTTTACTTTCAGTTTTGTTTATTTTGTTTTTGATATAAAAATAAAAAAAAAATTGAAAAATTGAAAAATACAAAAACAGTGTGTGTTTTGTGTACTTTGGTACTTGTGTACCTTAGATGGCCAATGAAACAAAGTTTTCTAAACTTTGTATCTCTTGTAGCTTAGATGAGCATCTTTATGCACAACTAAGCAAGTGAGCTTTGTGGCTCGTGTTTGTGATGAGTAAGATTAGGTTATTTCTTAGACTTAACACTCATATCACTCTTTTTGACGGGTAGGACTAGAAAATCCTAAGAGAAAGGCATTAATAACCATCTCACCACTGTTGCCCGCCAATCATTAATGACATCTGTATGTTTCGGCATAGCAAAAGTGTGATGTCAATGACATTTGTGTGCTTAGGCATAGCAAAATTGAAATGTCAAAATATCAATGGGTATTTCTTTTCTTTCTCATAAGCCCATGTATGATATGCTTTAAAAAGAAAATATGCAAAGAAATAAAAAGCAAAAAGATTAAAATGCTTTAAAATGGTTGCAAGCGTGTATTCTAGGAGATGTGGGAGTTATAGGATGTACCTCAAAGGTGATAGTCCCCATCAAACAGTTATGATTGTGTGTGAGTTAAAGTTATTTGCTCATATCTCAGATCGTCATAACATGTATACACTTATGCAATCTTGCGATGTTTTTCACACACAACACGCAATATTCTTTGCTACTTTTGATACATGTGCAGGTACAATGTGATTTGGCCATCACAAAGGTTTTACATGTGCTTTTGTATGCTCACTAAACTGTCATGACTTATTTTTGAAATATAAAATTTGTTAGACTTGTTTAGTGTGTGTGTGTGTTCTCGGGAGATCCATGTGCTTAAATTTTCAATGAGAGATGATTTTTGAGAGAATTATATGTTGATTGGATCATGGTTGAGGTGCATGTCTTGATTGCATTCATGTCTGTGTTTTTCAATTCTCGAAAAACTGCATTTCAAAGCTGGCTCGACACCTTCTCGATACCTCCTCGATACCTGGTCAGCTGTCGAGCCTCTAAAGCATTTTTCTTATCGCAATCTCGACATTTCCTCGACACCTGGTGGATCGATCGAGATCTCTCTGTCTGCTCGATACCTTCTCGACACCTCGTCGATCGATCGAGCTTCTGGTGTTGGTTGAGCTGTTTGGTACCTCGATATCTCCTCGATACCTTAGCTGTCGAAGGCATTTTCTCTCGACACCTTTCTCGACAGCATCTCGATACCTCTCGACACCTCTGCTGTCGAGATTTACTGGAGATCCTATTTAAGCCTCTGTCGCGATTTTCTTCGCATTTTTCTCGATCTCTCCGAGGCGGTTCGTGTTCCTGAGCAGTTTTCTTCTCTCCAACCTTCATCCAACTTGATTTCTGGCACTTTCTTGCTTCAAATCACTTGGTATGATCTTGTTATCCTTTGTTTTTCATGCATCTCATGTTTTCAAACTTAGGTTTTGGGTTCTTTCTTTGAAAACTTTGGGTTTTTCAAAATCTTTGAGTTTTTGGTGAAATTTTGGGTTGGTTTTTTTAATGAAAAGTGTTTAGAATGTCATGCATTGCATTCCATGTGCATTAGAATGATATTTTCATGCATTTAGTTGTGTGATTCTTGAATGTGTGCTGCTAGGATTGGATTGGGCTGAGCCCATGATGTTTTTTTTTTAGCATGTCACATGATCATGCATTCCCATGCATACGTCCATTTTTGTTCAAGATATTGTTATATTTGAACTGTTTGGCACTTTTCTGATTGTCTCCCTCTCTATCTCTTTTCTTTTTCTTTTACGTTAGTTGCATCTATGGCACCTAAACGTAAATCCACTCCGGCCCGGAACCCTCTGCGTTCTGGAGCCTCTTCATCTTCTGATACTGCTCCTCATAACCTTCGGTTCCGTGATGGAGATGCCTACAAGGCATTTACTGAGAACTTCTCTAAACGAGGTGTTCATTCGGAACGCCACGTTGTTCTGGCGGACTTCGCCGACACTGACCTTCCCTCTGTCATTCACAGTAGGGGATGGGAGTCACTGTGTGACGTCCCGGTCACTTGTCCTCTCGTGCTGATTCAGGAGTTTTACTCCAACATGCACGGGATTGATCGTTCAGTACCTCTCTTTTTCACTCGCGTTCGAGGTACTCGCATTGCTGTCACACCGCAGCTGGTTGCGGATGTGCTTCATGTTCCTAGGATAGAGTTTCCTGACTATCCTACTTGTGAGCGACTGAGGACTGTGTCCAGGGATGAGCTCATTTCTGCTTTCTGTGAGCGCCCTTCTGAGTGGGGTGAGCATATGTACACATCATGTAGACCTTTTGCTAAAGGTCCTAGATTCCTTAACATGGTGATGACTTTTGTACTTCATCCTCTCTCCTATTATAACTCTATCACAGAGCCTCGTGCTCGTTTCTTGCTTTCTCTACTTGAGCATCTCACGATAGATTTTCCTTCCCACTTCATTTTCTCTATCATAGATGTTCATCTAGATGCGGCGTCCCGTGATAAGCTTATCTTTCCTTCCGCTATCACGAGGATTCTACGCCATTTTTCCATCCCTTTCCCTGTCTCCGACCACTTCACACACATCTCTGCCATAGATGCCGCTACCGTAAAACGTAGCCAGGCACAGTTCAGGGCGAGACAGCCGGATTCCACTCCGCCCTCCCGTTCGGCTCCATCCAGATCTGCTCCATCTACATCGACTCCTCTTCCTTCCTCCAGCGATGTATCCCTTGGAGATATTATGGCGCAGCTGCAGCGCATGGATGCTCGCCTTGATACACTCACCACTGAGTTGTATCAGGTGAATGTTCGTGTTGGTCGTATTGCGCGACGGTAGGCGACCATGGGTGGTTTTGCATCTGAGGCTTCTCCTCCACCACCTCCTCCAGTTGATTCTGATTCTGATACTGAGGATGATGATGATGATGGTGATCACGATGATGCTTCTTCTGATGATGATGGAGATGCTAGCTCCACTGATGAGATTTCTACATGACACTCTACCCTTTGTCTCTCGTGACAAAAAGGGGGAGTAGTTTTGGATTATGAGAGTAGTCATCTTAGGGGGAGAGTTAGTATAGGACATTTTGGGTAGGGGGAGTGTTCATACTTTTTGAGGGATGTAGTGAGGCTTTAGATGTATCTTTTTCTTTTCTTTCTTTATAGATACATTGGTCTTGTATATCAGTTTTACATACATTGTACTTATCTTTCTATATATGTGGATGTATGTTTCTCTTATTCACCTATCTCTTCATGTGTTGTTTCTTTTCTTTCTTTATACACATGTTCTTTATATTTGTATGCAATCTAGTTATTTCTGTTTCACACAAGATGCCTTGATGAGTTTTGTTTATAAGTGTTTCAGAAATACAGGTTGTCAAAGTCTACTTGCCATAAACTCTCTTTTTGCAAAGTTCTTCAAGAGTTCGTGTTAGGATAGATTTTATTGTATGTAACAAGTGAATATGAGTTGAGTGATTTATGACTTCTCTCATATGTTCATTTGTTTGTTGTGGTTTTGTCACGGATTGCCAAAGGGGGAGATTGTTAGGACATATGTGTTTACATGTTAGGAACATATGTCATATTTTATGTAAATTGGCTAATCCTTTGACAAAACGCACTCTACTTGTAATTGGGTAGTTCTAAGTGTTTTTAATACTTCAAGAAACAATGTTTCAAGATCAAGTGTTGAAGTCATCAAGTCTGTCCAAGAAAAAGCAAGTTGAAGTGCAGAATTTTTAAATCTCGACACCTGCTCGACACCTACCTCGACACCTGCTAGCTGTCGAGACTTAAAAAGTCAGAATTCCAATCTGATTTTATTGGGATCCGTGAATGTGTTTTTGGGCCTTCTTTTCTTCTAACCCTAAACATATTTAAGGAGTGTTTTAAGAGCCGTCAACATAGACACAAGTTGCATAAGCATTGAGCAATCCTTGTTCAAGCAAATTGTGCTCTGAGACGAAGTTCTTAACCTAGATCATCTTCTTCAAGAAGTTGCTGTGTATTGTGCACCTTAGGGTTTTGTGACCAAGCATCTTCCTGATCTTCATGCATAAGATGATCTGAAGAACTCTGCAGCCAACCTCTCATTCTAAAGTTGGTGATTGAAGTTGCGTACTGGGATCCGCGCATCTGGTTAGTCACGTACTTGGGAGCCGTGCATCAAAGGTGGGAACTGTCGCTACAGATCAAGTCCAATTGGGTATTGGGGTAAGGGTTCAACTGTAGGTTGGTAAGGTACTTGGGATTCCTTATTTGTAACCGCTTGATTTGATAATAGTGGAGTTTCGGGAGTGGTGACCTGAAAATCACCCAGTGGGGTTTTTGCCGTTAGGGTTTTTCCCCATTCGTGAACAAATCACCGAGTTATTTATTTTTCCGCTGCATATTTAGTTTTTGGTGATTTGTTTGTGCTACCACGTATTTGCATGTTAAATTGATTAATTAATAACTTGACTAAATTAATTAATTAGTTTAAATCACAAGGGGTCATTCAATTTGTGGCCTATCAAACACTACAATGATGACAGAGATACTGCTTCTTATGTTTAGGCTTTTGAGAGTTAGCCTTCTTAGCCCTAGGGTTTTTAACATCTTTCTTATCTTGCTTAGGGGGTGCTCCTAAGATAGATTTACCATTGTGTAAGTTCTCACTAGCTAATTCAGTTTTAACATCATTGTTCTCAATTTTATTATTATTAGCAGGTGGAACAAAAACAGTAGTACTAGTAGAAGCAATATTAGTGGAAGAAAGACCATACCCTAAACCTGTTCGATTCGAAGCAGATTTCTGAATATTGAGCATCTCATCAAGCTTTGCTCTTGAAGTCCTCTCCAATTGAGCTCTAACTTGAAATAGCTCTACTTCAAGCTTCTTAGTCTTCTCAACCAAGAAATTGTTCTTAAACCTCAGTGCTCCAATAGTCTGATTTGCCTCATCAAACTTTATGGACAACTCTTCATGTTCAAGTTCCACATCACTGAGTTTCTTGGTGGTCAGCCTATAGAGTTTCTCGTGTTTCTTAGACAGCTTGTATAGTTTCTCATAGGCTGAATGGATATCATCTTGATCATCCATCTTCTCACACTTAGAATCCACCAATTCTTCTTTTTCTTCCACTTCAACAACAATCCCTTCAGTAGGATTTACTGTGGCAGTGAAGGCATTTAAGATTCCGTCATCCTCACTATCAGAATCATCTTCAGGCTCAGTGTCACTTAAGGTAGCAGCAAGAGCTGTGCTCTTCGTAATGCTCTTGAGATATGTGGAGCACTCCTGTTTCATATGATCGAAGCCATTACACCTAAAGCACTTAGATCCTACGAGAATAGTGTACTGACCACCTTCCTTAGCATCCTTCTTCCCTTTATCTTGGCTCTTAAACTGAAAAGAATTGGATTGCCTTCAGTTCTTGTCAAAACCCTTTCCATTGGCATTCTTCATAAATTTCTTGAATTGCCTGGTGATGTAGGACTTCATCTTGGAATCTTCATCATCTGAAGACTCATCTGTCTTACTGTTCTTAGCCTTCAGTGCCATGCTCTTTCCTTTACCCGTCTTGCCAATTTTGGTCAACCCTAGCTCATAAGTCTGTAGGTTTCCAACCAACTCAGTCAAAGGAATCTTGTCAATATCCTTTGATTCCTCAATCACCGTAATCTTGGCATGAAATCTCTTGGGTAGAGATCTGAGCACTTTCCTCACAATCTTGAGTTCAGGGGTGGTTTCTCCAAGATTGAAAGCAGAGTTCACTATGTCCTTCAGCTTGGCATAGAACTCATCAAACGACTCATCCTCCTCCATCTTAATCTCTTCAAAGCTTGTAGTGAGCCTTTAAAGTTTTGAATCTTTGACAACCTTAGTTCCCTCATAGGTTGTCTGGAGGATGGCCCAGGCCTCCTTAGCAGTTTCAGTTGAGGATATCTTCTTAAACTCCTCATTGGTGACCGCACTGAACAAGGTATTCAATGCTCTGCTGTTGAAGTTAGGCGCCTTGATCTTGGCATCATCCCAATCGGTCGGCGCTTCCTTTGGCTAGTCCAGCCAATCTCTACAGCTTGCCACACCTTCTCATCTAAAGAATATAAGAAAGCTCCCATGCGTACTTTCTAGTATGCATAGTTAGTCCCATCAAATAAAGGAGGTATAATTAACAACTATCCTCTATCCATGAAAAATAGGGGTCAATGGATCAAACACAACAAGGATTAATCTAATCAGAGTGTGCCTGCTCTGATACCACTTGATAGGCCACAAACGAATTGACCCCTTGTGATTAAATTAATTGATTAATTAGCCAAGTTATTAATTAATCAAATTAACATGAAAAGCGCGTGGTAGCACAAACAAATCACCAATAAACTAATTATACAGCGAAAAATAAATAACACGGTGATTTGTTTACAAATGAGGAAAACCTAATGGCAAAAACCCCACCGGGTGATTTTCAGGTCACCACTCCCGAAACTCCACTATTATCACAACAAGCGGTTACAAGTAAAGGAATCCTAGTACCTTATACTAACCTACAATTGAACCCTTACCCCAATACCCAATTGGACTTGTTCTGTAGTGACAATTTCCCCTTTTGATGCACGGCTCCTAAGTACATGACTAACTAATTTGATGCGCGGATCCCAATACGTGGCTTACTCCTTTGCACGAATCCAAGTACGTGACTAACTCCACAGCAACCCTTTGATTGTTATAGTTGATTTGCAGCAGCTTCACATAGAAACACCAATAAGATCTTCAATGTTGGTGCAAGAGACTTTGCTTGGTTACAGAACCCAAAAGCATACAAGAAACGCAGCAAGAACTCTATCTTCTGTAGTAGGAGGCTAGGGTTTCAAAAAGAAAATCTTATGTACTGGGAGCCATGCATCAAAAGGAGAGATTGTCACTACAGAACGGGTATTGGGGTAAGGGTTCAACTGTAGGTTGGTATAAGGTACTGAGATTCCTTTACTTGTAACCGCTTGTTTTGATAATAGTGGATTCTCGTGAGTGGTAACCTTAAAATCACCCGGTGGGATTTTTGTCGTGTTGGTTTTCCCTATTCATAAACAAATCACCGTGTCAATTTATTTTCTGCTACACTTAGTTTAATTGGTGATTTTTTTGTGCTACCACGCGTTTGCATGTTAATTTGATTAATTAATAAACTTAACTAATTAATCAATTAATTAATCACAAGGGGTCAATACGTTTTTGGCCTGTCAAGTAGTATCAGAGCAGGCACACTCTAATTAGGGTTAATCTTTGTTGTGTTGAGCCATTGACCCCTATTTGTCATGGATGGAGGATAGTCTTTGATTATACCTCCTTTATTTGATGGCACTAACTATGCATACTAGTAAGTACGCATGAGAGCTTTCTTGCAGTCTCTAGATGAAAAGATGTGGCAAGGTGTAGAGATTGGCTGGACCAAGCCAAAGGAAGCACTGGCCGATTGGGATGATGCAAAGATCAAGGCGGCAAACTTCAACAGCAAGGCATTGAATGCTTTATTCAGTGCGGTCACTAATGAGGAGTTCAAGAAGATATCCTCTATTGAAACTGCTAATAAGGCATAGACCATTCTCCAGACAACCTATGAGGGAACCAAGGCTGTCAAATATTCAAAGTTTCAAAGGCTCACTATAAGCTTTGAAGAAATCAAGATGGAGGAGGATGAGTTGTTCGATGAGTTCTATGCCAAGCTCAAGAACATAGTAAACCCAACTTTCAATCTTGGGGAAACTATTCTTGAACCCAAGATTGTAAGAAAAGGTGCTCAAATCTCTACCCGAGAGATTCCATGCCAAGATGACCGATAGAGGAATCAAAGGATATTAACACGATTCCTTTTACAGAGCTAGTTGGTAATCTGCAGACCTATGAGTTAGGTTTAACAAGATTTGGCAAATCAAGTAAAAGCAAGAGCATTGCATTGAAGGCCAAGAGTAGTGACAAAGATGAGTCTTCAGACGATGAAGATTCTAACTCTCAAAAGCTAAAACAGAAAAAGCAGCATTTCTGTCATCATTATGGTGTTGCTGATCATACTCAACCTAATTGCTATAAGTGGCTAGCCACTTAATAGAGCAATGGCATGATAGCATTTAGAAGTCAGAATCAGCTTCAATCCTCTCTTGCTCCTCTTGGAGATCTTCTCAAAACCCTCACGTTTCTTTCAAACTTGAATGGTTTTAATTCTTCCCCCTCATTGCCGGATCGAGATTTTGCTAGATGGAAAGGTTCTTCCAAGGTGTGGAAGGAAAAGGGCTCCAAGTGATTCTATCACTTTTTCTTCTCTCTCTTCGTGTTTTTGTTTTTGCATAACCTGTGTGTTTGGCTTTTATTTTGAGTCAGTCTAGTTTTATGCTTTGCTTTATTTAACATGTTTTTGTTTGTTTGTTTTTGGTTTTGTTTACTTTGTTTTTGATATAAAATTTTTTAAAAAAATTAAAAAATCAGAAAAATACAAAAACAGTGTGTGTTTTGTGTACATTGGTACTTGTGTACCTTGAATGGCCATCGAAACAAAGTTTTCTAAACTTTGTATCTTTTGTAGCTTAGATAAGCATCTCTATGCACAACTAAGTAAGTGAGCTTTGTGTCTCTTGTTTATGATGGGTAAGATTAAGTTATCTCTTGTACTTTACACTCGTATCACTCTTTTTTACAGGAAGGACTTAAAAATCCTAAGAGAAAGGCATAAACAACTATCTCACCATTATTGCCCGCTAATCATGAAATGACATCTGTATACTTCAGCATAGCAAAAGTGTAATGTCAATGACATTTGTATGCTTCGGTATAGCAAAATTGGAATGTCAATGCCTAACATAATTGGGTATTTCTTTTCTATCTCTTATATGTCCATGCATGATTTGCTTAAAAAGAAAAATATGCAAAGAAAAATAAAAAGGAAAAAGAATAAAAATGCTTTTAAATATGATTGCAAGCGTGTATTCTAGGAGATGTGGGAGTTATAGGATGTACCTCGAAGGTGATAGTCCCTATCAAACAGTTATGATTGTGTGTGAGTTAAAGTGATTTTCTCATATCTCAAATCGTCATAACATGTATACACTTATGCAATCTTGCGATGTTTTTCACACACAACACGCAACATTCTTTGCTACTCTTGATACATGTGCAGGTACAATGTGATTTGGCCATCACAAGGTTTTACATCTGTTAATTTATGCTCACTAAACTGTCTTGACTTATTTTTGAAATATAAAATTGGTTAGACTTGTTTAGTGTGTGTGTGTGTGTGTTTTTGGGATCCATGTGCTTAAAAATTGTTGTTGAGAGATGATTTTGAGAATTCAAAATGTTGATTGGATCATTGGTTGAGTTGCATGCTTGATTGCATTCATGTCTGTGTTTTTCCCTTCTTGAAAAACTGTTATTAAGCAATCTCGACAGCTTCTCGACATCTAGCTATCTATCAAGCTTTTCAACTTCTTCTTATCGCAATCTCGATAGCTTCTCGACAGCTGGTGGATCGATCAAGAAATGTCCTGTCTCCTCGATAGCTTTTCGACAACTGGTGGATCGATCGAGCTTGTTTATTATCTCTTTTGTTGAATTGTACTTCGACAGATCCTCGACAGCTTCATCTGTCGACGGCTTTTATGCTCGACACTTGTCTTGACACCTCTCAATACCTTTATTTGACGAGATTTACTAGGTTCCTATTTAAGCGCGAAACGTGATTTCATTCTTATTTGTCTCGATCTCTCTCTCGACAGACTTGCCTTTTCACCTCCCAAACCTTTCTCACTCACCCCAAACTTCTTCCTCAAGGTTTCTTCAAGGTTTTTCCAAGTTTTTCTTCACTTGGTGAGTTTCTAATCTCTCATTTACATGCATTTCATGTTTTGAAACCTAGATTTTGGGGTTTTTGAAAAATTTTGGGGTTTTTCAAAATTGATGAGTTTTTGTTGAAATTTTGGGATGGGTTTTTGCTTAAATGAGTTCAAAATCTCATGCATTACATCACATTTGCATTATAATAGTATTATCATGCATTTTGATGTGTGCAATTGATTGTGTGCTGGTAGGATTGGATTAGGCTAAGCCCATGATGCTTTTTATATTGCATGTCACATGTTCATGCATTTCCCATGCATACGTACTTTCTTTTCAATATACCTGTTATATTTGAATTGTTTTGGGACTTTTTTTATTGTCTCTCTCTCTTCCCCCTCTCTTTTCGTTTACGTTAGTCTTGTCTATGGCACCTAAACATAAGTTTGCTCCGTCCTGGAACCCTCTTCGTTCTGGGGCATCATCTTCCTCTGATCCTACTCCATCACATATTTGGTTTCGTGATGACGATGCCTGTAAGGCCTTCTCGGAGAACTTTTCTCGATGAGGCATTCATTCTGAACGCCGAGTCATTTTGGCGAACTTCGCCGACACTGACCTACCCACTATCATTCACAATCGGGGTTAGGAGTCACTCTATGATGTCCCGGTCACATGCCCATCCATGCTGATTCAGGAGTTTTACTCCAACATGCATGGATTTGATTTTTCAGTACCTCTTTTTCATACTCGCTTTCGAGGTATGCGCATTGCTGTCACACCGCAACTTGTTGCGGATGTGCTCCATGTTCCTAGGGTAAAGTTTCCTGACTACCCTGATTATGAGCGTCTGAGGACTATGTCCAAAGATAAGCTCAAATCTGCTGTTTATGAGCACCCTTCTGATTAGGGTGAGCGTTAGTTCAGTTACTATTCGGACTTTGCAAAAGGTCCTCGGTTTTTGAACATGGTTATGACTTTTGTTCTTCACCCTTTCTCTTACTATAACACTATCACAAAGCCTCGTGCTCGCTTTTTGTTGTCCCTTCTTGATTATCTTACCATAGATTTTCCTCTCACTTTATTCTTTCTATCTTAGATGTCTATAGGGATACGGCGTCCCGTGATAAGATCATTTTTCCTTTGGCTATCACAAGGATCTTATGTCATTTTTCTATTCCCTTTCCGGTGTCTGACCACTTTACCCATATTTGTGCCATAGACGCCACTACCGTTAAACGTAGCGAGGCGCAGTTTAAGTCAAGGCAGTCTGGGTCAGCAACTGCTCCCTCCTGTTCGGCTCTATCTTGATCCGTTCTGTCCACATCCGCTCCCTCATCTTCTACGGGCGATATGACTCTTGGAGACATCATGACGCAGATTCAGCGCATGGATGCTTCGTTGATTCTCCTCCACGTACTCTAGAGGCTTCTAATGTTGAGGATGATGATGATGATGATGCTATTGCTTCAGAGGATGATGGTGATGGAGATGCTAGCTCTTCCAGTACATATGAGATGTCTACTTGACACTCTTATCTTTTGTCACTCATGACAAAAAGGGGAAGTAGTTTTGTATATGAGAGTAGTCATATTTAAGGGGAGAGTTAGTATAGGACCATTTTGATTGGGGGGGTGTTGATATCTGAGGGATGTAGTGTGGATTACTTGTATCTTTTTCTTTTCTCTACTTTAGATACATTTATTATTGCACCTTAGGTCTTGTGACCATTTTTGACATACATTGTACTTATCTTCTTTATATGTTGATGTATGTTTCTTTCACCCGCCCTTACATGTATTGTTTCTTTTCTCTCTTTATGCACATGCTTTTTATTACGTGTATGCAATCTATTATTTTTGTTTCACTCAAAGATGCCTTGATGAGTTTTGTTTGAAGTGTTTCGGAAATACAAGTTGTCAAAGTTTACTTGCCATAAACTCTCTTCTTGCAAAATTTTTCAAGAGTTTGTGTTAAGATAGATTTTTTTGTGTTCAACAAGTGAATTTGGGTTGAGTAACTTATGACTTCTCTCATATGTTCATTTGTTTGCTGTGGTTTTGTCACAGATTGCCAAAGGGGGAGATTGTTAGGACATATGTGATTCACTTGTTAGGAACATATGTCATTATTTTATGTAATTGGCTAATCCTTTGACAAAATGTATTTTACTTGTATTTGGGTAGATTTAGGATGTGTTTAATACTTCAAGAAACTTTGTTTCAAAGCCAAGTGTTGAAGCCATGCAAGTCTATTCAAATTTCAAGCCAAGAAAGTGCCTATCATTAAAGCTCAACAACTAGCCATCTGTCAAGGTTTAAAGAGCTGTTCAACCTTGTGGCTCAACAGCAGCTTGATAGCTAGGCACTTGTTGAGATTTATGAAAAACAGATTTTCAGTTCTGTTTTAACTTTAATCCGTGATTATGTGTTTGGGCTTTCTGTTCTCACAACTCTAGACATATAAAAGGATTATTTTAAGAGCTGTCAAAGTGGACACAAGTTGCACAAGTGTTGAGCAAAGTTTGTTCAAGCAAATTGTGATCGGAGACAAAGTGTTGCCCTAGTTCATCATTCTTGTGAAGAAGTTGCTGTGTTTGTGCATCGTAGGGTTTTGTAATCAAGCATCTTCTTGATCTTCATCGTTTGGATGAACTGAAGAACTTTGCAGCCAACAACCTTCTCTAGTAGGTGATTGAAGTCGCGTACTGGGATCCACGTAATTGGTTAGTCACATAGTGGGAACCGTGCATCAAAAAGAGAGATTGTCACTACAAAACAAGTCCAATTGGGTATTGGAGTAAGGGTTCAACTGTAGGTTGGTATAAGGTATTGGAATTCCTTTACTTGTAAACGCTTGTTTTGATAATAATGGATTCTCGAGAGTGGTGACCTTAAAATCACCTGGTGGGGTTTTTGCCGTGTTGGTTTTTCCCATTCCTAAATAAATCACACGGTTGATTTGATGAACATGAAATGAACTAACTGTAGTGACTGCCTTTTTATTTATTTATTTTTTAATTAATGCCATGTAACCTTTCTACATGGCATTTTAGGTGGCATTAATATTAATATTTGAATATCACCGTTAGCTACATTAATATATTTCATTTGCTACTTAATGACAATGACTATTTTGAGACAATATATATGAAAAGATTAGAGACTAAACTAATGCATTTGAAACATTCGGAATCAAATTAAAATGTAAGGTAAAAGTACACCAAACTTGTAAGTTATAACATAAAATATCTTGGAAATCTTAAGAAGAATGCATGTTTGAATATAGGAATAGAGAATAATAACCCACTTGTAATTGATAAAAGATTAAGCCAATTGTAAAGAGAACATCAACTTAGATTAAGCCAATTAATTGCAAATACAATATCAATAACTTATATTAAAAAAACATGCAACCAGCTAAGATTCTCTTAGCCATCTCTATAATATGAAACAAGACCACCCCGGTAGATATTGGCACACTCAAAGTAACAAGTGCCACCATTCCTAATGCCAAACTTGGCCTAATACTCATCAAATAAGACTGTAAATGTCTTACAGCTTCACAAACGTCCTCATCATAATACGCATAATATTGCTTCTCCCACTCCATCCAATTCGAAGGTGGCTCCTCTTTTGTCTCTTGCATCTTCAAGTCCTTCATGCGTACTCGAAGCATAATCATGTTCTCATCCACAAGTCTACCCCCATAATCTCTTCCTTTTCTTTCTCTACTTGCATTCACAATTAGGCTAAAGGGTTTTCTCTTGCGAGGTGATGATGGACAAAGCATGGGGGAAGATGGGTTATAATTGGTTGCTTGCATTATTGGAGGTTTTAGCTAACAAGTTCAAGCAAAGGTTGGTTGTGAAATTAAACTTCTTCTTGCTTCTCTCTTTAGTTTTGCTGAGAAAACAATAGCTTTTGAAACTTAACTCGATATGGGTCTATATATATATATATATATATATAGACGTAAAAAGATGAAGTTAGGCGCAAAATATAAAATGAGCAATACTATCTGCATAAATTTATACAATTTTTATCATATGGTAAGTTGTGATCGATAGATGTTTGACCTCCATAGCGTCTACAGCTCTATCACTCCATGTGACTATTGTAGCAAAATTGGTGTAAATTTACGTGTTCTTCACATTTTTCACATAAGATCTTATCAAGTAAGGTATGACCGTATAAGGAAACCGTGTAGGATACGACAAGTGCAATATAATACAACGCGTTGTTTTACCGTAATTCAATTTGGCTTGAGGTGGACACGCGTTCCGCTACCGTGTGGTGTGGAGTTCACTAAAGAAGATATATTTTTGCGTTCCGCTACCGTGTGGTGTGGAGTTCACTAAAGAAGATATATTTTTGTCTTTGGTCCGACTTTGTCATAAAGAAACAAAATATAATACTAATTTATAACAAAAAGAGAATATTTACAATGTTTCTAGATACAATCAATCTAATCTCATAATAAATTTTCTCAAATAAATAATCTCAGAATAATTAATTTTACTATTTTTTTCATGCCAAATGACAAGTTTGTAATGGTTATGTAATTAAAAAGATAGTAGTGATATAAAAGATATTGGGATAATATAAATTTTACAATATAACATTTATAAACTAACATGATACCAACCACTAAAAAGTAATTTAAACATTTATTTATTAGATTTTGAAATCTATCAATCATATTTACTATCACATCAATTTATAATAGTTAAATAATAAAATTTGTAATATATTTAAAAATTTCCATAAAAATAATGATAGTGGTAATATTAATTAGTGAAATTTATATTACACTAATTACAATTTACGGAGTAACTTAATAAATTGTAAAAGTATTTTAAAATTTATTATGTTTATATAACATTATTATTTTGGATAATAATGAAGTTTACACCCTTCTAAAAACATGTCATTCCCGGGTTCCGTCCAGCCCACTATATCTTAGCACTTAAGGGAACACAACCCTTATAATAAATTGACCTAATAAAATAATTTAATACAGAAATTGATTATGCCTAATGACTTTTGAAGTTGAGTTGAAGAGAAGTACCAAGTTCAGACGAGACGGTGGGACTTGACAAGCATGCATATAGCGAATACAAATTCTCTTCTTGTGGACTTTGCGGCTTAGTACATAGAACTTGGAATAAAAAAAAGCTGTGACCTAAGAAAGTAAAGAATCTAGCTACTTTCATCTTCTTTTTTTTTTTTTTTTTTTTTTTTGAGGGGGGGGGGGGGGGGGGGCTTTTGCGGGCGGTAAATAAACAGCATTCACAATGAATTGTATAGTTCTGGAAAATTTTTATTAGAAATTTCATTTTATATTTTAACTGCCTACTTTTTTTTTCCTATTATTTTATATATAATTTGATATTTTGCTGTAGGAGGATTTGAACCCTGGAGCAAAAGGTGTCAACCAAATAAACTATAAGCTATAAGGCTCTTGTCTATAGAAATGTATTCAATTATTCAAATACACTCCCAAATAAACTCTCTACCTCCAAAAAGCTCCTTTTCTTACCTCCAAAAAGCTCTCCAAAATATTAAATAAATGGGTAAATTCCAGTAAACACCCCTGAGATTTTGGCTAATGTCAATTAGGTCCAACACATTTCAAAATTGATCAATTTGATCCCTAAACCCAAGTTGGCCCCTAAACACCGTTAAGAACCGTTATTTTTTTTTTTCTTCTCCCTTACAGACCTATGTCTTCTCTAAGTTCTCTCTTCTCTATTCTACACAAATTTGATTTGACCTCACCTCAACAATATCCCTGGATTTCTCTCCCTCATTTTGTTCCAATCCAAGAGACTTATAATAGAAGCGGCTCGGAGGTTTGTTTCTCACAACCAAAAGCCCCAAACCTCACTCTCCCGCTCTAACCACAGATCTACTCCTACCACCACTGGCAATAGAACCCAGCCAAATCGTAGCAACAAAACCCAAATTCGAAAAACCTATAGCAAACCACTACCCCATACCAGAACCCACAACCACTCACTGCGACTCCACCCTATATCGGAACCCACCACCACTACCAAAAGCTACCACCGGCCATAAAACCTTTAAAAACCAAAAACCCTAAAAACTCACAGCAAACCAACCACAAATTAAAGCCGACCACTACCAAAACCAACAACAAACCAAAACCAACAACCACCGCAAAACAACCACCCAAACCACAACTCACAGCCACTAAACCCACACACCACTGAGAAGAAGAGAGGCATGGACTAGTGAGAGAAACAGAGGGATGAAAGGGAGGATAGTGGGTTGGGTTGGAGAGAGAGAGAGAGGGGGGGGGGGATGGGACAGAGGAAGAGAGTTCTGAGGAAGAAGAGAGGAAATAGAGAGACTAAAAGACATGATTGAGAAAAAAGAAAAAAGAAAAGAGTAACGGAGGTTAAGGGTGTTAGGGTTTAAATTGACTTTAAGACCAAATTGGTCACTTTTAAAATATCTTGGACCTAATTGTCATTAACTCAAATCACAGGGTTGTTTACTGGAATTTACCCTAAATAAATAGAAACTCAACCCAGTTGAAACTATAAGGCTCCACTTGGGAGTTCATAAGGGAATAAAATGGAATGGAATGGAATCATCATAAGAGATGAAAAAGAATGGAATGGAATGGAATGTATTTAAGTAAGGGAAAGGAATGGAAAAGAATGGAAATCAAGTAACCTTGATTGGATGTTTTAAAATAAAGGAATGGAGATGAATGAAAGTGAATGGAATGTAAGTAATCTTGTTTGGGAGCAACATGGAAGGAATGAAATGGAATCATTTTATGACAATATTACTGTTAGACCCCTATTTTAAAATAAATGGTTGAATATATAGGGGTATTTTGGGAGTTTTAGTAAAAAAAATCATTAAATCTAATTTCATTCCCTACCATTCCTCCCAATTTTGGGGGGAATAAAAATTTGAGATTTTAAGGGAATAGAGAGGAATGAGTGTTCTCTCCTACCCATTCCATTCACTCCCACTTAAATTCCCAAACAAGGGAATGAACTTTCCATTCCATTCATTAAAACTCCCAAATAAGGGAAGAGAAGAATATTCTAAAATTATTCATTTCATTTATTTCCATTCCATTCCTCCCTCCCTAGCGAGGCCTAAATAGTTTGGGAAAAAAAATATTTGAGACTTTAATTTTGTAAACCAATATTCCACATAATAGATTGTCAACATTAATCATTAACCCATTTATTTTCCTAACACTAAAATCAAAAATGAAAATGAAATTACTTTTCCTACCAATGTATCGCCTTATCCAAGATAAAGTACATACACTTTTTTAAAGAATAATATTTTTTATTTCTTTTTATTTAATTATACTTGAACTTTTTTTTGAAATAAACTTGAACTATGATATTTAATTCTTTATATGAAACTAACTTTAGTTTGTTTAGTATTAGTTCATCTAATTATTTATTTAATTTATCAAATCGACCTTGGTTTGGTTAATATATTTAAAATTTAAATTTATTATCTTGATTTTGAAATATATATATATATATATATATATATGAATTTAGGCAAGTTGAGCTAGCCCTCAACATAGCTAGCCACAAGGGGTGCTTAACCCACACAGCCTCAAATCAAACCAACCCCATAATCCAAGACTGTAGATGGATTTTTGAGTTTGACTATTATTAATATTATGGGGTATGGTCCTATAGTGGCATTTATAAAAATGCTGCTATCGCATTTTTTTTTTTTTTAAATTAGGCCTATAGCAACATTTTATAAATGCCACTATAGTAAACGTTGCTATAGCCCAAATGGGCCTATAGTAGTATTTGTGAAACGTCACCATAGGTCTAATTTTTTGTAGTATGAGGAGGAATTTGGATCGAAGAGAATAAATTAACCCATTAAATAATCTGTGTGCGCGCGTCTCATTCCCCGTTCTCATTGTGTCAGAGAACTTTAATCCCAAAAGCTCTTATAATGAAAAAAAAAAAAAAAATGAATCCATTTGGCAAAACCAATATAGAGCTTTTAAGGGACTACTCAAGAGTTTTTAAGATAGAAGTTTTAAAACTTGACTTTTGCTAGAGAATCGAATGTCTTTGAAAGCCATAAGTTAAGGTACATTTGATGAAGCATCAACTGATGTTTTAACATTTTGAGTGTCGGTTTAAATAGCTTATTTTTTGCCAGCTTATATTAATATTCAACTTATTTTTGTTACTATTTATGGGTCCTACTGCACTGAATGTTCAAATAGCGTGTAAAACACTATGAACGTTTAGACCCCCAATTACAAAAATATCAATTCAAGCTTAATGTCAAACAATATATGTGCGGAAAATGAACATAAGCTACTAACAGAATTGATAAACAATCCAAACCAATTAAAATCACATCCACGGCAAAAATTAAATGGCAAAGATTAAGTGAAGAGAAATGCAAACACAAGGACAACACAACGATGTGTTATCGAAGAGGAAATTGAAACCCTCGACGTAAAACCTCTCTGCCATCCACCAAGCGGTCAATAATCCACTAGAAAATGTAGTTGGGATACATGAACAACAATCGTACCTAAGCCCTCCAAACTTCTTACTTCAACGAGGTTATGCCGAACCTTTGTCTTTTCTAGCTTACCGGATTCCGCTATAGCCCATAGCATCAACCAATATCAATTGGTCCCTTCCTAATTGCTTCCCAAAGCACCAAAAATCCTTCTCACAAATGTGGGTATGGTGAGAAAAGGATTTAGCTAATGAACCTCTCAAGGATGTAACAATGGAGAGGATGAGAGTAGAGAAATTTAAAGAGTCTCTATGTAAAGATTGTGGATGAGTCAATCTTGTTTTTCTCTAGGGTTTCTCTCTCAAAATTCTCTTTGGAAGCTCTCTAAATTTCGTGGGTATAAGGGTCTATATATACTGGTGTGTGTTTGGAATGCGAAGAGTCATTTTTCAAAAACAGAGCTGGCTAGTGACTTGGCCTCGCAACTTGACTGAGTCTCGAGTTCAAGCTACGAGTTAACTAAATGGCCAGTCTGGACTTTTTGTCCTGTAGTGCTACAACTGGCGTAACGGTTCAGCTTCTCTGCATGCTTCACTAATGTGCAACTTCTAGTGGCTTGCCAGTCACAAGCCACTCGCGAGATCCAGTCGCGTGTCTCTACTTCACTGCATAGTCTTGAGCATTTCTTCACACTCTCTCACACCTACCCTTACATGATTCCCACCTAAATACAGAGTATCTAAATGTTGAATTACAAGCAAATTTGGCACGGAATAAAGCTAACAAGATGGTTGATTAAATTCAACCTTACGTGCACTTTTTGATACTATTCATGGGTCCCATTATACTGTTTCAGCTAATTTTTACTTTTATCTACGGTACTTTTAGCAAAAAATTTTCAATTTTAGTAAAATAAGTGGATCCCAAACTGACCCTAAGTGTTTGCCTCGCCTATCACGCAATTTGTAAATATACCTAACCCTAAATCATAGCTCTTTTAGTAGATCCCAAAGAAAAACTGAATGTCTTGTAGGGCACTTTCCATCATAAGGAGTTGAAACTTGGGATATTAGTTCCTCTATACTATTTAACGGTATGGGGGTGTAATGTCAGCGTAGGGGTTTTAGGTTCAATCCACTATCCTAGTAGTTCATGAAATGGGCAAAAAGATAGTACCATTAAAACTAATGGGACCTCATGCGTTTTCACTATTGGCGAGATTGGACAAAATTTAAGATGTTCAATAGGTTGAGTATTCTGTAGTGAAATATTAAAACATGAACTAATCACTTTTCTATAAAATATTTGACTGAAATTCATTTCAGTCCTTTTACTTTAATTTCGTTCAACCAAGTCCTCTAAGTTTCAAATTTATTCAGTGAGCATTTCATCCAATTCTGTTAAAAATTTGTCATTAACTAACAACAAAAATTAATTCTTACATAAAATATCTATAAAATATTTGTATTAACTTTATAGATTTTTTCATGCAAGAAAATTAGTTTTTTTAGTGGCAAATTTTTAACTAAATTGGACAAAGGGCCAGAATTTAATAAATTTGAAACATAGAAAAATTAATTGATTGAAAGTAAAGTTAAAGAACTGAAATGAATTTTAGTCAAACTTAAAGGGTATAATTTGCATTTTAGCCATTTTTTTATGTACTTACTTTTCGAAGAAAAATTATTAAGTACTCTTAGAGTATGACGACTTAATACTTCCTCATATTACATAAATGATTGATTTCATTATGATTTTAATTACTATAACTTACTATTTTTTAGTAGGTAAATAGTGAGATCTACTATTGTATGAGAAGAAAAAGTATCATATTATTATACTTTTGAAATACTGAATGATTAAAAATTTTTGAATGTATAAAATTATGTCTTTATTGTGAAAGCGTTTACTTGTAACAGAAAAATCAACTCAGACCCTCCCGAAACATGAATTTGGGCGCAAATTGTCCAAGGAATTGAAATGAAAGTGCAGCAACAACAACATTAGGGCTTTGACATGATGTGCAAATTAATGAAAACATTTTTGTCTTGATCCAAAACATCCAAACGATTCTCGACAACAAATCTTTTGACTGTGACTTAAAGGAAAATTTACGGTATGAAAGAAAGAACTCATTTGTTCATCTTCACAAAGATGACAAAAATAGTTGACAAGGTGAGAGATTGGAGTACTGATTAATTCTCAAGTGCATGAATCATGATAAGCATTTTTCTTACACACAACTAGATTTCCTATTCCCAAATATGGAAATACAGTTTCATAGATGTGATTGAATCGGGTAAAAGTATACCGCATCTCAAAAGTCCATGCAGTGTATCTAGAAACCGTATCTTTTTTCATCTCTCTAATCATTCTTTCTTAAAGCAATCTAACTTCATATACTTTCATGGTCAAATGACTCTAATCTTTCTTATCATGGGTTCTATGGCCTATTAATTAAAGGTCTTCTACTACTAATTGAAGTTATGGCTTAAGCTGAAATTCCTAACGAAAAGTCTTTACAAGTTAGGCTAAATGACATTTTATACAGTTACAAAATAAGATAATAAAATAGATATATGGAAGAAATTCATATTGCACTTGGTAAAAAAAAAAAAAAAAAAATCATTACTGCAAAATATTTTACGGCAATAAAGTCTGTGATTACAGATATTTTTCAACAAAAAAGTTTTGTTGTAATAAGAGCATTCATAAGTGGGTGTATAAGAGAAAACAAATCAGTGAGTATATAAATGTGTATATTTTCACATTTGCTATAATAACTGTGTAAATATACATAGCTACTGTAGCTGTTGTTGAGGTCCAAAAAATCACAATGTTGCACCAAAGCCCAAAACAACACAAAGGATTGAAATCATTCGGGCTTTCAAAGGGGGGAGGCCCAAATCCATTAAGGGTCCATAGGAAGGGACCCAAGCCCATGGATGGGCAAGCTTTGGACCTCACAAAACAAAGGAAAGAAGAAGTCCAGCCCAGCCCTCGAAGGTAAGAAAATCGTTGCGGAGCCTAGGGAGAAAAATAGGACCAAGATACTTGCGGATTCCCAGGAGCTTGGGATCCTCGGGATCTACAGTAGGGCCAAGTTGGGACTGAGACAGTTCAAGGGGGCATGCCTAGAAACATGAAGAACGAGGATAGATATGTCCCATCAGCCACCCAATGATGCAGAAAAAGGATTAGAAGACTTTGGAACCAATAACTCAAGAGTAAGGGTCTGGTACTTCGAGGAACCCAAGAAGATGGACAATGAAGGAAGGTGGCTAGGGATCTTTTAGTTTGGCAGAAAGGAATCAGTCCATTTGGGAAAAATGACAAAGGGGAAAGCAGCCAAAATGTGGGTCGGACAAAGTGGAATCTAGAAGCCTTGGAAAAGGAAAGATCAAAGGTCAGCCCTCTAAGACCCTCAAGAACAAGAAAGTCAGCTAAGGGCTTTTGAAGATGGAACCTCAAAAGAGGGAAATAGTGAAAAATGAGGAAGGGACCAGCCACCAATGTTGCTAACACAACATTGGTTCTGGTATCCAAGAGAGCAAATAGAGGGAATCAATGGTACCCCTGAAACCCTAGGATGGCACTATAAAAGAAGAGGCAGCCAACAGTGAAGGGTATTTAACAAAAGGGAATTAGAGTGAAAAATCCTGGAGAAAGCACTGTTAGAATCCAAAAAAAGAGAAAAGTGAGGGAAAATATCGTCCAAGATTCTCAAATAGCCACTAGAGAACACACTTGGATTCAAAGGGATTCAAATTTTGCAAGTCTTAAAGGCCTGGAGAGCCACCTAAGTCTTTGATTTTTGAACTTATTTAGACCTTGTAACATGTCCTAGTGAGCATGGTGTATTACAAAATTAAGAAAACAATGAAATATTTCTGTTAGGACATATGTGATTTAATGTTAGGAACATATGTCAATATATGATTGGCTAATTCTTTGACAAAACGCATTTTACTTGTAATTGGGTAGATCTAGGATGTGTTTAATACTTCAAGGAACAAGGTTTCAAGATTAAGTGTTAAAGCCATGCAAGTCTATCCAAGAAATAAATGAAGAAGTGCTAGATTTTAAAGCTCGATAGTTATCTCGACAGATAGTAACTATCGAGGTTTAAAAAGCAGATGAAACCTGATGCTTGACAGCTAGCTTGATAGATAAGCTATCTATCGAGGTTTATGAAAATCAATTTTTTAGAGTTGATTTCAATCCAATCCATGAATAGATGTTTGGGTTTTCTTTTGTCACAACCCTAAACATATATAAGGATTGTTTTAAAGGCCATCACAGCTGATGCAACTTAATGCAAAAGTTTTTCACAAGCATATTGTGAACCGAAGACATATGCCCTAGTTCATCTTCCTATTCAAGAATCTGCTGTGTTTGTATATCGTAGGGTTTTGTAACCAAGGAGTTTCGTGATCTTCATCGTGTGATGAATTGAAGAACTTTGTAGCCAACATCTTTCTCAAGTTGGTGAGTAAGCTGTGTACTAGGATCCGCGTATCAATTTGGTTAGCCACGTACCAGGAGCCGTGCATTAAAAGGAGAGATTGTTACTATAGAACAAGTCCAATTGGGTATTCGGCTAAGGGTTCAACTCTAGGTTCGTATAAGGTACTGAGATTCCTTTACTTGTAACTGCTTGTTGTGATAATAGTGAATTCTCGAGAGTGGTGACCTTAAAATCACCTAATGGGGTTTTTGTCGTGTAAGTTTCCCCCATTTGTAAACAAATTACCGTGTTAATTTAATTTCCACTGCATTTAGATATTTGGTAATTTGTTTATGCTAACACGCTTATTACATGCAAATTAAATTAATTAATTAACTTAGCTAATTAATTGGTTAATTCATCACAAGGGGTCAATACATTCTTGGCCTACCAATTTCAGTTTGTCTTAAGGAACCCTAACGTTTATTTTTCCTTTCTTCCTCATTGTTTCATTCTTTACTGTTCTTTGCTATTAAATGCGCATATACATAATGTATATGTTGTAGGATCTGCGCTTTGTGCCCCATTTGGTTCGAAATCAGCCCAATTTAGCTGCAGTGAACCAAACCCAGTCCTTTAAAGCATAAAACATTAGGCCCAGGATCCTTGCTTCTTTACTTGGGCCTATGTCCTGTTTACCACCAAAAAAAAAAAAAACCTAAACATTAAGGCGACTCCACTGGGGACTGGGCAAAAGAGAGGGAAAAAGCAATCCCTGCATAAAGCTTGGCTCCATAACCAAGGAATAGTAAAGGTACTAATGTGCCACCCGTAGCATCTAAGCCTGTGGGAGAGAATGAAGTAGCTTCCAGGTAGAGGAATGAAGTACCTTTGGTGGAACATGAGGTTGTCTCAAGACAGAGGCGTGAGGCATAAGAGGTAGACCCCATGACTCCAATGGCCGAGGTAATAAAAGACCTTTAACAGGAGATCCGTCTCCTTAAAGAGGGATGAACCCAAGAAATCAGGGATAACGCTTCTCCTATGGTTAACCAAGAGAGAGCCCAGCCAAAGGGAGGGTCAACAGTAGGAAGGGGAGCCAACCCCCAGTATCTCACATTGGCAGATGTCAGTTCCCTTCTTGAACAAGAAAGGAAATAGCTTTTGGGGATCCCCAAGCAGTTCTCTTGGGATCCCTTATTCCCACCAGAACTCCTTGGCAAGCCTTACCCCAAAGGATATGAACTCCCAAAGTTCCACCCTTTTGATGGAATGAACGGAAGTGTCATGGAACACGTGAGTAGATTCATTCACACCTTTGTTGGTCAGGAATTGAGTAACGATGGGTTCACTATCCCAGAACCAATTTTGCCAATTGAAAGCAAATGGCGAGTTACTCACTATACTAGAGTCACTTGAAAAGAAAAACAAACAAGCCCAACAACTGCAACCATCAACCAAACAAATAAAGGTGCTCTTATAAGCTTAAAAGGTTACAAATCTTTGGAGTCCATCTGGGGCTCTTGCCTCAAACTTCTTTGGATGGTACATGTCTTCCATCTCCATCTCTACCTGTTATGGTAAGGCTATTGCCTTGAGGTGACCTCGGTCTCCATCTCTATCTCTACCTCTTCCTCTGTGTCTGCATATTCAATTCCCCCTAGATATGTGCACAAGTTCTGTATGATGTGCTTGTATGTTCAAATCTCGGAGGATATGTGCACAACTTCTGTATAATGAACTTGCATGTTGAATTCTTAGAGGATATGTGCACAACTTCCTTATTTCGACTTTTTTTGACTAGGTGTGATTTGTGCCTTCATATTCAATTTCCTCAGGATATGTGCACAACTTCCTCATGGATGAGCTGGACTATGATGAGTTTAGTGAGACCCGGCTCATGCCTTCCCTTACTGCGGCAGTGTATGCTATAGACACTGTATTTTGTCCGCCCTTGATTTGCATGCGAAATCCTAAAAATTTCAAAAATATTATCTTTTCTCCAAGAGGTTGTGGAAGCATCTAGATTGACATGACACAACCCGTTCAGGCATTGGAGCACTCAAAGTGCCATTTCAGGTTAAACAAACCAAAATGCCTATAGACACCATATTTTGTCCACCTTCGATTTGCGTGTTGGACCCTAAAAATTCCAAAAATATTATCTTTTCTCCATGGGGCCGCAAAAACATCTAGATTGACGTGGCGTAACCCGTTCGGGCATCAAAGTACTCAAAGTGCCATTTTAGGTCAAATTGACCAAAATTTATAATTGGATCAAAATCATCCCAAAACAGCATTTTTCATGTTTCTACATCAAACCCAAGCTACTTGGTGATTTTCTTCAACTTCGACCAAGTTTGACAAAGTTCGACTCGTGTTTGACTCCCAAAGGCACCAACAACCCTAATTTGATCTTGAATGTTCAAAATGGGTATGAAACACCCTTGAACGTTTAGACCCCAAATTACAAATTATCAATTCATGCTTATTATCAAACAATTAATGTGCGAAACATGAACATAAGCCAAACACAGAATTGACAAATAATCTAAGCCAAATATAAACACATCCACAACAGCAAATAAATGGCAAAGATAAAGGGAAAGAAAATGCAAACACACGGACAACACACGATGTGTTATCGAAGAGGAAACCGAAGCCCTCGGCTTAAAACCTCTTCATCGCCCTCCAAGCGGTAAATAATCCATTAAAGAATGTAGTTAGGATACATGAACAGTAGAAGACCCTCCAAGCCTAATCTACCCAGTGTACCTAAGCCCTCCAAGCTTCTTGCTCCAACGAGGTTGCGCCGAACGTATTTCTTCTTTAGCTTACCAGATTTCGCTATCAACCATAGCATCAACCAATAGACATTGGTTCCTTCCTAACTGCTTCCCAAAAGCACCAAATGAACCTTCTCATGGATATGGGTATGGTGAGAAAATGATTTGGCTAAGAACCTCTCAAGGATGTAACAATGGAGAGGAAGAGAGTAGAGGAATTTGAGGAGACTTTAAGGTAAAGATTATGGATGAATCAATCTTGTTTTTCTCTAGGGTTTCTCTCACAAAATTCTCTTTGGAAGCTCTCTAAATTTGGTGGGTATAAGGGTCTATATATAGTGGTGAGTGTTTGGAATACGAAGAGACAGTTTTTTCCAAACAGGGCTGGTTAGCGACTTGGCCTCGCGACTAGTCTGAGTTGTGAGTTCCAACCGCGAGTTAACTGCTTGGCAAGCCTGGGAATTTTGTCCTGTAGTGCACCAGCTAGCATAACGCTTCAACTTCCTGCATGCTCGGCACGTGACTCTCATCTGGCGGCTTGCATCCGCGAGTCACCCGCGAGTCCCTGTTTCTTTGCACATTAAGGAAAATTTCTTCACACTCTCTCACACACTACCCTTACAAAAAATCCACCTAAATACAGGGTTACTGAATGCTAAAATACAGGCAAATTTGGTATGGAATAAAGCCAACAAGATAGTTGATTAAATTCAACCTTACAATCTCCCCCTTTGGCTATTCCGTGACAAAACCCTACAACAGACTCTAGACTTAATGCGTGAGTTGGGAACAGTTGAACAAAACTCACTCACACGTAACTCTAGATTCTAAAAGCTCTTGAAACATATGAACAAGTATCTCTTGAAACACAACAACACAGCAATATCATTGTATGCAGAAAAACTCGAAATGCATATGGAGCAAGCATAATATGATCAAGCAAAAATGGACTTAAGCAATAAAGCAATAAATCATGGCTTGACCAAAACATGCAATCACTATACAATAGTGATCACAATGCTCATTCACACAAGAAATGAACATCTGGACATGTAAGCTAATAAGCTTATATGCAAAGTATCATTTGCATGTCCAACACTCAACCAATGCATACAAACATATATGCATCTAGGAGTAATCCTACAAGGGCACAAGAGTGATGTACTAAAGAAAAATGCACATCATTTAACAACAAGTACTTAAGCCACAAAGTAAGGCTACAAAGCAAAAAAGGCTGCATAAGCAAGATACAAACCATAAAAGCCTACAAATGCATGGAAACAAACCCTTAAAAGCTTACGGAAGCAACATGGGTATAGATTAACCATACAGACACAACTAATTGAATAACATCATCACTATATAAATAAATATCACCAAAGTTTCAAAAACCGTCCAAGAGTTATAAGTTTAAGCCAAACAAAGACTAAAACCACAGTATATCAAACCTATAATAACAATAGTTATCCAGAACTATAAACAAAACAGCATATGATTATGAAAAATGATGAATGCTCCCCCTCAAATAAGCACTCCCCTTCAAGTGCTGCCAAAAATTCTCCCCCTTTTGACCAGAATGGCCAAAGGGTCACTGCTCCTTGTTGGTGTAGATGCTGTCAAACTTTGCTAAGAGTACATCAAACTAATCTTGCATTGCTGTCATCCTTTCAGTATGCTGATTTTGAACCTCTCTGAGTCTATCAAGCCTCTCCAGGATGATCTGAAAAGCATCAAGAGGTACAGTTGAGGAAGTAGAAGCCCTGCTCCTCTTGGCTCTACTTCTTGGTCTGGAAGTCTATCCTGCAACCTTAGCTTCAGTCTCCATTGGATCACCTTCTTCTTGATCGGCCCCTTCCTCATCTACATCACCTAGAAGACGTACTTGAATCCTTGTGATGGTTTGCTTGTTAATAGCTGAAGGTGTAGGCATTAGACTGATATCGTGAGGAATTGGAACCCCTTTTGCTCTGAAAATCCGCATGATAAGACTAGGAAAAACCAACTTTGCTCGTGAAGTTGTTTTGGTCTCATCCATTATTGTGTCAAATATATGAGAGCTAATGTCAATGAAGGTTTTCTCCTTGAGCTCCATGAGGAAGATAGCTCTGGCATTAGTAAGAGTAGTCATCTTTCTTATAGGATACAAATTGAATATCATGATGGTGGTCAAACACCTCATGTCAATAGGAAAGGCATTAGTGTTGAGACATCTCCCTTCTTTAACTCCACCAATCCGAGCCTGGACAATATCTAAAGACAACACCATGTCTTTGTAATTGATGAACTCATACTCCTCTAAACCCTTAAGACCAAGCACCTCATCAATGTCATGTGCATCTAGGGTGAACTCATGTCCTTTTACCCAACAATCTAGCTCATCCTCTCTAATCTTAACATTAGAGTAAAATTCTCTTATCAGAGGCTCACACCCTCCAGGTAAATCACTGAATAGCTTTTCCCAGCCTCTGCCCACAAAGCAACCCAGAATAAAGGTGTCCTTTAAATCCCTTAAATCCACAAACCTTTCCTGAATGATGGTTCCCTTCATGAAAGAATCTTTATATCTCTCAAAGTGTTGAACATATCTAAAAAGGTTAGGGTCCATTTTCAATCTTTTGTCAGCCTTTTTAGCAGGAGTCTTCTTCTTTATAGGTGTGGGAGCCATCAGTAAACAAGCAGAAGAGGCCACAACAAGAGCAAAACACAATATGTGGAATTGCACACATATTAGTAACAAGTTAGTTACAAAGAGAGTAATAGAGTGTCAAGACAGGACACAGACCAAGTACAGTTGATAACCAAAAATGGATAGATCAAATCAGAACTTTATCAATTCAAACAAGTTCATTCTATATAGATGCAGACTAGAGTAAGCATTAAATAACTATACATGGACAGTGTAGACCACATTCAGACAGATGAGATCATATGTCAATGAAACATGACATAATGAAAATGAAATGTGCAACATAAACCCCAAGGTAGCAGCACACACATGATATGGTGACTTAAACTCAAAGTAATGCTATCCACATGAAAGTTCAAAATGGGTATATAATACCTTTGAACGTTTGGACCCCAATTACAAAATTACCAATTCAAGCTATATATTAAACAATTAATGTGCGAAACATGATAACAAGCTTATAACAGAATTGATAACAAATCTAAGCCAAATATAAACACATCCACAGCAGTAAATATAAGGCAAAGATAAAGGGAAGGAAGATGCAAACACACGGACAACACACGATGTGTTATCGAAGAGGAAACTGAAGCCCTCGGCGTAAAACCTCTCTGTTGCCCTCCAAGCGGTCAAATAATCCACTAGAAAATGTAGTTGGGATACATGAACAGCAATAGACCCTCCATGCCTAATCTACCCAGGTACCTAAGCCCTTCAAGCTTCTTGCTCCGATGAGGTTGCGCCGAACCTTTTTCTTTTCTAGCTTACCGGATTCCGCTACTAGATCATAACATCAACCAATGTAAATTGTTTCCTTCTTAACTGCTTCCCAACAGTACCAAATAGACCTTCTCACTGATGTGGGTGTGGTGAGATAAGGATTTGGCTAAAGGCCTCTCAAGGGTATAACAATGGAGAGGAAGAAAGTAGAGGAATTTGTAGAGTCTCTAAGGTAAGATTGTGGATGAATCAATCCTATATTTCTCTAGGGTTTCTCTCACAAAATTCTCTCTGGAATCTCTCTCAATATGGTAGGTATAAGGGTGTATATATAGTAGGGTGAGAAGGGAATGCAAAACATTAGGTTTTGCCAAACAGGGCATTTTGGCGACTTGACCTCGCGACTGGGTTAAGTCGTGAGATCAAGTCGCGACATAACGGCCTGGCCAGCCTGGAACTTTTGTCTTGTAGTGTGACAGCTGGCACGACCCTTCAACTTCCCTATGTACATCTCACGTGCCAGCATTTGGCGGCTTGCCAGTCACGATCCACCCGTGAGTCCTAGTCGCGAGACTCTGTTTTTCTTGCACACTCTTGAGCTTTTCTTCACATCTTCTCACACACTACCCTTACAATTTTTCCACCTAAATACAGGGTTACTAAGAGCTAAATTAGAAGCAAATTGGTCACGGAATAAAGCCAATAAGATGGTTGATTAAATTCAACCTTACAATCTCCCCATTTGGCTATTCCGTGACAAAACCCTACAACAGACTCTAGACTTAAAACGTGAGTTGGGAACAGTTGAACAAAACTCACTCACACCTAACTCTAGATTTTGTGAAGCTCTTGAACATATGAATAAGTAACTCTTGAAACACAATAACATAGCAATATCATTGTATGCAGAAAACTTAATATGCATATGGAGCAAAATAAGCATGATCAAGCAAAAATGAACATAGGCATAAAAGAAATAATTCATGACAAGATCAACAACAGTAGTCACTTAAGCAAAAGTGATTACTATGTTCATTCACACAAGGAATGAATCATCCGGACATGCAAAATGATAAGCTTAATTGAAGAGTATCATTTGCAAGGCCAACACTCAACCAATGCATACAAACATATATGCATCTAGGAACAATCCTACAAGGGCACAAGAATGTTGTACTTAAGATAATGCAAGGCATTAACAAGTACCAAAAACACAATGCATAAAGGCTGCATAAGCAAAGTATTGCAAATATATGGCACAAACCATAAAAGCCTACAAATTATGCATAAGTGCAAGAAACAACCCTTAAAGCTTACAAAAGCAACAATGGGTACAAATCAGATAAAACACATATGCTGAATAACATCATATTATATATTTAATAACCACAATTTCACAACCATCCAAAAATTGTGAGTTTAAACCAAACAAAAAACATAGTGTATCAACACTGTAACGTAAGAAGTTATCCAAGCATAGAATTAAATTTTTAGACAAAAAAAACAAGTAATGAAACTCCCCCTCAAACCAGGCACTCCCCCTCAAGAGCTGCCCCAAAAATTCTCCCCCTTTTTGACCTGAATGGCCAAAGGGTCACTGTTGTAGCTTTGTGAAAATGCCATCAACTTGAGTTGCTAAAACATCAATCTGGTCCTACAAGCCTGCCAATCTCTCTAACTGCTCTTTCTAACCATTACTTAGAGTCTCTTCCAAATCATCAAGGCGCTTGTGAAGAGTCTCAAAGAGCATCTCTAACCTATCAGGTTGAGGTCCAGATTGTGCTTGAGTGGCATGGATATTTGAATCTGGCTCAGGAGTGGAAGGAGTAACAGGAGAGAAATGTGCACTCTTTGGAGTTCTGGATTAGTGACTTCTGCTAGCTTGTAGAGTGGACATAGAGATTGGTCGAGGATGAGTAATTATTTTTCCAACTGAGGGAGGAGTAACACCTTCACTGAGAATGAATTTCATAATGAGACTGCAAAATGGAAGGCACCCTCGTGCTACTGTTCGAGTTGCTGTCTTTCTTATGATATAAAAAATATGAGCACAGATGTTGATGGTGGTGCCTGTGATGAGATCACATAGAAATTGAGCTCTTCCAAGGTTGATATACACCGTGTTGGTCAACGGATAGAGGTTGGTATACATGATCAGCTTCAATGTTGTCAACTCCGGTGAAAACTTGGTAGTACTTATGGATGTGCCAGCCCTGGAGATTGCATGATCAGGACCAAGAACTTGGAGAATGTCTTGAATCACTGGAGTGCGATCATCATAAGGAGTGAGGTTCGCATTCTCAGGTCTAGTGATCTTGAGAAGTTCAGCTATGGTGTCCGGACTAATGATGAACTTCGTTCCTCTTACCATACAGTGTATTTCAGTTTCGAGATCAACTGTGTTGGCGAAACACTCCTTCACTAGTTCCATTATTGGATCCACAAAATTTCCAAATAATTCTGCCCAATCTTTTGTCTCAAAGATCTGAGAGATAAAAGTGGTTTCCAAAGAGTCAAATCTGACTTCCCGTTCCACTATAGGAGAGGCCTGGTCAAAAATGCTTGAGTAAGCATGCAGGTGCTGAGGAGTTCTGAATAACTCAACATTGAGTTCAGTAGTTGTTTGTGATGAAGAATGTGTTCGTTTTGCAACAGGTATGTTTTCCTCTTCTATCATAATCTCTTTGCCTTTGGAGGATCGTTGAGACATCTGTAAAAGAGCAAACACACAGCAAAGCACCAAAACCAAAACCATCGGGAACCAACATCAAATTTATTAGATTCAATTGAGAATGGAAATCTGAGAGATTTTACTAACTCATAGAGTAAGCCACACTTAAACATAGTGAAGAGTAAGAAAACAGGAACAGGGATTGTTCTAAAACACTTAAAAATCACACTTACACATATTGACACTGTGACAAACGGCCATGAGCATGATGTGGAAATATTAATAAATCCACACAAATTTCACAATAAGTACAGAACACCAAAAACACCAGTAAGATAATCAATAAGTACTCAGAAGCAACAACACTCAACTAGATAATTCTCGAACAGAATGAACCAAAGACATGAACGAACATGCTTTTTCTCAAAAACACAATGGCATCAACATCGCTCATAGATTCAAGAAAATAAAGGTAAAAAAAAATGAAATATGAAGTGGAAACAACAAAACCCATACCTTTTTCGTGAAGAATGATGCAGAAATGAGGATTTCCTAAGAGAAAAACACAAGGTGTTTTAGAGTGAAGAGTTGAGAGGACAATGAACAGTGACTTGATTTTTGAGGGAAAACTGAAAATTTTTTTTGAAAACTGTCTTTAAAACGCAAAACATGCGTTTTTCGCGACTTGATTAAGTCTCTAGTAAGTCGCCAGGGTAAGCCGTGAAACACTGTGAAGGTAAGATTCTAGAAAAATCTTCTAAGTGTTTTTCACGACTGGAAGGTCTACCCGCGAAGGAGTCGCGAGCTGAGCCGCGAAAATCTTTGAGTAACCCTCGCGATTGGACCTTCCACTTGTGAACAAGTCGTCAAACTGAGTTGCAAAAAACTGCAAAACTTAAATTTTGAAAAATTTCTAGGTATTTTTCATGACTAGGGTATTGACACACCAATGAGTTGCAAAAAATCTCTGAGTGGGCTCGCGACTAGTACTTGTGACTAGGCCAACCGGCGACTTAGTCGCCAAAACAAGGCAACACTATTTTTGAAAATTTTGATATTTTTGTAAAAACAAAATACTTTCCAAAAACAACTAAAAACACTCAAAAATCTTTTTGTGTTTGATCAAACAAATATTGAGCATGTGAAAACACATTTAATCAAGTACAATCACACAAATGAATATGGCATTCATTGAACATAGACTTGTGTGTTGTGCGTGGATATCAAAAATAAGATGGTCCTTAGTCCAATGTGAAGCTTCAATGATCAATTCAATCAAGACATACACAATTAATACTAGATAATGTGACCTATCTCAATTATAGAAACATGCATATATGACCTCCCACAAGGACTTGATACCACTCTTTGAAGCTTTTCATTTGGCTCCATTTTTAACATATCATTTGCACTTTTTGAGCAAAGAAAATCTCATTATGAGATAGATGCCTGAAATTTTTGATATTTCAATTTATGAGATAACCTTTGGCTTTTTGAGCATCAAATATTTTATTTTGGTCGCTTTCCCTTTTTCGTAGTCAAATACTAGTATGTGCGATTGGCTTTTGCTGCTCTATATCTCTTTTCATTTGGAGATTTACATTTAGAGAGCTCTTTTAAGCAAAAACAAAAATAAAGAGTGGAAAGATATATAGGCATGAGTCTATACATGTCTCAAGATCATCAAAACCATTCACTAATCATTCATGACAAGGTTAAAGATCTATTTACAACAGTCACATAGATTTCAGAATTTCTCCCACAATGATACGAGTGCATAGATGACAAGCTAAGCTCGTAGATGCATAAAGCCATTAGTACAAAGGTACAAGGCAAAACATGATTTGAGACAAAAACTCAACAAAGTTGATCAAACTTTTTGGATTTTCTACTTTTTATGGGTTTTTGGATTTTTAACACAAAAGGAAAAAATTGATCAAGATAATAACAAAAAAAATGTAAAGACATTTCAAACCAAAGACAAATACACATGCAAAATAATAGCCTAAATACTAGCAAGAAGCACACAACTAAGCATATTCACAAACCTATTGATGCATGGACATGTTGTAATGCTTATGCATGAGTACCCTTCGTCACCCACACGTCACGTGCGTTTGGGGTGATATCATTGACGGATTGGGTACAAGAATTAGGACTATCAAACCTTCGTGTGAAGCTTTCAAGGCAGTTGGTGAAGGCACCTATCATCTTCATCACGTCCGTCATTCCTGGATCATGGTTTTGACTTTTTGGTTGCTCACCACCCCAAGAACTCTTGTGATTTCTTCTTTCTTGTGACCGAGGTGCGCTTGCATTGTTTTCTGCTTTCAGCTTTTGACAGTTGGGTCTAGTATGCCCTCGCAATCCGCAATAGTGACACACATACTCTGTTCTAGGACCCTGTTGTGATCTTGAGAGAGATCTTGCTCTGGTTTCGTGTTTGCCCACAGATTGATTTCGGGGCTTATTCACCATCCGTTGCTCATTCACATTCTTCTTCTCAGCCTTAACATTCTCAAGGATGGCCTCTTCTACAATCGGCTCTATGGCCTTCACAAATTTTACTTCTTTGGTAGCTTTGACCGATGAGCTACTCCCTCCGGTATATCCTAATCCGGACTTATCTGAGAAATGTTTTTGGGATGAGATAACATCATCCAACTTTTTGGAGGCGACCTTTTCTATCTTGCCTTGTGCTTGCACCACCTCTTGCTCAAGGAATCTTACTTTGGTATAAGCTTCCGATAACTCGCAATTTAGTGTCTCAATCTCACACTTAGCCTCTTTATATCTGGCCAGTAGATTTTTGTAGTCCTCTTCGGCCCTTTTCATCTTCTTCACAGCCTCCTTTGCAAAATTTCCATACTTACCCGATTTCTCAAGGAGTAAAGTGTAATTTTCTTGAACTGGCTGTATTTCTATTCTCTTCGGCATCTGATTCTTCAACAATCCCTAAGGATTCATCATCGCTGTGTTCTCCAAGTTCTTGTACAAGTTGATTCAGGTCCTCTGAGGACTCCACATGAGCAATGGTCATGAATGCGGAGAAAGTTCCTTCTCCATCACAGCTCTCTTCAGAATCAGAATTTGATGAGTCCGAATCACTTAAAGTAGTGGCATAAGCCTTTCCTTTTGACTTCAAGTAATTGGGGCATTCCTTCTTAAAGTGACTATGTCCATTACATTCAAAACATGTAATTCCTTGTGAGGATTGGGAATCTTTACTCTCTTTTCTTTTGAAATCATTCTTCACTTTTCCGGTGCTCTGAAATATTCCTTTGTCACCAAATTTCTCACTATTCTTGAGCTTTAGGAATTTCTGGAAGTTCTTTACAAGGTACGTCATATCTTTATCTACTGCATCCTCTTCCGAGGAGTCATGAGACTGTTAGGATTAGTGCCCTTAAATCCTATTGAGTGATGCTATGTATGATATTAAGTTTGACATTGTGTATGACATTATGTATGACTTAATATTGTGTTTAATAAATTTGTTTTATTATTATCTGAATTAGTGGTAACTTGAATATTCGGACGTTATCACATAGTCCATGAGATGCATAGTATGTGATTTATGTGAAGAGTCACAGAAGATATAAATCACAAGTTCTTTGTAAACTCAGAATTATAGTTCGTAGTCGGTGATGAAATTGGGCATTTCATCTGCGAAGACTATAACATATCAACTACGATGATTTGTCTTGATCATGGAAGTGGAGACTTCTAGTTGATGTGTTAATATGTTTTAAAAGTTAAGACATATTGAACTGTACCGCTGTGAGATTTATTATTTGCCTAAGGACTGTCAAATGAATAATAAATCTCATGACTTGTATTTGCATGAACTCTTAATCCCGAGAGAATAATGAACCTGATCATGAGGTGTAGGTTGCTTTGATATATTAGGAGTGAGATCTACAGTAATGGTCAAAACCTCAGTATGTTGTGCAGCCACATTAAGTGTTGATGGAACATGTATTCTCAAGATGGAATTCATAGTCTCTTAACGGAGATATAAAGTATTCCCTTGAGATAAGTTTAATGAGTTTGTTATTCAGAGAGTTAGGCCTAACCACTTTAGTAAGACTAAAGTATATATATTTATGGAATAGGATTTCATAAATATATAATGAATAACATTAAAGGATTAAACCGGGTACTCAAGGATCAGGATGTAGTAATTTACAAAGTGACAGTCTACTTCAATGACTTTGTATTACTACGAATACTTTATGAAGGGGTTGCATGTATAATAAAGTCTTGGGATATAATATATAGATAAGACCTAGAGTGCAACTATATTTATATAGTGGTATTAAATATAGTTAATGGTAACTTTGGACTTGTCAAGAGTTGACAGAAAAGCCCAAGGCCTATTGGAGCTAGTGTCTTATTGGTCCCTTTTGGTCCCACTCCAAGCCACACACTTAAGCCCAATTGGTAAGGCCCAAAAGGTCAGCCCAATTAGATATATTGGTTAGATACAAAGGGAAAAACGTATAGAATTTTTTGGGTAAGAAAAACATCAATGTAATGGTGTGGAAGTGAGTGAAAGTCACTCTCTAATAATCCCTTTGTTACCAATTGAGAGACCACACATCTTGGGCGTTAGTGGAATTGGAGTGAAGATTAAAAGTATTCTCAAGTGCTTCAATCTTCGGTTTTGAAATTCACCGCTTCAAGGTACGATCTCTTGTTACCAACAACCACTTCGTTCAATTTGCTGTAAAATGAATCAAAAGACTCATCCTCACTCATCTTTAACTCTTCAAAGTGAGTGGTCAACATGTGAACTTTGGTGTCCTTCACTTTCTTAGTCCCTTCATAGGTTGTCTCCAGAATTTCCCATGCTTCCTTAGCAATAGTGATATGAGAAGTGAAATTCTTCTGGAGTGACACCGCAGAAAATAGCATTCAATGCCTTGCTATTTGCATTTGCCACTACAAGAGTAGCCTTATCCCAAGTAGACTTGGCAGCCTCTGGCCATGTCCATCCCACTTCCACTGCATCCCACACAGCATCATCAATAGAACACAAAAACGCCCTCATACGGACCTTCCAAAATGCATAATTATTACTGTCAAAGAACGGTGGTACATTAAGAGATTGAGACCTATCCATCTCAAAGGGGGTCAGGGATCACACTTAGGTGTTTAAACCGCAACAAGTGTACCCGCTCTGATACCAATTGAAAGTTCAAAATGGGTATATAATACCTTTGATCGTTTGGACCCCAATTACAAAATTACCAATTCAAGCTTTATATCAAACAATTAATGTGCAGAACATGATAACAAGGTTATAACAGAATTAATAACAAATCTAAGCCAAATATAAACACATCCACAGCAGTAAATATAAGGCAAAGATAAAGGGAAGGAAGATGCAAACACACGGACAACACACGATGTATTATCGAAGAGGAAACCGAAGCTCTCGACGTAAAACCTCTCCGCTACCCTCCAAGCAGTCAAATAATCCACTAGAACATGTAGTTGGGATACATGAACAGCAATAGACCCTCAAAGCCTAATCTACCGAGGTACCGAAGCCCTCCAACTTCTTGCTCCAATGAGGATGCGCCGAATTTTTTCTTTTCTAGCTTACCGGATTCCGCTACTAGACCATAGCATCAACCAATGTAAATTGGTTCCTTCTTAACTACTTCCCAACATTACCAAATAGACCTTCTCATAGACGTGGGTGTGGTGAGATAAGGATTTGGCTAAAAGCCTCTCAAGGGTATAACAGTGGAGAGGAAGAGAGCAGAGGAATTTGTAGAGTCTCTAAGGTTAAGATTGTAGATGAATCAATCCTATATTTCTCTAGGGTTTCTCTCACAAAATTCTCTCTGGAAGCTCTCTCAATATGGTAGGTATAAGGGTGTATATATAGTAGGGTGAGAAGGGAATGCAAAACGTCAGTTTTTGCCAAACAGGGCATTTTGGCGACTTGACCTCGCGACTGGGTTAAGTCGCGAGATCAAGCCATGACGTAACGGCCTGGCCAGCTTAGGACTTTTGTCCTGTAGTGTGACAGCTGGCGCAACCCTTCAGCTTCCCTGTGTGCATCTCACGTGCCAGCATTTGGCGGCTTGCCAATCGCGATCCACCCACGAGTCCTAGCCACGAGACTCTGTTTTTCTTGCACACTCTTGAGCTTTTCTTCACATCTTCTCACACACTACCCTTACAATTTTCTCACCTAAATACAGGGTTACTCAATGCTAAATTACAAGTAAATTGGTCACGGAATAAAGCCAATAAGATGGTTGATTAAATTCAACCTTACACCACACAATCCAAAATCTCAACCATACTAAAATACCTAAACCACTATCAGGAAAAAAAAAAAAAAAAAAAAAAAAAAAAAAAAAAACTAAAACCCCCAAACCCATATGCCCAATGAGTGTAAAATCAATCAAATATCTATGCTCAGAACAAAGACTAGCACAATGATGCAAAATCATGATACTATAACATATTCAGCGACAAGAGTAATCAACCCCAATCAATCAAACCCAGCAATTTAAGCAAACCTATGTTCGAACAAAATATTTCGTAGATCATAGTTGCAACTCACAAATCAAGAAAATAAGGATCAAATCAATGAGTTTGAAGTGAGATAGAGAAAAACCATACCTTTTTCTTGAAGATTTGAGAAGATATGATGCAAAAATGGTGGGTTTTTGAAGAGATACACGGAGTATTTCAGAGAGAGAAATGAGGAAGACAATGAACAGTCACAAAAGTACGAGGGAAAAACTGAAAAGTTTTTGAAAACTGACTTTAAAATGCAAAACACGCGTTTTTCGCGACTGGGTTAAGTTGCTAGTGAGTTGCCAGAGTAAGCCGCAAAACACTACGAAAACAAGATTCTTGAAAAAATTTTGTAAGTGTTTTTCGCGACTGGAAGGTCTACCCGCGAGGGAGTTGCAAGCTAAGCTGCGAAAATCTCTGTGTACCCCTCGCGACTGGACCTTCCACTCACAAACAAGTTGCCAAAACTGACCCGCGAGCATGTGACTGGGGCATGTGATTGGATTGACCCGCGACTGAGTCGCCAAAATAAGGCAAAATTGTTTTTGAAATTTTGACATTTTTGTAAAAATAAAATACTTTCCAAAAATAGCTAAAACACTCAAAAATATTTTTGTATTTGATCAAACAAAGATTGAGCATGTGAAAAAAACATTTAATCAAGTACAATCACACAAATGAATATGGCATTCATTTAACATAGACTTGTGTGTTGTGTGTGGATATCAAAAATGAGATAGTCCTTAGTCCAATGTGAAGCTTCAATGATCAATTCAATCAAGGCATACACAACTAGCACTAGATAATATGACCAATCTCAATTATAGAAACATACATATATGACCTCCCACATAAACTTGATTACAATTCTTTGAAGCTTTTCATTTGGCTCCATATACATCATATCATTTGCACTTTTTGAATAAACATCTCATTGTGAGATTGATGCCTGAAATTTTTGATATTTCAATTGATGAGTTAGCCTATGGCTTTTTGGGCATCATACATTTATTTTTGGTCACTTTCCCTTTTTCCTAGTCAAATACTAGTATGTACGACAGGCTTTTGCAGCTCAATATCTATTTTCATTTGGAGATTTACATTTGATGAGCTCTTTTAAGCAAAAAATAAATAGTGGGAAGATATATAAGCATGAGTCTATGCATGTCTCAAGATCAACAAAACCATTCACTAATCATTCATGACAAGGTTGAAGATCTATTTACAACAATCACATAGTTTCAAAATTTCTCCCATAATGATATGCGTGCATAGGAAACAAGCTAAGCCCGTAGATGCACAAAGCCATTAGTACAAAGGTACAAGGCAAAACATGCTTTGAGACAAAACCCAACAAAGTCAATCAAACTTTTTGGATTTTATACTTTTTATGTGTTTTGGGATTTTTGACACAAAAACAATAAAGGTTGATCAAAACAAAACAGCAATGTAAAAAACGTTTTAAACAAAAACTCACAAACAAAATCTTTAACTCAAACTCGCAAGAAGCAAACAACCAAGCATATACACAAAATATGGGAAGTATTAATGCATGGACATGTTTTAATGCTTATGCATGAGTACCCTTCATCACCCACACGTCACGTGCGTTTGGGATGATATCCTTGATGGATTGGGTATGAAAGTTAGGACTTTCAAACCTTCGTGTGAAGCTTTCCAGGCAATTGGTGAAGGCACCGATCATCTTCATTATGTCCATCATTCCGGGATCACCGTTTTGACTTCTCAGTTGCTCACCACCCCAAGATCTCTTGTCATTTTTTCTTCCTCGTGATCGAGGTGCGCTTGCATTGTTCAATGCTCTTAACTTTTGGCATTAGGTCTGGTATGTCCTTGCAATCCACAATAGTGACACACATAGTTTGTTCCATGACCCCGTTGTGATCTTGGGAGTGATCTTCCCCTAACTTCAAATCTGGCTTCTGATTGATTACAGGACTTATTAACCACCCGTTGATCAGCCACCCTTTTCTTCTTCTCAATCTTAACTTTCTCAGGAATAGACTCTTCTACAACTGTCTCTTTGGCCTTAACAAATCTCACTTCTTTGGTGACATTGGCCGATGAGCTACTCCCTCTGGTATAACCCAAACCAGACTTATCTGAGAAATGTTTTTAAGATGAAATAACACCTTCCAGCTTCTTGGATGAGACCCTTTCTATCTTAGCTTGTGCTTGCACTACCTCTTACTCAAGAAATCTTACTTTGGTATAAGCTTCAGATAGCTCACCATTTAGTGTTTCAATTTCACATTTTGCCTCTTTATATCTGACCAGGAGGCTTTTGTAATCCTCCTCAGCTCACTTCATCTTCTTCACAGTTGCCTTCGCCACCCTTGTATACTCTCCTGATTTCTCAAGAAGTAAGGTGTAATTCTCTTGAAGGTTAGCCGTATTTTTCTCCTTTTTAGCATCTGATTCCTCAACAATCCCTAAGGATTCATCATCGCTGTGTTCTCCAAGTTCTTGTACAGGTTGATCTAGGTCCTTCGAGGACTCAACATGCTTAATAGCCATAAATGCGGAGTAGTTTCCTTCTCCATCACAGCTGTCCTTAGAGTTATAATTTGATGAGTCCAAGTCACTTAGAGTAGTGGCATAGACCTATAGTTGGGACATTTCTTTTTGAAGTGTCCATGTCCATTACACTCGAAGCATGTAATTCCTTATGAAGATTGGGAATCTCTACTATCTTTTCTTTGGAATTCTTTCTTCTCCTTCCCGAAACTCTGAAATTTTCCTTTGTCACCGGATTTCCCACCGTTCTTGAGTTTCAAGAATTTCTGGAAGTTCTTTACAAGGTACGCCACATCTTTGTCTACTGCATCCTCATCTGAAGAGTCATGAGACACTACTCTCCCATCAATTGTTTTAAGAGTAAGGGATTTGCTCTTCTTCTATGTGTGCAAGGACAACTCATACGTCTGTAGTGAACCAACCATCTCTTGAACCTTAATGTCGTCAAGATCCTTGCTCCCTTTAATGGCTGTTACTTTGGCACGGAAACTTTCTGGTAGTGACCGAAGGATCTTCCTTACTATTCTTGAGTCCTTTGTCTTTTCGCCCAAATTGAATTTGCCAACAACCACTTCGTTCAACTTACTATAAAACGAATCAAAAGATTCATCCTCACTTATCTTTATCTCCTCAAAGCGAGTGGTCAACATCTGAAGTTTAGTGTCCTTCACTTTCTTAGTTCCTTCATAAGTTGTCTCCAGAATCTCCCATGCTTCCTTAGCAATGTTAATATGTGAAATCCTGTGAAATTCTTCTAGAGAGACACCACAGAAAATAGCATTCAAGGCTTTGCTATTTGCATTAGCCGCCACGGGAGCAGCCTTATTCCAAGTGGATTTGGCAGCCTCCGGTCTTGTCCAACATACTTCAACTGCATCCCATATAGCATCATCAATAGAACACAAAAACGCCCTCATACGGACTTTCCAAAATGCATAGTTATTACCATCAAAAAATGGTGGTACATTAAGAGATTGAGACCTATCCATCTCAACAGGGGGTCAGGGATCACACTTAGGTATTTAAACCACAACAAGTGTACTCGCTCTAATACTAATTGAATGTTCAAAATGGGTATGAAACACCCTTGAACGTTTAGACCCTAAATTACAAATTATCAATTCAAGCTTATTATCAAGCAATTAATGTATGGAACATGAACATAAGCCAAACACAGAATTGATAAATAATCTAAGCCAAATATAAACACATCCACAGCAGTAAATAAATGGCAAAGATAAAGAGAAGGAAGATACAAACATACGGACACCACATGATATGTTATCGAAGAGGAAATCGAAGCCCTCGATGTAAAACCTCTCCGCCGCCCTCCAAGCGGTAAATAATCCACTAAAGAATGTAGTTGGGATACATGAACAGTAGAAGACCCTCCAAGCCTAATCTACCAGTGTACCTAAGCCCTCCAAGCTTCTTACTCCAACGAGGTTGCGCCGAACCTATTTCTTATTTAGCTTACTGGATTCCACTATCAACCATCACATCAACCAATAGACATTGGTTCCTTCCTAGCTGATTCCCAAAAGCACCAAATGAACCTTCTCACGGATATGGGTATGGTGAGAAAAGGATTTGGCTAAGGACCTCTCAAAGATGTAACAATGGAGAGGAAGAGAGTAGAGAAATTTGAGGAGACTTTAAGGAAAAGATTGTGGATGAATCAATCTTGTTTTTCTCTAGGGTTTCTCTCACAAAATTCTATCTGGAAGCTCTCTACATTTGGTGGGTATAAGGGTCTATATATAGTGGTGAGTGTTTGGAATACGAAGAAACGGTTTTTCCCAAACAAGGCTGGTTGGCGGCTTGGCCTCACAACTGGTCTAAGTCGCGAGTTCCAACCACAAGTTAACTGCCTGGCCAGCCTGGGACTTTTGTCCTATAGTGCACCAGCTGGCATAACGCTTCTGCTTCCCGCATGCTTGGCACGTGACTCCCATTTGGCGACTTACACCCGTGAGTCACCCGCGAGTTCCAGTCGCGAGTCCTTGCTTCTTTGCACATTGAGGAACATTTCTTCACACTCTCTCACACACTACCCTTACAATAAACACACCAAAATATAGGATTACTAAATGCTAAAATACAAACAAATTTGACATGAAATAAAGCCAACAAGATGGTTGATTAAATTCAACCTTACAGATCTAACCATTATAATGGGTTAGGACTAATACCATTGCGAAGATAAATTCCCTTTCCTACGACTATTCAGGGGTTTCAATCAAAGTTAAAACGGTTGAGTTATCAAGAAAACTGTAAAAAGCACATCACTACACTTCCTGAGGTCATAACTTTAATCCAACTGTTGGATATTCAATTTCTTTAATTTTCTAAAAACTAGACATCCAGAGCTTTCCAGGGACACCAAGATTAGCCCAATCCAAGTCTAGTAAGGCCTTCAAATATGCATCTGAAGTTGAATCAGGATAAGGCCAAAATTGTTAAAGAGTCACTTTTTCAGTATAAATACCCCTAGACCCCTCATTTTGTACCCAAAAAAAAATGAAGAATTCTAGGTAGTTTCTCTCTCTCCCTCTCTCTCTCTCTCTCTCTCTCTCTCTCTCTCTCTTAAACATATCAAAACACCTTAGAACACCTTAGATTCTCACATTTTCTCTACAATCTTCAAGGTAGTGTTCTTGCACCTAATCTTCCTCTCCTTAGTTCCATACCTTGGATTTGAGGTTTACAGGTATGGATGTAGCTTTTTACCTATAATCCACACCCCTTCTCTTTATTGCTTTTCCTTGCTTCTTTTCGCTTAATGAAATGATTTATTTGCTTTTCCTATCATGTTCTTTCTTCCTAGCATGTTTTGTAGCTTTCCTAGCATGTCTACTTGCTTTTTGCCATGATTTATCACTTTGATGTTGTTGGCCTAGCATTCTTGGGCTAGGATATGTCTACTTTTCATGTTTATGCTTAAATAAACATGTTTTTAGGCTCCTGGCCATGTTTATGCATAGATCTACATGCCTAGATCTACATGCCTATGTGTTCCTTGCCATGGTTATGCTTAAATCTACATGCCTATGTGTTCTTCGCCATTTTATGCTTAGATCTACATGCCTTTTGTGTTCTTTGCCTTGATTGTGCTTAGATTTACATGTTCGTGTTTAGATCTATGTCCTTATACTTAGATCTACATGTTTATGTGCTCAGTGCCATGCTTTGTGCTCAGATTTATGTTGGTTGCTATGCCATCTACTACTTAAGCCCTTTTTGTCCTTTGATATCTCTCCTTCTTGCTTTTAGGCCCTTTCGGTAGGGTGTAGATCAAGATCCTGTGGTCTAGGCCTACGTCCGCACACCTAGGCCTATATTAAAGCATTTGGATCATTTCCTTTATGCATATCCATGTTTGCTTGCTTGCTTCTATGCTTTATGCCTATGTTAGCATCTCTAGATCTAGGCTTTGCAAAGCTTTGTGCCCTCTATGGGCTTGTGCTTGTGTGGTTGCATCTGTCCCTCCTAGGGCTTGTTTGGATGTGACCATTTGTGAGATACACCTCAGTGGTGTCGGTGGGCTTGCTTTACACCTTTCTTTGCTCCGTGGGATGTTGATATGCTTGCCATGCTTGCTTTGCACCACCAGTTTGGCTTTCTTTGCTTCTTTTCCTTTTTGCACACTTGCCTACATGTTCATGCATGAGTCTATGTGTTGTCCATACTCCAATCCAATGGAACTACGGACACCTGATCCAAACCTACATTTGTCCTCCTAGGACACCCCCTTTTGTTTGACAACATGTTTGTTTACTCTTTCATATGCTTAGCATGCTTTATATGCCCCCGTTTGGCTTTCTTTGGTAGTATGTTCTTCGCATGCTCTCCCTATCTCCTTTGTTTGTTTCTTTGCTTGTCTGCTGACTTGTTTCTCTTATCTTTGCATATACACACATGGAGTGAGGATACTTGGAGCAAGGTTGCAACCTCCTAGGCGTAAGCAAAAATGGCAAGGATGCAATCAAAAGGATGCAAGCTCACAAAGGGAAATGAACAATAGATTAAGGGGCCTAGCCCCTCCAGAGTAGTCTTCTCTTTCTCTCTCTTTAAGCCTCTTCCCTAGAGCACGTATTAGGGTCCCCATCCATGTACCTTTTTTTTTTTTTTAATTTTCCTGCTCCTTGCTTGGGTCGCATTCCTTGTATATTGCAATGTCTATTTTACATTTCCTATACCTTCTAGGGCCATACCCTTGGAACGTTGGCAATGTCTGGTTTATTTTCTCACTCTGTGTGATAGCATTGTGCATGATGCATGTTATATATATATCTGCCTACATTTGTGTGGGTGATTGTGCACATTTTATAATGGACTCTCATGGCAACGTGAGCGACCCTCTCTAGTCATGAGAGTTCTTTGTTAGGACATATATGAATCATGTTAGGAACATATGTCATTTAGAATTGGCTAATCCTTTGATAAAACGCACTTTACTTATAATTGGATAGATCTAGGATATGTTTAATACTTTAAGGAACAAGAGTTTAAGTCCAAATGTTAAAATAATGCAAATTGGTCTAAGAATCATGTGAAGACGTGATGTATTTTAAAACTTGACAGTTAGCTCAATAGATAGCATCTATCGAGATTTAAAAGGCATGTTTAGTCTGATGCTCAACTGCTGCTCGATAGATAACCTATCTATCGAGATTTATGAAAATCAGTTTTTCAGATCTGATTTCACACATATCCATGTATACATGTTTAGACTTTATTTTCTCACAGCCCTGAACAAATATAAGGATTATTTTAAGGGCCATCACTCTTGATGACTTAATGCAAAGGTTTTGTTCAAGAAAATTGTGACTAGAGACAAATTTTCCGTAGATCATCTTTCTCTTGAAGAAGCTGCTGCATTTGTATGCCGTAGGGTTTTATAAACAAGGAGCTTCATGATCTTCATTGTGTTGATGAATTGAAGAACTTTGCAGCTAACATCTCTCTCAAGTTGGTGTGTTAGTCACATATTGGGATCCGTGCATTGATTGGTTAGTCACGTACTTGGAGCCGTGCATTAAAATGAGAGATTGTCACTACAGAACAAGTCCAGCTAGGTATTAGGGTAAGGGTTCAACTGTAGGTCGGTATAAGATACTGGGATTCCTTTACTTGTAACCGCTTATTGTGATAATTGTCGATTTTTAGGAGTGGTGACCTTAAAATCACTCGGTGAGGTTTTTGCCTTGGAGGTTTTCTGCATTCATAAACAAATCATCATGTCAACTTTATTTTCCGCCGCATTTCGATGTTCATATGAAATTTCATTGTAATTTAAATTTCCTTTTACTGCAAAAGGCCCACTGTCAGAGCCATTGTCTACAGCCCATGATCTTGGGGCATTGTAAAAAGTCAAAACTTTGTAAAAGCATTACATTTCCACGTAATCAAAAGAGAAGGGTCCATCCCACAATTTCAAGCATAATATGAAAGTTCCGATTACTTGCCAAGCTTGTGCATTAATTTTGCATCACTATAGAAACTTACCATGATAAATACCCGATCAAGGGTCCAAGCCAATATTTCGAAAATGATAGGTGAATTTCAAATGAGCAAGAATATGAACTGACTTCAAGCTTGTTTCGTGTTTCCACATTATTAAATTTTCAAATGTACCCCATTTCTCTCCCATCCCATTCTTTTCCTTTCCAGGATTCTAGAGAGAAAAGATTGCTCAAAGGAAATGGTTCAAGTTACCATCACACCGTGATCATATCATCATCAGGTCTCGAGCTAAAGAGATGCCTACTAATGGTCCTTCCCTTATCAAGGAAAACACTCATGAAATCGCTCTTCTGAAAAGAGTAAATGGCAGAAATGATGTGCATAATGCAATAGCTAGTTATAGGAGGGAACCGAGGATCATCTGGTCCCATTCCAGAGGGCTCTACACCCCATTCTAAAAATGAGAACCAGCCACCACCAGGGCCAAATTAGTATTGAACTACACCACCATTCACCCTACAAGGAAACAACCAACAAGTGGATCCTCCTAAGGATAAAACCTCAGAGTCTGGTTACGGTCAGGTCAAAAGTCAAGCAGAGACCATGACTAACAAAATTTGAATCATAGAGGGCTTCGGCCTAACAAAGTGTTGATCTAGGCAGTCTGACCAATTTCCCTTAGGTCATGATGCCTCCCAAGTTCAAGGCACCCAAGTTCGTCAAGTATGATGGCACTGGAGATAACACCCTATGGAGACAATCATCTGTTGCTCTACCAAATTTTCCCTGAAAGCTTGACTGGCCCTACAGCCACCTGGTATGTGAGATTGGAAAAGACCTTTAGCTAGAGAGAGATGGCCAATGCATTCTTGTAGTATTACCGGTTTAATACTGAGATAGCTCTTGATCGTACAGTTCTTCAAAGGACAGAAAAGAAGAGTGAGGAATCTTTCTGTGAGTATGCCCAAAGGTGGCGTAAGCTAGCTACCCAAGTGCTTCCTCTTATGATGGAACACGAAATGATCAAGTGGTTCATTGATAACCTTAAGCCTCCTTACTACAAGAAGATGATCAGTGCTAAGCCACTCACTTCGCAAACCTAATTCCTATTGGGGAGCACATTCATGAGGGTATTAGGAGCAAGAATAAAGTCAACTCCAAGGCTATGAATTCTATGATAAAATAATAGGTGAAAAAGGTAGCTAGACGCAAAAGGAAGGAAGTCGATGTTCATATGATTGACAAAGCACCGAAGGGCCCAGGGGTGTCACTTCTACTTATGAATCCTATTAGAACATATGTGATTCAATGTTAGGAACATATGTCACTATTTTATGTAGTTGGCTAATCCTTTGACAAAATGCACTTTACTTGTAATTGGGTAGATCTAGGATGTGTTTAATGTTTCAAGAAACAAAGTTTCAAATTTAAGTGTTAAAGCCATGCAAGTTTGTCCAAGAATCAAGTGAAGAAGTGTTGTTCATTAAAGCTCGACAACTAGCATCTATCAAGGTTTAAAAGAGATGTTTCAGCTCAAGGCTCGACAGCTGCTCGATAGATAGGGTATCTATCGAGATTTATGAAGTTCTGATTTTCATCCAATCCATGAATATATGTTTGGACTTTCTTTTCTCACAACCGTAAACATAAATAAGGATTATTTTAAGGGCTGTAAAAGGTGATACAAGTTGCACAAGAGCATAATTCCACAAGTGTGAAGAAAAGTGTAACCAGAAACCTAGTTTACCCTAGTCCTTCTTCCTCTTCAAGAAGTTGTTGTGTTTGTACACCGTAGGGTTTTGTGACCAAGCAACTTCATGATCTTCATCGTGTGATGAATAGAAGAACTTTGCAGCCAACATCCTTCTCAAGTTGGTGATTAAGTCGCATATCGAGATCCACGCAATTGGTTAGTCATGTATTGGGAGCCATGCATCGAAAAGGAGAGATTGTCACTACAGAACAAGTCTAATTAGGTATTAGGGTAAGGGTTCAACTATAGGTTAGTATAAGGTACTAGGATTCCTTTACTTGTAACCGCTTGTTTTGATAATAGTGGATTCTTGGGAGTGGTGACATTAAAATCACCCGGTGGGGGTTTTTGCCATGTAGGTTTTCCCCATTCATAAACAAATCACCGTGTCAATTTATTTTCCACTACATATTTTAGATAATTGGTGATTTGTTTGTGCTACGACGCGCTTTGCATGTTAATATGATTAATTAATAACTTGGCTAATTAATCAATTAATTTATTATAAGGGGTCAATACATTCTTGGCCTATCAAGTGGTATCTGAGGAGGCACACTCTGATTAGGGTTAATCTTTGCTGTGTGATCCATTGACCCCTGTTTGTCATGGATAAAGGATAATTTCTTATTATACCTCATTTGTTTGAAGGCACTAACTATGCATACTAGAAAGTACACATGAGAGCTTTCTTGTAGTCATTAGATGAAAAGGTGTGGCAAGTTGTGAAGAGAGGCTAGACCAAGCCTACGAAAGAGCCGGCTAACTGGGATGATGCAAAGATCAAGGTGGTAAACTTCAACAGCATAGCATTGAATACTTTATTCAGTGCAGTCACGAATGAGGAATTCAAGAAGATATCCTCTACTGAAACTGTTAAGGAAACATGGACCATTCTCCAGACAACCTATGAAGGAACCAAGGCTGTCAAGAAGTCAAAGATTTAAAGGCTCACTACAAGCTTTGAAAAGATCAAGATGGAGGAGGATGAATCGTTCGATGAGTTCTATGCCAAGCTCAAGGACATAGTGAACTCAGTTCTTAATCTTGGGGAAACCATTCCTGAACCCAAGATAATGAGAAAGGTGCTTAAATCTCTACCAGAGAGATTCCATGCCAAGACCATTGCCATTGAGGAATCAAAAGAGATTGACAAAATTCCTTTGACAGAGTTGGTTGGCAATCTGTAGACCTATGAATTTGGTTTGATAAGGATCGGGAAATCGAGCAAGAGCAAGAGCATGGCACTGAAGGACAAGAACAGTGACACTGATGAGTCTTCTGATGATGAAGATTCTAAGATAAAGTCCTACATCACCAAGCAATTCAAGAAGTTCATGAAGAACAACAATGCAAAAGGCTTCGACAAGGACCATAGACAGTCGAGTTCTTCTCAGTCTAAGAGCCAAGACAAAGGGAAGAAGGATGCTAGGGATGGCGGTCAGTACACTATTTCCTCAGGACCTAAGTGCTTTAGGTGTCAAGATTTCGGTCATATGAAACAAGAGTGCCCTACGTATCTCAAGACCATTGGGAAGAGCAAGGCACTTGCTGTTACGTTGAGTGACACTAAGCCTAAGGATGATTTTGATAATAAGGATGATGGAATTCTAAATGCCTTCACTGCCACCGTAAATCCTATTGAAGGGATTGTTGAAGATGTGGATGAAGAAGAGGAATTAGTGGAGTCTAAGTTTGAAAAGATGGATGAGCAAGATGTCATCCACACAACTTATGCAAAGTTATATAAGGTCTCAGAAAAACATGAAAAGTTGTATAGGTTGGCCACAAAGAAGCTTAGTGATGTGGAGCTTGAGCAAGAAGAAATCTCTACAAAGTTTGATGAAGCCAATCAAACTATTGGCACACTGAGTTTTGAGAATAATTTCTTAGCTAAAAAGACAAAGAAACTTGAGGCAAAACTGTTCCAAGTCAGAGCTCAACTGGAAAGGACTTTAAGCGCTAAGCTTGATGAGATGCTCAGTCTTTAGAAATTTGCTTCTGATCGAATCGGTTTAGGGTATGATTTCTCTTCTCCTAGTACTGCTTCTACTAATACTACTGTTTTTGTTCCTCCTACTGATAATGTTGAGACTGAGAACAATAATGTTAAGAATGAATTAGCAAGTAAAAACATAGACAAGGGTAAATCTATCTTAAGAGTACCCCCTAAGCAGGATAAGAAAGAAGTTAAAAACCCTAAGGCTAAGAAAGGAAACTCTCAAAAGCCAAAACAGAAAAAGCAGCATTTCTGTCATCACTGTGGCGCAGCTGGACATACTCGACCTAATTACTATAAGTGGTTAGCCACTCAAAAGAGCAACAGCATGATCGCGTCGGGAGATCAGAATCAGTTTCCATCCTCTTTTGCTCCTTTTGGAGATCTTCTCAAAGCCCTCATGTTCCTTTCGAACTTGAATGGTTTTAATTCTTCCCCCTCACCACCGGATCAAGGGTTTGCTAAACGGAAAGGTTTGTCCAAGGTGTGGAAGGAAAAAGGCTCCAAGTGATTCTGTCACTTTTTCTCTCTCTCCCCTTCTTGTTTTTGGTTTTGCATTACTTATGTGTTTTGCTTTTATGTTTTGAGTCAATCTAGTTTTATGCATTGCTTTGTCTTGTTTAATATGTTTTTGTTTGGTTACTTTTCAGTTTTGTTTTATTTTGTTTTTCATATAAAAATTTTTTAAAAAAAATTGAAAAATACAAAAACAATGTGTGTATGTGTACATTGTTACTTGTGTACCTTGGATGGCCATTGAAACAAGGTTTTCTAAACTTTGTATCTCTTGTAACTTAGATGAGCATCTCTATGCACAACTAAGCAAGTGAGCTTTGTGGCTCGTGTTTGTGATGAGTAATATTAAGTAATCTCTTGTACTTAACACTCGTATCACTCTTTTCGACGAGAAGGATTAGACAATCCTAAGAGAAAGGCATAAATAAACATCTCACCACTGTTGCCCCCCAATCATGAAATGACATTTGTATGCTTCAACATAGCAAAAGTGGAAGGTCAAAAGTTTAACATAATTTGGTATTTCTTTTCTTTCTCATATATGCCCATGCATGGTTTGCTTAAAAGAAAAGTATGCAAAGAAAAAAAATAATAAAAGCAAAAAGATCAAAATGTTTATATATGATTGCAAGAATGTATTCTAGGAGATGTGGGAGTTATAGGATGTACCTCGAAGGTGATAGTCCCCATCAAATAGTTATGATTATGTGTGAGTTAAAGTGATTTTCTCATATCTCAAATTGTCATAACATCTGGACACTTATGCAATCTTGCAATGTTTTTCACACACAACACGCAATATTCTTTGCCACTTTTGATACATGTGCAGGTACAATGTGATTTGTCCATCACAAGGAATACATGTGTTAATGTATGCTCACTAAACTGTTTTAACTTGTTTTTGAAATATAAAATTGGTTAGACTTGTTTAGTGTGGGTGTGAGTTTTGGGATCTATGTGCTTACATTTTTCTTGATTGAAAGATGTTTTTGAGAGATTAAAATGTTATTTGGATCCTTGGTTTAGTTACATGTTTGATTGCATTCATATATGTGTTTTTCTCTTCTTGAAAAACTGTTTTTAAGTAATCTCAACAACTCCTCTCGACACCTAGCTTATCTATTGAGCTCTTCAGCTTCTTTTTATCGCAATCTCGATAACTCCTTGATCCATTGAGCTTGTTTTTGCTGTGGACACCTATAGACAACTGCTCGATAGTTGTATCTCTTCATGCCTTTAAAGCTTAACACCTCTTGATTTTTCGAGAATTATGAGAGTCTATATATAGGGTCCACGCGATTCAGATCTCATTTCTCTCAATCTCTCTCGACTACTTCATGCCCTTTCACCTCCTAAACCTTTCTTTCTCACTTCAAACTCCCTTCCCAAGAGATTTTCTGCCTTAAGATCATTTTTCTTGCTATTGGTGTGCTCTTTATCTCTCATTCTTCATGCATTTCATACATTTAGGTACAAGTTTTGTGTTTTTGAAAATTTTTTGGGATTTTTCAAAATTGGTGGAGTTTTTGTGAAATTTTTGGGATGGGCTTTGTGAAAATGGTTCTTAATCATTTGCATTATAATAATATTTCATGTATTATAGATGTGTGTTTACTTTGTTGAACTGATTGTGTGTTGGTAGGATTGGATTGGGCTGAGCCCATGATGCTTTTACTATTGCATATCACATGCTCATGCATTTTCATGCATACATACCTTACAGTCTCTATATTCTTATGTATTGATTGTGTTTGGTGCTTTTCTGCGTGTCTCTCTCTCCCTCTCTCTCTCTCTTGTTTATGTTAGTTGCGTCATGGCACCTAAACTTAAGTCTACTCCATCCCAGAACCCTCTTCATTCTGAGGCATCCACTTCTTTTAATCCTACTCCTTCTTCTATTCAGTTCCATGATGAGAAGGCCTGTAAGGACTTCTCGAAGAACTTTTCTAGACGAGGGGTTCATTTGGAATGCCAAGTCATTTTGTCAGACTTCTCCGACACTAACCTACCCACTATCATTCACAGTAGGGGTTAGGAGTCATTTTGTGACGTCTTGGTCACTTGTCCAACCGTGCTTGTATAGGAGTTCTACTCTAACATGCATGGATTTGATTATTCAGTACCTCTCTTTGTTACTCGCATTTGAGGTATGCGCATTATGGTCACACCGAATATTGTATCCAACATGCTCCATGTCCCAAGGGTGTGCATCCTAACTACCCTGGTTGTAAGCGTCTTAAGACCTTGTCTAAAGACGAGCTTATGTCTGCTTTTTGTGAGTGTCCCTCTGATTGGGGTGATCGTCAGTTCACTCCTTATTCGGCCTTTGCTAAAAGTCCTAGGTTCATTAACATGGTTATAACTTTTGTTTTGCGTCCTTTATCTCATTATAACTCTATTACCGAGCCCCGTGCTCGATATTTGCTTTCCCTTTTAAAGCATCTCACTATAGATTTTCCCTCTCATTTTATTCTTTCCATCACAGATGTATATAGGGATACGACGACCCATGATAAGCTCATCTTCCCTTCAGCTATCATGAGGATTCTACACCATTTTTCTGTTCCCTTTTCCGTTTCTGACCACTTCCATGTCATGTATGCCATGGACGCTGCTACAGTTAAATGGAACGAAGCGCAGCTACGTTCGAGGTGGTCTGGGAAGGCATCTCCTCCCACTTCTTCACCTCCATCCACCTCTGCTTCCTCTTCTACTGTAGGTGGTGTGACTCTTGATGCGATCATGGCATAGATTCAGCGCATGGATGCTCGCCTCGACGCTCTCAGTGATGAGTTGTGTCAGGTGAACCCCCATGTCAGCCGTATTGCTAGATGGCAGGCTTTCCTTGGTGACTTCGTAGAGTCTCCCTCTCCTCTTCTCGAGGCATCCGACAACGATGATGATGATGAAGATGAGGATGCTAGCTCATCCAGTGATAATAAAATGTCTACTTGATATACTTACCATTTGTCACTCATGACAAAAAAAGGGAGTAGTTTTGGATATGAGAGTAGTCATACTTATAAGGGGAGGGTTAGTATAGGAGATTTTTGTTAGAGGGAGTGTTCATATTTTTTTTAGGGATGTAGTGAGGACTTTATGTATCTTTTTCTTTTCTCTCTACTTCAGATACATTATATCTTGTATATTGGTCTTATGACCATTTTGACATACATTGTAGTTATATTTGATTTATATATATTGATGCATATTCTTTCACCTATCTTTCCATGTGTTGTTTCTTTTTTATCTTTATACACATGCTTCTTATATATTGTATGCAATCTTTTATTTTCTGTTTCACACTAAGATGCCTTGATGAGTTTTGTTTAAAGTGTTTCAAAAATACAGGTTGTCAAAGTCTTCTTGCCATAAACTCTCTTCTTGCAAAGTTTTTCAGGAGTTTGTGTTAGGATAGATTTTATTGTATTCAACAAGTGATTATGACTTGAGTGACTTATGACTTCTCCCATATGTTCATTTGTTTGTTGTGGTTTTGTCACGGATTGCCAAAGGGGGAGATTTTTAGGACATATGTGATTCAATGTTAGGAACATATGTCACTATTTTATGTAGTTGGCTAATCCTTTGACAAAACGTACTTTACTTGTAATTGACTAGATCTAGGATGTGTTTAATGCTTCAAGAAACAAGGTTTCAAGTTTAAGTGTTAAAGCCATGCAAGTTTGTCTAAGAACCAAGTGAAGAAGTGCTATTCATTAAAACTCAACAGTTAGCATCTATCAAGGTTTAAAAGAGCTGTTTCAGCACGAGGCATGACAACTGCTCGATAGATAGGATATCTGTCAAGATTTATGAAGTTCTAATTTTCATCCAATCCGTGAATGTATGTTTGGGCTTTCTTTTCTCACAACCCTAAAAATATATAAGGATTATTTTAAGGGCCATAAAAGGTAACACAAGTTGCACAAGAGCAAAATTCCACAAGTATGAAGAAAAGTATAATCGGAAACCTAATATGCCCTAGTTCTTCTTCCTTTTCAAGAAGCTGCAGTGTTTGTACACCGTAGGGTTTTGTGACCAAGCAACATCATGATCTTCTTCGTGTGATGAACAGAAGATCTTTACAGCCAACATCCTTCTCAAGTTGTTGATCAAGTCGCGTACTAGGATCCGCGCAATTAGTTAGTCATGTACTGGGAGCCATGCATTGAAAAAGAGAGATTTCACTACAGAACAAGTCCAATTGGGTATTGGGATAAGGGTTCAACTGTAGGTTGGTATAAGGTACTGGGATTCCTTTACTTGTAACCGCTTGTTTTAATAGTAGTGGATTCTCGGAAGTGGTGACCTTAAAATCATCCAGTGGGGTATTTGTCGAGTAGGTTCTCCCTATTCGTAAACAAATCACCGTGTCAATTTATTTTCTACTACATACTTTAGATAATTGGTAATTTGTTTGTGCTACCACGTCCTTTGCATGTTAGTTTGATTAATTAATAAACTTGGCTAGTTAATCAATTAATTTATCACAAGGGGTCAATACATAATATGTGATTTGTTTGTGATACCACGCACTTTTGCAACTTCTCCTCTTTGCACGGAACATCGCAGTTGAATGTTTGAGTGAAACTTCCCCATCTACTTTTCACGTTCCCCGTAACTCCCGTTAATAACTGCCAATAACTCTCTTCTTTAAAAAATTAAATATTGGCAACTAGTGCGTCTTTCTATACATGGTCTTCTCCAACTACTTTTTGTGCCATTATTGCAGTCATTTCAAACTTTCTTTTCACTTTCTAGAGATCTTTATTTCCAAACTTATCTTCTTCCTTCCAGTTATTCTATTTCTCTGTTTCTTATTCTCTGTTCTTCACTCCTTTGACTTCCCTATTTCCTAGTGCATTTGTCATTCCGTGGCTTCTTCTTCCTCATGAAAAAGGAGGGAACACACTCCTAGTCCTTCTGAGGGTGAAATCTCCTCTTGGTCTGCATAGGGCGAGACGCTAGAGGTTGCGAAACACCTAGCTTTCCCTTTACGGGATCCCTGGTACACCCCCAGCCTTTTTTTTTTTTCCTCAGGTGTCTCACGGTGAGGCCTCTCCTTCCCTTCACATTTGAGTGTTTTCTGGCCAGTTTGGGTTTGCCAGTTCTGCCTAGATTCTAGATCCGAGGGAGATTTTAGATCTTCAGATTAGGCGGCGATCTCGTGAGGCAGTTCCCATTTTCTTCGACTTTGTTCTAAGGAAGATTACCAGTCAGCCCATTTGGGTGGAGAGGGAGCTTTTTGATGGTGAATTTGTCAGTTGTTTGGAGCGTGCCAGAATCCAGAAAAAGTAGCAATTTCTAGGAACCTTGAAGGTTTTTGGGATGCCAATGGCCTTAAACAGTTGGTGCGTCACTGGTGCCCTTCTCTTCACACCTTCTTCTCTTCCGTTTGTGAGCTTACTATCACTTTGGAGGATGTGGTCAATAATTTTCTCCTCCTAGTGTTCGAAGATGAGAATCCCTTTGACATCAGCCTTTCTAGCTTGGATCTCAAGGTTGAAGGCAAGCTTTTCAGTCACTTCAGCGGGCGTACTACTTCTTTCGATGGGTTGCTCATTCCCATTATCATCTTCCTATGCTAGCAGAGCTCCTATAGCCTGGGAGTTTGTTGCTAAATATAGCAACAAAGGTCGCCCACATACTTGTGCTTGTAGGGTAGAAAGATGATTCATGATCTGCTGGATCCTCTAAAAGGCCTCCTGTTGTTTAGTTGCCCAAGTGAACTTAGCCCTTTTTTTCAATAGTTTGGATAAACCACTTGTGACTGAAGCTAATCCTTGCACAAACCTCCTGATGTAGGAGACCCTCCTCAGAAAACTTTTTAGCTCTTTAACCATTGTAGGCCTTTTCATTGTTGCGATGGCTATGGCCTTGGCTGGGTCTACACTTATGCCTCTATGATGTACTAAGAACCCAAGAAATTTTCCAGCAGATACTTTGAAGGCACACTTCACGGGGTTCATGTGTAGTTTGTACTTCTTGCACCTTTCAAAAACTTGTTCAAGTATCTAGAAGTGTTCTACCCTGGTTTTTGACTTTACCACAATATCATCCACTTAATCTCTCATTTCCCTATGCATCATAACATAGAAGATAGTTGTCATGGTTCGCTAGTATATGGCCCCTGCATTTTTAAGGCCAAAGAGCATCACAGTGTAATCAAAATTTCTGATTGGGGTCCTCAATGCTGTCTTCTTTACATCTCTAGTAGCCATGCAAATTTGGTTATACCCACTATATCCATCCATAAATGAAAACATGGAGTTTCCCGCAGCTGAATCTATAAGGAGGTCAACGTTACACAAGGGGAACTCATCTTTTGGACATGCTTTGTTTAGATTGCGAAAATCCACATAACACTAAATTTTGTCATTCTTTTTCTTCACGGGTACTATGTTGGAGAGCCATTTAGGATGCTGGATGGGCTTGATAAAACTAGCTGCTAGCAGCTTCTTGACTTCCTGAGTTATTTGAGCCTATATATCAGTGTGAAAGACCTTGGCTGGTTGGACTACTAGCTAGACTCCCGGGTCTACATTAAAAGAATGGACCACCAGTCCTGGATCCAGACCATGCATCTCATCGTATGTCCATGCGAACACATCCACATATTTCTTGAGTAACGCCACTAACTACTCCTTTTCTTGTGCTGTTAACTGACTGCTAATGAAAACATGCTTTTAGGATCTCAGCTCAACCCCCAAGTTTATCTCTTCCAATTCCTCCTCGGGCTAGATTTGTGCTTCCTTGACTAGGTCCTCTAGGATTTCTTCTTGAGCCATTATACAATCCGGTGGTCCGGGACCCTCCTACATGATGCATTTAGGCCCCGCGTACCTTTATAAACAATAAATTAGCCTTCTTCTAGGCTTCCATACTACCATGCATTCTCGGGATCTTGAGGAGCTGGTCTCCTTCTTTTGCCTCTTTTTTTCCAGGAGGTTCCTCAGCTCGTGGTCACCCCCTTATTCTTCTTCTTCCAAAACAGGTGCTCCTAAAGTCCCCGGCGTGGGGTTCTCATCATCTGGTTCTAACTCGTCATAAAACATTGTTTTCACAAAGTTCACTTCTCCTTGGCAAGGATCCTTACGGGCCTCTCATTCAATCTCCCTTTAACACATTGATGGTACGTGGAGGGAATAAGGCGATGCATATGGAGCCATGGGCGTCCCAACAAAGCATGGTAAGAAACCTCTAAGTTAATCACATGAAATTTGGTCAGGGCTACTATTGGGCCTACCCTTAAGGCTAGTTGTACATATCCCTCAGTTGATTATGATGATCCTTCAAATCCTGTTATCTCCATGGGAGCCCCTAGGATCCTCCTACCAATCAGGCACACAGCTTCTAGGGTACTAAGGGCTATGAGGTTGAGTGATGCCCCCGTGTCTATCAATGCTCTTCTAATTTGGACACTGTTTATGGTGGCCATTAAATAAAGGGGTCTGCGATGGTTTGGATGTTCAACTTCCATGTCTTCATCAGTGAAGGTTATTGCATTGTTTGTCTCCAAGTAAGCTCAGCTGGTATAGGATTCTGCTGTGAAATATTCTACTCCTGAATTTCCTACTATGCTTGTGAGGGATTCTGTGGCCATCCTTCTCGCTTCTAGCCTAAATCCCAACTGATTGAATAGTGTTCTGAATTTAGGGCTTTTCTGAAGGGTCCTGACTGTGTTTGGATGGAAGGATCCTTCAAACTCTTATGCTTCCGCCAGGTTTCCATGGATCACCATAGCCACCACTCCATTTCCCTTGTGATTGGGTAAATGGTTCCTTTGCACCTCGGGTTCCTTTTGAGTGAGCTCTAAGGTCCCCTCCCTAAACTTCTTGTGAAAAAGCCGACAGAAGGTCTAACAATCCTTAGTAGAGTACTTGACATAGTTATGAATTCTACAAAACAACAGATTCTTTCTTTCTTCCTCAGTAGGTGGTCTATATACAGTGAATGGCCTGATGATTCCATCTCCAATCCACTTATCCAAAACATGTTTCAATTCTCCTACAGTACATGGGATCACAAGTGGTTTCTCGGCCATTTTTCCTTTAGGTCTCTTCCTTTTTTTTCCTACTAATGCTGTCATGGCCTGGGGTACTGGCACTGTCTTTGTCCTCATGGTTAATGCGGTCCTCCTAGTTTTTTGTAGCAGGTCAGCAAACTGGGTTATGCATAAATTTTTGAGATTAAGCCTGTAATCAAAGAGTATGTTGGATATGTAGGTCTCTACAAGCTCTTTTTCTTCATAGTCTCCATAGCAGTTCAGAGAAACGTCTTAAAACCTTTTAATGAACTGGACATGATCCTCTCCAAGCCTTTGCCTTACCATTTAAAGGCTTTGGAAGGTGACATTGTCTTCACTTGAATAGTACTTTGCACAAAACCTCTTCATCATCTCGCCCTAGGTCTTGATGGACCTACGCCTCATGGTGGTGTGCCACGTATATGCTCTGTCCACTAGAGACTTAGCAAACTCTCTCAAACACAGCTCCTTATCTCTTACATAAGGGCCCATGGTGTGAATGAACCTACTCACGTGCTCCACAGCACTTCCATTTCTTCCATTAAAAGGATGGAACTTTAGGGGTTCATATCCCTTAGGAATGGGGGATCCTGAGAAAATTTCTTGGGGATCCCCGAGAGCTTTTCCCTTTCTTGTTCCAAAAGGGCATTGACATCTGCTAGCGTAAGATACTAGGGGTTAGCACCCCTTCCTACTACTGACCCTCCCTTTAGTTGGGCTCTATCTTGGTTGACTAAAGGGGGGCATTATCACTAAATTCTTGGGTCCTGCCCTCTTTGACGAGGCAAATCTCTCGTTGTAGATCTTTCAGCATTTTTGCCATTCGAGCCATAGGGTTTAGCTCCTGCCCAGCGTGCCTCTGTCCTGAGATGACCTCCTGCTCCACCAGAGGTACTTCATTCCTCTACTTGAAAACTACCTCATTTTCTCCTACGGGCCCAAATGCTGCAGCTAGCACATTGGTACCTTTACTATTCCTTGGTCTTGGAGCCATGCTCTGTGAAGGGACTACTTCTTCCCTCTTGTTTACCTAGTCCCCAGTGGAGTCGCCAAATTGTGTGGGTCCCTTTTTGGACAATACCCAGGCCTAAGCAGAAAAACAAGGATCCTGGGCCCTTTACTTGTTGTTTTAAGGGACTAAGCTTGGTTCACCGCAGCTAAATGGGTTGATTTCAAACTAGATGGTGCACAGAGCATGAACCCTACAACACATACATGCTAACAAATAAGAAATATATGCTTTGAAAAGCAAGAAATAGCAAAGGAAAGAAGTGATAAAGAAAGGCACAAAAATAGAGCGTTAAGGATCCTTAAAACAATGTGAAATATTTCATTTCTTTCTTAATGGTGTAATACACTACGCTCACTAGGACATGTTACAAGGTCCAAATAAGTTCAAAAATCATAGACTTAGATGGCTCTTCAGGCCTCTAAGACTTACAAAGTTTGAATCCGAGTGTGTTCTCTAGTGGCTGTTTAAGGATACCGGGCAATATTTCCCTCTCTTTTCCCTTTTTTTTTTGAATTCTGACAGAGTTTTTCTCAATGATTCTACTCTAATTCACTGTTGCTTAATGCCTTTCACTTTTGGCTACTTCCTCTTTTAACGTGTCATCCTAGGGCTCCCAGGATACCACTAATTCCCTTCATTTGCTTTCCTGGGTACCAGAACCAATGTTGTGCCAGCAACATTGGTGGCTGGTTCCTTCCTCATTATTTTCTTCTTTTGGGGTTTCTCCCTCAAAAGCCCCTTTCTGACTTTTCGTTCTAGAGTGTCCCTAAAGAGCTAACTTTTGGTCCTTCTTCTTTCAAGGCTTCTAAATCCCACCTATTCTGACTCAACTTTTAGCTGTTTTTCCCTTTGTCATTTTTCCCAAGTAGGCTGATTCCCTCCTGCCAAGTTGAAAGTTTCCCAACCACCTTCCTTCATGGTTCTTCTTTTTGGGTTCCCTAAGGTACCAGCCCCATAAGCGCTTTATGATTTCAATCCTTTATGTTGTTTTTTTGGGCCTTGGTACAACATTATATTTTTTGGACCTTAATGCTACTTTATTTATATTCCCTATTCATTTCCCTTTTTTTCCCAGAAAAAACAAAAAAAGAGCATTTCCCATTTTTCATTATCAGGCGTGAACTTTGTTTTCCCCTACCCATGATCCATTAATGAAATATTCAGCGTATTATTCAGGAAATTCTTTCATCTCTCTTTATTCGCTTTCCTATGAATATGTGTGTGCAAATTGTCTTATGTTTCTCTGTATATGCTCCGCTTTATAGGATTTGTTCTAATTCCCGAGTAGGCATATCGTCCTTTTATCATAACGAAAGTGTAGATGATGTGAATGAGACAATAGAGTTGGATCATGGTATTGAAGGAATGGAAGAGGTCCCAAACTTAACTCGAGACATCCAGGAAGCTCAAAACAGAAAGAGTGAAGGGTCCAAGCCCAATATAGAAGAGATCAAGGTGATAAACCTAGCAGACAAAGGTGAGACAGTAAAACCCATCAAGCTCTATTATGGGAATTCAAGGAAATCTTTGCTTGGTCTTACCAAGATATGCCAGGAATAGATACCAAGATCGTTGTCCACCGGATTATAGTTAAATCCGAATGGCCCCCAGTGTGGCAAGCCCTTCGAAGGATGAAGTTAGAAATTATCCTAAAAATCAAAGAAGAAGTAGAAAAGCAGTTGAAAGCCGGTTTTCTTACCACTATAGCCTATTCAGATAGGGTTGCAAACATTGTTCCCATGCCAAAGAAAGATGGGAAAGTACACATGTGCATCGATTATAAAGATTTGAATCGGGCCAACCTAAAGGATAATTTTCCCTTGCCACATATTGACACCCTGATTGATAACACTAAGACCAAAATGTTCTTCTCTTTTATGGATGGATTCTCGAGTTATAATCAGATCAAGATGGCTAAAGAGGACAAAGCCAAAATAGCGTTCACCACTCATTAGGGAACTTACGCCTACGATGTCATGTCGTTTGGTTTGAAGAATGTTGGGGCAACCTACCAGTGAGCCATGGTAACCTTGTTCCATGATATGATGCATAAGGAGATCGAAGTCTATATGGGCGATATGATTGCCAAGTCGCGCACTCTTAAAGATCATTTGATAAATTTGAGAAAGCAATTCAAGCGCCTCGTCAAGTACAGGTTTAGGATTAACCCTAAAAAGTGCGTCTTTGGAGCAGGTTCAGGGAAATTGCTCGGCTTCATAATTAGCCAAAGAGGAATTGAAGTGGACACAGCAAAAGTCCAGGCCATCAAGGATATGCTTGCACCGAAAATCGAGAAACAAGTTCAATTACATAGCTCACTTCGTAGCGTAGCTGACTGCCATGTGTGATCCCTTGTTCAAGCTCTTGAAATATGAAGATAGAAGAACAGATGAATGTTAAGTAGCCTTTGACAAGATTAAAAAATATTTGTTGAACCCTCTTATTCTGGTTCCCCCGACACAGGGACATCTATTGATTCTCTATCTAGCAATGCAAGAGGCATCCATGGGTTGCATGTTAGGCTAGCTAAATGAACCCAATCAAAAAGAGAAGGCGATTTACTACCTGAGTAAGAAGTTCACTAGTTAGGAGATCAACTACATCACCATTGAGAAGATGTGTTACGCCTTAGCATGGGCATCACATAAGTTGCGGCAGTACATGCTCTACTACACCACGCGGTTGATTTCCCGCATGGATCCTATCAAGTACATCTTTGAAAAGCCTTCCCTCACAAGGAAGATCTCCCATTGGCAGACGTTGCTCTCGGAGTTCGATATCGTGTTTGTGACATGAAAGGCCATCAAAGACCAGGCCATAGCCAACTACGTAGTATACCAACCATTGAATGATCCAGACCTTTCAAAATCCCTCTTCCCAGATGAGGATGTCTTGACAATAGAGCTAGAACCAAGTAATGTAAAACCATGGCATTGGAAGCTTTATTTCGATGGAGCCGCCAATAGCACTAGAAATGGAGTAGGAGCAGTTCTAGTATCCCCAAAGGGCCAGCAAATCCCTGAAAATGAATTTTGATTGCACCAACAATGTTACAAAGTATGAGGCATGCATAGTAGGCGTGCAAGTTGCCTTGGAGTTTAGCAAGTGCCTTTGGAGATTCCCTATTGATCTTATCCCAAATAGAGGGGAAGAGGCAAGCCCGAGACCCCAAGTTGATTTTTTATCAGAAGTGTGTCAATCGCCTAATTCCAAAGTTCCAGAACATCACCTTTGCTAATTTGCCCCGAGCACACAACTAGTTCATAGATGTTTTAGCCACCCTAGCTAGCATGTGCTTATATGTATGGGTTTTGTATTGGTGGAATTATTTGACGAGTGGGTTCATGGTTTGTGTTAATCATGACTATCTAAGGTTTAGGTATGGTGGAAAATTTAAGGATTTTGAGTTATAACATGTGATGGTTGGTAAATCTAATTTTTCCATTGTTATTGGGTTTATTTGGAGTTATTTGAAGTTCTAAATTTCTTGTCTTAGAGGATATTTTGATTTTGCTTTCATGGATCTATTAATGATGTAGTGTAAATTTTATGGAAGCTAGTCATAATGTTGGAGATGATATTAAATGTGTTAACTTTATAAATTGGAGTTTATGCCTTGTGAATCAATTTGTTGAGAGACTTTGGAAGTGAAATATATTATTATTGATGAGGTTAAATACTAGGCTTGCCTAATTAAGTGCCTACTTGCCAATTCCTAAATTGTAGCTAGATACAATTTCAAGCTCTATACTTATTGTGATAGGCTTGCTTGATACCTGTGAGCTTTATGTGGTTTTAACACCATACCATGTGTGATTTCTCGGTGATCATCCAATTTGGTTTTCATAGTCTTTGTGACAACGGAATCAGATCCAGGTTAGTGCCCTTTCACTTTGGATGACGCGTTCTTCCCTGCTGCCCATGAGGGAAAAGGGGTTCCTTGATTATGTTTGGGTGGGGCTACTATCCATAAGGCCAAGAGACCACATGCAAGAGAGGTCCTATTTGACACATTCTCTCTACTGCCCATGGGGGGAGAGAAAAACCTTGAAGGTATGGGTGAGGCTGCTGTCCATGGGGCCAAGAGTCTGCATACCAGAGAGGACAATACCATGCCAGTTGTGAATGGGTGGATCCCCTAACTGGTCAATGTGGTAGTGTGGTATATTTGTGATAATTTACCTTATGTTAAATATTATGGCTTTGAAAATTATATTGTTGGTGCTCACAAATTATAGTATACAGTTTCAAGGTATTTACTTTGAGAAACTTTGTGTTTCATTATTCAGTCATTCTTGTCATATCATATTATTATTATTGAAAATGAAACTTGCATTTCCCACACCCCTATTAATTATGCTACTTACTGGGCATTAGCTCATTCCACCCTCTAACAGTTTTTCAGATTTATTAGCTATACCTTGGGTATGGAGCTTACTTCTCTGGTGATGATTAGAGTGCTATGTTAAATTTGGAGACTTTTGCTGTAAATGGTTTGTGACTTGATCTTGCTATGTTCAATATGACCTTAATTAATTCTATTGGAGGTGGGTCGCTTGAGGTTTGTTAGCCTTTGGCGTGGTAGGCCTAGACTCTATGTTAAGGTCCTTATTTTTGATAAGATTGTGACTTTGTGTAATCTAATCAGAGTTTTGTAATATATTCATGTATTATGTGGAGGCACATAATTTTTAGTTATTGTTCGTAAATGTGTTATAGAGCTCTGACTTATAATGTGGAGATTTTAGTATGGTTATATATTCTTATCCCGTGGAAAAGATAGGAAAATAGATCTCCTATAGTTTAACTTTCCAAAAGGAAAAATCTACAGGTACCATTGGGATGTACATCTCATGCTTTAGACCCTTTTGAGTTTGAGGTGTGATAGTTTAATCCTAACAACCTCTCTTTGAGATTTAGATTTGGCCAAGACCATTTAATCTCACCAGGATTCAGATTCGGCCACGACCATTTAATCCTAATAGCCTCTCTCCGAGATTCAAATTTGCCCATGACTGTTCAGTCTCACCGGGATTCAGAATCGGCCACAACCATTTAGTCTCACTAGGATTCAGATTCGGCCACGATCGTTTAATCATAACAGCCTCTCTCTGAGATTCAGATTCGGCCACGACCATTTAGTCTTACCAAGATTCAGATTCGGCCACGATCGTTTAGTCTCACCAGAATTTAAATTCAACCACGACCATTTAATCTTATGTTTTCCAAAACTACCCTCCCTTAAAATTGCATTTGTTTTCACATTTTCAATCCTCTCAAAAATTTTCATCTTTATCGTGCATAGTCTCTCATATTTTCCTAGCTTTTCTTTTAATTTGGTTAGAGTTCCATGTGTTTTCATAGCATCCAACATATGCAAGTTTTCCTATGCTACTTAAACGTGCGAACATATATATTTTCCAACATCATCATGGCATAAATGATAAAGACAAACAATATATATATATGCAAAAATACCAAAAAATAAAATAAGTGCTAGCATGATTTCCTACTTGCTTTGCTACTAACACACCTGCAGAAAATAAAAAGAAAGAGAAGATAAACACTAACCTCAAGTGCAGAACTGGAGACTGAAGTTGTGAACTGAAGCAAAAAGCTGGATCCATTAGATCGCGACTTGCTCCAGAGAACTTTTTAGAAGTGAGATTTCATTAAAAAAAAAAAAAAAAAAGGAAAGTGAAATGGTCAACATGAGGCTTTGGGGCCTATTTATAGGGCCTTGTACGGCTTAGGCTACCCAGCGCACCTTGAAGGGCTGCCGGGTCTGCCTGGGGCAACTACAAGGGCAGCCGGTCAACGTTGAGTGGTCAATGTTGACAGTTGACCTTTGACCAAAAAACAAAAACAGAGTTTCCTACCCAATGCCGAAGACCAAGTCAGAAAATTTTCCGAATTAATAGCAACAGCAACCGTGTTAGGTAAAACCGATCTCCATCCATGAACAGTGCAGTTTCCGAATGCAATTTCAATGCAACAAAAATCGGAATCAAGTTCTTTATCTGACACCTCTCATTGCACTCGAGATGTCAGATAAAGAAGGGGCAGCTGTAGACACCGTATTTTGTCCGCCCTCGATTTGCATGCTAGACCCCAAAAATTCCAAAAAATTATCTTTTCACCATGGGGCCGTGGAAACATCTAGATTGACGTGGTGCAACCCGTTCGAGCATCGGAGCACTTGAAGTGCCATTTCAGGTCAAATTGACCAAAATTCCCCTAGGCTACCCTAGGTTCACCAAAAGGCAAAATTGGGTCAAAATCATTTCAAAAAAACATTTTTCATGTTTCAACATCAAACTTGTGCTACTCGGTGATTTTCATTACCTTCAACTAAGTTTGACCCAAGGTTGACTCCCCAAGGCACCAGAAACCCTAATTTTGATTTGACCATCAGAATGGTTAGGGACCAGCGCCATTGCAAAGGTTATCAAATTCCCTTTCCAACAACTATTCATGGGTCAAAATCGGAGTTAAAACGGTTGAGATATAGATATCTAGAAACTTGTAAAAAGCACATCAACACGCTTCCTGAAGCCATAACTTTTAATCCGACAGTTGGATTTTCAATTTCTTTAGTGTTATGAAAACTAGACATCTAGAACATTCCAGGGACATCAAGATCAACCCAATCTAAGTCTGAGAAGGCCTTTAAATATGCATCTAAAGTCAAACTGGGATAAAACCAAAATTGCTTAGCTACAATCCACACCCCTTTCTCTTTATTGCTTTTCCTTGCTTCTTTTTGCTTAATGAAATGCTTTATTTGCTTTTCCTAGCATGTTTTATAGCTTTATTAGCATGTCTACTTTCTTTTTGCGATGATTTATCGCTTTAATGTTGTTAGCCTACCCTTCTTGCGTTAGCATATGTCTACTTTTCATGTTTGTGCTTAGATCCACATGTTTTTAGGCTACTTGTCATGTTTATGCTTAGATCTACATGCCTTTTTTGTTCTTTGCCTTGTTCGTGCTTAGATTTACATGTTAGTGTTTAGATCTATGTCCTTATGCTTAGATCAATGTGTTTATGTGCTCTGTGCCATGCTTGTGTGCTCAAATCTATGTTGTTTGCAATGCCATGTGCTACTTTAGCCATTTTTGTCCTTTGATATCTCTTTTGCTTGCTTTTTGGCCCTTCTAGTGTGGTGTAGATCTAGATCCTGTGGTCTAGGCCTATGTCCACACACCTAGGCCTATATTAACGAGTTTGGATCATTTCCTTTACACATATACAAGTTTGCTTGCTTGCTTCTATGCTTTATGACTATGTTAGCCTTTCTAGATCTAGGGTTTTCCATGCTTTACGCCCTCTGTGGGTTTGTGCTTGTGCGGTTGCATCCGTCCCTCCTAGGTCTTGTTTAGATGTGACCATTTGTGAGATACACCTCCGTGGTGTCGATGTGCTTGCTATACACCTTTCTCTACTCCGTGCAATGTTGATATGCTTGCCATGCTTGCTTTAAGCAACCAATTTGGATTTCTTTGCTTCTTTGCCTCTTTGCACGCTTGCCTATATGTTCATGCATGAGTCTATGTGTCGTCCATACTCTAATCCAATGGAACTACGGACACTTGATCCAAACCTACATTTTTCCTCCTAGAACACCCCCTTTTGTTTGATAACATGTTTGTTTGCTCTTTTATATGCATAGCATGCTTTGTTTGCCCCCGTTTGGCTTTCTTTGGAAATGTGTTCTTCGCATGCCCTCCCTATCTCCTTTTTTTGTTTCTTTGCTTGTCTAATGGCTTGTTTCTCTTGTCTTTGCATGTACATACATAGAGCAAGGATACTTGGAGCAAGGGTGCAACCTCCTAAGCGCAAGGAAAAAGGGCAAGGATGCAAGCCCATAAAGGGCAATGATCAGTAGATTAGGGGGCCTAGCCACTCTGGAGTGGTCTTTTCTTTCTCTTTCTTTAAACCTCTTTCTCTAAAGCATGTATTAGGGTCCCCATCCATGCACCCACTTTTTTATTTTCCTGCTCCTTGCTTAGGCCACGTTCCATGGGTAATATCCTTCACTTACCCTTGGTAATATCCTTAAAAATCAACTTATATTCTAGTCACACACTCGAGGTACGACACACCTCCATATTCTCACACCGAGATATACATATGCGCGCAAGCATCGCCGCGATGGGTCGTCAAACAGCCGCGAGGCATCGACAATGCCCCTGGTAAACCCTAGGTTGGCCAAAAGTCAAAGTCGGTCAAACTCATCCAAAAATGACATTTTTCACGTTTCTACATCAAACCCGAGCTACTCAGTGATTTTTGTCAACTTTGACCAAGTTTGACCTGTCTTTGAGTCCTGAGGGCACCAAAAACCCAAATTTTGATTTGACCATCACAACAAGTTAGGACCAGTGCCATTGCAAAGATTATCAAATTTCCTTTCCAACGACTATTCATGGGTTGAAATCGGAGTTAAAATGGTTTAGATATCTAGAAAACTGTGAAAAGAGCATCAATATGTTTCCTGAGGCCATAACTTTTGATCCAACCGTTGGATTTTCAATTTTTTTAGTATTTTGGAAACTAGACATCCAGATTTTTCTAGAGAAGCCAAGTTTAGCTTAATACAAGTCCAAGAAGGCCTTTAAATATGTGTTTGAAGTTGAACCTGGAAAAGGCCGAAACTACTAACATTAGTAGGGCCGTCGGTCACTGAAAGCTAAAGGATCATTTTTTTAGTATAAAAGACCCTAGACCCCTCATTTTGTATTTTTTTTTTTTTTTAAGACTTCGGGGAAGTTTTTAGGCTGATTCTCTCTCTCCTTTCTCTCTCTCTCTAATTTCACATCCAAACACATCCAAACACATCCAAACACATCTAAGCACCTTAGATTCTCATATTTTCTCTTCTCGGCACCATCTAGATATACCTGTAATTCCAAGAATTTCATGATGTCATAATACCAAGGAACCCCTTCCTTTTCTATAACCAAGACTGAAGTTTCAGCCTTTTCTTTGTGTACCATCCCATAACTTTGTCCAATTTCTAAGGGTCATGTCCATACTCCTTCGAGTATTTCAACCATGGAAGCTAAAGTAGCCAAGACATCTGCCAACTAATTCTGAGCTCTAGAGATGACTGTATACTCAATCCTTTCAAAGGTTTTGGTCAAATCCTCTAAATATTGCTGATAGGGCTTTAAGTGCACTTCCTTCACTTTCCACGACCTTTGTGCTTAAGCTATGACCAAAGTCAAATCTCCAAAGACCTTGGCCTCTTTTACACCCAATTCTTAGAGAGCTTCCCTACCGACGATACAAGCCTTATATTCTGCCAGTTATTGGTTGCCTCGAAATTCAACTTAACTACCAAGGGTATGTGAGATCCTTCAGGAGTGATCAAGAGCACTCCTATCCCATTCCCATATTGGTTCACAGCTTCATCGAAATACATCTTCCATGCCCCTAGCTCAATGTCCAAAATGTCCTCATTCTAAAATTATTCTCTACCATCCACTCCTTCCATGGGGTTCTCGGCACAAAAATCTGACGCAATGCTTCCTCTGATGTTTTTCTTTGCCACATACTTCAAATTAAACTCTCCTAATAGGATCAACCATGTTGATAGTCTTCTATATAATGCAGGTTTCTCAAACGAGTACTTCAATGGATCCATTCTGGCTACTACCCATATCTAGAAAGGTAGGATAATGTGTCTCAAATTCTGTATGGCCCATACGAAAGAAAAGCATGATTTTTCTATTGGTGTGTATCTAGTCTCATATGTTGAAAATAAACTGGTTTTTGTATCTCATACAAAACGCACACGCAGCGGAAGCAACAAAAACACACGGATCTACTTCAATCATGAATGATAAACATGTAACCATGAATTCTAGAATAAAGAAAAAGATGCGTACCTTGGTGTGGTGAAATTCAAAACCAAACTTGAAGATCAAACATTCTTGGGAAGACTTTTAATCTTCACTCCAATTCCACTTGATGCCCAAGATGTGTGGTCTCTCAATTGGTAACAAAAGGGTGATTAGAGAGTGACAAAAACTCACATATTTTTCATTTCACAATGATGTTACTCTCATAAAAAATTCAGAACGTTTTTCCTTTTTGTATCTAACCAATTATCTAATTGGGCTGGCCTTTTGGGCCTTTCCAATTGGGCTTAAATGTGTGGCTTGGAGTGGGACCAAAAGGGACCAATAAGACACTAGCTCCAATGGGCCTTGGACTTTTCCGTCAACTCTTGACAAGTCCAAAGTTACCATTAACTATATTTAATACCACTATATAAATATAGTTGCACTCTAGGCCTTATCAATAAATTATTTCCCAAGACTTTATTGTACATTCAACCCCTTCATTAAAATATTCGTAGTAATACAAAGTCATAAATATAGACTGCCACTTTGAAGATTACTACATCTTAATCCTTGAGTACCCGGTTTAATCCTTTATGTTATTCATATATTTATGAAATCCAATTCCATAAATATATACTTTAGTAACTCCTTACTAAAGTGGTTGGGCCCAACACTCTGAATAACAAAACCCATTAAACTTATCTCAAGGGAATATTTTATATCTCAGTGAAGAGATTATGAATTCCATCTTGAAAATATATGTTCCATCAATATTAAATGCGGCTGCCCAACATACTGAGGTTTTGACCATAACTAAAAGATCTCACTCCTAATATATCAAAGCAACATACATCTCATAATTAGGTCCATTATTCTCTCAGGATTTAGAGTTGATAAAAATAGAAGTCGTGAGATTTATTATTCAATTGACAGTCATTTGGAGAATAATAAATCTCACAGCGGTCCAGTTCAATATGTCTTAACTCTTAAAACATATCAACATACCAACTAGAAGTCTCCACTTCCATGATCAAGACTAATCATCGTAGTTGATATGTTATAGTCTTCGCAGATGAAATGTCCAATTTCATCACCGACTACGAACTAAAACTATGAGTTTACAAAGAACTTGTGATTTATATCTTTCTGTGACTTTTCACATAAATCACATACTATGCATCTCATGGACTAAGATAATGTCCCATTAGTTCATAAATAGTCTCATATGATTAAACAATCTAATTATTTATGACATGCCTATAAATTGGATTTTAGGGCATAAATCCCAACATCATAATCATGGAACGTTTTGCTCAAATAGTATACAGCTCTCTCATTCTTATCATCATCTTCTTGTGCAAGCTTGCTTCCAACCGCATCTTTTATGATAAAGTGATATAGCAGTAATTGCTTTCCGTGTTTTGGAGATATCAAGATAGGTGGATAGAGGAGATATTACTTAATGAGCTCAAAGGCTTTCTGACATTCATCATTCCATTCATAAGGTTCATTCTTTCTTAGGAGCTTGAAGATAGGCTCACAAGTGGAAGTGAGTTTGGCAATGAATCAACTGATGTATTGTAATCAACCCAAGAATCCCCTTATCTCTTTCTCACTCTTGGGTGGAGGCATTTCTAATATGGCTTTGATCATTGATGGGTCAACTTCTATCCCTCTATCACTTACCAGGAAGCCTAACAACTTTCCCACGATTACCCCAAAGGTGCATTTTTATGAGTTCAATATCAATCGATACTCCTTGATTCTCTCGAAGAACTTCCTCAAGTGAACAATATGATTTTCTCTCTCCTTGGATTTTACAATCATATCATCAACATGTACTTCTACCTTATTGTGCAACATATCATGTAACAGGGCTATGGCCATTCTTTGATAACTTGAACCAACATTCTTGAGTCTGAATGGCATCACAGTATAACAATAAATTCCCCATTCTATGGTGAAAGTAGTCTTGGTCATATCCCTAGGAGTCATCTTGATTTGGTTATATCCTGAGAAACCATCCATGAAAGACATCAAGGCACTACCAGTTGTGTTATCCACTAAAACATCTATGTGTGGAAGAGGGAAGTCATTCTTAGGGTAAGCCTTGTTCAAATCCCTAAAATCCATGCAAATTCTTACCTTCCCATCTCTCTTGGGTACAAGCACAACATTGGTTATCCGTTTGGCTTGGTGTATAGGTTTGATGAACCCTACTTTCAATTGCTTGGTGACCTCCTCTTGATCTTTAGAAGCCCTTCAGTTCTTATACGCCTCAACTTTTGCTTAACGGGTACCATGTGAGCATAAGTATCAATGTGGTGTTGAGCTATCTTGAGATCAATACCAGGCAAATCTTCATAGGACCATGCAAACACTTCTTGAAATTTTGTGAGCAATTCTTTGAGATCTTTCCTTTCTTTTTCATTTAGGGTTGAGCCAATTTTAATTAAGCATGGATTCTCATCATTTTCTAAATTAAGTTTCAAAAGTTAGTTCCATAGGTTCAATTTTCTTTTCCAATTGTTTATTAATTTCATTTTCAAATTCATTAGAATCATTTAAGTGCAGAATTTCAATATTATGGGACACTTCAAAATAAGCCAAATTATATTTCATCTTATTAAAAATGTTGAAAAGTACATTAGGACTTGCATTACAAAATTTCTCTCCCAAATTCTCTGAAAACCCAACCTAAGTCCAATTATTAAGATGTCCCACAATGGGTACGATGAAGGTAGAAGGATCACTTGGTTCCTCATTGGTGAAGGCGAACACATCTCCCTCCGTCTTTAGCATAGTCTCCATTACTTCAGAATCCATATAGTCTACCTAGTCAACTTCCTCTTGAACTTCCTTGATCACCATAGTAGGCTTCTCCTTAAAAGTAAGCTTCTTGTTGAAGAATATCTCCCAACCAGGATGCATTTTTCCATCCTTGCCTACCTAAAACTCAGAAAAGCACAAAAAGAGAAGTCTCCCTCTTTTTTCACAAAGTTCCCATTAAGGGTACCAAGGTTCTTCTTGATTCTGTCACAACCTTCAAAAAATCCTAAACCTTCCTTGGTCAGTTGAGTTTTGAAATAATGGAATTCAGCAACCCCTTTTCCTTCTTTTCCATAACCCATACTAGGCATATACCCCATGTTCTTCAGCATTGCAATCACCTCATGGCTACAATATGGGAGTAATTGTTAGGATTGGTGCCCTTAAATCCTATTGTAAGATGCTATGTATGATATTAAGTGTGACATTGTGTTTGACATTATGTATAACTTAATATTATGTTTAATAAATTTGTTTTATTATTATCTGAAATAATGGTAACATGAATATTCGGACATTATCATATAGTCCATGAGATGCATAGTATGTGATTTATGTGAAGAGTCACAGAAGATATAAATCACAAGTTCTTTGTAAACTCAGAATTATAGTTCGTAGTCGGTGATGAAATTGGGCATTTCATCTGCGAAGACTATAACATATCAACTACGATGATTTGTCTTGATCATGGAAGTGGAGACTTCTAGTTGATGTGTTAATATGTTTTAAGAGTTAAGACATATTGAACTGGACCGCCATGAGATTTATTATTTGCCTAAGGACTGTCAAATGAATAATAAATCTCATGACTTGTATTTGCATGAACTCTTAATCCTGAGAGAATAATGGACCTGACCATAAGATGTAGGTTGCTTTGATATATCAGGAGTGAGATCTATATTAATGGTCAAAACCTCAGTATGTTGGGCAGCCGCATTAAGTGTTGATGGAACATGTATTCTCAAGATGGAATTCATAGTCTCTTAACAGAGATATAAAATATTCCCTTGAGATAAGTTTAATGGGTTTGTTATTCAGAGAGTTAGGCCTAACCACTTTAGTATGACTAAAGTTTATATTTATGGAATTGGATTTCATAAATATATAATGAATAACATTAAGGATTAAACCGGGTACTCAAGGATCAAGATGTAGTAATTTACAAAGTGGCAGTCTATATTAATAACTTTGTATTACTACGAATATTTTATGAAGGGGTTGCATGTATAATAAAGTCTTGGGATATAATATATAGATAAGACCTAGAGTGCAACTATATTTATATAGTGGTATTAAATATAGTTAATGGTAACTTTGGACTTGTCAAGAGTTGACAGAAAAGCCCAAGGCCCATTGGAGCTAGTGTCTTATTGGTCCCTTTTGGTCCCACTCCAAGCCACACACTTAAGCCCAATTGGTAAGGCCCAAAAGGCTAGCCCAATTAGATATATTGGTTAGAAACAAAGGGAAAAACGTACAGAAACATATTGGTAAGAAAAACACCATTGTAGTGGTGTGGAAGTGAGTTTTTGGTACTCACTAGTTATCCCTTTGTTACCAATTTGAGAGACCACACATCTTGGGCGATTAGTGGAATTGGAGTGAAGATTAAGAGTATTCCCAAGTGCTTCAATCTTCGGTTTTGAAACTCATCGCTTCAAGGTACGATCTCTTGTTCTCATAATTCTGAAATTTACTTTACACATGTTATCAATATTGAATGAAGTAGATCCGTTCAAAACTTATTTTCCGCTGCACTCACATTTAATTCCATCAAATGGTATCAGAGCGGTCTTCAATTTCGTATTGTTTAACATGTTTGTGAGTTTTAGAATTGGAGAAGATAGTTTCATATTGTTAGAAGATTAAGTTTTTAATTTTCTGCATGTTATTGAAACTATGATTTGATGAAAACTGAAATTGGTGTTATGATGTTGTTTAATTTTAAATTTAAGTATGTTAAATTCAATCTTAAGGCTATAACATCAATAGAATTCAGTTTTGACATTGATCTCTGTCTATCATGTTCGTTTTCAAGATGTTTGTTCATGAAAATCCGTAGAAAACTGCCTTAGAAAATTTCTGGGAATTTGAGTTTCGCGATTTTCGATCGATCGAAAATCACTTTCGATCGATCGAAAGAGACAGTGATTAGACGCTTTAGAACGATAGTTTTTCGATTGCTAGTCGATCGATCGAATCTGTTTTTCGATCGATCGAAAGGCAATCGAGTATCAATCGAAAGTGTCAGAGGATCAAGTTCGAATTTTTTAGTTTTTTTTTCGATCGATCGAGGGGCACTTTCGATCGATCGAAAGAAAGAAAAACAGAAATTTTTTCTAAGTGTTTTCACATGATAAAAGAGTAAGACTATGTGTAATGAGATTATGCATGTTTTAAAACTAAAAACCTTTATTTTAAAATATCTAGTGGGAGAGAGATGCAAGGGTTGTATCTCACGGCCTCCATTGTTGGTTTAAAGTAGTGTGATTAAGCACCTCGCCTTGGCGTATATGCCTTGCTCCCTTCGGAGGGTGTTTGATTCATGGTACTACAGGTTAAACTTCTTAGAGATAGATGAAATGTGTTTTTACACTGAGAACGACCACGCTTCCGTGGAGTTACTTGGTTATTCACATTGATTCTAGGCAATGGTGTACACTAGACTAAGTATAATGTTAACCTCCCTTCGGAGCTATGTCATTATTACTTAGAGGCTAAAGGGAAAACGACAAATTATTTTTGTTTGGTAAGAGTTACCATGATAGCATTAATAATGAGAATGTTTCTCACCTAATCATAGTGATTGGTATGACCTCGCTTCCGAGGAATATTGATTGCGGGATTGGGTTGTCGTTGCATATATTATATTATGGTTTTATTAAGGTTCCATACTATATGTTTATATGCTAAATTGATAATGTCCAGTTTATTGATTATATTCATGTTTATTGTTTTCAGATTTAGAACATGGCATCTTTTAGCCCACTTGTAGCTATTCTTAATCAAAACAAACTGACTGGATCCAACTATGTTGACTGGAAAAGAAACTTGGACATAGTTCTCACTGCTGAAGAACATAAGTATGTTCTTACTAAACCATGTCCTAACTTTCCTTCATTAGATGCTCCTCTTGAGGAAAAACAACGATATGATCGTTGGCAGAAATCTAATGGAATGGCCAAGTGCTACATCCTAGCATCTATCTCAAATGTTCTACAGCATCAAATGCAGGATGTAGAACTAGCTTCAGACATCATGCTAAGTCTGAAGGAGATGTTTGGTGAGCAAGGCCGTTCTGCAAGGCAAGAGACCATGAGGCAAATTTATAACACCAGAATGGCTGAAGGAAGTTCAGTTAGAGAGCATTGTTTGACAATGATCTCTAATCTGAACACATTGGAAGTTTTAGGTGCCGATATAGATGGAGAATCCCAAGTGGATATGATACTCCAGTCGCTACCAGAATCATTCAAGGAATTCAAACTGAATTATAATATGAACAAAAAGATTTATACTTTATCTGAATTAATGAATGAATTGGTAGCGGCAGAAGGCATTCTTGGTACTTCCAATGTTGAAGCCAATGTTGGTGAAGCTTCTACTTCTCAACCTAAGTCGAAAGGCAAGGGTAAGAAGAAGAAGAAGAAGGACTTCACCAAACAAGAGGGTAAACAAATTGCCTTAGGGGTTGCTGATAAAGGAAAGAAGATCAAAGGAAAGTGTTTCCATTGTGGTGAGAAAGGACATTGGAAGAGGAATTGTCCAGTATTCAAGGCTGCCAAGAATAAAGGTATGAATGATACATTCCTTCTTGAAATATGTTTGGTACAGAATCCCACGGATTCCTGGTGTGTGGATTCAGGTTGTACTAATCATATCTGCAATTCTTTGCAGGGGTTTCAGGAGACCAGAAAGCTTAAAGAAGGGGAGTTGTTTCTTACTTTGGCTGATGGGAGCAGAATTCCAGTTGTAGCTGTTGGTGTTTATAATTTGTGTTTTCAATCTAGAGTTTTAATATTAGAAGACTGTTTGTATGTACCTAATGTACGTAGGAATTTAATTTCTGCTACTTACTTAGGTAAACAAGGATATTGTGTTATCCTAAAAGACAATGTTGTAATAAAGAAGGATAAAGTGTTTATCTGTTATGGCAATATTGTGGATGGTCTTTATATTTTAACTCCTGATAAGCATGAATTATATAATTCTGAATTAGATGCTAACTCTCATGTAAAATCATTAAAGAGAAAGTTTCCTTCTACTAATGATGCATATCTTTGGCACTTGCGTTTAGGTCATATTAATTCAAACAGAATTCAAAGACTGATCAAAGATGGACTCTTAGGGCCCATGGACTTTGATGAATTTCCAGTTTGTGAATCTTGTTTGGAAGGTAAAATGACCAAACGACCTTTTACTGCAAAAGGTAGAAGAGCCCAAGATTTGCTAGAATTAGTGCATTCTGATGTTTGTGGTCCTATGTCAATCCAAGCAAGAGGTGGCCATGAGTATTTCATCACTTTCACTGATGATTACTCAAGATATGGTTATGTGTACCTAATGAGACGGAAGTCCGAAGCTTTTGAAAAGTTCAAAGAGTTTAGGGCTGAAGTTGAGAATCAATTAGGTAAACACATAAAAGCCATTCGATCTGATCGAGGTGGTGAATACCTCTTTGGGGATTTCAAGGATTACTTAACTAAGAATGGGATTGTATCCCAATTGACTGCACCTGGAACTCCACAACAGAATGGTGTAGCAGAAAGAAGGAATAGGACTCTTTTAGAAATGGTTAGGTCCATGATGAGTTATTCAACTCTACCTATTTCGTTTTGGGGTTATGCCTTAGAAACAGCAATACATCTTTTGAATTTAGTTCCTTCAAAATCTGTTCCCAAAACACCCATGGAATTGTGGACTGGGCGTAAGCCTAGCATGAAATATCTCCACATTTGGGGTTGTCCGGCACATGTGTTAAAAGGGAAGCCTGATAAGTTGGAACCAAAATCAGAAGTGTGTTTGCTTGTAGGTTATCCAAAAGAAACTAGGGGTTATTTATTCTATAGTCATAAAGATAACAAAGTGTTTGTTAGCACAAATGCTAAATTCTTAGAAAATGACTATATGAATAATTTTACTCCTAGAAGTAGAGTTGTGTTGGCTGAAATGAATGAATCTGTAAATGAACAACCTATAGATGAAACTAGGGATAAAGTGGCTGTATTAGGTACACCACAAGATACTACTACTGAGATGTCTAGTACACAGGTGCCTCGTCGTAGTGGGAGAATTGTTCGACCTCCTATAAGATTCATAGGTTTGGGAGAAACTTATGAAGCTATCTCAGAAGAGGTTGAATCGGATCCCTACACATATGATGAAGCAATGAATGATATAGATGCACATCATTGGGTCCAAGCTATGAAATCTGAATTAGATTCCATGTATTCCAATCAAGTTTGGAATCTTGTAGAGGCGCCTAACGGCATTAAACCTGTTGGTTGCAAATGGGTTTACAAGAGAAAGAGAGGGATAGATGGGAAGGTTGAAACCTTTAAAGCAAGGCTAGTGGCGAAAGGGTATACTCAGAAAGAAGGTATTGATTATGATGAAACCTTTTCTCCAGTAGCAATGCTTAAATCTATCAGAATTCTCTTATCCATTGCTGCTCATTTTGATTATGAGATATGGCAAATGGATGTCAAGACTGCATTTCTTAATGGCAATCTTGAAGAGGAAATCTATATGATGCAACCGGAAGGTTTCATAGCAAAGAACCAAGAGCATTTGGTATGCAAGTTGCAAAGGTCCATTTATGGACTTAAGCAAGCATCTAGGTCATGGAACATCAGATTTGATCAAGCAATCAAGACATTTGGTTTTGAACAAAATCTTGATGAACCATGTGTGTACAAAAGACATCAAGATAAAGTAGTAATGTTCCTAGTACTTTATGTTGATGATATTCTACTCATTGGAAATGATGTAGGGGTAATGTCATCTGTAAAAGTTTGGTTGTCAAGTCAATTTGATATGAAGGACTTGGGTGAGGCTAACTTTATTCTAGGGATCAAGCTTTGGCGAGATCGCAAGAATAAGATGTTAGGCTTATCACAAGCTGGATATATAGATAAGGTTCTAGAACGGTTTAGCATGCAAAACTCCAAGAAAGGATTACTTCCTTTCAGACATGGAGTTCCTCTTTCTGATGACCAAAGGCCTAAGACTCAAGAGGAAGTAGATATAATGAGACAAGTTCCTTATGCTTCTGCAGTAGGAAGTCTCATGTATGCCATGCTTTGTACTAGACCAGATATCTGCTATTCAGTTGGCATGGTCAGTCGATATCAATCAAATCCAGGACCAAAACATTGGCAAGCTGTAAAGCATATTCTCAAGTATCTACGGAGAACGAGAGATTATATGCTTGTTTACCGTTGTGAGGATTTGATTCCCATTGGCTATACAGATTCAGATTTTCAATCGGATCTAGATTTCAGAAAATCCACTTCAGGATGTGTTTTCACCTTGGGAGGTGGAGCCATTAGTTGGCGGAGTATTAAGCAATCATGTATTGCAGACTCCACCATGGAAGCAGAATATGTTGCTGCTTGTGAAGCAGCAAAGGAAGCTGTATGGCTCAAGAAATTCCTCTCTGACCTTGGTGTAATAAGAATGGAGCAAGTTCCAATCACATTGTTTTGTGATAACAGTGGAGCAGTTGCACAATCTAAAGATCCAAGGAATCACAAGAAAGGAAAGCACATTGAGAGGAAGTACCATATCATTCGAGATATTGTTGCTCGTGGAGATGTGGTGGTAGCAAAGATTGAAAGTGCAAACAATCTAGCAGATCCATTTACCAAAGCCTTGCCTCAAAGGACTTTCGAGTCACATTTGGAAGGAATGGGAGTTAGATTAGTGCACAATAGTCTTTAGGGCAAGTGGGAGATTGTTAGGATTGGTGCCCTTAAATCCTATTGTAAGATGCTATGTATGATATTAAGTGTGACATTGTGTTTGACATTATGTATAACTTAATATTATGTTTAATAAATTTGTTTTATTATTATCTGAAATAATGGTAACATGAATATTCGGACATTATCATATAGTCCATGAGATGCATAGTATGTGATTTATGTGAAGAGTCACAGAAGATATAAATCACAAGTTCTTTGTAAACTCAGAATTATAGTTCGTAGTCGGTGATGAAATTGGGCATTTCATCTGCGAAGACTATAACATATCAACTACGATGATTTGTCTTGATCATGGAAGTGGAGACTTCTAGTTGATGTGTTAATATGTTTTAAGAGTTAAGACATATTGAACTGGACCGCCATGAGATTTATTATTTGCCTAAGGACTGTCAAATGAATAATAAATCTCATGACTTGTATTTGCATGAACTCTTAATCCTGAGAGAATAATGGACCTGACCATAAGATGTAGGTTGCTTTGATATATCAGGAGTGAGATCTATATTAATGGTCAAAACCTCAGTATGTTGGGCAGCCGCATTAAGTGTTGATGGAACATGTATTCTCAAGATGGAATTCATAGTCTCTTAACAGAGATATAAAATATTCCCTTGAGATAAGTTTAATGGGTTTGTTATTCAGAGAGTTAGGCCTAACCACTTTAGTATGACTAAAGTTTATATTTATGGAATTGGATTTCATAAATATATAATGAATAACATTAAGGATTAAACCGGGTACTCAAGGATCAAGATGTAGTAATTTACAAAGTGGCAGTCTATATTAATAACTTTGTATTACTACGAATATTTTATGAAGGGGTTGCATGTATAATAAAGTCTTGGGATATAATATATAGATAAGACCTAGAGTGCAACTATATTTATATAGTGGTATTAAATATAGTTAATGGTAACTTTGGACTTGTCAAGAGTTGACAGAAAAGCCCAAGGCCCATTGGAGCTAGTGTCTTATTGGTCCCTTTTGGTCCCACTCCAAGCCACACACTTAAGCCCAATTGGTAAGGCCCAAAAGGCTAGCCCAATTAGATATATTGGTTAGAAACAAAGGGAAAAACGTACAGAAACATATTGGTAAGAAAAACACCATTGTAGTGGTGTGGAAGTGAGTTTTTGGTACTCACTAGTTATCCCTTTGTTACCAATTTGAGAGACCACACATCTTGGGCGATTAGTGGAATTGGAGTGAAGATTAAGAGTATTCCCAAGTGCTTCAATCTTCGGTTTTGAAACTCATCGCTTCAAGGTACGATCTCTTGTTCTCATAATTCTGAAATTTACTTTACACATGTTATCAATATTGAATGAAGTAGATCCGTTCAAAACTTATTTTCCGCTGCACTCACATTTAATTCCATCAGTAAATCCATAGTATACTTTTCATCCTTCAATCCATACTTAGCCATGTTCACAAACTTGAAGTCACTCATTTGGAGCTCACCTCCTCCTTCCTCAGGTCCACAAACTGGTGCTAAGATTTCACCATCACCAAGCACTACGGCAATCTCTCCCTTCCATGGGATCTTCATCTTCTAGTGTAGGGAAGAAAGAATAGCCCCAATAGGATAAAGCCATTACTTTCCTAAAAGAAGGTTGTAGTTAGGAGTGATATCCATAATGTGGAATTCCACAATTTTCTCCTTTGGACCAATCTTGCAAAGAGCTCTGAAAGTCCCCATAACCTTCCTTGAAGTATTGTCATATGCCCAACATTCAAAGGAGAGGGTATGATTGTTTCCATATCTAGGCCAATGGCAAGAGTAGTCCTAAAAGGGCATACATTTAGTGCAAATCCATTATCAATCAACACCACGGGAACCTTGGCACCGTGCATTCAATGGTTATTTACAAAGCTCTTGTGTGAGTGGCTCCTTCGAGAGGAAGCTTTTCTTAAAAAAAGGTAAGAAAAGGATAAGATGGGGCCTCAGCTCCCATAAGAGATAGTACTTCTTGCGGTATAATTTCTATAGGCACCTCCTTCCCATTCAAAGCATCCAAGAGAGCACTACGATGTTTGTAAGAAGCCATAAGCAAGCCCCATACTGATAAATGAGCTTCAATTTTCTTCAATTGAGTCAACACTCAATCTTCTTCCACTTGCTCTTCTTTCCCTTTAGGTTCTTTGGGCTTAGACCCTTCTCCTATTTCTCTACCAAGATGATCCTTCTCCAAAAAAAGATCGTTTGTAGTGTTTCCCACTCCTAGTAATGTTAGCCACATTGTCCTCCATAACTCTTTTCTTTAGCTCAGTTATTCCTTTGGGGAGTATCCCCCACACAACCACTGTATTCTTTAGAACCTCATCTTCCTCATCCCATATTCCTTGGACTTCTACGGCATTAACCTCCATGGTTTCTATCAACTTTGAACAATCCAATTCAATCTCATCTATTTGCACCCAATTCTGATATGGCGGAGAAGCTATATGATAGTCAAGTAAAGGGTTCTTCCTAATGCTAGGCTTGGTGATGATAATGGGATTTGGGAGGGTTCTATTGTCTATATGGTCTTGTATTTCATGTTTGAGGTGGAAGCAATTGTTGGTTTTATGGCTAGGTTTTTAGTGGAAGTGACAATACTCATTGTAGTTCCATATAGGAGGTACAAGATTAGGCGTAGGTGTGGGATCTAGAGGTTTGATGAATCTTTTGGAGGAAAAATTTTCATATGCTTGGGCAAGGGTCATTCCCAGGTCAGAAAATTCTCGGCAGGCTTTCTTTGTGAAGCTTGGGTGGGCTAACATTTGTTAAGGTATGATGGCACTTACGTTCATAGGATTGGGTGCTTTAGAGGTAGTTTCTCATTCTCCATATGTTTTTTTTTTATTGGAGGTTTGCCCTCACCCTTCTCCAATTGTCCGTTGTTGATGGCATCCTCTATCCTAGTTCCACAATCACACAACTCTCCAAAAGAACTAATAGGCGATGACAAGAGCCTACTATTATATGCTAGAAGAAAATTCTTGATAATCATGTTGATTTGGTCCTTTTCATTTGGCCTATTAACCATCCTAGATGCCTTCCCCTTCCACCTTGTCATGTATTCGGAGAATGTTTCCCCTACTCCTTACTTAGTGATCTCTAAATCTCTCAAAGTCACATCAATCATAGTATAGAAGATGAATTGATCCATAAACAACTCCACTAGCTCATTCCATACCTTAGTCTTGCTAGAATCCAAGCTATAGTACCACTTTGATGCACCCTCTTTGAGTGGGAGAGGAAATGTATGCAAAGTTTGCCTCCCATCCAACCCTTTCATTTCAGCAATGCTTAGGTACCTCCTAACATGTTGCTTTAGATCTTTAGCTCCATCAAGCTTTTCTGCATAAAAAAATCTTGAACTTTGGAGGTATTACAATGTGAGTTTTGGAGCTTATGCCCTCCGTGTTATAGCGATAACCATCCATCTCTTGGGCCTTGCGAAAGGCTAGTTGCATCTTTTCCATCTTCTGCCTCATGGCTATGGTCTCTACCACGAGTTTCTCAAATTGTTTGTTCCTTTCATAACCAGCCTTGTCTCTTTCATCCCAATCTTCTACTTCTTCATCATCAAGAATCTCTACACGTGTGGCCTTTTTCAACTTATCTTCTTCCAGCTTGGTGAGGGTACTTCCCATCTTCTTGAGAACGTCACTTTGTTCTTCCATTGCCTTGAATATCTTTTGTGCAATTTCATCACTAATTGGAGTGGCCATTGTTGCTTAAGATGATTCCCCTACTTGGAATACTTCTTGATGTGTGTCCTCAATCTTGACCAAACGCCTTCCGTGCTTTTCTCAAATCCAAATTGGAGTGGGGACATGTTTTCTTGACTTTGGTGGTGCAATGGTGCCTAAAAAGAAGTCTCATTTTCATTAATTCCATGTCCCAATTAAAAGGTTCCATTTAGATTTTCAGATGTTCTTAGAAAGTCTTCAAGTCTAATTTAATTAAGGCCCAATTACTAAATGACTCATTTTCCTCTCATGAACCTTACCCCTTGTTTCCTTGGGCTTTGGTCCATTTACAATAATGCTCTCATCTTATTCTCATGAGCTTTCATTAGAATGTACTTTGAGATTTTCATCCTTTTTGTCTCAAACATGGGTTTACAATACATTCATCACCTTTGGGCTCTTCTCTATCACTTTTGTAAGGTTGAATTTATTCAGCCATGTGCTGGCATTATTCTGTGCCAAATTTGCTTGTAATTCAGCAATTAGATACCCTGCTTTTAGGTGGGAATCATGCAAGGTTTATGTGTGAGAGAGTGTGAAGAATTCAAGTGTATGTGCAATCAAGAGCATTCTCGCGACTGGAACTCGCGAGTGACTCGCGACTGATGACTCGCCAAAGTGCCACATGTGTGAAGCATGTAGGAAGTTGAAGGGTCATGACAGCTGGAGCGCTACAGGACAAAAAAGGACAGTCTAGCCAGTCCGTTATTTAGTGGCTGAAACTCATAACTTCTACAAGTCGCGAGAGAGAGTCGCCAGAACCCTCTGTTTTGCAAAAAAAAATGACTTTTCACATTCCTCACATACCCTACTTTTCACGAAATGTTGAGAGCTTTTAGAGAGAATTTTGAGAGAGAAACCCCAGAGAAAAACAAGATTGATTCATCCACAATCTTATACATTTGACTCTTCAAATTCCTCTACTCTCACCCTCTCCATTGACATAACCTTGAAAGGAGTTTTAACCAAATCCCTACCTCATCACATTCATATCAGTGAGAAGGTTATTTGGTGCTTGGGAAGTAGTTCAAAGAGGACCAATTCATTTGGTTGTTGCAATGGGCTTATTGTGGGATCTGGTAAGCTAGAAAAGACAAGGTTAGGCTTAACCCTGTTGGAGCAAGAAGCTTAGAAGGCTTAGGTGCATCGGGTAGATTAGGCTTGGAGGGTCTATTGCTATTCATGTATCCCAACTAATTTCTAGTGAATCATTTTACCGCTTGGAGGGCGGTGGAGAGGTTTTTTACCGAGTTCTTCAATTTCCTCTTCAATAACACGTGCCAGTGTTATCTTGTGTTTGCATCTCTCTAACCCTCACTCTTTGCTTTTAATTACTGCTGTGTTGTGATTAAATAATGGCTTAGAGTAGTTTGATTTTTTGGGTATAGCTTATATTTATCATTCTGCACATACATTGTTTGAATATAACCTTGTGATGCTATTTTTGTGATAGGCCACAAATTGAATGACCCCTTGTGATTTAAACTAATTAATTAATTTAGCCAAGTTATTAATTAATCAATTTATCATGCAAACACGTGGCAGCACAAACAAATCACCGAATAACTAAATATGCAGCGGAAAATAAAAGACACGGTGATTTGTTCACGAATGGGGAAAACCCTAACGGCAAAAAACCCCACCGGGTGATTTTCAAGTCACCACTCTCGAAACTCCACTATTATCAAATCAAGCGGTTACAAGTAAAGGAATCCCAAGTACCTTACCAACCTATAGTTGAACCCTTACCCCAATACCCAATTGGACTTAATCTGTAGTGACAGTTCCCCCTTTTGATGCACGGCTCCCAAGTACGTGACTAACCAGATGCGCGGATCCCAGTACGCGACTTCAAACACCAACTTTAGGAAGAGAGGTTGGCTGTAAAGTTCTTCAGATCATCCTATGCAATGAAGATCAGGAAGATGCTTGGTCACAAAACCCTATGGTGCAAATACACAGCAACTTCTTGAAGAAGATGAACTAGGTCAAGAACTTCGTCTTAGATCACAATTTGCTTGAACAAGGATTGCTCAATACTTATGCAACTTGTGTCTCTGTTGACGGCTCTTAAAACACTCCATTTATATGTTTAGGGTTAGAAGAAAAGAAGGCCCAAAAACACATTCATGGATCCCAAGAAAATCAGAACAGAAATCTGACTTTTTAATTCTCAACAGATAGCAGGTGTCGAGGTAGGTGTCGAGCAGGTGTCGAGCTTTAAAATCTGTGCACTTCAGCTTGCTTTTTCTTGGACAGACTTGATGACTTCAATACTTGATCTTGAAACCTTGTTTCTTGAAGTATTAAAAACACCTAGAACTACCCAATTATAAGTAGAGTGCGTTTTGTCAAAGGATAAGCCAATTTACATAAAATATGACATATGTTCTTAACATGTGAACACATATGTCCTAACATTTTGAAATTGGGGGTCAAAACATTCACTAGTGTGTTTACACGCCAAATGAACTTTCAACTTTATTATTGTCAATTTTTTTTTTTTTTTTTTGAAGTAGCCCTTTAGCTAGAATATATCATAGCCTTCCTTTCGAGGTCCATGAAGTTCTCATCATTTTGGGCCTAGGCATACAACAAAGGGGCCCAAGATTAGGGAAATTCATATTGACTTTGGAGGATTTTGAATGCTAAGTCCATAGCATACTTGTTATCTTAGGCCCAAAGTCCTTTTTTTCAAAAGGAATTTTTAATTTGGGCTTATTATAGCAATTAGGCTATGATCTTATGAATCTTTCAAGTTAAGATATACTTTTGGACTTAGAGATAAGCCTCTTATATGTGAGAACTTTTTTTCTTTTATCCCAATTGTCTTAGGGCGTGCCATAACTTTAGGGCCATCCTTCCATTTTTACATCTTTTATTTTTCCTTTAGAATTAGGCGATCACAAGATATATGGTTGAACAAACAAGAGATATAAAAAGGTACCCTCTTTTGGTAAGATCTAGGATCTCTCTAAGTGTGGGTAGGCTCCTTAAAGCTAGAAGGATAGATAAGTAGGTCACTTACAACTAGGTGGGCCATGATTCTGACCAAGGCCCTAAGTGGACCTTTGTGGATTGGTGGCAAACTGTTAACGCAAGCCCATCATAGCCAACGGCACACATTATGAGTTGGTGGGATGAACTTTAAAAGACTTGGGCCCGAATGGAGCCTTCCATCTTCCCACTCATCACTAACCAAGGTAAAAGTGACCATAGAACCAAGTGATGTGTGTGCAAACAAGTATTAAATAATCCTTTATTAAGGTTAAGACATAGGACACATAGGAATTAAACTCACAATCCCTAGTGGAGTCACCACTGTGGACACAATGGGGGAGTCACCACCTAGTTTTTGCAATGGTTTAGGAACCATATATATAGCAACCTTCCTAGAAAGGACCTTTTTTATCTTACTACTAGAGATATGGATTCGGAGTTTAGGTGCGGTTTTGGGAAGGTGTTAGGCACCCAAAACCACCAAACCCTAGGGTTGGCTTCCTCTCATTATGTCTTATGTCTTATGTCTTAACCCTATTAAAGGCATACTCAATATTGCATTCTAATTCACACATATGCTAGCATATAACATAGCATCAATCATCCCAAAAAGTCCTAATCATTCATCTATCATGGCATCTCCTGACATTCATCTAACATGGCATCTCATCCAAGACAAAAACATATAATCATTATTAACCCAAGCAAGAAACATAGGAATTTAAGTAAGGAATGTTATACAAGGCATTATATATACATGTTCATCAAAGAAAGATAACGCTTTTAGAACAAACAAATGCATGTTCATGTGAATGCATAACTTACCTCCTTACCTTACTGTTTCATAGCACCTATGCCATCAATGAATGGACATATAAGTACATGTTCATAACATCAAAGCAAGAAGAAGAAAATAAACACTAATTTAAACATGTGGAAAGCAAACAAATAACTAACATGTAAAACAAAAGCTCCAAAATATATATATATATATATATATATGAAAAAAAAGGATTTGCAAGATTGAATTTATTCAATCATATGTTGGCTTTATTCCATGCCAAATTTGCTTGTAATTTAGATTAAATACCCTAGATTTAGGTGGGAATTATATAAGGGTAGTATGTGAGAAAGTGTGAAGAAAACTCAAATGTATGCACTCAAGAAGGGCCTCGCGACTGGATCTCACGACTGGCAAGTCGCCAAAGATAGCACACGTGTTAAGGGTCACGCCAGCTAAAGGGTCACACCAGCTGTAGCACTACAGGACAAAACTTCCAATCTGGCCAGGCAGTTAGCTCACGACTCAAACTCGCGATGCATTCCAGTTGCAAGTCGAGTTGCCAGAATGCCCTGTTTGGTTAAACATGACTTTTCGCATTCCTCATACACTCTACTATAAATACCCTTATACCCATGAAATGTAGAGAGCTTCCAGAAAGAATTTTGAGAGAAACCCTAAAGAAAAACAAGATTGACTCATCCACAATCTTCATCCTTTGATTCTCCAAATTCTTCTACCCTCACCCTCTCCATTGACATATCCTTGAGATATACATTTAGCCAAATCCTTATCTTACCATACCCATATCTGTGAGGAGGTATTTTGGTACTTGGGAAGCAGTTCAGAAGGGACCAATTCATTTTGGTTCAATGGGCGATTACGGAATCCGGTAACCTAAAGAAGACAAGGTTCGGTGTAACCCTGTTGGAACAAGAAGCTTGGAGGGCTTAGGTGCACTAGGTAGATTAGGCTTGGAGGATCTTCTACTATTCATGTATCTCGACTTTATTCTCTAGTGGATTATTGATCGCTTGGAGGGCAGCGAAAAGGTTTTGTGCCAAGTACTTCGATAACACATCGCCGTGTTATCTTTGTGTTTGCATCTTTCTTCCCTTTCTCTTTACCTTTTAATTACTGTTGTGTTGGTTATTAATTATGGTTTAAAGTGTGTTACCAATTTGGTTATAGCTTATATTTCATTTTCCACACATATATTGTTTGATTATAAGTTTGTGTTGGTATTTTCAATTTGGGGGTCTAAACATTCATAGGTGTTTTACACGCTATTTGAACATTCAGGATTTAAAATGGAAGCATTACATGTGAAGTAAGAAACAGAATAAAAAAATCTAGGGTTGCGGTTTTTGGGCAAGATCATGTGCCAACATAAACAAGCCTACGGACGTATAATTTAGCCTGCTTACGTGGTAGGATTATGCGCACATGAAATCCATCCTAGAATCCCTAAACAAAAGCTTCTAGGCTTGATTTTTTACCATTCCCCTCAGTCAAATCTATTCACAATCAACAAAAGAGTGATTAGTAATCTTAAACTCGAAGATCAAGGCCAGAAAAGGCCCCAATCAAAAGAAAATTGACTTAATGATATTTTGTGAAAATCTCCCTCTTTGATTCACTATTTCTAGTGAATCTTCGAGTTTTCCCTTAAGATTTCTATGTGCTTTGAGAAGGTACTATGTATGGCTATATATATTGTCAAAATAGAGGTTTAGAACGGCTCTTAGATGATGTGGGATTTGTTCCAAACCTCAGCATTAATGTAGAAAACTTGCATTTTTTATGTTTATGGAACCCTACATGCGCACGCAAGATTGGGCCTGCGTGCGCAAGCATCATGGTTGCGCGTGCAGACTGATTCCTGCATGCACATGTCGAGGGCTTCTCTCGCTTTACTTTTCCAAAAATAGATTTATTTTCTCATTAAAAGTTATATTTTTCATTTTAACATTTCTTAAGTCAATTTAACATCTAATTGGGCCTTAAATCAACCTTGGGTTTTAGAATTTCAACATCACTAGGGAAAGGGAGCCCGAGTCGTAAAGGGTACAAAATGCAGTATCTATAATGGCATAAAATGATTTTAAAAAAAAAAACATATTTGCAAAAGTACCAAAAATAAAATAAATACTAGCATGCTTTCCTGGTTGCATTGCTACTAACATATTTGCAAAGAAAAAACAAAGAGAGAGAAAATAGACACTAACCTCAAGTGCAGACAGAAGGTTGAAGCAACAAACTAAAGTTGAAAGCTAGACCCGCTAAACATCGACTTGCTTCAAAGAATTTTTTTAGGAGTGAGAATTCAAAGAAATTAAGTGGAAATGGTCAAAATAAGGCTTTGGGGCCCATTTATAGGCCATGGTATGGCCTAGGAAGCTCGACCCACTTTTAGTGGTCGCCGAGTTTGCCTAGCACACATATAGTGGCCGCCGGTCAAAGTTGACTTGGTCAACGTTGACCAGTTGACTGTTGAAAAAAAAAAGTTTTTGCCCAATACTAAGGAGCCCAACCAGAAGAAATTTTCCTCAAACTAACTACAGCAACTCAACCTTACCAGGGTAAGACTAGTCTCGGCCTATGAACAGCAATTGTCGCATGTAATTTTGGGGCAAGAAAATGCGGAATTACGTTGTTTATCCAACACCTTTCATCGCAATCGAGATGTTAGATAAAGAAAGGGCAGTTGTAGATACCATATATTGTCCGCCCTCAATTTTCATGCCAGACCCCGAAAATACCTAAAATATTAACTTTCTTCCAGGGGGCTGCAAAAACACCTAGATTGACGTGGCATAACCCGTTCGGGTATTGGAGCACTTGAAGTGCCATTTTAAGTCAAATTAACCAAAATGCCCTTAGTCAACCCTAGGTTGACCAAAAGTCAAAGTTTGTCAAAATTATCCCAAAACAACATTTATCATGTTTCTACATCAAACCTAAGCTACTCAGTGATTTTCTTCAACTTTGACCAAGTTTGACTTGAGGTTGACTTTCGAGGGCACCATAAACCCTAATTTTGATTTGACTATCGGAATGGCTTGAGACCAGCACTATTGCAAAGATTATTGAATCATTTTCCAACAACTATTCATGGGTCAAAATCAGAGTTAAAATGGTTTAGATATCCTAAAAATCGTGCAAAGCGCGTCAACTCACTTCCCAAGGAAATAACTTTTGATCCGACCATTGGACTTTTAATTTTTTTTAGTGTTCTACAAACTAGACATCTAGATATTTCTAGGGACACCAAGTTTAGCTCAATCGGAGTTTGGGAAGACCCTCCAATATGCATTCGAAGTTGTATTAGGAAGAAGCCGAGATTGTTGATGTTAGCATCAGACCCAACGGCCACTAAAGGGCCGCCAAACTTGACCAGCAACCACTTAGGGAAGCTGGATAGTCACAAAAAGTATATAAATACCCCTAGAGCCCCCTTAGATTAAAAAAAATTAAAAATAATAAAAATAAAAATAAAAATAAAAATAAAAATAAAAAATAAAAAATAGATTTTGGGCATTTTGGAGCACTTTTCTATGCAGATTCTCTTTCTCTTCCTCTCTAAATTCTCTCCCAAACACATCCAAAAACCTTTGATTTCTCTCCTTTCTCAACAATCAAGAGGTAGTGTTCTTGCACTCTTTTTCCTCTCCCTGGTCTTAGGACCTTGGATTTGAGGTTTTAAGGGTGTAGATGTAGCTTTTTAGCTATAATCTACATCATTTGCCTTATCTACGTTATAACATGTTTTATTGCTTTCCTTAGTATATATCTTGCTTTATCTTGCTTCCTAGCATGTTTTATAGCTTTTCTAGCATGTCTCCTTGCTTTCAATCATGTTTTATTACTTTGATGATGTTGGCCTAGCTTTCTTGGGCTAAGATATGTCAAAATACTATGTTTGTGCTTAGATCCATATGCCTAGGTACTTTTTGTCATATTTATACTTAGGTCTATTGTTTATGTGCTCCTTGCCATGCTTATACCCAGATCTATATGTTGGTTTCTATACCATGTGCTTCTATAACCCTTTTTGTCGCTCCTTGCCATGTTTATGTGTCTAGATCTACATGTTGGTTTCTATACCATGTGCTTCTATAACCCTTTTTGTCTCTTGTTATATCTCTTTCTTGTGTTTTGGCCCTTTAGGTAGGGTGTAGATCTAGATACTTTTTGTCATATTTATACTTAGGTCTACTGTTTATGTGCTTCTTGCCATGCTTATACCTAGATCTATATGTTGGTGTGCTCCTTGCCATGTTTATGTGTCTAGATTTACATGTTGGTTTCTATACCATGTGCTTCTATAACCCTTTTTTTCTCTTGTTATATCTCTTTCTTGTGTTTTGGCCCTTTAGGTAGGGTGTAGATCTAGATCTTATGGTCTAGGCTTACATTCATACACCTAGGCCTATATCAAAGGGTTTGGATCATTTCCTTGGTGCATATGTATGCTTGCTTGCCTTTATGCTTTATATCCATCTTTGCCTGTCTAGATCTAGATTTTGCCACGCTTTGTGCACTCTGTAGCTTGTGCCTTTTGGTCTTTAGGGCCATTTGCTTGTGTGGTTGCATCCGTCCCTCTTATGGCTTGTTTGGATGTAACCGCTTGTGAGAATGCATCCTCGTGATGTCGATTTTCTTAACGCATACCGTTTCTCCTCTTCGTGTGATGCTATGCTTGCCTTGCTTGCTTTGTGCCACCCATTTGGCTTTCTTTGCTTCTTTGCATCTTTTCACTTATGCCTACATGTTCATGCATTCAAGCCTAATTCCTACTATCTCATGCAAGTTCATACCCATCTTTGATACACGAGACCTCGAGTCCCTTTTAAGAATTTTGTTTAATGGCACATGTGTCGTCCATACTACAATCTTATGGAATAACGGACACTCGATCCAAACCTACATTTTTCCTCCTAGGACACTCCCTTTTGTTTGATAACATGTTTGTTTGTCCCTTCATGTGCTTAACATGTTTGTTGGCCCATTTGGCCCTTTTTTCTAGTGTCTCTTTGTGTGCTTTCTTTACCCTTTTGCTATCTCATTTGCTTATATGCTTGCTTGTTCTTTATTTGTTGAATGTACACACTTGGAGCAAGGACATTTGGGGCGAGAGCGTGACCTCCTAGGCGCAAGCAATTAGGGCAAGGATGTCAGCAAGAAGACGCAAGCCCAAGAAGGGAAATGTTCAGTAAATTATGAGGCCCAGCCTCCCCGAGTGGTTTTCTCTCTCCCTCCCTCTTAGCCTTTCCCTAGAATCATGTATTAGCGTCCATGTATCCTTTATCTTTCCTACACTTTTCTTGGGTCGTGTTCCCTAGGTATGGCAATGTCTATTTTAGATTTCTTGTACTTTTTTGGGCTATACCCTTGGAATGTTGGCAATGTCTGCTTTACTTTCCTACTCTATGTGATAGCATTATGCATTATGTATGTGCGTGCGTGTGTGTGTGTGTGTGTGTGTGTGTGTGTGTGTGTGTGTATGCATGTATGTGGGTGATTGTGCACTTTGTATGATGGACTCTCATGGCTATGTAAGCGACCTTCTCCAGTCATGAGTGCTCTTGACCTTATAGTATGGGTATGTGTCCAAGGAAATTGATGTAGGCGCATGCTCATGCTATATTGTGTGCACGATCATCGCGGTGTAATTGTCTTGATACATGTCACTTGAGTGACATCAATTTCCCCGTGTATGCGACACGCATCAATATGCTTGATGCTTTGAAGGGCTCCAGCTCATCCTAGCACGAGCATGTTGGCACGCGCCATATACACAGGCATGAAACCCTGACGGTGTGCCATAGCGCACCAAACGCGAAACTCTGCTAGATTTTCACTGTGAAAATGGGGCACCTCCATTGCCATATTCTCACAGTGAAAGTTTAGTGAGAATAGCGTTTTGTGTGCCATGATGCACCTGAAGCGAAGAACTGTCGGATTTCCGCCACGAAAATAAGGCAAAATGCTACCAGATTTTCGTTGTGGAAATTCGGCACCAATCCCAAACACAATAAGGAAGCATCGATCAAGACCACACCCTTTCTGAAACCAAACCTCAAAGCCCAATCCGTTCAAAGCCTTGAATGCTAGTGCCAATAGCTTGTTTTTAATTGCCAATGTCCTTGAATTAAGATTTTATCAAAATAAAGGACTGTGTACGAACAGACGTTGTGGGGTGCCTAACACCTTTCCCACACATAACCAGACTTCTGAACTCAAGAATCAAGATTTTTTACCCATCCATATTAGATTAGGAAAAACACCCTCTTTTTTAGCCTAGGACCGGTAATAAAATCAAATAGAGGTAGGTGACCAATCACACCTTAGATGATTGGTGACGACTTTACTTACCTTTGGTAACTCCATTAAAATTGACTCATTTTCTAGTCACACACCAGAGGTCTACCCTTCTTCACAGCACCCAAGCTCTCGAGCCTACATGCGCAGGTGTGCGCAAACGTCACCGCAATGGGTGGTCGAACCACCGCGAGGCATCGACAATACATCATGAAAATCATAGAAGTGCTACATAAACAAATTAACCTATATACTTCTCCTTTCTAATCCGATCAATATTATATGATCACTTAAATTATAGCACCCACATGGAATACTTTTAAGCAATATGTGGATATCACAGAAAGATATGACTCATGACTATTCAAACCATAGCTGCATATACAAAGCCAAATATTTTGCTTTTGTCTAACATAATAAACACTCTTGTCAATTCCTCATAGAAAGTTTTCATCTTTTTTTTTGATGGGTGGGAACATATTTTGAGCAATAAGTTGACAACTAAAAGAATCAACACATGACCTTCAAAACAAAGTTTTCTCAACTCCTACGGCGCATAATTGTAAATGAGTACACCGCCTCATGATTTGCTTATATTGTACAAAAGAATTTAGCATTTTTTAGCATTAGAAAGCTAGTAACTACGTAAGAATTTCCAATTAGTATGATAGAATAACTTCATGCTTTGTTGACTCATCATAGTGTTAAAATTTGTCAATCCATGGAAAACACCTCTAAAATAGTCTCTTTTCACAAGATTACTTACCTATGAATCCGCACTTCATATTAGAAAAACTGAAATAAATAAAGCAATGGATATATTACTGCACCCAACAACTTCCATGTTCATTTTTTAAGAAGATATCTTTTGTAGTGCATGATGGAGTATGTTATAGAAATCAATAACATACTAAAAATTGATTGTTATTATTGCTCAAATATGTAATTTACAGTCGTTACTGCATTCTTTTTCACCACCTTTCTCAAAATTGATTGGTAACTCCAAAACACAAGAAACATGGATTTCACTTTTCAGTCACCACTGCATTCTTTTTTACCACGCACCTTGCATAATCTACACGTAATTTTCCTCCAACCTTTCTTTCTTTGAAATTACAAACTTGGTTTCCTCTACTTACATCATGAAACGTTGATGCTAATCCAAAAGTTGTCGCGCACACTAGAAGTATATAGCCTGATACCGTAGATAAAGCCTTAGAAAATCTATCCTTGAGAAATAAGATCATCTCTATTTCACTTGAAATGAAGATCTGGTACTTTGTACAATGTCGAATTCAGGAAATAAAATCCTTACTGTGAAATAGACAGTCACTATCTCCATTTCATGTGGAATGGAGAGGGAGAGGATTCTAATTACCCTAATGAGAATCCATCATCAGGCCTTTATTTAAATGTCTTGAGAGTCTTTGTAACAAACTTCTCATGACCTTGTGTTTAAGGGGAATCTAACACTATTTAAGCTTCTACGATAGTTTTTAAAAAGGAAAAAGAAAATAGAGCAAGTTTTCTTCTAAAATATAATTTGGGCACTTTAAGTTCAATAGCTTCTTTGCAAATTATGTGCATGATTAGTGAAAAACAAAATCATAAATTCACTCAATGCTCTCTTGAGAGCTAGCCAAACGTGAGATACATTTATGTTCACTTTCATGGTTTAAATATATTTTGTAGGACTATTGGGTTCATGTGTCTTCAGTTTGGATAAAATTGATGAAATTTATATGATTTAAATGGTTGAGGATCTTTCCCCAAAATGGGTCCTATGATTCCATCCCAATCTCTAAGACCCTATTGGTTCCTCAAATTTTGTTCTTCGTTTTTGTAAAGTTGTGATTTACAACTAATTTGTGTTGGCTTTAATTCCGTGCCAAATTTGATTGTAATTTTGTTTAATCTTTTGTACCCTGTATTTTATGTGGGATTTCATTGTAAGGGTTGTGTGTGAGAGAGAGTGTGAAGACTCAAGGCAAATTAAAGACCAAAGAAGTTTTTGCGAGTAGCTCGCAAGAAGCCTTCCCGCGAAGTGAAGCATGTGCTTAGCACATGACTGGAATGCGAAGAGTCATGACAGATGGTGATAGTTGGTTTTCGCGAATGTCTCACAGGTAAGGCCTTCCCTCGAGATACCCGCAAAATATTCTGTTTTGCTAATTTTTCGTATCTGATACACCAAGTCTCTACTCACACTATATATACCCACATATGTTGAGGAGTGCTTTTCAAAGAGAAAACCCTAGCCACTACCCTTAAGAGTGAGAGATTGGCATACCCATAATTCTCTACACAATCCATTGTGGTTTTCCTTAACTCCTATCTTTCCATTTCCAAATCCTTGAGGGGTTGATAGCCTAAACACTTACTACACCCATCCTGAGTGTAAAGTAAGGTTTTGGTGCTACTGGAAAGCATTGGAAGAAGCCATTTGTTTGGTGGATGCAATTGGATTGAATTGCGTGATCCAGAGAGCTAGAGAAGACAAGGCTTTGTTAAGTCAATTGGTAGCAGGAGCTTGGAGGGCTCGAGTAAATGGGGTAGACTAGGCTTAGAGGATCTTTTGTTATTCGTGTACTCCAACTTATTCTCTAATGGGTCGATTTACCGCTTGGAGGGCGGCCGAGAGGTTTTTAGCCGAGTTCTTTGATTTCCTCTTCAATAACACATCGACGTGTTATCTTGTGTTTGCATTCTTCTTCCCTACTCTTTAAGCTTTCATTTTACTGTTGTGATTTGATGAATATGGCTTAGAGTAGTTATATTATTTATTTGCTCGCATTTACTCTATTCTGCACTTAGTTTAAGTTAAAGTAAAATCAACTGAGCTGTAATTTTAATTTGGGGGTCTAAACAGCTCTTGTGTTTTCACACAAATTCGAGCTTTCAATTGGTATCAAAGCGGGTACACTTGCTGTGGTTTCGTTACCTAAGTGTGATCCTAGATCCTATTTGAGATGGACCGATCTCAATCGCTTAATGCTCCTCCATACTTTGATGGGAGCAATTATGCTTTTTGGAAAGTCCGTATGAGGGCATTTCTGTTCTATTGATAATAGTGTTTGGGATGCTGTCGAGATAGGATGGACTACGCCAGAGGCCTCTAAATCCACATGGCATAAGGCAGCTCTTGCGGCAGCTAATGCTAATAGAAAGGCTTTAAATGCTATTTTCTATGGTGTTTCTCCTGATGAATTTCACAAGATCTCTCATGTCATAATTGCCAAGAAGGAGTGGCAAATCTTGGAGACAACCTATGAAGGCACCAAAAAGGTGAATGACACCAAGTTGCAAATGCTTACCACACGCTTCAAGGAGCTAAAGATGAGTGAAGATGAGTCATTGGACTCATTTTATGGGAAGCTAAATGAAGTGGTGATTGGGAAATTCAACTTGGGAGAAAAGACGGAGGACTCCAAGATTGTGAGGAAGATTCTACGTTTATTGTCGAAGAGTTTCTGTGCAAAGGTCACTGCCATCGAAGAGAGCAAAGACCTTAATGAGATTAAAATTCAAGAACTCATCAATTCTCTTCAAACCTATGACCTATCTCTACCATCTCAAAGGAAGAGCAATTCACTTGCTCTCAAGATAGTCAATGAAAGATTGGAAGCTCAAGACTCCTCGGATGAGGATGAGGTTGAAAGGGATGTGGCGTACCTTGCCAAGAACTTCTGTAAGTTCCTAAAGTTCAAGAGAAATGGAAAGACTTTTGAGAAGGGCAAATTTTCAAAGTTTAAGAAGGACAAGAAAGACTTCAATAAGAAGGATTCAAGAGATTCCTTACCGTCAAAAATGGTCACGTGCTTTGAGTGCAAAGGACATGGGCATGTGAAGAAAGAATGCCCCACATATTTGAAAGCAAAGGGTAGAGTCTTTGCAACTACCCTTAGTGACTTAGATGGTTCAAATTCTGATTCGGAAGAAAGTTGTGACGGAGAAGGAAATTACTCTGCATTTATGGCCATTGCACTTGTGGACTCATCGGAAGATTTGAGTTTTCTAGTGGAAGAACTTGGCGAGCACACCGAAGTAGAGTCTGTGAGAATTGGGGAAGAATTTGATGTTAAAGATGACAGAACCAAGGAACTACAAGAATCTTATAATTCTCTTCTTGAGAAAACCGGAGAGTATGCTAGAGTGGCTAAAGCAGCCATCAGAAAAATGAAGAAAGCGGAACAAGACTACAAGAGCATACTTGTAAGGTACAAGGAAACGAAGTGTGAAGTTGAAGTGCTAATTGGAGAACTAACCGAGGCCTACTCCAAGATCAAGTTTCTTAAGCTTGAAGTGATTCAAGCTAATGCCAAGGTGGAGCGTGTTGCCTCCAAGAAACTTGACGAAGTGCTTGCACATCAAATTTTTTGACAAAAGTGGCTTGGGATATTCTGGAGAGAGTAGTTCAAGTGCCAATGTGTCCAAGGAGATGAAATTTGTTAAAGCTAAGCAACCAATGGTAGTAACTCCAAGCGTTGAGAATATAAAAGTGGAGAAGAAGCCAAATGGAACTGATCAAAAGGTTTTGACAAAACCTCAAAATCCAGTTGTGGTCAAACCCAAGGCTAAAGGAAAGTCTCTCCCAAAGTCTCAAAAAGGTCCTTAAGTTCAACATTTTTTCCACCATTGTGGAGTTAGAGGACACACAAGGCCTAACTGCTATAAATTTCATGCATTGAAGAAAGTGGATTCTCAAAGGCCAAGAGGACAAGGAAAGGGGAATTGGAACATCAAGCAGTCAAAAGGGCGAAAAGCTGATTCCTGGTTTGGTGATGTGATAAAGATAGATGATACCATCACTTCTTGTTTGGCAAGCTTCAGTCAAAGGTTTGATAATCATAGCTCTAGTACCCAATCCTCTAGGGATATCACCCCAAATGCACGTGCTGTGTGGGTGAAGAAGGGTACACATGCATAAGCATTTAACCATGTCCATGCATCAATTCTTCCTATATGTTGTGACTTTGAATTGGTTGTTTGCTTATGTTTTACGTTCTAGCATGTTTCTATTCAAGTTTGTTTTGTGCCTATTGTTTTTGTTGATCTTACTTTACATGTTCTGTTTTTGAGTGTATTAAAAAATTCAAAAACCCATAAAAATTGAAAAATCTCCAAAAAGTTTGATCGCTTGTGTTGCGTATATCACATGTGAGTTTGGCCTAGTACCTTCGTGCTAATGGCGTAGTGCATTTATGAGCTTAGCTTGTTATGTATGCACATCTATCTTTGTGGGAAAAATCTTGAAATCTATGTGTGACTATTGTAAATCAATCTTCAAGCTTGTCATGAATGATTGGTTAATAGTCTTGATGGTTTTGATACATGCATAGACTTGTGTCTATATATCTTCCCACACTTTTTATGTTTTTGCTTTATAGCTCAACAAATGTCAAATCTCGAAAAGAGAAAATGCGCTGCAAAAGTTGTCGCACATACTAGTATTTGACTAGGAAAAAGGGAAAACGACTTGTATTGAAATGTATGGTACCCAAAAAGCCAAAGGCTTATTCTCAATATTGAAATATCAAAAATTTCAGGCACCGATCTCAAAATGAGATGTATTGTTCAAAAATGATCAAATGTTATGAATTGTAAAGAAGCCAAATGTAAAGCTTCAAAGATATGTAATCATTCTCTTGTGGGAGGTCATATATGTTCATTTCCATAATTGAGATAGACCACTTGACGTAGTACCAATTGTGTATGACTTGATTGAATTGAGCATTGAAGCTTCACTCTAGACTAAAAACTATTCCACATTTGATACTCACACACAACACACAAGACTTTTGTTCAATGAATGCTTATTTCATTTGTGTGATTGTACATGATCAAATGTGATATGTATAATCAATTGCTTGTCGATCAAACCCAAAAATATTTTTAAGTATTTTATATGTTTTTGAAAGTGTTTTTATGCTTTCGTGTTTTGAGTTTTTGTTCAAATTGCATTTTTCATGTTTTTCATCAAAAACTTCTTCAAAGGGATTTTCGCGAGAAGCTCGAGACTAAGCACTTCCCGTGAAAATGGGTTAAGGCAAAATGTGGAAACACAGAATTTCAGACAGAAACTTTCGCGACTGGCTCACGACTATCTCGCGAGCAACGCTCACCCCGAAATGTTTTGTGCTTCAGAGGCATTTTTCGCAAGTAACTTAGCAAAAAGCTAACCCGTGAAAAACGCGTGTTTTTAGTTTTAAAGGGCTAATGTAGACAATTTTTCAAACACATCCTATTTCCCTCTTTTTTCCTCCCTTGTGCCTCTATCTACCCAAAGCCTATTTTCACTTAAAAACCCAACCAAATTTCAAAAGGAAACCTCTTCAAATCTGTTCTAAGGAAAGATTATACAATCTTTTCTATTTATTTCCTTAGATTATGCAGAAAATGTTAGGTTTTACTTGGTTTGGGTATTTTTATAAAAAAGGTTGGGAACTTTAAATTTTGTCAAAAAAATTTCAATTTCTTAATTGGACTTTGTCCCATTTGGTTTGTCTATGTTTGTGTTGGCCAACTGTGGCATTGTAACATGTATTTAGGCAAGATTCACCCATGTTCATGCATTGCCCACATGTTAGTTTTATAGGTGCATATCAAGTGCTTGATAAAATCCCCAAATGGCATTTTGGTGTTGTTTTGGATTCCAATGAGTTCCAAACTTTGGGGATTACCATGATTGGACTTGTTTATCGTGTTTTGATCATTGATTGTGTGTTTTACACACTTTGACCCAAATGTTCTTAGTCATGACTTGCACATGCATCACATATGCACAACACATGCACACTTGAAGCACACACTTGCACAATTGTCAATTGTCTTGCCATTCATTGATATTACATGTTTTAGCACCTATAACATGATTGTGTGACATTGTTTTTGTTCCTTTTTAGGACTTTGTGCTTATTTTATGGACTAACTTGGTACTAATCAAGTTTGTATTCTTGTTTTGTGTTTTTGCACTTGTTTCTCTGTTTTGTGTCTGTTTGTGCAGATATCTCCCACTAAGCACTCTGCTTCCAAGAAATCCTCAAAGCGTCCACGCACGGACTTAGAGAACTTTAGAACCATTAAGGCAGACATGGCCTACAATGACTACCATAAAAAGGCAACGATAATCATGGAAAGGGTTGTGCGAATGGAGACTCTTGAAAACACTTCCATCTTGATAGGCCAAGAATGTATTGACCACTTGTGATAAAGTAATTGATTAATTAGCCAAGTTTATTAATTAATCAAATTAACATGCAATGTATGTGGCAACACAAACAAATCACCAAATAACTAAGTATGCTGCGGAAATTAAATTGACATAGTGATTTGTTTACAAATGGGAAAAACCTACACAGCAAAAACCCCACCGGGTGATTTTAAGGTCACTACTCCCGAGAATCCACTATTATCAAAATAAGCGGTTACAAGTAAAGGAATCCCAATACCTTATACCAACCTATAGTTGAACCCTTACCCCAATACCCAATTGGACTTGTTCTGTAGTGAAAATCTCTCCTTTTCAATGCACAGCTCCAGGTATGTGACTAACCAATAGATGCGCAGATCCTAATACGCGACTTGATCACCAACTTGAGAAGGATGATGGCTGCAAAGTTATTCAGTTCATCACACGATGAAGATCAAGAAGCTCCTTCGTCACAAAACCCTACGATGTACAAACACAGTAGCTTCTTCAAGAGAAAGATGAATTAGGGCATATGTCTCCGATTCACAACATGCTTGTGAAAAACTTTTGCATTTGAGTTGCGTCAGCTGTGACGGCCCTTAAAACAATCCTTATCTATGTTAGGGTTGTGAGAAAAGAAAGCCTAAATATATACTCACGGATTGGATGAAAATCAGCTCTTAAAAACGGGGTTTCATAAACCTCAATAGATAGCCATCTATCGAGCCACGAGCTTCAGCAGCTTTTAAACCTCGATAGATGCTAGCTATCGAGCTTTAAAATCCATCACTTTCTCACTTGATTCTTGGACAGACTTGCATGGCTTTAACACTTGAACTTGAAACCTTGTTCCTTGAAGTATTAAACACATCCTAGATCTACCCAATTACAAGTAAAGTGTATTTTGTCAAAGGATTAGCCAATTACATAAAAAAGTAACATATGTTCCTAACATTGAATCACATATGTCCTAACACATTCCTGAAGTGTTCAAGGAGAAAACTTGGACAAAGTTGCTGAATCCAAGTGGAAATGTATATGCTGAACTCATAAGGGAGTTCTTCACCAATGCCACTGTGGAAGGAGACCACATCAACTATTGGGTGCAACAAAAGGAATTCATTATCACAAGGGATTCCATTCAAGAGTTCTTAGAAGTTCGTACACCATCTCAGCCAATCTCCATACAATATGATGATAGATTGGACTCTCTTGAGCATATGGCGGAGCTCCTTGATGGCTCTCTCAAGAAGAACTCAATAAACACCATCCCTTTCAATACGGAGATAAGAACATTGGCCTATGTCATGATTCACAACCTTTACCCAGTGACAACTTGACAACACTGTCCAAACCAAGAACCATTTTCCTATATGATCTCTTCACCCATAAGGAGATCGACATATGCGGTCATATATACCACCTCCTGACCAAGAGCAATACCAAAAGGAACTCAAGGACAATATTACCATTCCCAAGTCTCAATATGGGTCTCATAGTAAAGACCAAGCTGAAGATTCCAAGCGGTCTTACCATTGTGCAAAGAGATTATCCCATTGGTGCTCATACCGTGACCCAAAGCAAAGCCCACATCATCATATCAAGAAGCAGCATTTCTCAAATCCCAAGGGATGATGTTGTGGAAGAAGGTAGGGATACGAAGGAGGAAATTGATAGGTTCACCTTAGCCCTGGGGGGCTCTGCACAACCATCTTCCTAAGCATAAGCACGGGGACTTGATCATCTTGATTGCCTCATTGCAAGGGTAGAGCAAATGTATGGCATGCTTGAATCCCATATGCAGCAAATCTCAAATCAGTTTGCTTATATCCAAAGCCAGATTACTGCACTATCATCACAGATTAAAGACATGACGATGGAGCAAGGATCCAAATCAAAATCTAAATAGTTTTAGCCTCTTTGGCTATTTTGGTCAAAAAGGGAAGAAAATTTTTGAGAGGGAGATGCACAGTTTAAGGGGGAGCAGAGCAAATCATAGATGTTGAAGATATTGGTTCATTTTGGTGGTTTAGTGGTTTAATTTTGTTGTTTTCATTATAGTTTTCATAACTCTTGGTTATTTACATTGCTTTCTTTTAAAGCCTTAAGTACTTTGGTTTAAAAACTTTTAGTTTATTTTCAATACTTTGTTTTTATATCCTTGCTTTGTAGCATTTTTTAAGTACTTTTAGATTTTATTGCATTATCTTGAGTACTACACATTTGTGCCCTTGTTGGATCTTATATCCTTGTTGCAAATACTTCTTGTATTTCGCATTAGTTGTATGTTGGACATGCAATTGATTTCTGCATTACTCTTAATTGCATTCCTTGTTTGGGTGATCATTTACTAGCTAAATGCTCATTGTAGTCATTCTTTAAAGACTGTTCCTGTCTAATCAAGATATGCTTAACTATTTATATAGTGTTTATTACCTTGATCGCATTTTATATGCTCATATACGTACCGTGTATTCAACTTGTCATTAGCTTAATGAAAGTTTTGTTTGTGTGCGAGTGTTTCAGGTTACAAGTATATACATGCAAGTGCTTCACAACTTCTAGATTAGGTGTGAGTGAGTTTTACCACTATTCCCAAACTCACGTTTAAGTCTAGAGCCTATTTTAGGGGTTTTGTCACAAAATAGCCAAAAAGGGAGATTGTAAAGTTGTGATTTACAACTAATTTGTGTTAGCTTTAATTCCTTGCCAAATTTGATTGTAATTTTGTTCAATCTTTTGTACCCTGTATTTTATATGGGATTTCATTGTAAGGGTTGTGTGTGAGAGAGAGTGTGAAAACTCAAGGCAAATTGAAGACCAAAGAAGTTTTCGTGAGTAGCTCTCGAGAAGCCTTCCCGTGAAATGAAGCATGTGCTCAACATATGACTAGAATGTGAATAGTCATGACAAATGGTGACAGCTGGTTTTCACGAGTGTCTCGCAAGTAAGGCCTTCCCGCAAGATACTCGCGAAACATTCTGTTTTGCCAATTCGTCATATCTAATAACCAAGTCTCTACCCACACTATATATACCCACATTGCTCGCATATGTTAAAGAGTGCTTATCAAAGAGAAAACCCTAGCTACTACTCTTGAGAGTGAGAGATTGTCATACCCACAATTCTCTACACAATCCATTGTGGTTTTCCTCAACTCCTACCTCTCCATTTCCAAATCCTTGAGAGGTTGATAACTCAAACACTTACCACACCCATCCTAAGTGTAAAATGAGGTTTTGGTGCTGCTGGGAAGCATTGGAAGAAGCTATTTGTTTGGTGGATGCAATTGGGCTAAATTGCATGATCCAGAGAGCTAGAGAAGACAAGGCTTCGTTAAGTTAGTTGGTAACAGGAGCTTGGAAGGCTCAAGTACATGGGGTAGACTAGGCTTGGAGGGTCTTTTGTTATTTGTGTACTCCAACTTATTCTCTAGTGGATCAATTTACTGCTTGGAGGGCGGCGAAGAGGTTTCTCGCCGAGTTCTTCGGTTTCCTTTTCGATAACACATCGGCGCGTTATCTTGTGTTTGCATTCTTCTTCCCTACTCTTTTAGCTTTCATTTTACTGCTATGATTTGATGAATATGGCTTGAAGTAGTTATATTGTTTGTTTGCTCTCATTTACTCTATTTCGCACTTAGTTTAAGTTAGAGTAAAATCAACTGAGCCGTCATTTTAATTTGGGAGTCTAAACAGCTCTTGTGTTTTCACACAAATTCAAGCTTTCAGTTTTCATTTTCAAAACTTTGTTCTTATTTTTTGGTTCTCATAACCCATTTTCACAACTCAAAAAGTCACTTACATTTGTTTGACATTCATTTTTTTGGTATACTATGCCCCCCCCCCCCCCTCCATCTCTAATATTCCAATTAAAAATTTATCACCATACCAACATCATCAACTGCAGCAGCACTACCAATAGCCACACCTACACCAACAACAAAACAAAACAAGACAACAACAACAACAACAACAACAACAAAAAAAAAAAAAAAAAAAAAAAAAAAAAAAAAAAACCTATTCCACCTGATGATGCCAAAAATGGTCATCAGTCGATTGCCTCGTCAGAGCTTATGACGAGGTCACGTTCCCTGCAAAGATGAGAGAGAAAGACACTAGAGTGGCGTTAGTTAGCAGTTCTCCAATGATTAAGTCAATAGAGTTCTTAATATCTCTCTAAGAATAAGAATGAAATTTTGTACGTTTAGAATTGTGTACCTTATTTGTAGTGTTTGCTGGCTTATTTGTAGCTTTGATATAGCCATTGGGAGCCTCATTATTAGTGTAACCGTCATTGGCCTCTTAGTGGCTCTTTTGACTATTTGAATAACATTTGCCTGAGCTTAAATGGAGGTTTGAATAGCTTATGATTGGCCTTTCTGATTGTTGGAGCTCACCGGTTATGAAACTATTAATGGTCATGCCATTAATGTCATATGGTCTTCTTTTCATATGACAAACTTGTGTACTGTATGCTCATCACCTATATGGACGAGCCTATAGACTGAAGGTTCACCAATTGTATGACGAACCCATAATTTTAGTACTCGTCAATTGCCCCCTTATTCCTTCACATATTTTTGGGCAATGGTAGGAATAATGACGGTTTGCATTCCATATGATGAGGATTCTTCGATGCCATTCACATCGCATTAAATGCATTTCATGTCACACATCTGGTTATGGCTATGTGTCGTTCACTCACTGGTTGGACGTGCGAATACAAGGTCTCAATTTTCTCACTCTGATTTCACAGTTTTCCCTAAAACTTTTCATTTTCCATGTATTTCCTTTTATCTTCTTCAAGCTTCTGAGTTAGCTTCTCTCATCTACATTTCTATGGTGAGTTTTCTCTATTACACACTCTTGATTCATGGTTGATCATACTGATGTTAAGCTAGGATCTCCTTCCATCTCCTTTTTCTTTGCAACGCTAAGCGTCTTTCTCGAGTACTCCGGTGGTCGCTGTCCCCAAGTGGGTTTATTTGTGTCTCAAAAGCATGCCCTTAGGCTAGTTCTACTTGAGCTTTATCCCTTAATTTCTCATTCTCTGATCCAATACCACCTGGCGAGCAAGATGGTCAAGGAGAGGTTTGTAGGCTCCGAGGTGAGGTTGAGTGAGCTAGGCACGAAGTCATCATCTAAGGACAACCCTGTAGGTATAAAGGAGGATGTTATGACGTCAAATCATCTACTACTTCTTCTTCTTCTAAGCCTTTCCAAGCTCTGATCGAGGAGTGTGTCTTGGAGGGGAAACACCTAAAAAATCTCAGAAAGCGTTTCCAATTCCCTATTGAGATAAAGGTACATCTCCCTCGTCCAGGCGAAAAGGCATACACCATTGCCCATGGCCATGTATGTTTCTATGAGGCAAATTTTCTTTGTGGTCTTCGTTTTCCCATCCACCCCTTTATTCACAAGCTACTAAACCATTTTAAGATTGCCCCTGGTCAACCTATCCCAAATGCATGGCGGACGGTTATGAGCGTCACGTCGATCTGGATGTCCATCCACGAGGGTAGCATGGTCAGTCTAAATGAGTTCCTATACCTCTATTACTTGAAGCCTTCAACCTACTACAGGTATTTTGAGTTTCATCTTAGGCAATCTAGGGTCATCTGTGGTCTCCCTTCTTCATTTCTCGACTAGAAGTCTAAGTACTTCTTTGTCTATGGGAAGGGATGGGAAATTGCTTCTGACAAGGTTTGGGGTAAGGTGCCTTCATTGCTGCGTACATAGGATGTTCCCACACTTGGTGCGTCTTCCCTTCTTTTGATTTTCTTCGTCATTTGAATATTTGCTCATCCTAACCCTCTCCTTTGTACAACAAAAGCTCATCCTAATTTGAAGAGACAATATTAGGAAAGGGTCCAAGCTGCTTTGGACTTTTCTCTTGGCATTGAGGATTTCGACAAGTTTGTGGATCCTCAGTCATTATATGATCACTGTCTAGGACATGAACCCTTAGACGCCCAAAAGTTGCTTCTTAGGGTGGAAAGGAATAAGTTTCTGGCTATATAATCATACCTCATCATTCTCTTTTCCTTTGTCATTTCCTTATGGATGACTTATTCTGTTTTACAAGCATGGCCACTTGCTTTGGTCAGGATAAGTATGCTCATGCTAAAGAGAAGAAGTATCAATCTCTGTTGGAGATTTTCACACCACCTACCAAGAGGCTGAAGACTCGGAGTAGCATTGGGATCGTCCTCTCCACCCTCATCCATACTCCTTCGGTCCCTTCTCTAGTTATATCGATTGAACAGTTGCCTTCTCCACCTTGAACTTGCAAAGGAAAGGAGAAGAAAGGTGAGAATGTATGGACAAATCCGACTACTAGACTTGGATGAGCTCATAACGGCATTTCTGATGACAAGCTTAAGGCTTTGTATTCTGTTCCTTCTCATGAGCTTGTTAGTTGTTATGTCCACAAGCTTATGCAGGTGAGTTTTTCTTAAATAATTTTATACATACATATCTGTTTTTCTTTACTTATATTTGTTTTCCTTAGGTCTTTGGGGACTCATTGCGCTTGACAACTGATAATCTTGCGACAGAGGAAAAGATCGCAATGGCCAACTCTAGGGCAGAAGCAACTGAGGTCGAGGGTTCAAGGCTAAGGAAGGACCTGATCGAAGCTATGGATCAGGCGACTGAGGCCAAAGCTAAGCTGAAAGACATTTTTGACCAATTAAGGGCACAGAGGATGCTTGTCGTCAATAAGGACGAGAAGACTCAGTTAGTGAAGCAGAAGATCTTTGACGAGCATAAGAATGCTGTGGCTGATTTCTAGGGGTCTGATGCTTTTCGACCATCACATTTGACGAGTTTTTCAAAGGCTTCAAGCTCCAGCGATGGTGGACAATGAAGCATCACTCTGAGGCCATCGATTATTGTGATCTTAATTTTGAAGCTATTCGAAAGAGATGATGGCTAACGAAGACACCGAAAGAGCCAAAGCTGATGGGCAAGCAGAAGGAGAAGGCAAAGGAGAAGGCCTTAAAGATGCCTAAGCTGCTCCTTTAGATGAACCCCCTACTGACCCTCCTGTTGATCAAGCTACTAACCCTAATGTCATTGACCCTGCTGTTTGAATTTTAATTTTTGCTTTTTTTTTTTTTTTTTGTACTTGTTAAAGGCTGGTTCTCGTCTATATTTTGACGAGTTTAGTTTAAAACAATTTGTCTTATTTCTATTTTTTTGAACAATTTGGATCTTTGCATGCTCATAATCTAGGAAGTACTTTTGATTTACTAACATTGTTTATTGACGACTTCTCTAAGAATCTCATCGAAGTTGCTATGCTCGTCAATTTTTATGCTTGTGAGTTTGATTATGTGTCTTACTTTGCAAGGTTAGATCGTCAATATGATTTTACTCCTTAGTTTTAAACCTTGTGAGCTTTAATCAGATGACATTTGCTCTTGTGATGGGACTTTGGCCATCAGCCTGAGTCAATCTACTGGTTTTCAACTTTATGAATTTTTATCAAAATAACTTATCCTAGTGTTAGGAATTTAATCGTCATTATGATTATATTCACTTGTTTTTAACCTTACAAAATTAACCAGACATGAGTTACTCTCGCTTTATGACAATCGTACTTGTTAACCTTGTGAATTTAGTCATATGACTTATTTTTGTTCTAAGAATTTGATCGTCAAGTGACTGTATTCGTCGATTTTTAACCTTAGGAATTTAATCATATGACTTACTCTTACCTTAAGAATTTGATCGTCATAATGACTGTGTTTGTGGGTTTTCAACCTTATGAATTTAGTCACATGACTTATTCTTATTATAGGAATTAGGTCAACTTAATGATTGTACTCATTGGCTTTTAACCTGGTGAATTTAATCATATGACTCGCTCTTGCTTTAAGAGTTTCATCATCGTAGTAACTGTACTCATTGGTTTTTAACCCTGTGAATTTAATCATATGACTTGCTCTTACTTTAAGAGTATGATCGTCATGATGACTGTACTCGTTGATTTTTAGCCTTGTGAATTTATTCATATGACTTGCTCTTACATTAAGAGTTTGATTGTCATGGTGATCATACTTGTCGGCTTTTAACCTTATGAATTTTATCAAATGACTTCCTCTCGTTTCGAGGATTTGATCGTCATTGTGATTGTACTCATTTGAATTTAACCTTATGTAACGACTTTTTGTCCTTTGTTAAGGATTTTTACCGTCTACATGGTTTTACTCATTTGGATTTCAATGAATCTCTTGTTTGGGAACTCGTCCTTGGTCAAGTTGGTACAATGTTTTGTGGATCTTCCAAGGAAATATGTTTATTCATTTGAAAGAGCTTGTCTCTTTATTCTTTCCTACTTACAAAACAATTTGGCATAGGAAAACTAAAAACATTTTCTCAGTTAACAATAATACCTCTTGAGGTGTTCTACATTCCATGGACGAGGTAATTGTTTACCATCGAGTGACTCTAGGTAATAAGTTCATCTTTTGGAATATTTGACGATCTTGTATGGGCCTTCCCAAGTTGGATTCAGTTTTCCCTGCGCTAGGCCCGTCGTGGCTTCTGTTACTCTGCACAGCACTAAGTCCCCATTGTTGAACCTTCTGAGCTTAACCCTTTAATCATGATACTTCGTCATCTTTTACTTGTTCATTCTCCATAAGGCATCTTCTCAATCCTCGTCTAAACAGTCAAGGTCTAGCTTACGACTCTCGTCATTGGTCTTGTCGTCAAAAGGTTCTCTTCTGAGGCTGGACAGACTAACTTCCACTAATATGACTACTTCTATGCCAATGGTGAGCTTGAATGAGGATTCTCTTGTAGGAGTTCTTGCTATCGTCCGATATGCCCAAAACATACCAGGAAATTCTTCTGGCCATGCCCCATTTGCCCCTTCAAGTCAGACTTTGATGATCTTCAATAAGGTCCAATTTGTCACCTCTGTCTATCCTTTGGCCTAGGGGTGTCTAGGGGAGGAGAAGTGGTTCTTGATTCCAGCTCATGGTAGAAATCTTTAAAATTGGAGTTGTTGAATTGCTGTCCATTATTTGAAATGATGATCCTTGGAATTCTGAACCTGCAAATGATGTTTTTCCACACAAAGCCCTAGATTTTTGCTTCCTTAATCTTGGCAAGGGGTTCTGCCTCGACCTATTTGGTAAAGTAATCAATTACAACAAGTAAGAATCGAGTATGCTTTTTACCTTTTGGGAGTGGTCCAACGATGTCTATTCCCCATGTTGTGAATGGTAATGACAAGGCAATGCTCATCATATTCTCAGCAGGTATTCACTAAATATTTCCAAAGCGTTGGCATTTGTCACATTTCTAGACCAAGGTGTATGCATCTTTTTGCATTGTTGGCCAGAAATACCCAGCTCTGATGACCAATGACCTCGGATCTGAGTGGTTTCCACAAATTCCTTCATGAATTTCTCTAAGTGCATAATCCACCTCTTGTAGGTTTAAGCACTTGAGGTACGGCAATGCATACCCTTATCTGTACAATTGGCCATTGAGAATGGTGAATCTTGCTGAACAGACCCTAGTTCTTCTAGCTTCATCAGGATCGTTTAGTAACTTCCCCTCTTGAATGTATGAAAGGATTGAAGTCATCCAAGTGCCTTTGGACTCTACCTGCAGGACTTGGATCTCTTTGATACTGGGCTTTGTCTATACTTCAATCATCAAGCCTTCATCATAAGTCTGCTATTTTAACTCTACTATCCGAGCAACCTTATCTACTTCTGAATTCTCCTCCCTTGGCACTTGGATGAAGTTAATTTCGTCAAAATGATTGGACATCTGGATTGCTAACCTTTGGTAATTCTGCATCCATTCCTTTTTTGCTTCATACTCATGGTTCACTTATCTGATGACAAGCTTAGGCTTGACAGCCCATTACACTAACCGTCCGACTGCGTCGGTTTTATTCATGGCTTTCTTGATAGGTTAGTCTGTCATTACAATGATCGGATGTGCCTGGAAGTATGGACGAAGCTTCCTCGATGCTACAATCAATGCAAACGATACCTTCTGTAGACGAGGGTATTTTTCTTATGCGCCTAAAAAGGCTTGGCTTGTGTAATACACTAGCCTTTGCACCTTGTTTTCTTCCCTAATCAAGGTTGAACTTACTGCTGTCTGAGAGACTACAAGATACAAAAAAAGGTCTTCCCCTTTTATTGACGGGTTCAAGAATGGTGGTCTCGTCAAGTACTCCTTTAGATTCTTGAAATTCTTCAGTTCACTCGAAAGCTTGCTTGAGTGTCTTGAAGAAGGACAAACATTTGTCTGTAGCTTTCGACACAAACTTGTTCAAAGCTACAACCCATCCCATCAATCTTTGAACTTCTTTCACAATCTTAGGCAACGTCATTTCCATAATGGCCTTCACTTTCTCAAGATTGGCTTTTATTCTTCTCTAGGATACCATGAAATTGAGGAACTTTCCTGATGACACTTCAAAGCCACATTTTGATGGATTGAGCTTCATCTTGTACTTTTGAAGTGTGTCGAGGGTCTCTCTTAGGTCATCCAAATGTTCTGCGTTCGTCTTCTATACTACTATTTAAGGGGCTTATCTTGTTTGGACTCGATTTTTTTTTTTTTTTTTTTGTTCCAAAAAGTCCCCTCTACCTTAAAATTTAGTAGAAACAAAATTTGAGGATAACACGGTAATAATACCCCTTTAACTCCAACCTGAAACATGGCCTACAAAATAGGACAACTCTCCTGGTGGTTTTCAAACTCAACTTGATATCTATTAGAGATTTAAACTGCTACAACTTTCATATTCCTTCGATTACTAAAATACTCAACCCACGTTTTAAACACAATGGATGGACCAGAGTACAATGTTGGTTTTGGAAGTGTTATGTTTAGGAATAGTCTTTAGATTCCTTTTGTTTCTTTGTCCAATGGTATGTTACCCTGAATCCATTTATTGAATTGCATTAACATATATTTTATACTCATTTGATTGGGTTTTTTTTTTTTTTTTTTTTACGGTAGATTTTTTTTAATTTTTTAATACCAATTTAGGGGGTTCATAAATTCTTTAGCCATATGGGGTACATAGGAAAAAACCTGGCTTTCATAATTCAAAGGGAATTTCTAATAGATGTCCGCACGGCTGCAATTTCTTGCATTGTTCGATCATAACCAGAGGTCCAAAGCTGCTATCAGGTCTAGCTTTCTTTTATGGGTTTAATAAATCATATAAAAGAAAATGGATAGATGAAGATGTGAAATTTGATACGTTTTGATTTTTTTTTTCTTTTATCTATACCACACTCGAAAAAGTAAATCTAATATGTTTTGAGTTTTTTTTTTTCTTTGATTCTTTAATATTTCCTTCTACTTTGTAAACTAATAGATAAATGTATCTAATATTTTGCTTAGGAAGCAAGGACTATTCAATGTGGGCATCCTCAAGAACAGAGGCGGCGTATCTAGATTATCTTTGCTTTAGCATTTCATCAATGTATGCAAAGCCGCATACCCAGACTGCTAAGAAAAAAATCGTAAGACTAGGAAAAAGAACAAACCATTGAAGCTAGGCGTGGAAATCATATTGTTTGTAAAGGCAAGATGTGGTTTAGTTTTTCAAAAATGTAATTCCTTTTTATTTTTTGGAGTGGGTTGTTGGGCTAATTTATTGATTATTTAATTATTGTAAATGTTAGTAGAATGGAAGTATTGTGAGTGGTTTTGGAATATGCAGGTCGTAATCTAGATAACCATTTTGTATTAATATTAATATTTTTTTGTATAAAATTGTGTAATTGTTTATCCTATTTTCTTTAACTAGAAGGATATGGAAATAGAAAAAAATTTTAGTCAAAAACAATAATGCATTTGTCAAGTTGTAGAACCACACTTGGTTTGACAAGAATTTTTTATGATATTTTTTTATATATATTTAAGTTATTTTGATTGAATGCTGACATATTTGCCTTTTCATTTCTCTTAGTCTTAGATGATTGAGATTTGAGAGTTATTTGGATTGATTAATCTAATTGGTCAAGTAATCCTATACTAAAATCAAATTCTTTTAGGTCGGACCAATTAATCCTGCAACTATAAGCAAACTTTTTTACTACTAAGATATGGCCATGTACAAACATTCAAATGTGATTTAGTGAATCGGTTGGGCATTCGATTTTTTCTTTCCTTTTTTCCCTATTAAAAAGAGGGTCTTTGGTGTGAACTCATCAACCTCATGCCAACGTGACGACAAGGAGTAATACCATGTGTACCATTTGGACTTGATAGGACTATCATTGTGGGTACAACACATTCGTTAAAGTACTACTCTAATCGCTTAACTCTTGCCAACTATTATGTCAAACGATACAAAACTCCTACCACGAAACCGCACTTTATGGTGGTGGGCATTCAACTTCTTGATGTTAGCGTCATCAATTCTAGATATTACAGAGGGATCATGCATAGTGTTGACGATGTTTATAATGGATGTTGATATAGTGCATGGTGCTGAGATAGTGAGTTAGTGATAGATTGTAGTATGTTACTCAAATTAATTCTTGGACCTTTCTTTTTCATTTGAAATTTCAAATATAAACTTTTTTTTAAAGAAGGTTAGAAAAATAAAAATAAAATACATCTTAAATTTTATAAGATTCTTTCATCTACTTCAAGGCTCTTCTAATTTTTTTTAGAGGTTAACACTTTCTATTTATCTTAATTCAAGGCTACTGTATTTTTCAATCTCATCACACCCCTAGGAATTTTTGTAATTGAAGAATATTGTAACTCTGAATTATGATGGATTAAAATTATTAACTTTTACACTTCGTTTAGGAGCCCATAAAGGAATAGAATGGAACAATTAAATCATAGAGGAACACTAGCCTCTGAGCATGCGCTCACATGCATGCTCAAAGGCTCTTCTATTTTTTTAGGTAAATGTTAATAATTTTCATCTATTATAATTAGAGATTACTACATTTTTCAATTACAAAAAAGATCTAGGAGTGTGATGAGTATTATGTGTTTATAGGTAAAATAATTTTTTCATCACACCCCTAGGATTTATTTTGTGATTGGAAAATGTAGTAATCTTAAATTATAATGGATGAAAATTATTAACATTTACCCAAACAAATAGAAGAGCCTCTGAGCACGCGCGTGAGCGCGTGTTCAGAGGCTAGTGTTTTTAACGAGCATGTCATTGACATAGACTTCTACATTCCGCTCGATTTGCTTGTCGAACATTTGGTTTACCAACCTTTGGTATATGGCTTCGGCATTCTTTAGTCCAAAGGGCATCACTTTGTAGCAATAGAGCCCCTAGCTTGTGACGAACGTCATTTTCTCCTGGTCTCCTTCACTCATGCAAATCTGGTTATAACCTAAAAAGGCATCCATAAATGTTGGTAGTTTGTGTCCTAACATGGAATCAACTAATTGGTCAATCCTCAGCAGGGGAAGCTGTCTTTTGGACATGCTTGATTGAGGTCTATGAAGTCAACACACATCCTCAATTTCCCATTTGACTTCTTCACCATGACAACATTAGCCAGCCACTCTGGGTAGTAGACCTCTCGGATGAAACCTGCTATTGTAGACACCGCATTTTGTACCTCTTACAACTCGAGCCCCCGTTCCCCAATGATGCTAAAATTCTAAGACTCAGTGTTAATTTAAGGTCCAATCAAATGTTAAATTGACTTGGTAAATGTTAAAATGAAAAATATAACTTTTAATGAGCAAATAAATCTATTTTGGAAAAGTAAAGCCAAGGGAATCCTCAGCCTACGCCCACAGAATTCAACCAATATGCTCATGTAAGGTTCCAGAAACTATGAAATGCAAGTTTTCTGGATTAAAGACTAAGGTTTGGAATGAATCCCACATCATCTAGGAGCCATTCCAAACCCCCCATTTTCACAAAATAAATAGCCATACATGGTACTTTTTCAAAACACACAGAAATCCTAAGGGAAAATGCTAAGATTCACTAGAAATAGTGAATCAAAGAGAGAGTTTTTCACAAAACATCCTAAAGTCAATTTTCTTTTGATTGAGGCCATTTATGGCCTTGATCTTCGAGTTTAAGATTACTATTCACTATTGTTTATTATTGTGAATAGATTTGACTGAGGGGAACGGTCAAAATCAAGCCTAGGAGCTTTTGTTTTGAGGTATTGAGTTCTAGACTCTTTTCTCTCTTTTCTGTTTTAATATTGTTGTTGATCTTGTTTCTTTGCTTATTTTATGTCCTAATATGTTTACATACCTTAGTTTTAGATAGCCTTTGTATTTCTAAGCATGTTAGGTTGTTAGATTTATTATTTTGAAGTTTTCTCTGTTTTCTATGCTTGCTGCATTTTAGGGCTAGGGATTCTGAGCAAGCTTGCACACTCATGCATTATGCATGCACACGCAGGTCAAAGTGTGTGTACGCATGCATTTGACCTGCGCGCACACACTTCTACATGCATACGCAGGCCGCTACCCAGAAACCCTATTTTAGTTTTTCTACTTTGTTTTCTTTGCTTATTTCAAATGTTATGCCTCTATTTTGATTCCTTTTTTTTTTTAATAGATATTAGTCCTTGTTCTATGTCTATTGTTTATTTGCCTTTCACATATTTAAATTAGGGTTTATCTTTGGTTTCTTTGTTTTTCATGCCATGAACACACATTCACATGTTCATGCATTAATGCCATAGATGCTATGATGCAGTAAGGTAAGTGAGGTAAGTCATACATTCATATGTACATGCAATTTTTTGTGACATAATCTTGTTTAGGTTTGATGAACATGATATGCTGGTTTGAATAAGCATGTTTATGTTCTTAATTTTTTCCAATGATCCCTTAAAGATACCATGATTATTTTCTGCCTATATTCTACCTTGATTTAATGTTCACATCCATCTATCTTGGATATGATATGATGACATAATGCTAGATGAATGCCAGTTTGAAATGAGATGCCATGATAGATGCATATCAGGATGTTTTGTGATATGCCATGATAGATGAATGATTAGATGTTAGGATGATTGATGCCATGATTGTATGCTTAGATGTATGCTAGTGTGCGTGTATGAGTATAGATACAATATTGAAGATGCCTTGAATAGGGTTAAGACAAAGGACACAATGAGAGGAAGCCAACCCTAGGGTTAGGCAGTTTTGGGTACCTAATACCTTCCTAAAATCGTACCTAAACTCTGAACCCATACTCCGGTAGTAAGATAAAAAAAATTAAATAAAATTAAATAAATAAAAAAAAAGGTCCTTCCTCGAGATAATGCTATATTCATGGTTCCTAGGCCATTGCAAAACTAGGTGATGACTCCCTGTTGTGTCCACAGCTGCCAAGAGCTTGTCTACTATTTCTATGATGGCTTTGTTTCGCTTGGGGTTGAATATACTTATTGTCTTTGCTAAACGGGCTTCTTCTTCGGATCTATGTTTTGACGGTGTTCTATGATACTTCTGTCTATACCTGGCATGTCTTCATAAGTCTAGGCAAATACATCCAGACTTTCCTTTAAGAAGGATAAAAGGTCTTCTACTACTGCTGAAGGCAGAGTCATTCCCATCTTGGTTGTTTTGGATGCATCTCCTTCTACTAGCTCCACGGTATTCAACTCATCTACTGGTTCTTGTTGCTTTTATTCGACTATCCACGTACGGTTTTCTTTCCCTGCAAGTACTGCTTGGTAGCACTCTCAAGCTAACACATAATCCCCTCGAATCTCTCCTATCCCATGGTCAATTGAAAATTTGACTTTGAGAAAGTACGTCGAAGTAGCAGCTTTCAGGTGATTGAGAGTTGGTCATCCTAAAATAACATTATAGGATGATGGGCAATTGACTATGAGAAAGTCAATATTTTTGGTTACCTATGCAGGGTAGGTTCCAACTGTGATGGATAGGGAAATGATCCATCTTGGATAAACTCGGTCTCCACTAAAATTGACCAAGGGAGATTCAAAAGGATAGAGCCTTTTTAGTTCAATCTTCATTTATTGGAAGGCTATCATATACATGATGTCTGCCAAACTCCCGTTGTCGACCAACACTCGATGAGTGTTATATCCCTTTATTGTAAGCATAATTACCAAGGGGTTGTCATGAGGCTATTTCACTCCATTGGCATCGTGTTCCAAAAAAATAATGTCTTGTCCTCTAGTCCTTCTATTCTTCATTATTGGGTGTCCTGCATGAACACTGTTAACCTATCTTTGGTGGTCTCCTCATAAAGATTTAAATGATCCTCCAATGACAGGTCCTCTAGTAATCATTCTTATCTCATCGACAGTGGCCCGGCATCTTGTTCATCATTTTTCCTGATGTCAGCTTGCTTGGGCTTTTCTTCTACTTGGTGGTGATGATGGTCCTTCTTCACAAACTTCTATAATCTTCCCTTCTATATCAATTCTTCGATTTTCCTCTTCAGATCTCTGCACTCTTCAGTAGTGTGGTCGTGATCTTTGTGGAACTGGCAATACTTCTTTTAATCTTATCTGTGTGGCAGTAAAGTCAAAGGATTTGGCCACTTCAAGCTTGGATCGTCCTTGATCTGCAACAAAACTTTTTCCATAGGCATATTTAGAGGGGTGAACTTCTCCATTTTCTTTAAGAGGTTTGAGCTTCCCTTTTCACTCTTCTGATTAGGGGAGCAATCCTCCTTTTCTTTCTTCTTGTGTTGAGGCTCGTTGAGGTCATCTATCTTTCGCTTGCTGTCCATCCCTTTTGCCATCAATTTGTCTTCTCCATTCATATATTTTTGAGCTTGGAATAGGAGATCCGTCATTGTTGTTGGTGGAGTCTTGGCCAAGGAGAAGATGAAGTCTTTAGTTGTCAAACCAACCTGGAAAGCTGTCAGTTGGACTTGGTCATCCACTTCATCTACTTCTAGGATTGCTTAGTTAAAGCATTTCACATAGGCCCTTAGGGTTTCTCCTTCTTGCTATTTTACCGTCAGTAGATGGGAAGTCGGCCTTTTGTGCCTCTAACCCCTAATGAAATGTCGAACAAACAAATCACTTAATTGATCGAAGTTTGCTATTGATGATGATTCTAGCTTGCTAAACCAAACTCGAGCGGCCTCTTTAAGGGTTGTTAGGAAAGATCTGCACATTACTTCGTCAGGTGTCTTTTAAAGGTTCAGTAGTGTCTTGATGGATTCTATATGACCTGACAGGTCTGTATGCCCATCATAAGATTCCAATTAAGGGAGTCTAAACTTTTGTGGGAGTAGGCATTCTAGGACTTCACTAGTGAATGGTGAATCTGTTCTTTTGATCATCCTATCTAAGTTTTTGGTTGATTTTCCTTTCAAAGCGTTCTTCATCTCATTCATCTCTTTCCTCATGTCTTTCAAGAGCTCATCATTATTACTATTGGGGTTGCTCTATTTGCCTGGAATTGGACCACTCTGTTTGCTTGGAACTTTCTTCTCCATTTCTAGTTGGGGGGCTATGGCCTTCGTCATCATCATTGTTTCGATTACGCTAGCAAGAATTAAGCATATTGTTATTCTCATGGGAGAGGTGTTGCCTTAATTCCTCATTATGCTTGGTCAATTCTTCAACACTTGCTGCTATTGTTTGAATCTGCTAGGTCATCTGCATTGGATCAAGTAGGGCTGCTTAACTTGGATCCATTGCATTGTTTGAATGGTAGAGCTCCAAAAATCTGTATGATTCAGATCTACGTTCCCCACAGATGATGCCAAACTGATGATGCAAAAAATGGTCGTCAATCGATAGCCACTTCGGAGCTTATGACAAGGTCATGTTCCCTTCAAAGATGAGAGAGAAAGACACCAGAGTGGCGCTAGCCAACAATTATCCGATGATTAAGTCAGTAGAGTTCTCAATATCTCTTAGAGAATAAGAATGTAATTCTACACGTTTATTATTGTGTACCTTGTTTCTAGTGTTTGATGGCTTGTTTATAGCCTTGATATAGCCGTTAGGAGCCTCATTATTAGTGTCACTATCATTGGCCTCTTAATGGCTCTTTTGGTTGTTTGAATAACATTTGTTTGAACTTAAATGGAGGTTTGAATAGCTCATGATTGGCCTTTCTAACCGTTGGAGCTCGTCGGTTACGAAACTATTAATGGTCACGCCATTAATGTCGTATGGTCATCTTCTCATACGACAACCCCGTGGACTATATGCTTGTCACCTATATGGATGAGCCTGTGGATTGAAGGTTCGCCAGTTGTATGACGAACCCATAATTTCAGTACTCGCCACCGCCCTTGCTCTACAACCTACTTGATTGAGGAACTGAAATGCAAGCTATAAGAGGAGCATGAAAAAGGAAAAAGGTTGTAGGATCATTTTTCCATTTTAAGTCCAAGAATTGGTAGCACCTATTGTGGAATCCCAATACTTTAATCACAAAAAATTGAGCTTTTTCATCCTTTTGGCATAAGCTACAAGGACAACACAACAAACTTAGCAACAACTAATAACGCACCATTGCCAACAACAAACCCAGAACCCACTACCATCAACACCACCAATAGCCATAATAGCAAAAGCAAAAACCCATCATCTAGTGGGACCCACACCTACCACCATCAGCACCACCAATAGACACAACCAAAATAGCAAGGCTAGAGATCTAGCAGAGAGAGAGAAAGAGCAAACGACAAGACCCACTGAAAACCCATAAACTAATGACAAACCCATTACCACCACAAATGGAAAGACTCGCTCAAAACTCACCACAAACAGCCACACCCCCACCACACCCAAAAGACACTATTAAACTCAACACACACACACACACAGAGGAAAAAAGTCTTTGGACTCAATTAATGGCACAGATATGGGTCCCACAAAAAATAAGAAATGAAAACAAACACAACGTGTTTTTAGTGAAACCAAACAGGTTCCAATTGTTTCCATTTCAAACATCCATTTAAATGCAAAAACACAAGGCACGTGGTAGTTAAATAGTACGAGAAGTAATATAGTTTTCAAATAATGTTAAGTGTAGAAACAAATTGAATATTTTTCAAAAGTTTTGGTTATACTTGGCACTGCCCCCTATCCTTTTTCTTTTTCTTTTTTTTTTCTTTTTTCTTTTTTTTTTTTTTTGAGAAACCGGTAAGAAAATTTATTAATGCAAATCAAACTAAAAAACATCCTCCAAATCACATGGTAGATCTTCTAACCACACATCAAAATCAGTAAAAGCAACTGCTCTACGAGCAAGGGCATGAGCAAGCTTATTCCCCTCTCTCTTAACATGACAAAAACTACAATTAACATTAGAAACTAAACTATGAATTTCAGCAATAACATGACCAAACATAGTCCTAGAAGGCCTGGCAGCAACAATAGCTTGGATAACCCATAAGGAATCACCCTCCACCACCATGTACTGAAGACAAAGCTCCTTGGCAAAGACAATGGCTCTACTAGTAGCTAAAGCCTCCACAATGTCCACAGAACCCGGGAGCCTAATTTTCTAACTCAAAGCACCTATGATCAATCCCACCGAATCTCTAATAACCACTCTGAGGCCAGCACTTGCCTACTCCTCAAATAAAGCACCATCAAAGTTGATTTTATACATACCAAAGGCTGGGGGTTTCCATCGAGAATCACTACTATGAACAACCATCCGAGGAACCTTTTTATGCACGTCATGAAACTTCTTCAGCAGATTAGAAGCACGCTGACACGCCTCCCCAATTCCCCAAACCTTCTGCCACAATTTGATACTATTCCGACCCTCCCAAATGCACCACGCAACCATGACGAAGTGCTCCACCAACCTGGGAGAAACCTCCTTACGCAAAAACATAAAAGCATCGACAAAACTAGAAAAATGCTTGGAACACATAAAAGAAAACCACTAATCAGACATCCAAATAGCCTTTACCGAATCACATAACCACAAAGCATGGAAACTATCCTCATTGGACTCATGACACAGCTCATAAAGCCCTTCAGCCACTACATTCCGCTTCAACAGATTTAGCTTAGTAGGCAGCGCCTCTTGGACAACTCTCCAAAGAAAATGGTGAACTTTCAGAGGTACCCGAAGCTTCCAAATACTATTCCACAACCCTCTGCCCTCCTCCACATTCAAAGAGCTCGACAGAGCCTATCTACCAATCTCAACATGCACTATGAACTAAATACATTCCATCAGATGTCAAAGGCCAAACCAACGTGTCTAAATCCACAGCTTGACTAACATGAATTCCTTTAATTACAGCAGCCTCCCAAGGATAAAAGTTTACATCGATCAGCTCCTCATTCCACCTCCCAGAACCGGCCATAAACAAGTCTTGGACATCCTGAAGGGACTGATCCCGCTGGGGTGATAACACACAGCCACCACCTTCAGAAAGCAGCCAGTAATGCTACCAAATTGATATGTCTTTCCCATTACCCACCCGCCACCTAGCACCCCTCAACACCCCTTCTCAGGCTTGTAAAATAGTCCACCAAGCAAAGGAACATCTAGATGATTCCTTAGCATCAAAGATATTGCCAAACTAAAAATATTTAGCCTGAAATACCTTATAAACCAAAGAATTTCTTTCATGAAACAAACGCCAAACCTTCTTACCCAACATTGCATCATTAAACATCCAAAGGTCCCTAAACCCTATACCAACAACCGATTTTGAGGAACAAAGAGTCTCCCCTCGAACCCAATGAATTTTCCTAGAATTTTCCAAACAACCCCACCAAAACTTCCGAATCATAGCTTCAATGTCCTTAAGCAAACCAATAGGAAGGTGAAATACACTCATAGAATAAGTAGGAATAGACTGAACCACCACTTTGATCATAATTTTCTTACTGGCTTGAGAAAGTAATTTCTCCTTCCACCCTTGCATATGGGCCCAAATCTGCTCCTTGATGTGATTAAATCAAGCTTTTTTCTAACACCTAACAAAGGAGGGAAGCCCCAGATATTTCTCATAACTTTTGATTGCAGGCACCCCTAACATAGCCTTCAACTTTTCCTGAATATCCTCAAAAGTATTCCTACTAAAGAAAGCCGTGGTCTTATCAGAATTGACTTGTTGCCCTAATGCAGCTTCATACCATGCCAGAATACGTTGAATATTAGCACATTCCGTAGGAGTTTCTCTACAAAATATTAAGCAATCATCCGTGAAGAAAAGATGGGAAATTCTCGGTCCAGCTCTACAAATAAAATACCCCTTAATATCACCCTCACTAGCTGCTATAGAGAGAAGGGCATTCAAACCTTCCGCACAAAATAAGAATAAAAAAGGAGATAGGGGATCCCCTTGCCTTAACCCCCTTGAAGGACAAATAAAACCCTGAGGCTCACCATTCACCAACAATGAATAAGAAATCATAGTCACACATTGCATAATCAAGGCAACCCGTGACTCTTTGAAACCCATCTTCAGAAGGATCTTTTCTTGAAAAAACCCATTCAACTCTGTCATAAGCCTTACTCATATCAAGTAAGGCCATGAAACTTGTCTTGCCTGAAACTCAAAGGCAATCAAAATATTGTCAGTAATAACTCTATCAATAATAAAAGCACTCTGGGCTTCCGAAATAATAGAATTCAAAATAGGTTTCAATCTATTCACAAGAACTTTACTCAATAATTTATAAATAACACTGCAAAGACTGATAGGCCTAAATTGAGCAACAGTTTCAGGATTAGCAACCTTAGGAATCAAAGTGAGGAAAGTATGATTAATAGATCGAAGGAAAGTACCAGAATTAAGGCAAGAGAGAACAGCATCAGAAATTTCCATACCAATATCTGGCCAAAAAGTTTGATAAAATATGGGAGGCATCCCATCTAGTCCTAGAGCCTTTAAGGGGGTCATCTGCTTAATAGCTACCTCCACTTCCTCCCGAACGAATGGCTTTGATAAGGCTGCATTCATAGAATCATCAACCATGAGTTGCACCCCCTGCTAAAACTCTCTCCAATTCAGCTGGGTTAGAGGTAGTAAAAAGCTGAGCATAATAATCAACAAAAATATCAGCCACTATCTTTTCATCCGTAACCTAAGCACCATGCCTCTCCCGCATCCCCTTAATAAAATTCCTACTTTTACATTGTGTTGCCACCCCATGAAAGAACTTCGTATTTCTATCACCCTCCGCCAACCATAAAGCTCTCGACCTTTGAAACCACATACGGTTCTCTTTATCAAGCAAGACATTTAGCTCACGTCTCAATTGAACCACCATATTATGATCACCACCCTTGGCCGAAACCTCCTCAGCCTTTCATAGGAGTTCCTTTTTTCTTCTTAATCTGATCTTTCACACTCCCAAAATGAACCTTGCTCTAAGAATGCAAATTTTTTTACACTTCTTAATCTTAGTCACAACTCTATACATAAGTTGCCCCTAGGCCGAGCCTCCCAAGCTTTTTTGACAATGTCACCACAACCTCAATCAACCAGCCACAAATCCTTAAAATGAAAAGGCTTCCATTTCCATCTCATAGACTCACCATTTAGATCAAACATGAGTAAAATTGGCCTATGATTAGAAGCATAACAATGACGATGCCGAATAGAAGCTATAGGAAAATTTTCCATCCAATCATAATTAGTAACACCCCTATCCAGTCTCTCCCAAACTACATGCCCATGTCTATTTCCTTGCCATATAAATTCAAGACCAGTAAAACCTAAATCAACAAAACCACAAGTATCCAGAACATCCCTGAAAGCCTGCATCTGACCATGAGGGCGCACCTTACCCCCTCGCTTTTCATCAGTGAAGATAATTTCATTAAAATCTCCCATGCATAACCAAGGTAAGTGTGGCTTCGAATTAAGCATGCGAAGCATGTTCCAAGCCTCATCCCGTGCATTTGAGTCTGGCTCACCATAGAAACCTATAAATCTCCAAACCTCATTAGTGCCACCATTAATCAAAGCATCAATATGAAATTTAGAAAAACTATCAACCCAAAATGAAACCCCTTTTTGCCACAGAAGTGCCAAACCACCCCCTCTATCCTGACTGTGAACAACAAATAAACCTGCATACTTAATCTTATACTTTAACCTATCAAACTGCTCCTTATCAACCCAAGTTTCCGATAAAAAAACAATTATGGGAGCTTAAGCCTGAATTAAATCTTCAAGCTCTCTTTTTGCACATGGGTTCCCAAGCCCACAGCAATTCTAGGCTAAGCAACTCATTGCTCTCGGCGGGGCTGATCAACAGCCTCCACAGTTTCAAAATTTTTTGTAATGGCACAACATCTCTTTGTAGGAATTAAATCATCTTCCACCTCCATACCCTCCTAGAAACCACGTTTAGTAGAAAACGGACCACCTTCTTTCATAGTAGCAGCAAGTTCTCGTGCCAACTGCTTCCAACGTCGAATCTGCCCACCTAAGGGAGTACTACCCTCTGTGACTGAAGATTGCTGGACCTCCGGACTCCTAGAATCATCATAAGGAAATGCAAACTAGTCAGAGTTCTTAGTGGAGGATCAGACGTACCTTGACCATCAAACTTGGACAACCCCATATCAATCTCATTAAGAATTTCCTGGAAAATCCACATTATGACTACTTGGCTTTGCACCGAGATGATCAAACGAGTCCATGCCATCCACAAGCACACACTTACTCTAATCCAGACCTATAGGAACCATATCAGTCCTGCACAAACCATGATTGTCAACCTCATTACGTACCTTGTCATCACTATCATGAACCACAGTGGGAGGCCTTTCATCCCTCACCTCCTCCCTATCACACCTCTTAACTTTTACCACTAAACACTTCTTAGGCAATGTCACTGGAGCTCTCAACCAGCCACCAAATTAATAATCATTTTCTATCAAACTTCCACGGCTTTGCACCCAAAGATCACAATCTTTATCGCTATATGTCAAAAGTCCGCACCAGTAACACAGATTGGGTAATCTTTCATACTTAAATCTAACCCAACTAACCTTGCCATCCTCCAAACATATTTTACGTCCCCTACAAAGCGGTTTCGATGTGTCCACCCATACTCAAATGCACATATAGCTACTGCCATCTTGAGAACCCCATTCTTTAAACCCGGATTGCACCTCACCAATGATCTTACCAATCTCACAAGCTGAACGTGGGTTCATATCGCCCAAAGGAAGATCATGAAGTTGCGCCCAAAGTGTCCAATTAAACTCCAAATCCTTCACGGGAACATTCTTTTTCAAGCGCCGAAGCAAGACTAGGTGTTTATCATAGTTCCAAGGCTCCCCCATGAGAATTCTTTCAGCGTCGACTTTGTCACCAAAAACAAAAAGTACTATGTGATTACCTACGTCCTTGACTTCGAATCCCAACTTCATGCGCCACAAGGGTGTAAAAGCCCTAGCAATAGCCTCCATATTCAGAGCCTTAAGAATGAAAAACTTCGCTGCAACTACACGTCCAAACCCCCTTTCCATTGCCTCAGACTTGTACGAAGACCCCTCCTCCTCAGACAGAGAAAGCCACTCCCACAACCCTGCCAAGTTCTCCATGACTCAACAAAAACCAACAGAACCCTCTCACTCACGGCTGAAGCAGTGACGAGAACAAGAAAGCTTACCCGAGAGCAAGCACCACGTTCTACTGAAAACTAGGGTTGGAGCACCGCCCTTAGGTCAGAGAAACTTTTTTGTTTGCACTGCCCCCCCTATCCATATGATTGTTTTTATATTTTATGCTATTTATTTTTTTACAATAATGATACATTCACGATAAATTTTGAAAATTTTCACAACTTATTTAAATGGTAAAGTATTTAATACTATACCATTCTCATTAAAGAAATACTATATTCACAACATTTTCACAACACATTCACAGTAAAATCTTAAGTGGTAAATTGTTATTAGTTTTAATTTGAACCATTATTTAAATTATATTTTTCTCACAAGTAATAGCTAGAAACAACTTATCACTTAAAATTTGTCCTGGTTTCTCCTTTAACTAGTTGCTAACCCATGCAATGCACAGGAAAACAATTGTGTAAGTAGATGTTAACACCTATTGTCTCTTCCACTTTGATTGTACATAGTCACTAACCCGTGCAATGCATGGAATAATTTGAGAAAAATAATATATATTTACTTTGCTTAAAAACTCACTTTAAAATGAATAGGCTGGCTTTCTACTCATAATATGACTCAACATTCTCAAAAACTAGAATCACATTTGATTAAAGGAAAATTGAACAATATCAACTATTGCAAAAATGGTAAAAGAACAAAAATATATAACAAATGAAAGTTTTCCATTATGTTTCTTCTTTCTTTTACTTATTAGGAAAAAAATAGCAATAAAAAAGCACATCAATCAATTTATTGAATTTTATTTGAATATAGCTTAGAATACAAAAAAAGGGAATCTCTCCTATAATTGAAACACTTCAATTTGGATTCTTTTCATATGCTATGCACTAAAGTCCTGGCTATTGTAGACAATAATTTGGGACAATAATAAACACTGTTTCCCCTTGGATCATGACAATAGAAAGAACTTGCAACATCTAACATTCAGTGAGGTAAAAGAGATGACAATCCAACTACAAAGAAAGACAGCTCAAAACAAAATGGTATATAATTGATATTAATATATGGTTGTTACTTAATGTCACCAATCACAAAAATATAAAGAGATGTATATCGGTTGCTAATCCAAGTGTACTTTGTTATCCATTAGAAACTGTTTGTTGAAATAGACACAACCATCATCAAAAGTTTAGGTAACACACTAATAACATAAAGCTACCCGTCAATTGTTAGTTCTAAAACCAACACATGGTATGTAATAAACTAATAATTTTAAAAAAAAAATGGTCTTCAAAGTGGGATAAGCAAATAAAAGCAGCATTAAATAGAGAAACAACTACTAAGATGGCTTTCACATCAATATCTAAAAATTCCTAAGGAAATAATATTCTCACTAACTACACACATGACATATCATGTAATGTACACACTTAGCTTTGAACTCATCATTAATACAATTCTCTTAGATAAAACTTTAAAAGATATCTGAATTTATACATGAATCATAAATATGATTGGAGAGAACAAAGCAAACCATTTTTAGTGCTGAATGGGTGAGCACTAAACCGCAGTCCATAGTGGTTCCCCTGCAATGCTTGTGCAGAAACAACCTAAACAATAGAGGATATGAGGAAAACAAATTAGACTATGAAACACGGAACCACTAATCAGATTGAAAAAGAATACATAAATCCCAACTAAGTCCTCAGGATAATAATATCAATTTCCCGGTGAAAAAATAATATATAAATATGTGTGTGTGTGTGTGTGTGTGTGTGTGTGTGATGAAAGAATTGACAGTAATATTGGAGACAGCAAGAACACGCAGCTCACACCAAGCATGATACTTAAGCATAAAATAGAAACCAACATAAAATTAAAAAACTCCCATCTGAAAAACCAAATATCAAATAAATAATCACAACTTCAATTAAATCAAAGGGAGCCTAGCAGTTACCTAAAAGCTTCAATCCAGAGTTCAAAACATAGTTCCATAGAATTTGGGAGTAACAGTGGCAACTATTAATATATATACTGCCCTACATAGTTCCTTGCTTCTTTTTTTATATATAGGTTATAAAAATTCATTAAAACAAAAAGGAAAATGGTTTTACCTTATGGAAGAATAAATCCAAAAATACAAATTCAAAATGTTAAAAAATCTAACTTATGATATCTGTGAATCCATGGAAACTCAATGAAGAATCTAAGGTCACAACTTGCACCCACTCAATAAGAGTCCTTCAAAACAGAAGATTTTCTAAAAGAAAACCCAATAACTATATAGCATCAAATCAACTATGCCTAAAATTATTATTAAACCCCATAACTATCTGCAATACACAGCCCATACACATCACTGAAAATTCTGAAACCACAATCTACATCAATATGAATTAATTTTCAGCCAAAATAAATAATCATCAGGCCGACTCTTAGGTAGACATGGCAAAACGAGCGGGGCTGGTAGGGTCAAGTTCAGGTCGAGTCAATCGGGTTGCAAGTCGGGTCGGGTCGGGTTGACCCATATTGTTCACATGAATTTCTTTTTTTTTTTTTTTAATAAAGAAAACAACATGTATTTGCCATTTGGAAAATTATGCAACAAATTACTTAATGTGAAATGCATTATTTTGAATTCACCACTTATATCAAGAATGAACTCAGTTAAACTTATTAATACTTATTCAATAATTTTAAAATTATACAAAGCCTAACATTGCTATCTAAAACAAATAACACAAAGATAAGTAAAACAAATACACAAATTTTATTTCTACACAGTATCAACATTCCAAAATATAAAACAAAATTACAAATGACTCATTGGATAACTCATTTGATAAAGAATAAAAACATTTAAGAAATTTACAATCTTGAAAATTAATTTTATAATCTATTATCAATTGTGGTTGACGCTCTATTTCAATTTGAGATATACTTTAAAATGTGATTGCTTACTTATTTATACATGGTATCTTTTATGAATATCATATTATTATTAAGTAACACACACCCTAGAAAATATCATAATTTATTTTGAAAAACCGTTTATTTTGGACATAAATTATTAAAAATTAGGTCTAAGTATTCATAATTTATGCTAAGTTGATACTTTAACTTCACTATTTTCACACTTGTGAATGTTTCTCACACATGTTTATAATTTTAAATCTATATTTTTAACTCTACTGTAACCAGATTATCTTGGCATGTACTTTGCTATTTGATATCTAAAAATCTTTACTCATTACAGATTGTTCAATCATTTGTCTTTCAATTAATTTGCATGTAGTTATATAAATGTATCAATTGTTTTCTTAAAGTTCACAATAAACAATTAAACCAATATTGTCTTAGTTTTACTTTTTTTTTTTTTACCAAAAAAAAAAAGTTTTAAAAAAATGGTTCGGGTTCGGGTCGGGTCGCAAGTCGAGTTGGGTTAACCCGCAAAAAACACGGGTTGGGTCACGGGTCAACCTGTTTTTGCTTCGGGTCAAAAAAATCGAGTTCGGGTCGGGTATTTTCCGGGTCGGGTCAGAAAATTCTAACCCGTTTTGCCATATCTACTCTTAGGCCTTTCAAAAAAACAGAAAAAAATAAAAACCATTAAATCAATACTATCTCCACAAAGAAACCCATTGATATTTACAATATTTTCTTACAAAACCTGTAGAATTTGAAATCCCTAAATCGATAGAAAACCTAATTGAAGACATATAATTAAAACATAAATTTAAGGCTCTATTCCATTTAAACCAATTTCAATATGAATTTTAACCCATATCAATCAAATAAAATTGAAACTTGAAAAAGATCAGATTGGAATTCTTCATACCTGAAAAATCGTCCAACATAAAAAACGAAAAAGGATCCAAATTTGTCCAACATCAAAAACAGAAAAGGATCCAAATTCTTCAAGTCAGTCTTGAAAATCAAATGCCCAGAAAGGGGGCCAAAAAATAATCAATGCCCAGATAATAAAAACTCGAACAAAATAACAATGAATCAAAATTGACATCAGCCAGAGGAGTTGTGGCTGAGAAAAGAAGGAGGGAGCTGCATTGAATAAGAGAGTTAAAGAAGAAGAAGGAGATGGGAGCAAGTTTGAAATAGAGAGAGTTTGATCGAGGGTTTTGTTAGGGCTGAGTTTGCGTTTGAGAGATAGTGTTGACTGTTGAGAGAGTAGGAAAAAAAAATTAACTGCGTATAAGTAGGGTTTTTTGTTTGCGGCTGATTCCTGCGTTTAGGTTCTTCTTGTAGTTGGGTTTTAATAAGAATCAAATTTGTAATTTGTATTTGGTGGAAAAAAAAAAGATTTATTATTATTTATATAAGTATTGCTGACGTGGAAAATTGTGAGAGTTTCAAATCCTTTAGCTTTATATATATATATATATATATATATATATATATATATATATATATATAGATTAAGACCATCACTGTGCTTTTTTATAAATGAATAAATGAAATTGAAATTATTTTGTCTTATTATTTTTGATCCACTAACCAGTCGCCACACTAAAAATACACTAGCACACGAGTTGACATACTTTTGTGGATGTTGTTGTAAAATTGTAATCCCTCTCAACCAAAAGCAAAAGCCTTATCCTGCGCTGTTGTCTTACTGAGCTCATGGCCATGGCTCTCACTCTTTCTCACGCGATGTCTCGCTTGTCTCTCTTTCATCAAAACTCTCAGATCCCTCCCAAAACCAACACCAACACCAGCACTACTACATCCGTTCACCCACTGAGATTCCCAAAGCCTAATAATGACCTTTTAACGCTCAAAACTACTACTTTCATTCCCAATAATACCCATTACGCCCCTCTCCTTACTCGCCCTCGCGCCACTGCTCAACCTCAATCTGAAGGTAGGTACCCCTTCTCAATCTGCTTGCTTTGATTAGATCAAAATAATTTTTTTATTTATTAATGCTCCAGATTTATTTCTTTTATTTCTGGGTTTGCTTTAGATACATCATATAAGTGTTCTTGTTACACTGCAGGCTTTTTTTTGGGCTTGAAATTTTGTAGTGTTAATTACGTTTCATAGTAATTTTCATTTGTTCCCTCCATATGGGAAAAAAACCCACCCAATGAAAGTGGTCCCCAGTGATTGTACATAGGCATTCATAACAAAACCATTTTGATTGTGATGAGCCTATGGTGGAGGTGTGAATGTGATGAGGGGAGTATCAGTATCGTGCTGCAATGGAAGTTGGGATGGATTGGTCAGTCCATGAAGATTGTTAGACAATATCCTATCTGGGTAGTGGCGAGAAGAGTGATATTTTGTAGCCTAGGGGTGGATGATTCTATTGCCAACTGCTAAAAGATTGATAACTTTGCCATAAGAATGGGGATTGGTGGAATAGTATGAATTGAAGAATAGGGAAAATGCAAATTGCTTTTTGGATCTACACGTTAACATACTACTCTTTGCCTGTCCACCTGTTTGTTCGTATGCCAAAACCTATGATTTTTTGGAAATAATAAGCACTTGGTTTAGCTTTATAAGTTAGTAGAGACCGAAATTGAGAAGGAAAAATCTTCACATGCCTCTCTTTGGTTGTACATCATCATTTACTAAAAGGAAAATGACTCCTAGTTTCTTAGCATTTGAGATATTAGATGATCAACCTGCAACTAGGGAAGTACCTTCATTCTGTAATTAATGCAGCCAAGAGGTGATTCCATTATTATTATTTTTTAAATTGCTGAATACGATGTCCAGGTTTGTGGTTAAGGAATGATGCTTGATGAAAGCCACTCAAAAAGGTAATTTCTGAGGCATATTATGATGAGGCTGAAGGTGTAAATTCTAACTCCTCATAACACATTTGAATAAAAATGGAGAAATGTAGAAGGCTTAATTAATTTAGCTCAACTTATCCTTGATGTGTAATTTATTGACTGCTATCATCTAATGGTTTCCTGAGCCAATTTAGCATTAATCTGTATTCTCTTGCTTAGATGGACTAATTGCTTAGAAGCTTTCCTGTGAGAAGTTTGATTTTGTTTAATAGAAGAGGTATTTAATGCTGTTCGCTTATGTATATGCAGAACATGTCTGAGAATGTTGAAGAAATCATGATTCATATTTTTCAGTATGCCCATATATTGCTCTTAAGTATTCATGCTGTTGTGTATGATAAGTCTAGTTGGATAATCTAATGGAAATAAAACAGAGAAGTTAGTCTCAAATGATCATGTACTTGTAAAATAAAAGGTTTCATATGCTTATGAAATACTACAGGCATTGTGACAAAGAAGGGAAAGCAGGATTCTTATGCAGAAGCACGCGCAATTGGTCGATACATACCTATGTCTGCTAACAAAGCACGACGAGCAATTGATCAGATTCGCGGGCGTTCCTATGAGGAATCACTTATGATACTGGAACTCATGCCTTACCGAGCATGTGATCCCATTCTCAAATTGGTTTATTCTGCAGCAGCAAATGCTGGTAAAAACATGGGTTTGAATGAAGCAAGTTTAATAGTTAGTAAAGCTGAAGTCAATGAGGGTCCTACTAGGAAAAAAGCTAGACCTCAAGCTCGTGGAAGAGTTCATCCCATAAGAAGGCGCTCGTGTCATATTACTGTTGTATTGAAAGATACATCTTTGTGATTATGAAAGGCATGCAACTCAACTTTTAATACCAGTTCAACCTGAGATGTTTGGCTTGTAATGTTGAAAGACATGCAACTGCTGTAGATTCTGTAGGAACTTTAGAAGAACTGTAATCCATGTTTTTAAACCTATCATATCTCCTGAATTATTCTACAAAATTGCATAACCTAAATGTGATTCAACAAAAATTGCTCAAACTTGTTTGAACCAAAAGGTAAAGAGTTTGCTAACGTGTATATTAAATAATAGAGCCCTCCCTTTTCATATTATGTTGGCACTATTTTTTTATGACTCGTTTTAAAATTGGCTTTGCCTTTGATTCAAGTCCTTTTACCCCTCTACATAGAGGAAGTTCGAAATTGTGTAGAATTCTAGAGGTACCATGAATAGTATTGTATCTCTAGCCAAGTTTTTCTTTACTGGGACTGTTGTGGGTCTGAATCCCTTTGACCTTGTATGTTCTGTTGCTCATCCTTTGATAATTAGTGTAGCTGACAATCCTAAACAATCTACGAGTTGTGCAATTCAGTCACCTGAAGATTTTGTTTTTTATTTTTTTGGTGTGGGTTTGTGTTCCTTAAGGGGTTGTTTGGTTTGTCGTGACGTGTTCTTGATGTGATGCACATTATGGTAATGTGGGGACATTTGGTTCGCTTGATGTTACATCAAGGTGTAATATTACATCATTGTAATCTTAGATTCATTATGGGTTCTAATTAGCTCAACTGGTAAAGTCTCTGATAGTTATATAAGAGATCTAGTGTTTTGGTTTGATATTAAAAAACTACATTCAGGAGCGGATGCCATAAGTGGAAATTCTCTATAAAAAAAAATAAAAAAAAAAAAGATTCATGTGATCACATACCTTGATGTGACATTAAGGTCTTTTGTTCATTAAATTACATTTCAATCATAATCTAAGAATGTAACATTCATATAATTAATTTATAAACATTCTTAAAAATAATAATAATAATAATAATAATAATAATAATTATTATTATTATTATTATTATTATTATTATTATTATTATAAAAAAATTGATTGAAAATAACCTCAACATCAAAAAATGCCAAAATTACCCTTGAACCAAAAAAGAATACCCTAGGAAAACTCAAAATAACCAAATTACCCCTAAAAAAAAAAAACACACATGAAATCTAAAAAATGACCAAAATACCCATGTAACCTCTAAATTACCAAAAATACCCTAATTTAATTAAAATGACCAAAATATCCCCAAAATAACTAAAATGACCAAAATATCCCTAAAACTGCTAGTTAGAACAAAAAAAAACTTGAAACCTCTAAAATGACCCAAATACCCCTAAAATCTCAAAAATGACCCTAATACCCCTACAAAATGAACAAAATACCCCTAAAACCTCAAAATGACCAAAGTTTTATTGAAATACCTAAAATAACCAAAATATCCTAAAATATTTAAAATGGCCAAAATACTCTTTAACTTCTAAAATAAACCAAAAAATATTTTGAAACATAAAAAATGACCAAAATACCCCTAAAAACACTAAATGACACAAAATACTCGAAACTTTTATTTATTTCGAAGGTTTTGGGTAATTTAGGCTAGTTTAAAAGTTTCAAGTTAGTTTAGTTATTAAGATGGTTTAGGGGTATTTTTGATCATTTTATAGGTTGTAATGTATCTTTGGTCATTTTAGAGGTTTCGAGGTTATTTTGGTCATTCAAGAGGTTTCAGTGTATTTTTGGTTGTTTTGAAGTTTAGAGAGTATTTTGGTCATTTTAATCATTTCGAGGGTATTTTGGTCATTCTAGTGATTTCAGAGGTATTTTGGTTATTATAGTAGTTTTGGGATTATTTTCATCATTTTAGAGGTTTCAAATACATTTTCATCATTTCAGATGTTTCAAAGGCATTTTAGCCATTCTAGTCATTTTGGGGTATTTTTAGTCATCTTATAGATTTTTGGGTATTTTGGTCATTCTAGTGGTTTTAACAGTACTGTGGTCCTTTTAGAGGTTTCAAGGTATTTTTGCTCATTTTAGAGCTGTTGGGGTTATTTTGGTCAGTTTAGAAGTTTTAGGGTCATTTAATAATTTTTAAGGTTTTGGGATATTTTGGTCATTTGAAGTTTTAAGGGTATTTTGGTCATTTTAGTAGTTTGAAAGTATTTTGGTCTTTTTTTAAGATTTAGGGGTATTTTGGTCATTTTTAGAGGTTTCAATAGTATTTTTGGTAATTTTAGAGGTTTCAATGGTATTTTATTGCTCATTTTAGAGGTGTTGGGGGTATTTTTGTCATTTTAGAGGTTTTGGGGTTATTTTAGTAATTTTAAGGTTTGAGAGTATTTTGGTCATTTTAGATTTTTTGGGGGTACTTTGGTCATTTTTGAGGTTTCAAGGGTATTTTGCTTATTTTAAAGGTTTCAATAGTATTTTGGTCATTTTTTTAGGTTTACGGGCATTTTGGTCATTTTTAGAAGTTTCAAGGGTATTTTGGTAATTTTAGAGATTTCAAGGGTATTTTGGTCATTTTAAACTTTTTGGGGGTATTGTGGTCATTTTGGAGCTATTAGGGGCATTTTGGAGGTTTTTGGAATATTTTGGATATTCATTGTGCATTTCAGTCATTTAGGTTTTGGGGTATTTTAGAGGGTTTTTTTTTTATGTTTTAATAATTCTCATGAGTAAAATAATTTTTATTAGTATTGGCAATTTTGTGAATTCAATAAAGGCATAAAACTCATTTTCGTCCCTACATTTTCACGCGATTCTCACTTAAGTTCCTATCTTTTTTTTCCACCGTTTTTAGTCCCTGTCCTAAAAAACACGTCTTGTTTTAGTCATTTTCGTTAGTGCACTAACGGCCCCGTCCTACGTGGCAAACGGAATTATTAAAATAATAATAAACAAATTATTTTGGCATTAAAAAATGCCACGTCAGCATTTAAATTAAAAAAAATTAATTTATTAATTTTAACTAAATAAAAAAAATTAAAAACAGAATTAAAAATAAAAAATCACATAAATTGAGATCTAAATGTGTCTTAAACAAAAACAATAAGAACACAAATCCAGATCTAAGAACACAAACCGAGAAATTAAAATTCAAAAATTTAAAATCTCAATATCACAATTTTCTCAAATCCAGCAAAATCATCAAATCCTAAAGCCCAAAGTACCAAATCAGTCCAAAAATACAACACATCCAATCCAAACAAAAATATCTCAAACTCAGAAAAACCCATCTTAGACAAGATGAACCCAGCAAACTCACCTCAAAATATTTCAAAATTTCAAAACCCAGCAAACCCACACTCTCAAAATATTTCCCAAATTGATTTCAGCTATTCTGATAAAAGAGGACTCTGTAACCACCGGTGAGTTCTGTGGAGGGCATGAAAGTACGAGTGAAAAGGTCTTTCTTTTCAACCTTTGTCATGTTAAACAACGCGGGAAAGCTTTTCTTGTCAAGCAAAACGATGACATTTGGGTTGGAAGCGATGAGAGGACCCGGTGGCATGTTGGCTCTAAACACCGTTGACTAGTACTTCTGGGCTCGAGACTTGAAATATTCATCACGGCCTTGGTTATAGAAATAATAAAATCAATCTTTGATTGGACCAACAAAAGGGAGACCATAGTTTCCTGGGATTTTTTTGATAAGAAGTTTGGTGGGTTCAGGTTGTGCCACCACCGTGGCCGGTGGAACAGACACAGATGGCTTTTCGGACACAGAGGCAGTGATCGGACGAACAATAAATCGACACATGGAAGGCTTTGATGATTTTCTTGAAGATTGGAACTTTGGTTGCAAAGAAGGAAAAGCTAGAGAAATGGATGCCATCTTAACTACTGGGTTTTTCCTTTTTTTTTCTTCTTCTTCTTCTTCTTCTTCTTCTTTGAGAAAAATCTAAGGCAAAAATGTTACAAGGATTTATGGGTCTTCACTATGTGGTTTTGATGCATAAACTAGTTGAGAAATATTTTGAGACGTGGGTTTGCTTGGTTTTGAAATTTTGAAATATTTTAAGGTAGGTTTGCTGGATTCAACTTGCTTGAGATGGTTTTTCTGAGTTTGAGATTTTTTTTGTTTGGATTGGTTGTGTTGTATTTTTGGATTGATTTGATACTTTGGGGTTTTAGGATTTGATGATTTTGTTGGGTTTGAGAAAATGGCGATTTTGAGATTTTTAATTTTTGGATTTTAATTTCTAGGTTTGTGTTCTTAGATTTGGATTTGTGTTCTTATTGTTCTTGTTCAAGACACATTTAGATCTCAATTCATGTGATTTTTTATTTTTTATTTTTTTATTTAGTTAAAATTAATAAATTAAATTTTTTAAATTTAAATGCTGACGTGGCATTTTTTTAATGCCAAAATAATTTGTTTATTATTATTTTAATAATTCTGTTTGCCACGTAGGACAAGGCCGTTAGGGCACTGACGGAAAGGACTAAAATGAGACGCGTTTTTCAGGACAGAAACTAAAAATGGTGGAAAAAAAAGATAAGGACCAAAGTGAGAATCGCATGAAAATGTAGGGACAAAAATGGGTTTTATGCCTTCAATAAATTATTACATCCACACCAATAAGTAATGTAAGATCACCCCCATTTTAAAAGGTAGTGTGATTATGGTGATGTGATATATTTTATAATCTTAGATTATGGTAATGTTAAAAAATAAATAAATGAACCACTAAATGTCATATTAAGGTAATGTACATTACATCAATAACACATCCTGATGAACTAAACGCCCCTTTAATGTGATGAATATTACGGAAATGTGACATTAAGGGCCCGTTTGGTGGAAGAATTTGAGTAATGTTGTTTGTATTTTTTTGAAATGCGTGTGGGTGAAAAAGTGTGTGGAAATTTGTGTAATGTTGTTTAAAAACTGAAAATGTGTTATTTAACTACTCTACCAAACAATGCCTAAGGTATTTGGTTCATTTGATTTTTTTTTTTTTTCTAAGATTACCGTAATCTAAAATCACAAAATATATTATACGTTTTTAGACTCCTTAAAACACAAGTTGTTTCACCTTGTTATTTAGCCAAATGATTATTTAGGTAAATTATTCAAATCTAGGTTAATATAAGTAAATCATATCATGTAAAAAAATGCAGAAAATAAAGAACACAACGATATGATAACCCGGGAAAACCAAACTGGTAAAAAACTTGGGGAGGATTTAACCTGCCTATCCTCAAGGTAAAACAGATCCACTATGAAAGAATTGAAGTTTTACTATAGTAACTTAGACCAAAAACATTATATTACTACCTCGAGTAAAAAACTTACTACCACGACCACGTGATAGCTCCAAGTCTATGGACTACTTCTTTCTTAATCCACAGCAACCACAAGTACTCCCACTTATATTTTCTTTAAGCTCTTGAAATAGCAATTAAAACGATAATCAAGCTCTTGACATCAATTTTGATCTTGATAACCCTAAGTATGTATGAAGGTAAACACCTCTAAATCTCACAAGAGATTCACACACACAGCATATCAACAACCTCTAAAACATGGCTAGGGTTTTTCTATTTATACTTGAAGTAAAACATAAAACCCTACATGTCATATGGGCTTGGGCTGAGTTGGAAAATCCTGCAAAAAAACAATCTGCACAAGCTTCGATCGATCGAGTCTAATTTTTGATCGATCGAGCCTTGCAAAAATTGAATAGTAATTTCCTGCAATTACTCGATTCCAACTTTACACATAACCACACTCTGAGTAGCATAAAACTAGACTAAATGTTTTGATCATGGTTTACCAACATTACACATTGAAGTTCTAATACATTAAGATCCTAAAGTCTTAGAACCTAACATATATCACATCACCCTAATCACATCATCTTATGAAATGGAAGCAATGTTAAATTACATAGATATGGAAAATTAATAATTTATCAATGGACATAATTATCCATTCTAATAAATTTTAATTACGAAATTGCCCTCATATATTTTTCAAATCCTAAAAATTTAAACCCTAACTTTCTCTCTCTAGCCAATCTCAATCTCAACCTCTCTCTCTCTCTTCAAATTGAAACCCAAGCCCCTATTTCTCTCTCCTTTAACAATGTCCTTTTCTCCGACAAGCCTCATTCGCCGATCATTGCTCCAACCACTGTGAAGAAGCTCCTAATATCATTGATTTAGTGAAAAAGCTCTAGTCGAGTAACGAATACTATTGTGCTGATACAGGTGGTGGGTTTGTTGTCAGAAGAGGACTTAAAAGAGGGGAAAACACCATTAATCGTTGGTTTTATCTAGCAAGATTTTTTTATCTTTTTTTTTTTTTTCTTATGAGTCTGTTTGTTTCCCTAGAAATTAGAATTCCTTCTTATTTGTATCTTTTTGTTCTCTTGCAACTCTGTAGTTTTAGATTTGAAAAATACATGGTTGTATCTTTGGTGCGTTTCTTGTGATGTACAAAATTTGAAATCTAATTGTAAGAGACATTTGTGAAATTGGATTGTAGACATGGCAAAACGGGCGGGTCGGGTCGGGTTCGGGTCGGGTCAATCGGGTCGCGGGTCAAAACGGGTCACGGGTCAAAACGGGTCACGGGTCAAAACGGGTCATTTTTAAACGGGTCAAACGGGTTGCGGGTCAAACGGGTCACGGGTCAATTCGGGTCGTGGGACGGGTCGAGTTGACCCGTATTTTTCAAACAAGTTTTTTTTTTTTTTTTTTGGAAATAGATGCAATTTGTCAATTGTTTTTGAGTTCCTTAACTGTGATTAGATTCTCATTGGTGATACTGTTACCACTTACCAATTACCACTAAACACTTGATACCTAAATTTGGTGCAACTCTTGTTCCAGCTTTCTAGAAGCTAATCTTGGTATAATTTTTGATCTGTTTAAAGTAGGAAGAGAAAATGAAGGTGGAAAGTAAAGAATGACAAACTATAATGGAGTATATAACATATTAAGTGAAGAAAAATAAGTAAATATCTTATAAGAATTACACCTCAATCTCAATCTACTCAATGTTGGTAGACGTGGCAAAACGGGCGGGTCGGGTCGGGTTTGGGTCGGGTCAATCGGGTCGCGGGTCAAAACGGGTCACGGGTCAAAACGGGTCATTTTTAAACGGGTTAAACGGGTTACGGGTCAAACGGGTTGCAGGTCAAACGGGTCAGGTCAAACGGGTCTGACCCGTTTTGCCATGTCTGTTGGATTGGAAATTGAATTGTTTGGTTGGTGAGAAATTACATGAAAGTGAAAGAAAAAAAAATGTCTTTTTTTTTTTTTTGTTGTTTGGTTGGTGAGAAAATTGAGGAAAGTAAAACTTTTTGTATAGTTATTATATGATTTTTTTATTAAAAATATAATTTTGTTTGGTTATTTTAAAAGGACATTTGTGGAAATTCATTCTAAAATGTTTGGCATTGCAATGTTGCATTTTGGAATATCATGTAATGTAACTAGTGAACCAAACAAGGTAATGTTTATTGCTTTAATGTGATTACATGAATGTTACATTACAATAATCTAACATCACCATTTGATATAGTATCAAGCAAACCAAACGCCACCTAAATGCATAAATCTATTTCTATTTCTATTTCTATTATAACTATATAAAAAGAGCCAAGAGACTACCTTTGGTGTGTTTTTTTTTTCTTTTTTTCTTTTGTCCCCAAGTACGCTGCCAGTTTGGTTTGAGCCTTTTTTTTTTTTTTTTTGAATGCCTAATTTGGTTTAGGAGTTGTTATACTAATACAACAAATTTTCGTAATATTTTAACAATTATTGAGGTGTCAATTCCTTATTAGTCAAAATAAAATAGTGAAATATGAGACCGAAACCAATCACAACTAAAATGTAGATATTGTGAAAATGTTGTGACATAGGTGTTAGTTCCTTATAGATCAAAATAAAATAAAATAATAAAATATCAGACCAGAATCTACCACAACTAAAAAAAAATGTATTTTATAATGAAAACGTTATGATATTTCATTGTTATCAAAATATTTTTACAACTACTAAGGTGTAAATTCCTTATAGATCGAAACAAAATAAAATATCAAAACAAGATCCACTACAATTGAAAATAAAGGTACTGTAAAAATGTTGTGATATTTTGTTGTGTTCCTAAACTTTCTTTTTGGTTTAGTCAAATTTGGTGAACAAAAAAAAAATCATTGTTTCACGAATAGTTTTCTTGGTTTTTTTTTTTTTTTTTTTTTTTTTTTTACACATTGTTTAAAATTTAAAGTAAAAGTGTGTGTGTATATATATATATATGTGTGTGTGTGTGTGTACACACACAGATATATATATATATATATATATATAAAGATAGTTTTACGCCTATAGTAAATATAAAAATTGGCCCCCTTTATGTTTAGGGTATTTCCATTCCTCTCTAAACTTTAAAACCAAGCAAATACCCCCTACTATTACACTTTCAGTTAAACCATAACAAAATCTCATGATTCCTAAAATGTTACATTCTGCAATGTCTAAAATACCTCCATTAAATTTTAATATCCAAAAAAATTTCTTCGTGTATTTGTTATCTTGTTCTTTTTCACTTCTTACTTAAAAGGGTGTTTATTAAAAACTAAGTAAGCTAAACACTGTAGCTAGACTCATAAAATGTAAGATAGTAAAAAAAGGAAGTATGAATAACAAAATTTTCATTGTGGATAATTGCAAATATTTTATGAAGACCTTCAATTGTAGCATATGACATTATTCACTACAAAAATTTAAATATTATGACAATGTCTTAGAAAATTACTTAATTACTTATTGTTGGAAGATTTTAATATTTGTTATCATTCTTAGAAATTTTTAATTAGTGGATATTGCTTTTAACAAATAGGTTCTAAAAACCTATCATGGCAAATAGCTACTCATATGTTAAATAGTTACTCTAAGTTTAGGTACATGGTTTCATAGTTCTTCAAATATAAGTTCTATCTTAATTTTCTCACTCAAAGGGTAACACATGCCACTCAAACTAGTTGTTTGAAAAGTGTGCACAATTTAGTTGAAACCCTCAAATACATAAATTGTTTACATTATTGCCAAAGCAACTAAATTTGAGAAACAATATTATATTTACAACCAATTTTTTCTTATATAAATCTTAGAAAAATAACAAAAAAAATCATTGCATTACCCTTTTAATATTCTTTTTATTTACACATATACACACATATTGCTTTAGTGAAATCACAAACTTTTAATTATTTTGACTAATTTACTTTTGCCTTCTTTTTTTTTTTTCAATTATTGCAAAAGCAATTAACATGAATAAGATTTTCGTATTCCAAATCACTTTTTGTATAATAATTAATCCTAAAAAATTGTTTTTAAATGATTTTTATTAAAAAAAAAAAACCATTTAAATTCCTTTTATACTAGTAGTTATTAATGCACCATCTATAGATAATTAGTACATTACAATAAATGCATTAACTCTATTAACACATAGCACTAACTAATACTTTAATATAAATACAAATTTTGGTACATTTATGAACATATTAGTATATTACTTTATTGAAATCACAAATATTTAACTATTTTGACTCATTTAGGTGTACAATTATATATTTTGACAAATTAAAATTTACCTTTTGATGGTTTTTGTTTCAATTCTTGCCAAAATAATTAATCATGAGGAAGAGTGTGCTATTCTAAATCTATTTTTTTATTTATAAACTGCTTCTTATATAAGTTTTATAAAATAACTATTTAAAATTATTTTTATATAAATAATTAGTGCACCATTTATAGATATTTAATATATTGCAATAAATGCATTTACTCCACTTTAACACATAGCAATTAATTAATATTTTGACATAAATGCAAAGTTTTAATGAGGTGGAATGTTAAATAAAGAGAAGTATCTTCTTTTTTTTCCTCTCTTAGAATGCGGCATATATCATAACCTTAGACCAATAAACATGTGGTTTCGGCTTTTTTATACATTAATAATTGTAAATATATAGTCCTATCAAAAAAAAAAAAAAAAAAGTAAATATATAGATTCTTGTTAATTCTTACACAGACACATAAGCTACTCATCCACACACATGCTTGAGTATTAGTTCAGTTATGTTTGATAGTCATGTCTCCCTCATCACCCTGCCCAAAGATGCAAAACCTAACACAAGGTTATCTCTCCTGCTTTTCTTTAAACCCATCCCTATTGTAAATGGATGGAAGTTTGAAAAATATATATCAATTTATCTAAATAAAATATATGACAATACCAATTTTGAAAATGCAACTTTTTTCTGAACTGAATCTTCATCACTAAGCAGTTTTAGTTGCAGTTAAGTGCCTTATTTTATCTGCATTTATCTGCCTTAATGACTATTTTTCCTTTCCTTGTGTAAATATGGATATGTTTTCTCATTTATGTTTTGATGATCATTTATCCTCCTGAGTCCTGACCCAGGTGAAAAAGCTAAAGATGAGAAGGATGCAGATTATGCGCCTTCACATCCAAATACCTTGACTTCATCAACAAACAAGCATTTTGAATTGGAGGAACATATTGATATAGTCAATGACTATGATGATGGTTGTGGAACGTCTGGGAAAGAAAATTCCATCAAAAGGAAATTCGACTCGGCTATTGATGTTAATTTAACACATCCAGTTGAAATTGATGATGAGATTGCTGAAGTAGATGTCACTGATGATGAAACGGACAAAGGCTCCAATGCCGCAGAAGCTCTTAGATCTTTTGTAAATGCTGAGGCAAGAAAGGAGCAGACTTCAAGTGCAAGCAGTAGCAGTGAGAGTGAAAGTAGCGAGAGTGGAAATGGAAGTGAGAGTGAGAGTGAGAGTGGTAGTGGCAGCAGAGATAGTGAAAGCAGTGCTGGTGAATCACTCAACTCTATATAATCGTCTAGATCACCTTGGGACTAACTTTTATGACCTTTGTTGACATAATGTGGGTTTTCTCTCCATGGTCAATTATAATTTTTACACCAACAGTTTCTAATCCTTGTAAATATTTAATTGAACCATGTGTATATATGCTTCTTATTATACCAAACTAGGCGCTAACCCGTGCGATGCACGGGCTAGTTAAATAGAAAGATAATTAATCAACCAAATGGTAAAATAAAATAAAAAAAATAAAACTAAAAGAACCAATAAGAGACTAATTTGTTCATCAAGTAATCAACCTAAGTGGCATCACAGCTCATGTACAAAACCATTAATCTATTGTCAAAGAGTCAAATGACAATGTGGAAAACATTTCATTAATAACTTACTGATAACAAGTATAGATAGGGGACTTTTGTAAATCATCAATGCATTGGAGTCAACTTCTCATTGCAAATGGAATATAGCTCCATATTAAAACTAAAAGTAAAGTTTCAATCATTCTCTTTCTATAAAACATTATCGAAACTATATGTAGTTTACCTCGGTTTCAAATAAAAATTACTTGAAGAAACAACTATTTTGAATCATTATCTAAAAAAAGAGCGACATAAAAAACTAAAATAAGATGAAATTCCTTAAACATATTTCAGCATCAATGTCCAAGATGAGCTCTACGTATAGCAACCAATTAGTCACTCCAATTGAAAGCACAATGTTTGAAAGAATCTGACAACTATCTTACTCACTCATAATTCTCATCCGCCTCCCTAGATCACTAAACTATACATCTAACTACCTTAACTTCAATATTGAATACAAAGACAGAGCCAAAATGTCTCATAAGAAAATGCATACAATAAAGAGCCTTGAAGCCAATAATATCCTCTAAATTACTTTGCATAAGAACAGTCTAATTTATTCTATATATATATATAAAAAAAAAAAAAAAAAAAAAAAAAAAAAAAAAAAAAACCATTGAGTATTCTTTCCTAGTCCATTAGCAACAGAAAACTATTGAAGCAGTTATTATTAACCATAAAATAATAATAATAATAATAATAAAAACTATTGAATGTGTTAAAAAAAATTAGCCTACATATTAATATATTTTATACCTTAGCTTTCCTAGTCCATTAGCACTTGGCTGACAAACACAATCCAAACCAAACTTGAACCATGCTTAATGTCAAAATACTATCTTTATAAGACATGCATCCAAACCCACCATCTTTATCAAATGGAAAAAGATAAAAGACAGCTAAATGCTCATGTTCTCCAAATCAAAAATCACATATAGATTGTTTCCCTAATAACATGCACGTTGTAGTATCATAATAGGTCCAGCTGATCTTTTTCCACATAACATTTAGTCCCCACCAAAACTTCCAACACCTTTTAAGCCTTAACAACAAACCCAGTAAGGGAGAAATTATTGTATAAAATGTTCATGCTGATGAATAGTGGTAACAACAGAAAACAGAAACAACAACAAAGAACTAAAGGACTCAAGGGACTATTCTAAGAGAAAAAAGGATTTGGCAAGCTCTTTCACTGTGATGTTCTTGAAGCATTCACTAACATAGCAGCATCGGCAAGTAAATGTGATGAGTCTATAAACCAAAATATTATCATACTACTACTTTGCACATAAATCTTTTTAATTACAAATAATTTCTTGCAAAAAAATATCATTAAAAGTACTTAATCTCAACATGAAACTCCATGTAATATAGCAAAGAAACCATTAGCAGATTATCTAGTCCTCTCCAACTATCTTATGGATTTGTGCATTTACATTACAAATCCTTTAACTTCCCTTTATGTTGTAAACTTGTAGTTGTTTCTTTCTGCAGATTATGCATGTATAAATGTTACAATTATCTAATTCTTTATAGCATGATCTAATCAGATCAACTACACCACAACTTTAAAGAAGTCCTTGACAAATGAAAAAAATAACTCGGAAAGTTCCACTATCTCTTATAAACTAATTTTCATTATTTCAGTCTAAACTTACATTAGCAGCCAAGAAAAACAGTAAAGCAAATGAGAAATTCAAAAACTACTTAAAACTTCTAGTTTAGTTGAATATTCTTTGCTCTTACTTTTGTGTTATTTCCCATCTCCAAGTCATCTATAGAACATGTCCCATTAGTGAATAATTCCTCCATTACTTATTAAATTTTTTAATATAGAAGAGAAAGAACTAAATTGGACTCTACTAACATGCTGGTAAGTTATCAACATTTTTTAGGGTCCCACATAGTTCAATTCCTTCCACATCTTGGACAAATTTGATAACATGATATAAAAAAATATTTAAAAAAATTATGAACAAAGCATGAATCTAATGATTGATTGATGTGCACCTAATCATGCCCAACATATAAAATGGAAATTTGACTTTATATTCTGCTGTATCAAAATCTACCTACAAATCACTCTAAGACAATTCCTCTATTCATGTCAAGGATTTTATGAACAGTTTGCAATTATGATACCTCATATTTCTAGCTAACTAATTTGTAAAATTAATTTTTATCAACTAAATGTGTCCATTGCATTCATAGCTGTGACTAAGAAATAGAGAGAACTAAATAGTTGAATTCATTTCTTTGCAATCTCTCTAATATCCTTGTAACCATCTGACTTCTACATGGAAATCCACACATAAACCTCTTGCCAATTAATTGATTTACCTAATAAAAATTGGGGGGTTGTGAGAACATTCCATGGAGATCCTAATCCTACCTAGTTTTTGAAAGGAATCAGAAATAATGCATTAAGATACTAAAAACAAAAGGCATAATACTATAGCAAGTAAATTGACCTTCCTCACTATAGTGAAAAAAGCATCCCATGTTCCAAAATAATGCTGATTATTATTCAATTTTCACAATTTGCAATCCATACAACTAAACCAATTAAAAATAAATAAATAAAATAAGAAAGTACCATTAAATAGTAAACAATCAAGTTGTATCTCTCTTCAATAACTACTTAAAACCTAAAAGATAGAACAGCAAGGAAAAATGGAAGAGTTTTTTGGTTTCTCTATTTTTTAGACAGCTTGTCATAGTTTTTGGTACATTGGCTAGGTCCAAGGCAACCTCCATATACAACTTATAGAAGAAAAATAAAGGCAAGAGAGATAGAGAAAGGGACTACATTCAATGGCTTTCAAATATGATAGATATTCATCAATACCACAACCTCTTTATTGTACTTTGGTTCAATTGCCCTCAATTTCTACACATAAATCAATTGCACTCAATTTGCATAGAGTACAAAATGTAAATATTTTGTACTCTAAATGGCACAATGGATTCTGCACAGTGACCTTGCCTAATCATATCAAAATATGCCCTAGGGATCCAAAAGCCAAGACTGTATTTAAATTGAAAACTTTCACCCTTGACCATAACACTGCTTGCCTTATAAATCAATTTGCTTTATTCAAATGAAAATCCCAAATTAACATAAAGCACAATCTTCTAGTCGTTTGATTTAGATTTAGAAAGCAAGCATTCTATTGCAATGATCATTAATACTTATTCAATAGATTTTAACACCTTTAAATTTAAAGCAACAAAATTAAACAACAATTTTGTCAAATGACTACACTACAACATTCAAGCTTCAACTACAGATTTTAATAGTGATCAAGGATACACCATCTAAACCTAAGAAACAAAGCAAAAACCATTAAATATATATATTAAAAAAAAAAAAAAAAAAAAAAAAAAACTAAAACACATAGGTCAGCCAGCATACCCTAACCCAAATTCCTTTATCAACACAAAATCCTCTAGTCTAGGCATGCTCACCATCAAAGAGCCCCAGACATTTGAGGGAGACTATCAAACCAATGCCAAAAAACCCTTTCAATTATTTCTCTGCCTTTTCTGCTTCTTGGTGTTGTAGATGTCTTTTATCATGCTCTGCTTTTTCTCATCATTCAACCAAATAGTATTATTAATAATTGATGAAAGTTTTTAAATAATAACAATTTATATATCAAAAGTCCTAAATTACAAAAATTTTAAAATAAGAATATAGTTCCTGTAATCTAGATTCAGTGTGTGAATACTCAACAAAGCAACCATAATATACATAATCATAGAAAAGAATATTCAGGTCTCACATGACACAACAACAATAGCCAATAATAACAACAGCAACAAAAATTTTCAATAATACAAAGCCAAGAATAGCCAATAAATATTATAAAATGATATTTACAATACAAAACTATCTCTAAATTTAAGCGTGATTGGAATACAAAACGTAATGGGGCTAGGAAAACAATTAGTATTCAAGTGGGTTGTGCCTGGAAACATAAATTTTTTAAAAAAATTACCACAAAATTTGCCTCCACTGATTTGGTTGGAGGGGCGGTGAGAATCTTCAGAGAAAATTGCAAATGGGTGTGTTCAAAGTTGAGGCTTTGGTTGATTTTGGAATTTGATAAACGGAGAGGCAGGGAAAAGGAGGGCGTGGGATCTGAAAATTTAAAGCAACGCAAAGCAAGATTAGTAACAAAATCTCAAACCAAACCTAACATACCATATCGTCTCCCTAACGGCCAGATGATTTGCAGCGTTCATTTAGAATCGGACTCCCCCAGATCTCGAATTTCTGTAATGGAATTATAGGAACGAAGTTCAGCAGTGACTTTAACTTTGGGCAATCGCAGATCTTCAAAATCGTTTTTTGCCTTTAGGTTGTGGGTTTGATATGGTTTGATTATGATGGTTTGTGTGTTGCGGTTGTTGTAGGTGGTGGTGGAGCTATTGCCTGCTGAGTTGTGGTGGTTGTGGGTGAAACGGGAAAGGAGAAGGGGAATGGGAGAAATAGGGTTTGAGGAAGGAGATCTCGTTGGTTTGTTGTGGGTATGGTGTGTATGGTGTGTATGGTGGGTTTTGATTGAGGAAGGAGAAGGCAAAGATTGCGTTTATCAAGTTTTAGAAAAGTTTTATGTTGTGTGAAAATTTTTTTTTTTTTTGAGTTTATTTATTTTTTTTAAATATTGTGTTGACGTGAAAAATTGTAAGAGGTTCAAAGGTTTTGGTTTTATATATATATATATATATATATATACTAGTCGCTAACTCGTACTATGCACTAAAAAGTTCTTAGAGGATAGGATTAACCTACACGGTGGAGTCATACCATGGCTACTAGAGTTTATTCCTAAGGTTGGACTTAAAATTGTCAAAAATGGTTGGGAGTACGGCTCATTTTAATCACAAATACAAACATAAAAACTATTTAAAAATCAAATAGATGAACCACAATACAATGAAAAGTCAAATTCTCAAGCTTTGATAAAATTGTTGCTGCTCTTGGCTTAATAATTGGTAATTTTAAATTACATTAACACTTATCTTAAAATAAGTAGGTTGCTGAATTAAATAAATTCTACTCAGTTCAAGACACACCAGCAATTTTTATAGTGAGGCTAAACTGTCTGCTATACAAAAGCTAATTGGAAATTATGTTTCAAACAAAACATATGTATGCACATTTATGTTACCAATATCAACATGTAATACAAAGTTTAAAGAAAATCAAACCAACCCATCAACAAAAAAGTAAATAATCGCTATGTTTTTTCTAGAACAATTAGGTAAACAGCCATTTCACTATTTCAGTAAGGATGGAAAGTTTTCTATTAGATTATCCTAAATACTTTTGATACAATTTTACGATCATTTGGAATACAGTTATTTAAAAAGAAGAGAGAGATAGAGAGGTTCATTTGGACAATGAACACCTCTCTATCTTGCTGTGATCAAATCAAGCCTACTTCATTTAGTAAAAGCTGAAATTTTCGATTAGCACAGATGTTTCCACAATCCCACCCCATGACAATTTATAATCCAACCTAGATTGATTTTGATGTAGGGTTGATTCTGATGCCAAAACCCATATCCCCAAGCCATATAAGCAGCATCTTGTAGTAAAATTTGATATATTAAAAGGAACTAAAATTGAGGGAGAACCTATATTAGGGTTTCGAGTATTGATAAAAACCAATTCTAAATCAAAACAAAATTTGAACTAATTTCCTAAATCAAAGTCAAACAAAATAGCCGAACCTAAATCCTATTAAACACCCAAAATTAATATAAAATATTTTACATGTAGCTGTTCCAACAGTATAATGAAATAGGTTTTTGTATCGGGTTTTGTTTAGGAGTTGAAGAGAGTAAATTTATCAGGTTTTTTTTGGGAAGAAATAGTTATTGGGTTAGAAATAGTTACGGTGTTTAGGGTTTTAGTTTTTTTTTTTTTTTTTAGCCTTGAACTTTGAAGGGTGATCATGAGAGAGAGAGAGAGAATTGGTCTTTCTCCAGTATTGGTTTGGCTGCAGGGTTGTGTAGGAATAGGAAAGGGAGGGAGACAGCTGCGGCGAAAAGAAGGACAGGATGTGCGGGAAGACAACCACTGTTGAATGCAGTTCACGTGGAAGCCATGGTTACACCTTCCCAACACACGAATCCCCTCTCCCTCCACGAACTCTGCTTCCGTTCCAGCCAGCTTCATCCCTGTCGAAAACACTAGGCTCAAACTTGCAATTAACGTATCAACTGCCTCTTTCTCTAGCGTGCTCTTTCGCACATCATGTTGTACTTCTTGTTGGTTTTGGGGTAGTGGTTGTTGGTGATTATTGCCACCACCACCACCACCACCACCACCACGTAGGAAGCAGCGAATGGCAGAGTTGAGAACCAAAGCACATATGAGTGTGCAGAGGAGGACGTTGAGGACTGTGGCTTGTTGTTGTTGTTGTTGATTTTAGGGTAGTGGTTGTTGGTGATTATTGCCACCACCACCACCACGACGTAGGAAGCAGCGAATGGCGGAGTTGAGAACCAAAGCACATATGAGTGCACAGAGGAGGACGATGAGGATTGTGGCCGTGTTTGCTTCAAAATCCCGAGAATTAGAGTGCGACTGCCAAAAATAATGCTGATGTATTAATTTTTTTTTTTTAGGGTTTTATTTTTTTCAATAGTTTTATTTTTTTAAATAATGCTAATATGGAAAAATGCTTCAAAAGCTTTGGTTATATATATATATATATATATATATATATATATATATATATATATATAAAATGATAATTTTATTTAAATATTGTGCTGACGTAGAAGTTGTAAGAGTTTCAAAAGTTTCGGTTTTATATATATATATATAGACTAATTACTAACCCGTACAATGCACGGAAAACTTATAAAAATGAGATCTTAAAAAATATAGTGTTAATTTTTCTATTAAAAACGTCCAATTTGTTCTTTTTTTTGTTTTGTTCTATTTTTAATTTCACATCCACTTTATTCTAATAATAATTTTTTTTAAATCTTATTTTTAAGAAGCCAAAAAATAAATTAAACCAAAATGACACATAATTTAATTTTCACCAAACTTTGATGAGTCTGAACTAAAAAGCAGCCAATACACCACAAAGAGAAATGAAGTTTAGAAAAACATGATGTCATCCAAATATATTATATAGTAGTTGCAAAACCGTGCAATCCATGGGAAAGATTGAATATAAATTATTATTTAATCTTATTTTATTTACAATAGTCATCATATCATAATTGCACAATATATTTAGAAATATGAGGTAACTACAAATTTTAGTAATTGAACCTACATAATAAATTATTTAAAAAAAACCTAAATAATAAATTAAGTACTATTCGTTCATTAAAAAAATCTATTCAGCCAATATTGTAACTCTTTTGTGATCAACGTTAAGTGAGCACAGTTTTTAGTAATTGTTTTTTCTAAAATGTATATAAATGTTTTGTAGATGTAACTTCCATAAATTTTTTAAAGAAGATCTAAACAAATTTTTTTTTTTTTTCATTTTTCTTTAATTGCACGTTAGGATTCCAATCTCAAAAATCCCTAACCTCAATATGAAACATTCAGTTACTAAATGAAAAAGATCAAGTAAACAAAAAATTAAATAAAATTAGAATATGAAATACAAAAGAAAGAAAAGCTATGAAAAAAAATTCACATTCTTTAAGGACAAAGAATTTGTAGAAACAAAAGAATGAGCAAAGACAGTTTTGACGTGGTGTATCATATATATATATATAACATAATTTTACAATATGTTCAAGTGTAGTTGAGTAGTTAGTGTCACATATTATTCTACAATTTTTATTATAATTTTGACGCAAAAAACTATGACTATTTAATCATCGATAATATATGAACCCATTATTTTTATTTCATCAATCACATTTGACCGAGACATAGTTGTTGCAAAAAATTGTGAAAATAGTGTGGCTCTAAACTTTTTTGCGTGAGTCAGCCAGCCGGTCAGTACAAAATGATAAGAGAAATTTATTCTTTTATTTAAAAAAAAGTTTGATTTTGAAATGAAGCTCGCATTGGTGGGTTGTCAGTGGCATTAATGATTACATCACCACACCAAAAACGAAAAAGCAAGATTGAATAGGAACCAAGAGACACATTGAAAAAGAAGCAAAAAATATGTGGGAGCCGAAGAAGAAAGAAGAAGGTGGAGGAGGAACGTGGTGTGGCGTGGCGACAACTACAACGAAAACATGTTGATGATGACGGCAACACGAGCAAGAGCTAGTTAGTACACAGTAAGTTACAAAGAATGAAGAGAGATATTTTTATATCTGAAAACCTTTTTTTTTTTTTTTTTTTTTTTTTTTTTTTTTTTTCTGGTTTATGTCCGATATGAAATTTCCGGTGAAAATCCAATATGTTTTCCGGTATGGGTCGATTTTTAAATCAGCACAAAACATAGGCGTTTTTGTACCAGATTAGGTGCCGATATGAAATATTTTGGCTCTATTAATTTGATCCAACCCCTGCACCATATCATAATCCAACAACCCATTCGACCAAATCATTTAACACCGACAATTTCATCATCCCCAAATTCTCAAATTCTATAATCAACCCAAAAAAACTACCCTCATCTCCTAAGTTGGAAAAAAAATAATAAATCTACATTTGATGATTTAAAATCATAAACTATCAAATGCATACAATAATAACAATTAAATGAAAATATTGTTCGAAAAAAAAAACTCTAAATTTTGTATTACCTTTTCCAACACTACCCATTGTAAAGGGTAAAAGCCTCTCTCTACCCTTGCACTCTTTGCAAAAGTCTCTTTCTACATTTGCTGGCTCAGTAACTTGAATCAAAATACTAAAACAGAACATGGCGTTCAAACCCCAAAAGTTTGCTGTATAAAGAGAGAGGGTGAGGAATGAATTCTTTTTTTTTTTTTTTTTTTGGGTCTAAAGAAAAAATAAAGTGAAAATTTATAAGGAACTGTGTTAAATTAATAACTACCCAACAGAATGATGCAACTGTACACCAACAGTAGGTAAATAGTACTAAAACAGTTTTCCAAACGAAATATTATACCTTTTTGTGTTTTAATTGCATATGTGTAGTTAGGGGTGTCCAACCCAACCCGAAACCTGACCAACTCGAGCAACCCGCCTGAACCCGAACGGCAACTGCCCGAACCGACCACTTCGACGGTCGATGACGGGTTTCCACGCCCAAGACCCGACGCCGGCGGGTCGAGTGGCGGGTTTTCTTCTCCAAAACCCGAGCCACCCAACCCGACCGATGTTACATACAAATCCGGCGATATTCGAAGAGATTCAGGTGAGATTTGTTGAGATCCAGTGACATTTGAGGAGATCCAAGCGAGATTTGGTGAGATCCGGCGACATTCGAGCTAGATATGGTGAGATCCGGCGACGTTCGAGGAGATCCAAGCGAGATATGGTGAGATTCGGCGACATTCGAGGAGATCCAAGCGAGATCTCGACCATATTTGGTGAGATCCGGGGAGATTCGAGGAGATTTAGGCTGATTTCAGCGATTTTTAGTGCTGATCTATTGGGTTTTTGCAAATTCCGGTGAATTTTTTGAAGATTCCGGCGACACTTACAGGATCTAGCAACTCGACTGAACCGACCGAACACCACTCGAACCCAAAACTGACTCGACCGAGTGACGCCAGCAGTTGGTTTCAGGTCCCTCCGTCTTCCACCCGACGCCGGCGGGTCGGTTTCGGGTTGGGTCCAAAACCGATCCGGCCCGACCCGTGGACAGCCCTATATGTAGTTAATTTATATAACCACATGGTGCACTAAGGCGCAGTCAACAAAAAGTCAAACGTTTTAATTATTAGTTATTACTAGTTGCTAACCCGTACGATGCATGGGATTGTTTCAAATCAAATTTTAACATGTTCAGGTTTAAACATTTCTCTAATTTCAATTATTGAAAGCTAAATTGGCTCTAATATAAGATGAAACATGTAATTATGATGAAACTATCAAAATATTACACATAAAATCATTAAAAATGAGATAAATACAATATTATGAAGTAATATATTACAATAATCATAATGTGCTCTTACATTTGATTTAATAAGTATTACAAAAGAACCGGTAAATAGAATAAATATACAATTGTGCTTACATCTTCAAGCTTTATCCAATACTTTTCAATACTTTTCAAGAATCTATTTCCTCCCTTTCTTAGGCTCTTCTCTTTTCTCAACTTCTTCAAGCTACTTATTTTTTCACCAAATTAGTATCAAGTATAATACCAAATTATACCAATTCATCAAAGATTTACAATGTATAACCAAACACTCTTAATGTCAATAAATTTCATAATAACCCCACCCCAACTATTGAATTATTAAAAAAGTTCAACATGTCTATAATCTTCATGAAAATAAGTATTCCATTGGTTTTCATCATGAAATTCAGAAATAAATAACACAATAGATTATTCACACACAAAAAGGTATTATTTTTTTGTGAAACATGTTTAAATTATACTATATGGTTTTATTCAAACATTAAGAATACAAAAGCCACAAATCAAGATATTTATGGCATTTGTTTTTGTATGGGTTGAAGCAAGCACCAAGAGCATGGTATGATCGTCTCACAACATACTTGTTGGATCGTGGATTCAAAAGAGGCCAAGCTGATCGAACTTTGTTTGTCAAAAGAGATGAAAAATCTCTCCTTTTCGCTCAAGTGTACGTGGATGACATTGTTTTTGGATCTACAATTAATCAACTAACTCATGAATTCTCGGAAGAAATGAAATGAGAATTTGAAATGAGCATGGTAGGAGAGTTAAACTACTTCCTAGGGATTCAAGTAAAACAACGGGGAGATGGAATATTTATCTCTCAAGAGAAATATGCCAAAAATCTTGTCAAACAATTTGGCCTAGATTCGAAGAAACACACTTCTACTCTCATGAGTTCATCATCGAAACTGAGCATAGATGCAAATGGTGTTGACATTGATCCAACACTATATCGAAGCATGATTGGCAGTCTTCTCTATCTCACAGCTAGTAGGCCAGATATTGCATTCAGTGTCGAGATCTGTGCTCGATTTCAAGCTGCTCCTAAAGAGTTCCACTTAACAGCAGTCAAGCGAATCATTCACTATGTGAATGGCACATCTGAATATGGGATTTGGTATTCTAAAGATTCGAATGAGTGTTTGGCAGGATATTCAGATGCGGACTAGGCTGGATGCATTGATGATAAAAAAAGTACTTCTGGTGGTTGTTTCTATCTTGGAAATAACTTGGTCTCATGGATGAGCAAAAAGCAAAATTCAGTCTCCCTTTCAACTGCTGAAGCTGAATATATTGCAGCAGGAAGTTGTTGTGCCTAACTGTTATGGATGAGAAAACTACTACATGACTATGGAATTTCTCAAGACACCATGTGTGTGTTCTATGATAATACCAGTGCAATAAATCTGTCAAAGAATCCAGTTCAGCACTCCAAATCAAAGCATATTGAGATCCGGTATCATTTCATTCAAGACTTGGTAGAGGATAAGATAGTATGTCTGAAATTCATCAATACAGAAAATCAGAAGGCTGACATATTCACTAAACCTCTTGATGGCCCTAGGTTTGAATCCCTGCATAAGACCATTGGTGTCGGTATCATTCCCTATACTCTATCTTCCATATGTGCTTTGTGTAGAATGTTCTACATTGTGTTCATGTTTAGCACCTCTTCATATGATTCATTTTGTTTGTGAGTTTTTGATTAAGTTTTTTTGCTGATTTTGTTTTGATCAATCTATAATTTTCTTGTGTCAAAAATTCAAAAACACATAAAAAATAGAAAATCCAAAAAGTTTGATCAACTTTGTTGAGTTTTGTCTCAAACCATATTTTGCCCTGTACCGTTGTACTAATAGCCTTGTGCATCTACGAGCTTAGCTTGTTCCCTTTGCACTCATATCATTGTGGGAGAAATTCTGAAATCTATGTGACTGTTGTAAATAGATCTTCAACCTTGTCATGAATGATTAGTTAATGGTTTTGTTGATCTTGAGACATGCATAGACTCATGCCTATATATCTTCCCACTCTTTATTTTTGTTTTTGCTTAAAAAAGCTCTCTAAATGTAAATCTCCAAATGAAAAGAGATATAGAGCTGCAAAAGCCTGTCGCACATACTAGTATTTGACTAGGAAAAAAGGAAAGCGACCAAAATAAAATGTTTGATGCCTAAAAAGCCAAAGGCTAACTCATAAATTGAAATATCAAAAATTTCAAGCATCTATCTCATAATGAGATTTTCTTTGCTCAAAAAGTGCAAATGATATGTTGAATATGGAGTCAAATGAAAAGTTTCAAAGAATGTAATCAAGTTCTTGAGGGAGGTCATATATGCATGTTTCTATAATTGAGATAGGTCACATTATTTAGTGTTAATTGTGTATGCTTTGATTGAATTGATCATTGAAGCTTTACATTGGACTAAGGACTATCTTATTTTTGATATCCACACACAACACACAAGTCTATGTTCAATGAATGCCATATTCATTTGTGTGATTGTACTTGATTAAATGTGTTTTCACATGCTCAATCTTTGTTTGATCAAACACAAAAAGATTTTTGAGTGTTTTTAGTTGTTTTTGGAAAGTATTTTGATTTTTACAAAAATATCAACAATTTCAAAAACTGTTTCCCCTGTTTTGGCGACTAAGTCGCAGGTTAACCCAGTCGCAAACCCCAGTCACGATCCTACTTAGAGATTTTTCGCGACTTACTGGCGAGTCAGTATCCCAGTCGCAAAAAAGACTTAGAAAATTTTTCAAAATTTGAGTTTTTGCATTTTTCGCGGCTCAGTTTGGTGACTTGTTCACAGGTGGAAGGCTTAATCGTGAGGATTACTCAGAGATTTTCGCAGCTCAGCTCGCAACTCCTTCGCGGGTAGACCTTCTAGTCGCGAAAAACACTTAATGAAATTTTCAAATTTCTTACCTTCACAATGTTTCGCGGCTTACCATGGCGACTTGATCCAGTTGCGAAAAACGCGTGTTTTGCGTTTTAGAGTCTGATTTCAAAAACTTTTCAGTTTTCCCTCGAAATCATGTGACCGTTCATTGTCTTCCTCATTTCTCTCTCTGAAACTCACCGAGAAACTCTTTGAAAACCTCCATTTCTGCATCATTCTCACTTCACTCTTCAAGAGAAAGGTATAGGTTTTCCTATTTTCACCTAATTATTCATGATTTGAACATTATTTTCTTGGATCTGTGTGTATGGTCCTCGTTTGAGTTTTGAATGGATCTATGCTATTGGTATATTTTTTTGAATATAGGTGTCTAATTCTGTGATGATACTGTTCGACTTCTTTGGGTGTGATCTTTTTTCATCTGTTATGTGAGTTCCTTTGGTTATTGTTCATACACACACACTCCCATTATCATGTTTGAACCCTAAATCCCAAGTTTTTAGGGTTCTTTTTCCTAAGTGCTCATAAATTGATTCTAACCCTATGCTAATATTGGTTGGTATTTTTTTGTTGGGTGTTGTTTTTTTTTCTAATCCCTAATGCAGAGTGGATATGTCACCATTCAAGACTTCAGCTGTGAAAGGTGGCAGCAACAAAGGGAAAGAGCCAATCATTGATGTTGATGAAGATTCCCCTAGACCAAAGAGAGCTCGTTTTTCAACAGGAATGTTTGATCCTAACTTGTTCAGGTCTTATGCTGCTTTTGAATCTTTTAAGAACCATTTTCAAGATGCTCCCTTGTTGGCTGAAAGAGCCGTTGATTAGTCATCTCTTTTAGATACCAAAATTCCTATCTGGTTTGCCACAAAAGACTGGAATTTTCTTCTCTCCGATCTTGAAGATGCCTATGAGAACATGGTGAAAGAGTTCTATGCCAATGCTATTGTAGAAGGAGAAGAGATCAAGTGCTGGGTTAGAGGAAAGCGGTTCTCGGTAACTCTGGTATATCTATCTGATATTCTTAACATCAACCGGCCTATACTTCCTATCCCACTTGTCTACGATGATTTGGTTCCAGATGAGGGCACACTTCGAAAAGTATTAGGAGCTGATTTGGAATTCTCTTCCAGTGGAACGTCAATCAATGTGGCATCACTTTCTCCAGAATTAAGGCTTATGTCAACAATCATGTGTAGCAATCTCTATCCATTGTCAAGCACAGGCTACATCAACCTTGGACGAGCACTATTTCTTCATGATCTGGTATTTGATGTGGAAATTGATGTATGCTCCCACATCTTTCACATTTTGGGTAAGATAGTTAACTGAACTACCTCAAGGAATTGTATTCCATTTTCTCGTCTCATATCTCGGATTTTGAAGCTCAAAGGTGTGCGTCCCTCTGCTAATAAGCGCCCTCACTCAAGGCCAAGTCCAATTAATGGTCGTACTCTTCAAGCAAGTATGAGTCACACCAAGAAGACTGTCAAGCAAAAACATCATGCTCCTCCAGGAAACTCAAGTTCTACCTCTCATTCCTATGATGAAAAGTTCGACATCATCATGGCTACACTTCAAGATCTTAGTACCAAGATTTCAGGACTTACTAAGATCATGTACTGCCAACACTCCCGTCTTGATAAACAGTTAACATCTCTCGAAACTCAGATGGATGAAATTCATCGGAAGCTAGAAGAGAATGACAACTAGCTATTTCATGACAAAAAGGGGGGAGATGATGTCATTGACAGGAGGAGTGCAGTGATAGGGGGAGAAGTAGCAAAAAGTCTATGTTTTAGTTTTTAAAACTGCTTACTTTTTTTTACTGCTTTTGGTTTAAAGCTTTGATACTCTGATGTTATTTCAGTTATTTCAAACTTTTGTTTTATCTGTTTTGTACCCATGTTGCTAGTGTAAGCTTTAAGGGGTTTTTTTTTTTCCTTGCACTTATGCTAATTTGTAGGCTTTTATGGTCTGTACCATGTATTTGCAACAGTTTGCTTATGCAGCCTTTATGCATTGTGCTTTAGTACTTGTTAATGCTATGCATTATCTCAAGTACAACACTCTTGTGCCCTTGTAGGATTGTTCCTAGATGCATATATGTTTGTATGCATTGGTTGAGTATTGGACTTGCAAATGATACTCTTCAATTGAGCTTATCACCTTGGATGTCCAAATGTTCATTCCTTGTATGAATGAGCATAGTGATCACTTGTGTATAGTGACTGCTTGTTTGATCTTGCTATGGTCTATTGCTTTATTCCAATTTGCTTGATCATACTTTTATTGCTCCATATGCATCTCAAGTGTTTCTGCATACAATGATATTGCTATGTTGTTATGTTTTCAGGAGATACTTGTTCATATGTTCAAGAGCTGTTTAGAATCTAGAGTTAGGTGTGAGTAAGTTTTGTTCAATTGTTCCCAACTCATGCATTAAGTCTAGAGTTTGTTGTAGGGTTTTGTCACGGAATAGCCAAAGGGGGAGATTGTAAGGTTGAATTTAATCAACCATCTTGTTGGCTTTATTCCGTGCCAATTTACTTGTAATTCAGCACTTAGTAACCCTGTATTTAGGTGGGAAACTTGTAAGGGTAGTGAGTGAGAGAGTGTGAAGAAATGCTCAAGAGTGTGTAAAGAAATAGAGTCTCGCGACTGGATCTCGTGGGTGAGTCGCGGCTTGCAAGTCGCCAAAAATCTGCACACGTGCCAAGCATGTCAGAAGTTGAAAAGTCGCGCTAGCTGTTGCACTACAAGACAAAAGTCCTAGGCTGGCCAAGCCGTTAGCTCGCGGCTTGAACTCGCGACTAAACCCAGTCGCGAGGTCAAGTCGCCAAAATGCCCTGTTTGGGAAAATCTGACATTTCACATTCCTTTCTCATTCCAGTATAAATACCCCTCATTTCCACGATATTGAGAGAGTTTTCAGAGAGAATTTTGTGAGAGAAACCCTAGAGAAATACAAGATTGGTTTATCCACAATTTTAACCTTAGAGACTCTACAAATTCCTCTACTCTCTTCCTCTCCATTGTTATACCTTTAAGAGGCCTTTAGCCAAATCCTTATCTCACCACACCCACGTCTGTGAGAAGGTTTATTTTGTGCTGTTGGGAAGCAGTTAGGAAGGAACCAATCTACATTGGTTAATGCTATGGTCTAGTAGCGGAATCCGGTAAGCTAAAAAAGAAATAGGTTCGGCGTAACCTCGTTGGAGTAAGAAGCTTGGAGGGCTTAGGTACTTGGGTAGATTAGGCTTTGAGGGTCTTCTGCTGTTCATGTATCCCAACTATATTCTTTAGTAGATTATTTGACCGCTTGAAGGGCGGTGGAGAGGTTTTACACCGAGAGCTTCGGTTTCCTCTTCGATAACACATCGTGTGTTGTCCGTGTGTTTGCATCTTCTTTCCTTTATCTTTGCCTTATATTTACTGCTGTGGATGTGTTTATATTTGGCTTAAATTATTTATCAATTCTGCTATAAGCTTGTTATCATGTTCCGCACATTAACTGTTTGATATAAAGCTTGAATTGGTATTTTTGTAGTTAGGGTCTAAACGTTCAAGGGTGTTTCATACCCATTTTGAACTTTCAGTTTCAAGTTTATGTCAAACCAAAACTAAAGGCATGCCTGAGTGCAGTTCACAAAGGCTTTGTGGCTTGGTAGTGTTGTCAAAATTTGTGCAGTCTTTCAAACAAAAAAAAAAAAAAAAATCCAAGAGGGGGAAAAAAAAGAGAGTCAAAATCTGTGTGGTCTTCCAAACTAAAAAACAACCCTAAATAAATAAATAAATAAATAAGGATGCAGATAATATGTGAAAAGATGGGTATTTAATAGTGAAAATTAAAAGGGTGTGAGTTAAAAGGGAAAAAACCTTGGGGGTGCCTACTATATTTGCCATTTATTTTTAAAAAGTGACAAATTCTGGCCAATAACAAATAAAAGTATAAAACTTCTAAAAAATTCATTCAAGCATTGTACAACGTAAGGATGTGTGATTAAATAATGCATATATATTTGTATGCTTCAATAAGTTGCAAGGGTACCAAACAACAGTGATTTATGAACAACACACTTGGTTGCATTCTAGCAACAGTAGTAGCAGGAGTAGTATTAGCAGTTGTAGCTCTAACAAACTATAAGTACAATACACATTCACACACCAAACATTTAAAACATTAAATACAAGGCACTACAAATGGCACAACATCCCACATATTTGGTATGAAAAATGCATCTATATGGAGAAAATGTCATTTGATAATTTACCTATTTTTAACTTCTAAACTGCGCATTGGAAGATGGAAATTAGGTATTACAGTTGCTTGTGGAGACCTCCACTTTGGGTTCCTACCTCATAGCAACAGAGAAAATGAAATTAGCAAAATTAGCAAAACATAGTTTTTGGCAAGAAGACTTGGCCCCTTTCTCAAGTTTCATGCCAGCACTTGTTAGCATTAGAGTTTAGCAAAGGGATAGCCCTCCATACAAATATAAATCAATCTATAATGAACAATTATATGTCTAAAAGACTAAGTAAAAAAGTATCAAACCAAGAGAAATTAATTGCAAAAATATATCAAATGTACATAAGACTATGCGGCTGAGCAGAAATTGTATTTCATTTGATTCTCAAAACAAAAGCTTAACACAGTGGTCATAGCAGGAGTCATAGTAGTAGTCACAGCAGTAGTCATTAGAAAGTCAAATTTCTCAAATTTCCCCAGCACAATTTCAATCTAAATTCAAGGGAATAGAAAGTCAAAAACCAAAAAGAAAGAGATCAGAAATAATCATAATTTTTTAAAGCAAATTTAACAAACTGAACCAAGATACCCAAATGCACACCACCTCTTCCCCCAAAGAAAAAGAAAAAACCACCTTGGCCTTTTGAAGGCCATGACCCTTGCTCTCGTCTTTCATGCCAACAGTAGATGTCAAAACTTCTGTTCAATTCCGTAAACAAAAATCGTCACTATTATCATGTACATGGAATGATTATTAGCATTGGGACAATGGGATTCTTACTCTTCTCAGTAGCCAGTCCATTGCTCTTCAAAAATCTCAGAGATTGTGACAATTGTAGTGATTGCTGTAATGAAATAAAATATGTGAAGAATTTTAGCAAGTATGATAATTCTTAACCCAAAAAAGAACATACAAAATTGAAATAGATGGTGAGAAAAAGCACTGAATTAGAAAGTATACAAAGTTGCATAATGTGAATTATAAAAGTTCCACAATTACCCTATCCTCGGTTTTGCTGTGAAGCAAAGGCAAAGAAAAGAGATCCTATAGTGTTATTATTCTGGAAAACTAAACTCCCATGAGAATTCCAAATTCCCATCAATCATTGGAAGCCTATTCTTGTGAAGTCCATTCTTCCTCATAGCTCAATAATTAACAAATCTGTCAAAACTATTCCTAGAAGCACATAGTCAAATATATATTACAATAATATAAGGCACATAGTCAAACATATCAAATTCATTGATCTTGGATAAAGAAGAAAACTCAAGAAGTAAGAAAATGAGTACGTATGGCATTATAAAAAGTTGCAATTGCTAATCATTCATGAAATCTTCAACCCATAGTTGATTATATATAGCACAAGAAAATCAGATTCAATTAAATTTTGTGTTTTCTTTCTTTTCCCTCAATTATTCAACAAATGGAAAAGAAAAAAAAAAAAAAAAAAAACAAACAAACAAACACATCTTTTTCTTGTTTGGGTATAAAACAGAGGAAAATGTAATACAAAGAAAGTTTGAAGAAAATGTACCCATTCCTAAAGCAAAAAGCTCGACCTCATCGTGTTGCAGAATGTATCTCTGTAAACATGTAATGATATATACTCTTAAGTCAACTAATGATTTTTGCTAATTAATCGAATCGAACCCTAGGTTTGATAATGAAAAAAAAAAAAATCAACTTTATGCAATTTTGATTGAAAATCTCAAAAAATAAGAAATAGAAGAAGAAGAAAATGAACCCTAATTTTCTAAAACAAAGTTCTACTTCAACCATCTGATGCAATCTGCCTAGATTTGATGGCTGTAGTCAGCGCTTAAAGGTGGAGATCGGTCCTTGTGAGTAGCACCATGGAAAGATCAGTGATGCCTTCTTTCTATTTCAGACTTGACAGTGTGTGGATGGCGGCGAGATTGATTTTTAGTGTTAGGTTTTGGGGAAGAAGAGGGTAGAGAATTAGAGAAGAGAGAGGAATGGTAGGGGTCTGCGTTTTGGAGGAAAAAGAAGGCTGGTTTTGTATATATCAGGTTTTGGAAAAGATTTTTTTGCCTTTTATTTTTTTTTTTGTTCTTAGAAAAGTTTTTTTTTTTTTTTATAAATATTGTGCTGATGTGGAAAATTGTGGGAGCTACAAAGTTTCGGTTATATATATATATATATATATATATAGATTATTCTAGTCGCTAATCCGTGCGATAATCTATCATTCATGGGCTCAAACTTTCTTTCGTAGATAATGTATAGAATATTTAATTCTTATGAATAGAAATTGTTGTAGACTTTAAGGAATTGGGGGCTTTGGTAGTGATGAAGCTGTATGTAACATTAAACTTAAAAAGTTCATATATATATATATATATATATTAAAATAAAATTATTTTCTTGTATAAATAATAGCAACTTAACTAATTGTCTAATTTATTACGCATATGCAAAATATTTTTTCTTTTTTGCTAAAAATTTATACTAAGGTGACCACTATTTGGTCACTTAAACCAATTCTAACCCAAATACCTTAACCACATCTCACAATGCCACTTAAAAAACTTTGATTACTTTCTTTTATCTTAAAACATAAGAACCTATACCATAAACATGTAAAAAAGAACCATTATAAATAAAAAATGTTTAGATCCCATGGGGAAAAAAATAAAAAATTATACCTTTTAGATGCAAACCCACGGCTTTAGCAATCAAGCCTCAAGATATCTCTGAAATGATCATTTCTTACAAGTTCAAGCAAAGCAGAAACACCAACATAGAAAACATATATAGTCATAATTTTCCATTGGTAAAATAATTTGGTTAAGCACTACAACACAACCATCGATTTAAGGAAAATAAAAATAAAAATTCATAAATTAACATTCTAGAAAGTAAATAATTTTCCTCTACCTTAGAGCATAAAAACTTATGTCATAAACATGTAAAGAAGAAACAAATATGCATAAAAATGTTTATATCTCATGGAGAGAGAGAAAACAATTAAACATTCCAAATGCAAATTCTGTTGCTATTTGGCTTGAGGTATCTCTAAAATTAACCTTTCCTGTAACTTAATAAAAGTCTAAAATAGCAATATAGAAAACTTAAGTAGCATAAATGGATAACAAACCAAATCCAGTTTATCAAATTGTTTGAAGCTATAGGCGATAAGATTGCAGCCCTATAATCAATAAGATTTTGGTGAGAATCAATTCATGGTTAGCAAATGTTTTGTCATTTGATGGTAGACTTTAACTAATCCAAACATCCAATATGTGTTGTATTGTTGTTTGGTATTCATGTCTATTGGACCAGCATGTTTGTTCTACCAACGAAGATAATCAAGAAAATTGAGAGCAAGTTCAACAGGTTTCTGTGAAAATGCACTGATTTCTTGGCTTTTGGTGCCAAGTTTTTGGGAAGTTTCTAATTAGTTTAATCAATAATTTTACCAAGGTACATAAAAACAGATGATGCCCATCAGCCTTTACTAGATGCCAGCCAGTCATCAATTCTCTCATAAACCTGTTAGAATTAATGCCCTTAAATCCTATTGTATAATGTTATGTATGATATTAAGTATGACATTATGTTTTAATTAATATTGAGTTTAATAAAGTTGTTTTATTATTATTTAAACTAATGATAACATAAATATTTGGACATTATCATATAGTCTATAAGATGCATAGTATGTGATTTATGTGATTTAGTTATAGAAGATATAAGTCATAAGTTCATTGTAAACTCAGAATTTTAGTTCGTAGTCGGTGATTAAATTGGGCATTTCATCTGCGAAGACTATAACATATCAACTAAGATGATTTGTCTTAATCATGGAAGTGGAGACTTCTAGTTGAAATGTTAATATGTTTTAAGAGTTAAGACATATTGAACTGAACCGCTGTAAGATTTATTATTCTCCTAATGACTGTCAATTGAATAATAAATCTCACGACTTCTATTTACATAAACTTTTAATCCTGAGAGATAATGGACCCGATCATGAAGTGTAGGTTACTTTGATATATCAGGAGTGAGATCTAAAGTAACGGTCAAAACCTCAGTATGTTGGGCAGCCACATATAGTGTTGGGCAGCCACATATATTCTCAAGATAGAATTCATAGTCTCTTAATGGAGATACAAAATATTCCCTTGAGATAAATTTAATGGGTTTGTTATTCAGAATGTTAGGCCTAACTACTTTAGTAAATAGTTACTAAAGTATATATTTATGAAATTGGATTTTATAAATATATGATGAATAACTTAAAGGATTAAACCTGGTACTCAAAGATTAAGACGTAGTAATTCACAAAGTGACAGTTTTCATTCATAACTGTGTTACTACGAATATTTTATGAAGGGGTTGCATGTACAATAAAGTATTGGGATATAATTTATTAATAAGGCCTAGAGTGCAATTATATTTATATAGTAATATTAAATATAATTAATGGTAACTTTGGATTTGTCAAGAGTTGACAGAAAAGCCCAAGGCCCATTGGAACTAGTGTTTTATTTGTTCTCTTTTGGTCCTACTCCAAGCCACATATTAAAGCCCAATTGGAAAGGCCTTAAAGGCTAGCCCAATTAGATAATCAGTCATATTGAGAGAAACATACAGATTTTTTGTAAGAGAATAACTAGTTCATGAAATGGTATGTATGTGGATGTTGGATACTCTCTCATTCTCTCTAGAACAAACTCATATAATTGATTAAGAGACCACACATCTTGGGCGTTAGTGGAATTGGAGTGAAGATTGAAAGTGTTCCCAAGAACTTCTGATTTTTGGTTTTGAAATTCACTACACCAAGGTACACTCTCTTGTTCTATATTCTGAAACTTACATAATACATGTTATCAATTACGAATGAAATAGATCCGTTAATTTTCCGCTGCATATATTTTCCATGCGATACAAACATGTATATATCCATCAAAACCATGATTGGGTAGCACAAGAACAACAATGCATATATAGTATTATAGAAATTAAAAATTTCCTTTAATCTAAATACTATACAAATGTCAAGATGGCCTACAAATACCAACTAAATGTCTTACAGAGATTTTATTTCAAAAACCACAGCTAATGTTAACCTTGAGATCAACATTGACAACATATATTGAAAGAGACAAATATATTGAGGAATGGAACATCAATCTAAATGCAGGAAGAGGCATTACCAATAGTAGTACCTTCATCCACCAATAACTCACGCTTGAATCACCTTCAACTAACTTGAAAGCCCATCCTTAGACCTAAAGTTTCCCATCTTCTAAATCTTGGTTGCTTCAAGAGGATTTATTTTGAAACAGAGCAGTGTGAACGTTATTGACAACTATAATAAAATGCATTGTAGGCAATCCATTAATGAACGATCAAAACTGACAACTATAATCAAACACATTGTAGGCAATCCATTAATAAACAATTAGTAGCAAGCTATAATTTTGACAAATAAATGTTGTTGAGCAAAGTAAACAAACATTAAAACAATATTTGGAAAGAGAGTGTGGGAAAGATAAAAACTTGATGGTTATGGTGGCTAACAGTGACAGCAACGACTAATAGTGTGCTATGTCATGGGTGGGAAAGAGAGAGAAGAAAATTTGGGAGGGAGTTTTTGCATGAGGTCTACCAAATATATTGGGGTTTTTCTAAAGCTATCGAGTTAAAGTTAAACAAACAAATTTTCCTTAAAAAAAAAAAAAAGAATTTTGTGGAAAATTGTGGGAACAGCAAAGCTAACGTAACAACATACTATGAGGTCAACCATAAGTCAGAGGCTTCAGTTTTACAGTATATATAGATACATTTACATTGGGTTTAACCACTTGAGCCCAGGCCACTTGAGCCAAGAGCCTTGTAACTCAAGTTGTTGACATTTCCATGTGTTTCCTGTTAGGATTAATGCCCTTAATTCCTATTATATGATGTTATGTATGATATTAAGTGTAACATTGTGTATGACATTATGTATGACTTAATATTGTGTTTAATAAAGTTGTTTTATTATTATCTGAAATAATGGTAATATGAATATTCAGACATTATCACATAGTGAGATGCATAGTATGTGATTTATGTGATTTAGTTATAAAAGATATAAGTCCCAAGTTCTTTGTAAACTCAGAATTATAGTTCGTAGTCGGTGATGAAATTGGGCATTTTATCTACAAAGACTATAACATATCAACTACGATGATTTATCTTGATCATGGAAGTAGAGACTTCTAGTTGATGTGTTGATATGTTTTAAGGGTTAACACATATTGAACTGGATCGCTGTGAGATTTATTATTCTCCTAAGAACTGTCAAATGAATAATAAATCTCACGACTTATATTTGCATGAACTCTTAATCCTAAGAGAATAATGGACTTGATCATGAAGTGTAGGTTGCTTTGATATATCAGGAGTGAGATCTAAAGTAACGGTCAAAACCTCAGTATGTTGGGCAGCCACATTTAGTGTTAATGGAACATATATTTTCAAGATGGAATTCATAATCTCTTAACGGAGATATAAAATATTCCATTGAGATAAGTTTAATAGGTACGGTTATTCAGAGTGTTAGACTTAACCACTTTAGTAAGTAGTTATTAAAGTATATATTTATGAAATTGGATTTCATAAATATATGATGAATAACTTAAAAGGATTAAACTGGGTACTCAAGGATTAAGATGTAGTAATCTACAAAGTGATAGCCTACATTTATGACTTTGTGTTACTACGAATATTTTATGGAGGGGTTGCATGTACAATAAAGTCTTGGGATATAATTTATAAATAAGGCTTAGAGTGCAACTATATTTATATAGTGGTATTAATTATAGTTAATGGTAACTTTGGACTTGTCAAAAGTTGGCAGAAAAGCCCAATGCCCATTGAAACTAGTGTCTTATTGGTCCCTTTTAGTCCCACTCCAAGCCATATACTAGAGCCCAATTGAAAAAGCCCAAAAGGCTAGCTAAATTAGATAATCAGTTATAAGGAGAGAAACATACAAAATTTTAGTACTAACAACATGCATGAAATGGTGTATGTGAGTGTTGGACACTTTCTAATTCTCTCTTGAACAAATTCATATAATTGATTGAGAGACCACACATCTTGCGCGTTAATGGAATTGGAGTGAAGATTAAAAGTATTTCCAAGTGCTTACAATCTTTGTTTTGAAATTTACCACACCAAGGTACACTCTCTTGTTCTTGTATTCTAAAATTTACATAGTGCATGTCATCAATTTCAAATGAAGTAGATCCGTTAATTTTCCACTGCGCATATGCATTTTTCCAACATTTCCCCCCTCCAACAACTATCAAAAAATAAAATAATAAAATTGGAGAACTATAGACACTCTATTTTGCAACTCCCATTTAAAGTCACTTTCATTGCACCATGTACTGATTGCATATCGCATCGCATGGAAGAACTCTAATATTTTGTTGGGTTAAGATAGCTTGACCCCGATTAATTAATTCAATTACCCAAGTTGATTAATTAGGTCAAATTACATGCAAATCGTGGAGGCACCAACAAATCACCAAATAAACTAAATGTAGTGGAAATTAAATTGATACGGTAATTTGTTGATAAACGGGGAAAACCTTTCGCAAGGAAAAAATCTCATCAGGTGAATTTAAGGTCACCATTCTCAATAATCCACTAATCAATAGTTAAACGGTTACAAGTATGAGGAATCTTACCACTACCTTGGCTTATGCCAAAATACTAACCTACAGTTGAACCTTTGCTCCAATAATCAATTGGACTTGATCTTGTAGCAGCCTTCTTTCCTTTGTTGCACAAATCTCTAATCTATGACTAACTCCTTGCGTAGATCCCAGTACGTGACTAACTCTATCAACTTGAATGATTGGTGTTGGCTGCAAAGTTTTTCACTTCATAAACGATGAAAATCAAGAAGCACTTGGTTACAAAATCCTAAGGTGTACAAACGCAGTAGCTTCACACAAAGTATATGAGTTATGGGTCTTTGTATCCATGTATAACGGCTTTTAAAATATGTCTTATATATGACTAGGGTTGTGAGAAAAGAACCCCCAATAAAATAAGATAGCATGGGCCAAATTTCATATTTAGAAATTCTAAAATCGTAATTCTTAATAGATCGGACTTGTGTCTAGTTAGTGTCGAGCTTCTTTATTTAACCTCGATCGTAGTATCTATCGAGCTTCTATTGAGACTTAATGAAACAGCTTTTCTTCACTTGTTTTTTGAATCAATTTTCATGACTTTAAAGATAACACATGATATGTTTGATCAACATACTTCTTGATATATTAAACTCATCTTAAATCTACCCAATTACAAATAAACTACATTTTGTCAAAGGATTAGCCAATTACATAAAAAATATGACCCTAACATATATGACCACTTGATTTCTAATTTCATTGCATGATATAACTTTTGAAGTTATAACAATCAAAATGACAGTTCATGAGCCTTAATCGGACAGCCATATTGAAAGATATCAAAGAAACATGTTTTAATGGTAAAATGCACTTACATAGATTAGGTTCCGACCATACTTGATTATGATCTCTTAATTCTAATTGGTCTATTTTAGTCTAGTTTTAATTAAGTAGTGTGTCATAATGTTGTTGGTTTAGGATATAGTTTATGGTAAGGTTGCATGCAACCAATTTAATCTGGAGACAATTTTTTTTTTTTTTTTTTGAATCGTTGCAAAATTGCTAAAAATTGATTAAATAAATAAATAAATAATTTGATATATTTGAAATTAATTTACCAAGCTTGAGGACCAACAAATTTCGAAAAAGAAGTCGAAATTCAGAAGAAATCATACTGCAATTGAAAACAAAAAGGAAGTGATCTGAAAAGGGAAAGATCCTAGAAGGATCTAAACTAAGTGCTGATTGACACTTAGACCAGATCTCCTAGATTCTTCCCTTTTTCAGTTCAGCTTGCTCCACACTCAATTTGACTTTGATCCTTATTTTTTTTTTTCTTCAGAAAATCATAATTTCCCCTAGTCCTATATTGCCTAGGGACTCATCCTTAAGCCCCCTCTTAGTATAAATACTCCTCTCTAATATCAGTTCAAAGCACCCCAAATTTTAGAGAAAACCCTAAAATTTCTCTTCCTTTCCCTCTTTCCCTATTCTTTAAAGTTAGTAGTAGGAAGGTGCCTTTGATATCTTGGACCTCATAGTCCTAATTAACTAGAAGAGATAGTTTAGTTCTCCAATCCCAAGCTACAAACTTCCTATTCATGAATCCACCTTTAAAGAAGCTTTCTTGCTTGGAGTGCTCAGGAATGCTTGTGCATGTAGGTAAAATTTCTAAATATTTTATTTTAATTATGCCTTAGTTATATAGATTCAAGTGTGTTTTAGTTTTTAGTTTTTATTGGTTGCTAGCATATTAAGGGTCCGTTTGAATACCACTTATTTTGTTGAAAACTGAAAATACTAAGCAAACAAACACAATTTTCAACACATGCTGGAACGATAACAAAAAGCACACAACCAATCAAAGTCATATGGCATAGGAAGTATTATTGCATGGACATGTTGTAATGCTTATACATGAGTACCCCTCTTCACCCGCATGGCACGTGTGTTTGGGGTGATATCCTTAGAGGATTGGGTACTATTGTTTTGGCTTTCAAACCTTTTGTTAATGCTTGTCAAGCAGGTGGTGAATGCATCAATCATGTTCATTACATCTCTAATGTTAGATACAGCTTCTCCCCCTTTCGATTGCTTGGGGTTCCCTTTATCCTTTCTTTGTCCACTTGGCCTTTGATAGTTGTCATTCTTTAATGCCCAAATCTTACGACAATTCAGTCTGATGTGTCCTTGAATTCCACAGTGATGAAATGTTGAGTTCTCGGACCTCTTTGTGACTTTGGGAGTGATTTCCCTTGAGTCTTAGGTTTGACCACTGATTGGTTAGGAGGCTTAATTAGAAACCGTTGGTCAGTCACATACTGCTTCTTCTCCAGTTTCATTTTCTCAACAACTGACGTTTCTATTGCTGGTTCCTTAGCTTTCACAAACTTCATATCCTTAGATACTTTGACACTCGAACTACTCTCTCCGGTGTATCCTAATCTGCTTTTGCCGGAGAAAGGTTTTTTATGAGCCAGTACTTCATCAAGTTTCTTGGAGGAAACTCGTTCTACCTTAGCATTAGCTTGAATCACCTCAAGCTTAAGAAATTTTATCTTTGAGTAGGCTTCAGTTAGCTATCCATTCAACGTCTAGACTTTACACTTAGTCTCCTTGTATCGGACTAAAAGACTTTTGTAGTCTTGTTTTTTGCTCTCTTCATTTTCTTAATGGCTGCTTTCACCACTTTTGCATATTCACTAGTCTTCTTAAGTAGGGAATTGTATGTCTCTAGTAGTCCCACTGTTCTTTCATCTTCTTCATCATTAGATTCCTCTACTATCCCCATTGACTCCAATTCAGTGTGCTCACTAAGCTTTTCCACTAGCACACTCAAATCATCCGAAGATTCCACGGGAGCAATGGTCATGAATGCAAAGAAGTTTCCCTCTCTATCACAGCTTTCATTTGAATCTGAACTAGAGGAGTCGATGTCACTAAGAGTAGTGGCATATGCCTTGCCCTTCCCCAGAGTAGTGGCATATGCCTTGCCCTTCCCCTCTCAAATAATTGGGACATTCTTTCTTGAAATGTCCATGTCCGTTGCATTTAAATCACGTGATTCCTTGAGAGGATTGAGACTCATTCCCATCTTTCCTTTTGAAGTCATTTTTATCCTTTCCGAAACTTGGGAATTTTCTCTTCTCAGCAAATTTTCCATCCTTCTTAAACTTCAAGAAATTTTGAAAATTCTTCACCAGATATGCTACCTCTTTCTCGACCTCATCCTCATCCAATGAGTCGTGAGCTTCCACCCTCTCATTGATCGTCTTTAGAGCAAGGGATTTGCTCTTCCTTTGTGAAGGTAAAGACAGCTCATATGTTTGAAGTAAGCCAATTAGTTCTTGAACTTTGATATCATCAAGGTCCTTGCTTTCTTCAATTGCTGTAACCTTTGCATGGAAGCTCTCTGGCAATGATCAAAGGATTTTCCTCACTATCTTTGACTCCTCTGTCTTTTCACCCAAGTTGAACTTGGCAATAACTACCTCATTCAGCTTGCCATAGAATGAGTCGAATGACTCGCCTTCACTCATTTTCAACTCTTCAAATCGAGTGGTTAACATCTACAACTTAGTATCCTTCACCTTCTTGGTGCCTTCATATGTGGTCTCCAATATTTGCCACACCACCTTGGCAATTGTAACGTGAGATATCCTGTGAAACTCATCTGGAGATACACTACAAAAAATAACATTTAGTGTCTTGCTATTTGTACTGGCTGCCGTAAGAGCCGCCTTATCCCATATGGATTTAGCGGCCTCCAGCCTAGTCCATCCTACATCTACTGCATCCCAAACAGTCTCATCAATTGAATATAGGAATGCCCTCATGCAGACTTTCCAAAACGCATAGTTGCTTCCATCAAAATATGATGGAGTATTGAGAGATTGAGATCAATCCATCTCAATGGGGTCAAGAATCACACTCAGGTAATAAAACTACAACAAGTGCACTCGCTCTGATACCAATTGAATGTTCAAATAGTGTGTAAAACACCTATGAATGTTTAGACCCCCAATTCACAAATTACCAACACAAGCTTATAATCAAATAATGAATGTGTGGAATATGAAAATATGTTAAAACCGAATTGGTAAAACAATTTAAACCAAAATTAATCACAACCACAGTAGTAATTAAAATGCAAAGATTAAGGGAAGAGAAATGTAAACACAAAGACAACACAGCGATGCGTTATTGAAGAAGAAATCGAAGCCCTCAGTGAAAAACCTTTCCGTAGCCTTCCAAGTGGTCAATAATCCACTAGAGAATAAAGTTGGGATACATGAATAGCAGAAGACCCTCCAAGCCTAATCTACCCAGTGCACTTAAGCCCTCCAAGCTTCTTGCTCCAACAGGATTACGCCGAACCTTGTCTTCTCTAGCTGACCAGATCCCACAATCACCCATTGCATCAACCAAAATGAATTGGTCCCTTCTGAACTGCTTCCCAAATACCAAAAAGCCTTCTCATAGATATGGGTATGGTGAGATAAGAATTTGGCTAATGTATCTCTTAAGGATTTATCAATGGAAAGGGTAAGAGTAGAGGAATTTGGAGAATCAAAGGATGAAGATTATGGATGAGTCAATCTTGTTTTTCTCTAGGGTTTCTCTCTTAAAATTCTCTCTGGAAGCTCTCAAAAATACGTGGATATAAGGGTATTTATAGTAGGGTGTGTATGGAACACAAAGAGTCAGTTTTATAACAAACAGGGTGTTCTAGTGACTCGAGCTTGCGACTGGAACGAGTCGCGAGCTAACTGCCTGGCCAAATTAGAAGTTTTGTCCTGTAGTGCAACAGTTGGTGTGACTTTTCAGCTCCCCTGCATTCTTCATACGTGTGCCACTTTTGGCAACTCGCTAGTCGCGAGCTAGTCACAAGATCCAGTCGCGAGGCCCTTCTTGAGTGCACACTCTTGAACTTTTCTTCACATTCTCTCACACATTTCCCTTACATGATTTCCACTTAAATACAGGGTTTCTAAATGCTGAATTACAAGCAAATTTGGCACGGAATAAAGCCAACAAAATGATTGAATAAATTCAACCTTACAGGAGGTACGATCTCTCATAAGAACCAATCAAATTAAAAGCCAATTTGATAGATATACAACAATGCCTAACACCATAAAGTAGACTGAGGCTTCCCTCCTGCATTAATGTTTTTCTCTCTTGAATAAAAATTTCCTTTTCACCATTAAAGACAATGCCTATCTCCATCTTAGGAAAAATGGATATCTAAAGGGTGTCTCTTGTTTTTATCTAGACCTTTAAAATTATTCATGTTGCTCTCCAATTTAACCCTTCTTGCCATAAGCTAGAGCTCTGTAAGCTTGAGGCCAAGGGCCAAAAATTTACTTGGATGAATAGAAGGGAGGATGAAGCTTTTGTTATGGAGAGACTGGACAGAACATTTGCCTTTGTAGAATGGATAAACTCATATCCTTAGTATGCTCTTCGCAATCAGCCTATTTTAAGGTTTGATCATGGGTCCATTACCTTGGACTTTGAAATGCAGCAACCTTTTAGAAGGAAGCCTCTTTAGATTTGAGAGAATGTGGCTTACTCATACAGATTGCAAGGATATGGTTCAGAGTGCTTGGAATGTTCACACACAAGGTTCTCGTTCTTTCAAATTACAGAATAAGATCCTTAATGTGAAGAAGCAATTCATTGAGTGTAACAAAAGAGTTTTTGGAAAGGTGGAAAAGGAAATTAAGAACAAACAACAGATGCTCCAAAAGATTCAGAATTCCATTCAGACTATAGTAGATGTGAGAAGAGAAAGAGAACTTAGAGAGGAGTTAAGAGAATTTGATGATGAGGGAAGAAATCATGCGGGCTCAAAATGCTAGAAGTGATTGGATTGTACAAGGTGACAGATACACCAAGTACTTCCAAACAGTGGTGAAACAGATAAGAGCCCGAAGTAGAATATTACATCTCAAAACAGTTGATGGAAATACAACTGAAGACCTAAAGGTAATTGAGAGCACTTTAGAAACCAATATGCTGAAGTAGAAACAAAATCCATTCAAACCTTGCTGGAGGAACTAGCAACTCTGCCTATTCCTAAAATTGATCAGCATCAGCAATCCTATCTTGATAGTCCAGTAACAGAAGCAGAAATTGAAAAGGTAGTTTATCAATTGGGTCCACATAAGGTGCCTAGTCCAGATGGGATTCCAGCTTTCTTTTATGAGGAGTATTGGAGCATAGTGAAGCAGGACATTCTCAACTCTGTGCATGCCTTTTTTCATTTAGGCTCCCTCCTCAAATTCCTAAATCAAACCTTTCTTACTCTTATACCTAAAGTCAATATTCCTAAGGATGTATCCCACTTTAGGCCTATTAGCCTTTGCAGTGTCACCTACAAAATCATTTCCAAAATTTGGTGTCTAGATTAAAACCCTTCATATATAAACTCATTTCACCTTTCCAGAATGCTTTTATACAAGGCAGGAACATCACTGATAATATCCTGTTAACTCATGAAATCTTTGATACCCTGAGGAAAAAGAAAGGTTATGGAGCCTTGAAAATTAGTGTGTGTAAAACTTATGATAGAGTTAATTGGAATTTTCTTAAGGCTGACCTACTCTCTATGAACTTGAGTAATACCTGGGTGAATTGGATTATGGAATGTGTTACTTTTGTTCAATACACTTTGCTTCTCAATGGTAGTCCTACACAGCCTTTTTGCCCATCTAGAGATATTGGATAGGATGATCCTATCTCCAATTATCTGTTCTTATTTTGTGCTAACATTCTCTCTATAGCACTTAGCCAAGAAAAAAATCATAAGAAAATTAAAGATATCACAATAGGAAGCAGTGGTTTCTCTTTCACACACCTTTTTTTTTTGCAGATGATTCCTTATTTCTCTTCCAGAATGATAAATGTTCCCTCTCCAACCTAAAGAGCACAATCATGTGGTAATGTTCAGTCTCTGGTCAAAGCATAAATTTCAGTAAATCTGATCTCTTCTACTCTCCTAACATACCTCCCAATACAGGTTAAACTACATTTGGTCAAGTGGGATACATTATGCCAACCAAAGAGTATGGATGGTCTTGGATATAAAAAATTCAGCCTTATAAATCAAGCTATGATTTCTAAGCATATTTGGAGAATCTAGAATAATCCAAATTCCTTGTTGGCTAGGACTTTCAAAGCCAAATACTTTCGTAGATCTCCTTTGTAAGACTATAAACCAAAATCACATCACTCGTGGATTTGGAAAAATATTACAGTACCACAGTTTGCCTCCTTACAACAGGGTCACTAATTGATAGGTACTGGTGATCAAATCCCCCTCACTCATCCAGATTGGTTTCATTGTTCGAACCATTTCCTAAGTGAGAATAATCTTCTTGATGGTATTGTGGTTGACCTCATTGATACTAATACAAAATCCTAGAAATGTGATATGGTCAAAAAACTATACCAATATCCCATTTGTAAGGATATCTTGCAAATTCCAATCCCCAGAACTGATGGCATTGTTGATAAGCTCCTATGGAAGCATTCTAACTCAGGAGAATATAAAGTTGATAAGGCCTACTCTCTGATCCAACAAACTCAGAGCCACACAAACAGGATAAACTAGAGCCCTTTTGGTGTACCTCAAGTTGTTTGGAAGTTGATTTGGAAAGTTAAGCTACCTTTGAAAATTCTTATCTTCATCCTGGAAAATACTGCATGATAATCTTTCTGTCTTTGCAAGCCTCAATAGAAGAGGTATTCTAACTGCTAACAAATGCCTCGTGTGATGAAGAGGAGGAAACCATAACTCATCTTTTCATATAATGCCCTTTTGCAAGAGCTGTTTGGCATGGTTTTATTCTTGAGATTAGAACCTCTGACTTAAATCACAGCATAGCAAAGCAATGGATTTCAAATTGCATCATCACAAGCGAAAACTTGGAGCAAAACATAATGAATTTCTTGCAATCTCTATTCACCATCCTTTGGTTAATATGGAATCATAGAAATATGGTCCTTCATCAAGGAAAGGTGCCTAATCCAATAGAAGTTGTTCCCACTTCTCAATCTCTCATTTGCAGGTACCAAGAAACTTTTCAACAAAATCAAGTGCGGGAAAACAACACTAGATAGAAGCCTTCACAACTTGTCACTAACCAGAACTGGCAGATACTTATCAGAGTGGCAGCATATAGGTTTAGAAAATCCAAGAGATGTGGCTATGCCTTTGAAGCCGTTAAGCTAGATGGGAATATTCTGTTCACAGGAGGAGCAGTGGGAGGCAAACTCAATATCTTGCAATCTAGGAAGCTTTGGTGGAGGCAATTCTAAAGGCTAAAGAGCTAGAGGATTCAGCAGGGTTCTAACAATGAGAAACAACAGAAGACTTGTTCAGATTTGTGGCTACTCAAGAACACCATCATGGCAGGACCAAACCCTCACTTCGGACCTATTTAATTCAGTTGCAGCAATAGGGAATGATCACACATGTAATTTTTGTACCTAAGATAGTGGTTTCACATGTGCTAGAACTTACTGCTAGGACTGCTAGTTTTCTTTTTCACTTTTGCAAACTAAATCCGAACGCTGGCCTATTTGTTATCCTTTTATGATTAATGCATGTTTATCTGGTATAAAAAATACCAAAGAAAACCCTTCTTGCCAAATAACTTAGTATTATACTACTGAAAAAGAAAAGAAAAAAAAATGGACATTTTTTTTAATGATCACCATAATTCTCCAATTATCCATTTTCTTGATCAATGAAATATCACTTACGTTTCTCCAAAAAAAAAAAAAAAAAAAAAAAAAACCATACTTTCTAAAATCTAATGTAATAATTGCTTGTTACCATCATTACATGATTTACATCAAGATACTAATAAGGTTTTTTTAATGAATTTCTTTTTAAAATTTTTTATTTACTCTTAAGGTTTTAAAAGGCTTCTTCCTAGAGTTCAAGACCTCCCCTACACAAACAATTTGGAACTTAGTCAAGATTTAGTTCTCTCACCTCATCCCACTTAAAAGAGATCTTTTGACTTTGAGAAGGGTCAATGGATGCCTTAAGAACATTGGTTATTTTTAAAAACTTTTTATGAGAAAAGAAAAAAGTAAATAACTTTTTATTTTATTTTATTTTGTTTTACAGTTTTTTATATATCTCATGAAAAATGCTATTAAAACTTTCATAAAATGGTCCATTACCAAATGTGCCTTAAGGGCACCGATCTTTTGGGCTTTTGGGTCACTACAACAAATTTTACAACTTTTTTGCAACTTGTTGAGATGTTAGAGCATTTGTATTAATTTGTGCAAAATTTTTTGTCTAATTTAGCATAAGAACCACTTTTTTTTTTTTTTTTTCATACTCACTTTTCAAAACATCTCACATTCGATTTTCTATTTTACACAACATTACATTAAAATATTAATTTTTCTTAATTTTTAAATTGTTTCATTTTCTTCACAATCTTCATTTACTCTTCTCCTTCGTTCTCGAGATACGTAAATAAAGAATGAACAACTAAATATAAAATGAATAGTGTCAGTGTAAATTTACACTGATACCGTAATAAACTTATAAATTTACTCAATAATATGCGAACTGATGTGAGTCATTTTTAGGCAAAACTGTATAAATTCAACATTTTTTTTCTATTATACACGGACCAATATAAATACTCTTAAAATGTGATTAACTTTCATTGAAACTATCACTGATATCATTTTTATTGTACACAAATCATATTTTGTCATCTCAACAATTGTTAAAAATATTATAATATTTTTTGCGACTTTTTAGATTAGTTGTTACGCAACTCAAAAGAAATGGACTCAAGTTTTTTCCTTTTGACAAAAATAAATAAAGAAAAATATTTTAAAAAAACTTTGTCTAGTTTCCAAAATACTGAAAATAGATTTGTTCAATGCGTTGATGCATTGCCTAAATTGGGAGCGACTTTCTTGTCTTTCTTTACTGTGTTTTTGTGTCCACCGTCGGTGGTGGATAATATTTTAGGTTTTGATAAAGCAAACATGTGTTGTAAGACTTGTTAATTTCTAAGTTTATGCAATTTTCTTGGTTTACCAAAAAAAGAAAATAGATTTGTAAATAAATAAATAAATAAATATATCCTTTCCTTTGGTTCTGATATTTGAATAGAAGGCAGATTAGCATAGGGAAACGACGTCGTAGGAGTTCTTGAAGCCTAGGACTATGAGTATTTTGTTGGTTCAACAAAAATCCCAACCTAAGAAAGCAACAGAGACAAACTCAGAGAGAGAAATATGGAGATGAGTTTGAGTTTGACGTGTGCAACCTCAACTTCTAATTCTATGTGCTTCAACCATGGCGTTCTACACTCTCAGTTCCCAATTGTGACCATAATAAGGAAGAACACTACTGGTCTTATCAGTAATATTAGAAAAAGAAGTATAAAACCCATTTCCCCAATCAAGGCTTTGAAAAGCTCATCTTCAAAGCAGACCTTATCGACCAACTGGGATGTTTTCCAAGATTACTCTGCAACTTCAGCTCCATGGCTGCCCAGATTCGAGGAGCTTGACACTACCAACATGCTTCTCCGCCAGAGAATTTTATTCTTGGGCTCTCAGGTCTCTCTCTCTCTCTCTCTAGAATTGTAAAAGTTGGTATTTGTTTTGTTATTTTGGATTAGTTGTAGGATTTCTGAGATGGGTTTTGCTGAATTTTGGTTATTGGTACTATGTTGCTTTTGTTGAGGATATAGGGAAGTGAGATTCTAGATAGGCGGTGGGTTTATCTGTATAGGGTAGCTGGTTGTTATTGGCTTAAAATATTGGGTCTGAATATAGGTTTTTGTGAGTTTTGATGATTTGCAACATTTGCTAGTAGTTGAAGTTTAGTTATGTGAATGAAAGGTTGTGTTTTTGAGATGCGCTTTGTTGGTTATTAGCTATTCAGTTCATTCCTATGAACTGTTGGGAGTGTATGGTTTTAATTTTGGGAATCATGGAACCTGTTCGTTAAAATTGAGGTAGCTGTTAATGTTGAATGATTCTAATTGCATGTGTTGCAGTTCAAACATTTGTAAACTCAAGTTTTCTTCCCATTCCTAACCCCTTCTTTTCCCATATCCCCAAAACTAGGGGGAAAAAAAAGAAAAAAAAAATATTACCCTAAAATATTCAGATTTTCCCCCTGAATGACGGCAGGTGGATGACATGACAGCAGATTTGATCATAAGCCAGCTTTTATTTCTGGATGCTGAAGACTCAAAGAAAGATATTAAATTGTTTATTAATTCACCTGGTGGCTCTATTACTGCTGGTATGTTTGATCTTGTGCTTTTTCCTTAGTCATTGTTGTGTCTCTTCGTATTTTATGAGTATCTGAGCTAATACTGACTGGTGATAAAAGAAATGAGATGCTTGTCAATAGGGTGGACTTTGCTATCTATGTTGGTCATCTTGTATGAGATGAGTGAAACTTGAATTCAAGTTGATTGCTAATAAGAGTTCTAGCTTGAATAGCAGTATGCTTTAGTCAGTTAGGCTTGTCAACATAATGGCTGAAGAAATCTAATTTAATGAACACACTTCAAATGATTTACTGCGGGTAAAAAAAGGAAAAGTAATAAGCACCTCAAAGGAATAAATTGATAAGTAAGTTGAGTGAAAGTTTAGTTAAGAACTTAAGAACCAAATGGCTTTTAGAAGAAAGGAGAGGCCAAAGTTTTTTTTTCCCCCCGGGGGGGGGGGGGGATATCCTTTCTTCTTCATCCCTCCCACCTTGCATCCAAATAAGGGGAAGAATACATACTCTGCTTTCCCTTCTTATTATTTATTAAAACGCCATTCAGTCTGCATCACCTATATCTGCCTTTACTAGAATGCTCTTTGATTGCACTAGTTGAAAACAACAGTACGGTTAAATATGTTTTGTACATATCAGATATAACATGTTCCATGATTTCCTTTATGTAAATTCCAGCTTCCACATATAATATTCAGTAACAAGTAGATACTTCTGCAGTAGGATCAGTTTTCTGTCTGAACACATGATGAGATGTTTTGCATTTTTTCAGCATTCAGTTCAATCATATTTCTGTGCCTTTTGGTTGGCCTGAACAACACATACAGCTTAATCAATGAATATTGGATTTGCAAACTTATAACACACAGGTCACTTGAAATACGTTTATCCCCAAAATTTGTTATGAAAGTTATGAGGTAGTTCTTGGTTTGTTTGAGGACTTTGAATTTGTAGGTTTTTATAGAAATGGGCCAGCCTGTAAAAGATGTTGATGCATTAGATGTGTACAAGTTGTGATGGAGATGTCGAAGGATGGCATTTGATGTTGCAGACTGCTTATTTGTGCAATCTACCGAATATTTAACACTGACTAGATCTCATTAAAAACCTGTTGTCCTACCTTTTTGATTAATGAAGACAAGCTAAAAGCTTTATTGAAAAGGAATTTTCTAGAGAAGATACATTATTTGGGTATGTTTTTAGAGAAGATACCCCTAATATTCAAAATGATTTGGACTGATGAGCATTGTCCAAGGCATGCTGGATTAAAAAAAAGAAGAAAAAAAAGAAAAAAAGAAACTCATATCAAACCCTAGATACTGAGCAGTAAATAAACATTTGACACAAAGACTCAGTTTAAATTCTCCTAGCAGATAACAGTGTGTCTATAAAACATATGATAAAGTTTGAGGGTATGTTGGTTTTGCAAGAAAGTTTATGATTCCTTGAGGATTGGTGTTGGACCCAAGCATGCAGTTTTTCATTTTTCATATATTTTTGGGGGAAGGGTGTTTGAACCCTAGATGGTTCTCCTGGAAACACTAGGAAATGCCATTTGACCCAAGGGTCATTGTGGACCAAGTATGGAGTTGAGTTCCTTTTTTAATTTAATTCCTGTTGGCAGTTTGGATAGGCATCGTGAAGTACCCACAATAATTCTGAAGGGAGTTTGGAATGAAGTTGATAAAATTAAAGACGTTTGATCAGAAATAGTGCAAAGTTGTTGTACTGGTTTGGTTTCTGTTAAAGGCCAAAGAGGTCAATTATTTTTCTGTATAAAGAAATGGATCGATCGCATGCTTTCTAATATGGAATGTATCTGCTCTACTAACACGGGATTAAGTGCATCATTTTGCAGATATTAATAAGATTGTCATGTCTTTGACAGAGAACTCAACTATGAAAAGTAGTTTCATCTAGTCAATATGTGTGTATGAATTTGTCAGTCATATGTCAGAGATGGTGGCTTATAGGGATAGGGGGTTGTGTGAATAATGTTGATGTCTTCTGTGTTGAAGTTATTCATTGGATTGTGACAATGTCTTTGACAATTAGTTTAACTAATGAATGTTGGACTTGCCTGATCTATTCTTTGTTTATATCTTATATTTTATTTGTTCTTACTTCCTGCCATATCTTCATGCTTTACGTTCTTCTATGGAACTTCTGAGTCACAGATCAAGAACTTCAAGACTGCTAATGCATGGAGCCTGAAATTTAATCTAACCAGTTAACAAGTCCCAAGCCCTCTGTAGACACCTCAATTCACACCCTCTGGAAGGAGGGTTTGTTAGGATGGCAATCAATTCAGTCATTAAAATTGTGAACCCCAATGGACCTCCTTAAATGGACATTTTTTTTTGATAGGTAATAAGACTTTATATTGAAAAAATTGAACATCATGCTCACGATAGTGAGCACTTTGAACAAGAAACAGATACAAAAAAATCAAGAACTAAAAGAACTAGAGGCTAAAAACTCAGATAAAGAATTACAATTCGTACACCCCCAAATACGAGCCCAAAGAAATAGAGTACCAAAAAAGAGAGATTTTAGATGATCTAATGTTCTCTCCTTGTCTTCAAAAATGCGGGTATTGCGTTCCTGCCAAACTAACCACATTAAACATGCCGGGACCATATTCCAAATGGTTGAACGGTGCCTTCCAAACCAGTTTCTCCACATGAAGAGAAAAGATCTGACCAACCTAGGCATTACCCATTGGATCCCAAACACTGCAAAAGCTTCGCTCCATAAGGCATGAGAAAACTTACAATGAAGCAGGAGGTGATCTACTGATTCCCCATCACAGCAGCATAAACAACACCTATTAACCAGAAACCGACCTTTGTTGATAAGATTGTCAATGGTGAGAATCCCATTATTAGCTGCTGTCCATAGGAAGAAAGACACTCGTTTAGGCACCTTTGCACACCAAATGCCCTTCCAAGGAAAATCCTCAGTGATAGGACTAGATAACAGCTTATAAAAAGAGCGCACATCAAAAGCCCCAGATGTGGTCAATTTCCATACCCAGTGATCGTCCCCCTCACCCCTCGGCAAGGAGGAATAAACAAGCTCAAAAAAGGGATAAACAGTGTCTGCCTCCCAATCCTGAGGACCATGACGGAAAAGTAAATTCCAGCTCCTATTTCCTTCAGAATTAGAAATAACCAATTCGGAAACCCATGCTTCTTTAGAAAGAGAGCATGCAAACATAGCAGGAAAAAGCTCCTTTAAAGGAATAGGCCCACACCAAGGGTCATGCCAAAAACTAACACGGCAACCCTCTTCCACAATAAACTGAATTTGGCTAAAGAACTTCTCTGTACCTTCCTTAATACTCCTCCACATCCCACACCCGTGAGAACCTCTTACCCCTCTAGTGCACCAACCTCCTCTCCCCTCACCATATTTGGCTGCTATAACTTGATGCCATAAACTGTTGCTTTCATTCCCAAACCGCCACAACCACTTCCCGAGTAAGGCCTTGTTAAACAACCCAATCCTCCGGATCCCCAAGCCACCACTCTCAATAGGCAAACAGACCTTATCCCAAGCAACTAACGGGTATTTAAAAGTATCCTCCGAGGCCCCCCAAAGGAAATTCCTCTGAATTCTTTCTATCCTAGCTGCCACAGCCTGAGGGATAGTAAACACAGATAAAAAGTATGTGGGAAGGCTTGAGAGAGTACTTTTTAACAAAGTAAGCCTGCCACCTTTTGACAAGTAAAGTCTTTTCCAGCCAGATAGTCGTTCCTCCAACTTTTCTATAACAGGGTTCCATATCGACACATCCTTATAATGGGCCCCAAGAGGCATGCCCAGATATCTCATAGGCAATGTGCCCACCTTGCAACAAAGGGTATGGGCCAAAGCATTCAAATCCCCAACATCCCCAACAGGAACAATCTCACTCTTACCTACATTTACTTTCAAGCCTGTAATAGCTTCAAAGAAGATCAGCACCATCCGAATGTATAATAACTGGTCCCTAGAAGCATCGCAGAACAAAATAGTATCGTCAGCAAAAAGAAGATGAGAGATATGCACTCCCCTTTGCCTATGGGACCCTGCTTTAAATGGACATATATGGGGCTAACACAAAAAATGGATTTTTTTTTTTTGGCAGCCATTGCAAGTAATTGGGTAAAGCCTCAATGAGTTCAGTAAACGTATAAACACATTGGCCTACATTTGATGATGTTATATGACTTTATTTAGTTGATGCATGTAGGCATGGGTATATATGATGCAATGAAGTTGTGTAAGGCAGATGTTTCAACTGTTTGCCTGGGCCTTGCTGCATCTATGGGTGCGTTTCTCCTTGCTGCTGGTTCAAAAGGGAAGAGGTTCTGCATGCCAAATGCAAGAGTGATGATCCATCAACCACTTGGAACTTCTGGAGGCAAAGTAAGTGCTCATCTGAATTTTTGGGCTATTAAATTGCAATTTATAATAAATTTATATCCTGACATAATTGGATGGGGATTTTTGGAATTATAGAGATGAGAAAGGAAGGGATGTAAAAAATTCTCTGATTCTGATATTAATGAAGGGGAGGGGAGTATATGGAGGGAAAAGACATTTCAATTTAGCCCCTTTTAATCCTACCAAATCACCCAAAGGTGAGCAGATTCAGAGGGAGAGCAAAATCTTTCTTGTGTAATTCCAAAAATACTTCCAACCGAAAATAGTGTTAAATCATCAAAGAAAGGGTACAATAGTATCAGTTGGCATTGCTGGAGTTATTTAGTATCAGTTCATTCATTTGTCATAAAGAATCCTCAATAGATGATTTTTTTACATCTCTCTAATGGGGTGTCCCATTGGGATGTTCGATTATCTAGACTGGTCCAAGATTGGGAGCTGGAGCCTCTAGTTGTTTTTATGGAACTTATTTATTCCAAACCTATTAGGGGTGAGGGGATGGATAGACCCTATTGGAGACCTACCAAGAGCAGGGGTTTTAAGGTTTGAAGTTATTATCACTCCCTATCCGCATCTAATAGCATGTCTTTCCCTTGGAAATTGGTGTGATTGAAGGTCCTACCTAGGGTGGCCTTCTTTTCTTGGGCTGTTTCTCTAGGGAAGATTTTATCCACTGAGAATCTCCGGAAGAGAGGTATTATTGTATTGGATTGGTGTTGCATGTGCAAAAGGTGTGGGGTGTCTGTGGACCACCTTCTTCTTCATTTTCCAATAGCTTACGAGCTATGGAAAATGATGTTTTCTTTATTTGGACTCCAATGGATTATGCCTAAGAGGGTTATTGATTTGTTCACAGCTTGATAGGGATCTTTTGGAAGGCATAAAAATATAGCCTTTTGGAAGGCTGTGCCATATTGCATCTTATGGTTTCTTTGGCGAGAATGGAATGCTAGAAGTTTTGAGGGATATGAATGCTCTATCCTTGATGTTAAAACCTTCTTCTTTTGTACCTTGTTAGATTGGGGTGTTGCTTTTCATTCTTCTCCTTGTTTTACTCTAAAAGATATGATCAAGCATTGTAGTTTGAGAGTTTAATTGTACTTCACCATGAGTACACCCGTGTACTTGGTTTCTGTTTTTTTAATAAAATTTTTTGTTACTTCCCCAAAAAAAAGAAAAAGAAAGGGTACAATAGTAAATTAAAAATTTTTTCCCTTTTCTCCTCTACACACCCAAACAAGAGAAAAGAGAATCTCCATCCTATCCTTATACTCTCCTTTCCCCATAAACCACCAATCATAATTTTTAGGGTATACACTTGTGAGTGAAGTCCCATAGTGAATATTAATGAGAAGAATGAGTGGTTAATATAACATAGTTGGGCCCAAACAAATTGGTTTAAGCTTTTGGGCCAATTGGTGTCCCTATATGTCAAATTAACCATACACTTTTATCATTATTATTCAATGTGAGGGTACTTCACTCACATGTGCATGTCCAACAATAATGTTAGTTATGGGCTTTCTTGTACTTTTCCATGACCATTAATTTGGCTGAACTGTTTCAGTTTGAAGTGCTAACAAAATGCTACAAATATTGGCATTATAGCTGTGAGACCAGTCATAGCAGACCTTACATATATGTTAGCTATCCAAGAAATTTGGATGAGTGTGAGATTAAAAGAGAAATTACACATTTCATAACTTTTTGCAATAGTAGCAAATGCATAATAATTTGTAGACCTGTTAGATTACACCTCTGCTTGAAATGTCAAAGCAATCTATATGGTATCAAATTCCTCTGCCCAAAGCAATAACTACCAGCATATATGGGATGAATTAATTCATTGGATGTGACATTATAGGATGAGAGTGACACTGATCTTTTACAAATTAAAATGATTTTCCAGACAATTCTTTTTTATTTTTTTTATTATATTATTTATCCAGTTTGGCTTCCTAATTCCTTTTCTCTCTTTTACAACCCCACCCCCCCCCCCCCCCCCCCCCCCCCCCCAAAAACCCTAAACCAAAAAAAAAAAAAAACTACCTGGGGTTACCGTCATGGTTTGCACACATTTTCTTGATGTTAATGAGAGTCAGAGGCCATTCCAAGAAATTAGTTTGGTCCAAGATCAATGCTGTGGATTCGCACCACTAGATATACAATGCTGTACCAAAATGTGTCATGTCCAGACCCTCTTATTATATTGATTTCAAAAGTAGATTGATTTAAGGCGAGGATCATACAAAAAAGTGAAGAAAATCATTTGGGACACGATGTTTAGTTTAACTGCTATTGCTCTAAATGAAGGGAACAACAACTAATCATCTCCTGATATGTTTTTCTTCGTTGTCATTTCCCTTCAGCTTGCTTGATTTTTTTTGTTCAGGGTCCAAAAGTTTGTTGTCAAGCTAGAATTTAAGTCATGGCTGTATGGGTTCCTGAAGGCAGTTGTATCGTCCACCTTACACAATTCTTTTCATTTTTAAATATGCATTTTTTCCTTTTATTTTCTAAATCTCTTGATGTTCGTGTGATTTCTCCTTAGCTTGTTTGGTATAAATTAAATAGAGTTCATTTTTCATGTAAAGCGTGCTGAGGTTTAGACTTTAGGAGGGAAGAAAATTGTAATTTTTCCTTTTTTTCCTTGAGTGTACATTGGGTCTGCACTTTTGTTTTAACAGCTTTGTTTGTTTAGTGAAAACCTCGAATACATTCTTTGGAATAAGGGTTAACCTTGTTGGATCTTCAAGTGTTAGCCTTAAATAGCTGACTACATTCCAATGTAGAGTGCATTTACCATTTGTAAATTTGAAGTTGATAGTTTGATTTTTGTTTTTGAATTTGCCAAATATTTTCTGTATAGAATGAGGGCTGGTGACTGGTTTTTTTCAAATATTTGTATGAAATGATCTACGGTGTATTCAAAAAGAAGTTTGGTTTGATTTTTTAAATTAAAAAATCTGCTATAATGGTTAAATATTAAAAAGGAATTTTTAGCTTCTAGATAAGTTTCATAGCAGAAGAATGGAGACTTGGCAGATTATATTCTTGCTTGACACAGCAAGGCTACAAGATTCTGGTCAAATTTTGGTTTTTCTCTATAAGTGCAAGTGAACATGTGTATTGCATTTATAATTACGTTGGCTCTATTTGGTTAAATATTGATACAGAAAGGACACTTGATATGTTTAGAGGGGGCTGATCCCTCCATTAGTGGTCTTAAGGGAAAACTCTTTGTTGTGTCTCATGTAAAGGTCACATGTAATTCCAGGTGACGGACATGAGTATACGAATAAGAGAAATGATGTATCACAAAATTAAGCTGAACAAAATCCTGTCAAGAATCACGGAGAAGCCTATAGAGCAGGTTGTCTCTCAGATCATATTTCCTTATTCTTTACATTTTTATTAATGTCCAACTACCTCTCCATTTTTCTTCACGCTTTCTATTTTTTCCTATTTTGGGTGGTTATTTGCAGATTGAAGCTGACACAGACCGTGATAATTTCATGAATCCTTGGGAAGCTAAGGAATATGGGCTCATTGATGAGGTTATCGATGATGGCAAGCCAGGATTAGTTGCACCCATTGGAGATGCATCACCTCCACCAAAAACTCGGGTGTGGGATCTGTGGAAAGTTGAAGGGGGTAGGAAAGCCAAGAAGAATTTACCCACCGAGCATACACTTTTACAGAACGGATATAAAGGGGGTCAAGAAGGTGATGGGGAGAGGGGCACCGAGCAAGAAAAGCAAGCACCTGCTCCTGTATGAGACTTAACTTCAACTCTTCCCTGCATCTCTACTTAGTTTACCTGTAATGTTCATCTCCCAAAACAGTGGTTATTACTAATTTGTGCTTGTTTAATGATTCCTTATACTCATTCAGTGCTCAAGGTGTATTTCCTATATATTTTGAGATTTGTTTAATAATTCTTGTTAAGTGCTCAAGTTGCCTTTTGGGATAACAGAATGGTCAATTGGAAGGGTTTTGGGGCATACCCTAGTCATAGAGTTGGGTTCAAGTTATATTTGGTGTAACTCTAAGTAATGTTACACCACTCAATAACTTATTATTGAATTAATATTTTGAAAATTCAACTGTTGAATTACATGTTCTATATGTTTTTAACATGCATACTAATTTTCATATTAATCGGATGTTATTTACTATTTGATTTATAAACTCATATTTTATGCATTATTTTAAACTATAAAAATTGGAATTTTAACAATTGATTGATGACATGGATATTAATTTTTGATCACCTTGAAATTTTGCAAGCATAAAGAATATATAAAGATAATGTAATCTAATAGTAGATTTCTCAATATTCGCATTCAATTAAAAAATATTAAGTGGTTAACATTGCTTAGAGTTACAACATGTGTAACTTGAACCCAATTCTTAGTCATAATTTTACTTTAATCCTGAGACAATCCTGCATATTATAGTCCTTACTGAACTTTCTAATTACATTACAATCAAGCTAAGTAAAAGTTGCCAGTTCCAAGCAGGTAGAAGCTTGATTAAAGTGGTAGTTTCTATGCTAATTCCTCTGAAAATTGTCCAATGGGGGCTCTAGTGGGACTAAAAAGGAATGTTATTCTCACAAAATTTTGTTTGCGAATCTTTCACATACACGTATCTTCATCCTCTATGTTAAATGACAAAATCGTTTGTAATCATATTCATTATTTTGAATGAATTCATTTTATTTGAGTTTTAAGAAATGAAGGGGTTTCTTTGAAGAAATTAAATTATTTAACCACGACGAAATAACTGTACTTTGTGTAAGTGTCATGTGAACTAAGTTATCGGTTTCAAGATGTACTTAGCCTCATCCGTTTGGTCTCCCTCACTTAAATGATTAAAAAAAAAAAGTGAGACCTGTACCCCTCTTCTTTATTTTTTTATTTTGAACTATTTGTCTATGCCTTATCCTTTGGCTATTGCTTATATTTTCCGTATTATGGAATGAGTATATTTTCCCTATTATGGGAGGTGACGTAAGGGTAAACTCTATGTAATATTGTATAATTAGACATGATTGTTACTTACCAAAACTTCCATAAAAAAAGGTTCCTTACCAAAACTAATGCATAATTCTTACTTATAACTACAAAAATGGTCGGAGAATGAAAGCACATATGATATAGGGAGCCCCATTTGAGAGCAATTACTAGATACTTGTTACTATGACAAATTTGAGAGCAATTACTTGATTTAGCTAAGTGGGCTTTTTGTTGTAACAAGTTTGGTTCATTTAAACTTTTGGGATGCTTCCAATCTTTCTCTTGTTTTGATAAATGCATTTTTATTCAGCAAATAAACAAAATACTACTCAGACGAATTGTTACCTCCTCAAACTCGTGATGCTCATTTGGTGAAAGTTGCACTGGGGGGGGGGGTGGGTGTGGGGGTGTGGTGAATGTGGTGTGTGGGGTTGGATCACTGTGTATATTTGTAAAGTGTTATACCAAGCTTTTTAAGGTTAAAACGTTTTACAAAGGATTTTACGGCCAACGGAAAACATTTTCAAAATTTACAATGAAACAAACACTAAAAAATACTGAAAATGTTTTTCGTAAAACATTTTACAACGAACCAAATGGAGTGTAAAGTTATTAACAAAAAAAAAAAAAAAGTTATAGACCAGTAGTTATCTTAGTGAAGCAAAGAAGAGGGTGGATAACATTTAGCTCCCCTCATAAATAACCAAAGAAAACCCCTCTTATTTTGCCTTAGATGTAGCCAACAATGCAGCATACGATTCAGCCCACAAAGGATTCCCAAAATCCGTAGCCTTGGTTCAAACAAAAATTAGCTATATACCTTGTGATTGGTGTAGGAAAGCGCCTCACATCTTAATATCGATTGTGAAAATATTATGACTATAGAAAGATCTCCAAGAAATAAACAATAGGAACGAAACAAGCCCAAAAATAGAAAATAAATAAACACACACAAAACTAAAGAATACCAAGGATTTACGTGGTTTGGCTTTTAGCCTACGTTCATGGGCAACGACAAAGAAATTTCACTAATCAAATATGGAGATATACAAGTTGGTGTATCAGTACTCTCACAATAACCCAATTCCCAATACACCCAATAGCTCTCTCACAAATAACAAAGAATAAAGAAAGCCTTGTACCCTATTCTAAAATAGAGAACTCTCACAAATATGCAGCAGCCAATCTCTCTATTTCACTCTATATTTCTCTCTTCAATTGCCCAATACATGTCCTATTTATATATACAATCAGTTGGCTAGAGAGATGATTGCTTTGCACCAAAACTTCTATGAATACTAGTCTATTACAATTACGAAACAGTGTTGCACATGAAACAGACTTCAAGTTTTGTATGGCACTCCAAAACAATCTTAGCTTAAGTTGAATTCAAGCCACCGACTTCACAAATCTCCACCTTGGCTTGAATCCAATCAAACCACACCAACAAAACTTCTCCGTCGTCACAACCAAAGCCCCTAAGGGCTATCACAAACTGCAAATGCTAGTCAAGACCAAGCAATGCTTGAACTTGTGCAAAGGAACTGGCTTAGTCATCATGTTAGTTGGATTATTTGCAGTCCTAATCTTCTTAAGAAGAATATCTCCTTCATCAATAATTTCACAAACAAAGTGGAAGCGGAAATCAATATGTTTAGTACGAGAGTGATAGACTTGGTTCTTTGCTAAATAAATAGCACTCTGACTATCACAAAATATAGAGACATGCTCTTGATAAATTTCCAAGTCTTCAACCAAACCATGTAGCAATAGCCTTCTTAATGGCTTCAGTCACAGCCATGTATTCAACTTCAGTGGTTGATAATGCAATAGTGGACTGTAATGTCTGAAAACTTTTGCGGAAGCAATATAGAACAAAAATTTATATTTTTTTTTTAAAGATCGTTGTACCACACAACCATAGATTCTAAATAGAACAAAATTGCGTACCTCTCTTAGCAACCCAAGTTTTTTTTTTTGAGTCCAACTTCAATATGAAAATCAATTGAATATACTATCTTTTTTAGAGACTGGTGGATTCATTGTTGAGCATTTATATATCTTACTCATTACACACATAACCCAACGTGTCTGTATATAGCCTTTAAAATCGGCATCACCAGTTGACATTGTCAAAATTATGTGCATAATAAATAAATATACACAAACCCCTCATGTTTAAGGACAATAGAAAAATTGTGATAGGACAACCTTTTAATTAACAGTGATCGCTCCATAAGGTGTCCTTGATCGGATCCAATTTAGTGTACGTACTTGTTACATTACATCCACTTGTCTGCTTAAAGTCACTACCTCAATGATGGAGTAAATCATCCTATTATATAGTAGCACAACAAGTGTAGGCTTTAGTGGTAATATTTAATTAATATCTACAGCCTAGAACAATTTAATAATCTATGAAAAATCATTACTCCCTGTCTTTGGTTCCTTAACCATTAACATGATTTTTCTACAGAGGTGACATCACATGCCACATTTAAACAATGAAATATACCTATAAAATTATGAATGTGAAAATAAATTTTTATTATCAAATAAAAATGCATAATATTGTTTTTGAGGGCAAATAATTCTAACAATGTCGACCTCCAACTCACCGGTGCTTTAGCAAGTGTAAACATGTAGCCTGTAGTAGAATGACGATTATCTAGATCACCAGCAAAATCCGAGTCAACATAACCAACTAAGTGGCTTCCAACATTATCATCTCTCTTGAACTTCAAACCCAAATCAACAATTCCCAAGATGTATCTCAAGATCCATTTAGCTGCTTGCCAATGACCTTTTCCCAGATCATGCATATAATGGCTAACCATACTGACAGCTTGTGAAATGTCTGGCCGAGTACACACCATTGCATACATGAGGCTACCAACCAAACTTACAAATGGGACATGAGCCATGTACTTACGCTTCTCATCAGTGCGAGGTGATAACAAAGCACTAAGCTTAAAATGAGGGGCTAAAGGAATATTCACAGGCTTGGTATTGGAATTCATACCAAAACGTTGTAGTACTTTAGTCAAATATTGTTTTTGTGTCAAATGAACAGTGCCCTTCACTCTATCTTGTGCAATCTCTATTCTAAGTATCTTCTTTGCTTCAAAGAGATCCTTCATCTCAAATTCTGAACTCAACTTAGTTTTCAATTGTTCAAATTCTTCCTTGTTCTTACATGCCACCAACATGTCATCTACATATAAAAGCAAGTAGATATAGGATCCATCAGAAAGCCTACAAAGATATACACAATGATCAAACTAGCTCCTAATGTACTTTTGCCCAATCATGAAGCTGTTAAACCACTTATACCACTATCAAGGAGACTATTTCAATCCATACAATGATTTCTTTAATTTGCAAACCCAATTCTCCTTACTAGCAACTTCAAAGCCATGATATTGAGACATGTAAATCTCTTCCTCCAAATCTCCATGCAAGAAAGATGTCTTCACATCAAGTTATGCTAACTCAAGATCAAATTGTGCCACCAAAGCTAGCAAAATACGGATAGATGAATGTTTAACAATAGGAGAGAGCACCTCATTGTAGTCAATCCCTTCCTTTTGAGCATATCCTTTAGCAAATAATATAGCTTTGAACCACACACTATCTTTGCCTGTAGGTCCTTCTTTCTTTGTGCAGACCCACCTGCACCCAATCTCTTTCTTACCTTTAGGAAGCTTTACCAAATCCCAAGTCTAATTCTTGTGAAGAGATTGCATCTCCTCATCCATAGCCTTCTTCCATTCACCACTCTCAGATGTGCACACAGCTTCTTTTAGGTGGATGGAATGTCTTTTTCAACAAGGGGAAGTGCATAAGCTACAGGATCAACAAATCTAGCTAGTTTTCGAATTTCCTGTTTGGATCTTCTCATTGCAATGGACTTTGTCAACTGCGAAGGTGTCAAAATTGGAGCTTCACTCTCATCTAAATTATTTCCCTCATCAACCATAATATCATTGGCTGTGTCAATAGACTTTGAAGAAACAACAGGAGTTTCAAACTCCACCTGCTGCGGATCACTCTCATGAGTCTAAACGATGCTCTCGTCCACCTGCTTAATAGGCTTAACAAGCTCAGATTTATTAAATGTAACATCTCGACTATGAATATCTTCTTTGTCTCAGTTCACCAAAGCCTATATCCTTTCATACATAAACCAAAACCCAAGAAAATAGCTTTCTTGGCTCTAGGATCCAATTTCGAATCCTTCATATGATAATATACAGGACAACCAAATATGCACAAGGAATCATAATTAGTAGTAGGAGATCTAGACCATAACTCTAGGGGAGTTTTCCCCTCATTTGTAGTTGTAAGAAAATGGTTGATGATATGACTTGCATACGTAACTGCCTCAGCCCAAAATTCTCTACCTAATTTTGCTTGAGAAAACATACACTGCACCTTCTCTAGCAAAGTATAACTCTTTTTTTTAGCCACTCCATTTTGTTGTGGGGTACCTTTAATAGTGAAGTGATGAGTAGTACCTTTATCTTGACAAACTTTCAAAAATGGATCAGACTTCTACTCACCACCATTATCAAATCTGAGCCGTTTTATCTTATGGCCTGTTTGAGTTTCAATCAATTTCTTCCACTTCAAAAATACATCAAGAAACTCATCCTAGTGCCTCATAGTATAAACTCAAACTTGGGGGGAGTAATCATCAACAAATGTAACATAATAATGTTTACCTCTAAGAAAAGCAACCTTAGCAGGCCCCCACACATCTGTGTGTGCATAATCAAGTGTACTTTTTGTTTGATGAACTGCAATGTCAAACTTGACTCTAGTTTGCTTCCCCAAAACACAATGCTCACAAAATTCCAACTTGTAGGTCTTGGCACCCTTTAGCAAACCTTGCTTTACGAGACTTTGCAAAGCATTTTCACCGGCATGCCTTAAACGCATGTGCCAAAGTCTAGTAGATCTGAAGCAACCTCCCTAGTAATATCAGAAGCTGTGGTTGCTCCACCTACAATAGTACTCCCATCAAGGAAATACATATTCCTTTTACGAGTGGCCCTTAATACTACAAATGCACCATATGAAACTTTCAAAATTCCATTCTCCATGGTAATCTTAAATCCCTTGGATTCTACGAAACCAACAGATAGTAGATTCTTTTTCAAGTCCGGAATATATAAAACTTCTGTCAAATTGCGAACTATTCCATATGCAACTTTAGCTTGATTTTACCCATCCCAAAGATCTCACAGGCTTCATGAAGATTGAACCACGTACCGACTCATCCAAATAGTAAAACCATTCCTTCTTTGGACACATGTGAAAGGTACAAGCAGAATCCATGATCCATTTATTTGAATGGCAAACAAATGATGAACTAGTCAATTTAAAATCAAAATTTTTGTCAATACTATGTGCTACATTAGAATTAAAATCTTTTTTGTTTTTATTCTTCAAAAGTGGGAATTCTTTCTTCTAATGCCCCTTATTATGACAGAAGACACACTCATCTTTCCCAAATTTCCTTTTTGTAGATCCTTTTGACTTAGAGTGCGATCTACCTCTTCTACCAGACTTCTTATGTTCAAACTTGCCTCTAACCGTCAATGCTTCACTACTTGTCTCCATGTAGGTCTGCTTATCTTTCTTACGATACTCATTGTTAGTCAAAGCATTGGACACATCATTAAACTTAATTTTATTCTTCCTATACAATAGTGTTGTGATTAAATAATCATAAGTATCAGGTAGTGAATTCAACAATAAGAGAGCTTTATCTTCGTCTTTAATCCCAACCTCTAAATTTTGCAAATCAACAAGTATTTTATTATAATCATTCAGGTGCTCAGACATAGAAATACCTGCATGATACTGGAAACGGAAGAGTGTTTTCTTCAAATTTAGATGGTTCTCCACACTCTTCATCATATACTTGTCTTTTAACATTTTTCAAAGCTCTTTAGCCCTCATCTCCCTCATAACAAAATACTTTTGACCCTTGGTCAAACATAAACGAATGGTACTGTAAGCCTGTCTATTTATCTTGTCCTAATCTTTGTTTGACATCTCTTCAGGTTTGTCTTCCAAAGCAATATCCAACTCTTGTTGGATCAAGACATCCATAACTTCGCATTGCTACATGCCGAAGTTGTTCGTTCCATCAAACTTCTCTACCTCAAATTTGGCCTTAGAAATTGTCGTCCTAACTGCTGAAGGTTTTGCAGAAGACTCTGCCAAAGCTTTTCAAGAGGAATCTTTAGAAGATTTTGTAGAGGAATCACCTAACATCTTTCTCCTCAATAATTAAGTTCACAAATCAATCACCAAAATCTCCAAAGAGAACAAATCCAAATGCCTAAGTAACAAAGCTGGGCTCTGATACTAGTTTGTTGTAAGAAAGTGCCTCCTGATAGCAATCCCACCTTATTGTTGATTGTGAAAATATTATGACTATAGAAAGATCTCCAAGAAATAAACGATAGGAACGAAGCAAACCCAAAATCATAAAATAAATAAACACACATAAAACTAAAGAACACCAAGGTTTTATGTGGTTCAACTTTTGGCCTACGTCCACAGGCAATGACAAAGAAATTCCACTAATCAAATATGGAGATATACAAGTTGGTGTATCTGTATTCTCACAATAACCCAATCCTACACCCAATAGCTCTCTCACAAATAATAAAGATTAGAGAAAACCTTGTACCCTATTCAAAAATAGAGAAATCTCATAAATATGCAGCAGCCAATCTCTCTATTTCACTCTATATCTCTCTTCAATTGCCGCAATACATGTCCTATTTATATATAGAGTTGTCAGCTAGAGAGATGATTGCTTTGCACCAAAACTTCTATGAATACTAGTCTATTACAATTAGGAAATAGTGTTGCACATGAAATAGACTTCAAGTCTTGTACGGTACTCCAAAACAATCTTGGCTTAAGTTGAATTCAAGCCATCGACTTCACAGTGATCTCATATCGACACACAGAAGCTAAATTTGATGTGTCAAATTTGATCTTAACTAAACCTAGAGGGCTCCACGACTCCCTAATATTCCCTCTACACTTGACAACTTCCCAATGAAATCTCATGAGATTTGTAGACTTTGTGATTTTCTAGCTACCACAATAGGATCAATTGAGTGTAGTTCAAACACTATCTTTTTATAGAAACTCAATTAGAATAGAGAATTTGACAGTTGAGATACAAAATATAATCCTTCTTCTCAATTTTTCTAAAAAACTACACCGATGTACCATATACATGAGAAAAGTCCAATTCATATGATCATATGCCTTCTCCACATCCAACTTGCACAAAACCCCTACCATCCCTACCTTCAACTAACTATCAATACATTCAGAAACAATTAAAACTAGTTTTTTGCCCTTGCTTTGCATGGGATTCCTATATATATAATTTATAAATGTTAGTCTTTAAAAGTTATTGTATTTTTTTTTTCTCATAAGAAATAGAAAAGATAGTAGCAAAGGGTTGAATTTCATTGCTCAATAAAAGTTTACTTTTGAACCAAATTAAATAATGACTAAAACACTAAAATTTCAACTATTCCTGATTTTTTTCATTTGCAATCACACATTCAATTACATGCTCATTCCTATAGTTATTTTCCCCAATAGTTAGTAATCGCTTTTAGATACACTAGTCGCAGATCTGCACGTTGCGTGTGATAATTTCTTTTATGGTGATTGGATTGTTTTGGTCATGGAATTTATTTTGTATTATTAGAGATTAGTATTTGAAATAGAAATATGAAATTTTATTGTTGAGTTAATTTTTGGAACATAATTTCTACCATACTCGGTTTGCTAATTTGTACATTTCCAAGTCAATTGAGCACATTTTGCATGTTACATATAATTCTTCGTTTCCATAAGGGTTGGGCAGTCATGATCCCAATGACCCATTCCATTTTTCTTGCCTGCTTGGTTTTTTGGGATGCAAAATGTGTTTGTTCCAAAAGTTGTATGTTGAAGGATTTGTCGATAGTTTTGCAGCAATTGTTTCCCATCTTGTTGGTTTAGAATTGATAATAGTAGTTGGATTCCTTCCTCATTTGATTCACATAAGAGTGCAATTGCGAGTCTATATTTTGCATTTTTGTCCCCTTCTTTGTTGGCTTGAAGAAGGATTTCTTTTCCTGCTTTAGTTTTACCTGGCACAAAATATTTGTGAACTTCGACCCAAAATAGTGCTTGTTTGTTTCTAGCCCTAAAGCATCGATGAATGAGCTTTTCATCATCTTTCAAAGGAATAAAGGATTTTGAAGCAATATAGTCAGATTAATGTCGTGAAGAACTTTTTTTTTTTTTTGGTTAGCCAATTGAATCGCTTGCAGTTGTTTTTTAAAACAAAGAACACATTAAGAAATTAATGTGCTAAAAAAAATACATATTTTAATAGTGTATTATAAAATTGAGAAACATTTATTTTTATTTAGACATACTTTTCATGCCTACAATTTGGTTCAAGTTCAATTTATTTTGTATCCCCATATTTTAAAAGTTAAATTTCATTCCAAAAAAATTATGACTTCTAAAATTTGTATATGTAATACTAAAAATTTAGGGGAAAAAAAACCAACTAAGTTAAATTACCATCTGAAAAAGTATAGTATGCTCATACCATTATGACAAAGCAACTACTTCCCAATTAGAAGAAATGTGAAACTTCATTTAGGCAAATCATGAAGTAATTAAGAAAGTATTACCTTGCCACCTGCAAGTTGATTTTCTGTTCTTTAAATTAGAGTAGAGAAAGGGAGAAGTTTATTCATTTTCTTGACTGTTAGAATGAGGAGAATAGCAAGCAACAAAAGTTCATTTACAACCGTTGGATATCTATTGATGAGCAAGTATTGAATTTTGGCAAAAGTAACTGAAAGAGAGGCATCCAAACAAATAAAGATAGGGAAAAGAAATTGTAAGGTTGAATTTATTCAATCATGTGTTGGCTTTATTCTATGCCAAATTTGCTTGTAATTTAGCAATTAGATACTCTGTATTTAGGTGGGATTTATGTAAGGGTAGTGTGTGAGAGAATGTGAAGAAAACTCAAGATGTGTCAATTCAAAGGAGTCTCACGACTAGATCTCGTGACTGGCTCGAGACTAGCAAGTCGCCAGAATGACACACGTGTGAAGCATGCAGGGGAGCTGAAGGGTCACAACAGCTAGAGCACTACAGGAAAAAACTTTCAGTATGGCTAGGCAGTTAGCTTGTGACTCAGACTCGCGACTTGTTCCAGTCGCAAGGTTCAGTCGCCAGAAAGCCTTGTTTGATGAAAACTGACTTTTCACATTCCTCAAACATATTACTATAAATACCTTTATACCCATGAAATGTAGAGAGCTTCCAGAGAGAATTTTGAGAGAGAAACCCTAGAGAAAGGCAAGATTGACTCATCCACAATCTTTATCATTTGATTCTTCAAATTCCTCTACTCTCACCCTCTCCATTGACATATTCTTGAGAGGTACATTTGTCAAATCATTATCTCACCATACCCATATTAGTGAGGAGGTGTTTTAGTACTTGGGAAGCAGTTCAAAGAGGAATAATTCATTTGGTTGATGCAATAAACTTATTGCGGGATCCAGTAAGCTAGAGAAGACGAGGTTCGGCGTAACCCTGTTGGAGCAAGAAGCTTGGAGGGCTTAGGTGCACTGGGTAGATTAGGCTTGGAGGGTCTTCTGTTATTCATGTATCCCAACTTCATTCTCTAGTGGATTATTGACCGCTTGGAGGGCAGTTGAGAGGTTTTTAGCTGAGTACTTCAGTTTCCTCTTCAATAACACATCGCTGTGTTATCTTTGTGTTTGCATCTCTCTTTCCTTTCTCTTTACCTTTTAATTGCTGTTGTGTTTGTAATTAATTATGGTTTAGAGTGTGTTACCATTTTGGATATAGCTTATATTTCATATTCCGCACATATATTGTTTAATTATAAGCTTGTGTTGGTATTTTTGTATTTGGGGGTCTAAACGTTCATTGGTGTTTTATACGCTATTTGAATTTTCAATTGGTATCAGAGCGGGTGCACTTGCTATGGTTTAATTACCTAAGTGCGATCCTAGACCCCATTTTGAGATGGATCAATCTCTATCTCTTAATGCTCCTCCATATTTTAATGGAAGCAACTATGCATTTTGGAAAATCCGTATGAGGGCATTCCTATGTTCCATTGATGAGAGTGTTTGGGATGCTGTAGATATAGGATGGACTAGGCCAGAGGCTGCCAAATCTGAATGGGATAAGGTAGCCCTTGCGGCAGTTAACACTAATAGCAAGGCTTTAAATGCTATTTTCTATGGTGTTTCTCTTGATGAGTTTCACAGGATTTCTCATGTTACAATTGCTAAGGAGGCGTGGCAAATTTTGGAAACGACTTATGAGGGAACCAAAAAGGCGAAGGACACCAAGCTGCAAATGCTTACCACACGCTTCGAAGAACTTAAGATGAGTGAAACGAGTCATTCGACTCATTTTGTAGGAAGCTAAATGAGGTGGTAATTGGGAAATTTAACTTGGGAGAAGAGATGAGGACTCCAAGATTGTGAGAAAAATTCTACGATCATTATCAGAGAGCTTCCGTGCAAAGGTTATTGTCATTGAAGAGAGCAAGGACCTTGATGAGATCAAAGTTCAAGAACTTATTGGCTCACTTCAAACCTATGAGCTATCTCTACCATCACAAAGGAAGAGCAAATCTCTTGCTCTAAAGACAATCAATGAGAGAGTGGAAGCTCAAGACTCATCAGATGAGGATGAAGTCGAAAAGGATGTGGTGTATCTTGTTAAGAATTTTCGAAAGTTCTTGAAGTTCAAAAAGAATGGAAAGTTTGTTGAGAAGGGAAAATTCCAAAATTCCTAGGAGGAGAAAAAGAATTTCAAGAAGAAAGATGGGAAGGATTCTCAATCCTCTCAAGGAATCATGTGCTATGAATGCAATGGTCATGGACATCTTAAGAAGGAGTGTCCCAACTATTTGAGAGGGAAGAGTAAAGTTTAGTGACACAGACTCCTCTAATTCAAACTCGGAATAAAGAGGGAAACTACTCCGCATTTATGACCATTGCTCTCATACAATCTTCGGATGATTTGAGTGTGTTAGTGGAAGAGTTTGGTGAGCACACTGAAGTGGAGTCGAAGGGGATAATAGAGGAATCAGATGATGAGGAAGATGAAGGAACAGTGGGACTACAAGAAACCTACAATTCCCTAATTGAGAAGACTGGTGAATATGCAAAAGTGGCTAAAGCAACTATTAAGAAAATAAAGAGAGCAGAACAAGATTACAAAAGTCTTCTAGTGGGGTACAAGGAGACTAAGTGTGAAGCTGAGACGCTGAATGGAGAGCTAACTGAAGCCTATTCAAAGATCAAATTTTTTGAGCTTGAGGTGATTCAAGTTAATGCTAAAGTAGAGCGGGTTTCCTCTAAGAAGCTTGATGAAGTGCTTGCTCATCAAAAACCTTTCTCCGACAAAAGTGGATTGGGATACACTGGAGAGAGCAGCTCGAGTGCCAATATGGCCAAGGATATGAAGTTTGTGAAAGCTAAGGAACCAATGGTAGCAATCATTACTGTTGAGAAAGTGAAGGTGGAGAAGAAGTGGAATGTGACTGACCAGCGGTTTTTGACAAAGCCTCCTAACCAATCAGTGGTTAAACCTAAGGCTAAAGGTAAATCACTTCCAAAGTCCCAAAGAGGTCCGAGAACTAAAATTTTTTTCCATCATTATGGAATTCAAGGACACACCAGATCTAATTGTCATAAGTGATAGGCCACAAATTGAATGACCCCTTGTGATGTGTACTGATGCTCACCCCACTCATAAGGGCGCTCACAAAAAGCAGAAATGAGCTCATCCTTGGACACAGTCCTCAGTCGCTCTCATGTAGGATAGTCAGGAAACTTTATCCTATGGACTCTAAGCACATCCGCAACCAGCTGCGGTGTGACAGCAATGCGCGTACCTTGAACGCGAGTATGAAAGAGAGGTACTGAACGATCAATCCCGTACATGTTGGAGTAAAACTCCTGAATCAGTACGAGAGGACAAGTGACCGGGATGTCACACAGTGACTTCCATCCCCTACTGTGGATGACAGAGTGAAGGTCAGTGTCGGCGAAGTCCGCCAAAACGACTTGGCGTTCCGAATGAACACCTCGTCTAGAAAAGTTCTCAGTAAATGCCTTTTGGGCATCTCCATCACGGAACCGAAGGTTAAAAGGAGTAGTATCAGAAGAAGAGGAAGCTCCAGAACGCAAAGGGTTCCGAGCAGGAGTGGATTTACGTTTGGGTGCCATAGACACTACTAACGTAAAAGAATGAGAAAAGAGATAAAGAGGGAGACAATCAAAAAAGTCCCAAACAGTTCAAATAATATAATAACTTGAACAAAATGTACGTATGCATGGGAATGCATGGTCATGTGACATGCAAACATAAAAAGCATCATGGGCTCAGCCCAATCCAAACCTAGCAGCACACTTACAAGAAACACACATCTAAATGCATGAAAATATCATTCTAATGCATATGGAATGCAATGTATGACATTTTAAAATCATTTGAGTGAAAAACAACCCAAAATTTCAAGAAAAACTCATCAATTTTGAAAAACCCCAAAATTTTCAAAAACTTCAAAACCTAAGTTTCAAAATCATGAAATGCATGAAAAAGAAATGGAAAAGAAGATCATACCACTTGATTTGAAGCAAGGAAGGCCGAAAATCATGTGGGATGGAGATTTGAGTGAAGAAAAATGGTTTGGGAAGATGAATAGCCTCGGACAGATCGAAGAGAGATCGAGAAATGAGAGAGAATTCGCGACAGATCCTTAAATAGGCACCTCAGTAAATCTCGACAGCTGAGGTGTCGAGAGGTATCGAGGATGCTGTCGAGGAAGGTGTCGAGGAAATTGGCCTTCGACAGCTGAAGGTGTTGAGGAGGTATCGAGGTAAGAACAGCTGAACTGATACCTGAAGCTCGATCGATTGACTAGGTGTCGAGAAGGTATCGAGGAGACAGAGAAGATCTCGATCGATCCACCAGGTGTCGAGGATGTGTCGAGATTGCGATAAGAAAAAGGCTTGAGAAGCTCGACAGATGATCAGGTATCGAGGAGGTGTCGAGCCAGCAGAGAAAAGTAGTTTTTCGAGAAGAGAAAAACACAGACATGAATGCAATCAAGACAAACACCTCAACCATGATCCAATCAACATAAAAAGCTCTCAAAAATCATCTCTTAATGAAAATTTAAGCACATGGATCTCCCAAAAACACACACACACACACTAAACAAGTCTAACCAATTTTATATATCAAAAATAAGTCATGACAGTTTAGTGAGCATACAAAAGCACATGTAAAACCTTTGTGATGGCCAAATCACATTGTACCTGCACATGTATCAAAAGTAGCAAAGAATATTGCGTGTTGTGTGTGAAAAACATCGCAAGATTGCATATGTGTATACATGTTATGACGATCTGAGATATGAGAAAATAACTTTAACTCACACACAATCATAACTGTTTGATGGGGACTATCACCTTCGAGGTACATCCTATAACTCCCACATCTCCTAGAATACACGCTTGCAATCATTTTTAAAGCATTTTTAATCTTTTTGCTTTTTATTTCTTTGCATATTTTCTTTTTAAACATATCATGCATGGGCTTATGAGAAAGAAAAGAAATACCTATTGATATTTGACATTTCAATTTTGCTATGCCTAAGCACACAAATGTCATTGACATCACACTTTTGCTATGCCGAAGCATACAGATGTCATTAATGATTGGTGGGCAACAGTGGTGAGATGGTTATTTATGCCTTTCTCTTAGGATTTTCTAGTCCTACCCATCAAAAAGTGTGATATGAGTGTTAAGTTTAAAGAGATAACCTAATCTTACTCATCACAAACAAGAGCCACAAAGCGCACTTGCTTAGTTGTGCATAGGGATGCTCATCTAAGCTACAAGAGATACAAAGTTTAGAAAACTTTGTTTCATTGGCCATCCAAGGTACACAAGTACCAAAGTACACAAAACACACACTGTTTTTTGTATTTTTCAATTTTTCAAAATTTTTTTTTTATTTTATATCAAAACAAAAATAAACAAAACTGAAAGTAAACACACAAAAACATGTTAACAAAGCAAAACAATGCATAAAACTAGATGCAAATGCATGAGAAATAGGAAGAAGAGAGGGAAAATCAATCCACGGAGATAACACCAATGTTTTGACGAAGGAATTCAAAACGTTTGCTGTCAAGAGGTTTGGTAAACAAATCAGCCTTCTGATCATCGGAGTTAATAAACTCAAGAGTGAGAGTACCATCTTCGATAAGCTCCCTAATGAAGTGATGTCGAATCTCTATGTGTTTGGTTCGAGAATGTTGAACCGGATTCTTAGAGATGTTTATGGCACTGGTATTGTCACAGTAGATAGTAAGATGATCTTGACAAATACCATAATCACGAAGGAGTTTTTGCATCCAGAGGAGTTGTGTGCAACAACTACCAGCAGCAATGTACTCAGCTTTTGCAGTGGATAAGGAGATGGAGTTCTGCTTTTTGCTCATCCAAGAGACAAGATTGTTGCCTACATAAAAACAACCCCCTGAAGTACTCTTCCTATCATCAGCATTCCCAGTCCAATCAGCATCGGAATATCCAGCTAAGACATTATTGGTGTCCTTGCTGTACCACACACTGAACTCAGCGGTAGTTTTGACATACTTTATAATTCTTTTTAAAGCAGTCATATGTGATTCTTTGGGATTAGCTTGATATCTAGCACACACTCCAACACTGTAACTAATGTTAGGCCTACTAGCAGTAAGGTAAAGAAGACTACCTATCATGCTTCTATAAAGAGAAGGATCAACACTCTTACTTAACACATCTACAGTGAGTTTAACATTAGGGCTCATAGGGGTACGAACAGAACTAGCAGAATCCAAACCAAATTTTTTCACAAGATTCTTAGCATACTTAGATTGAGATAGAAATATACCTGAATCTTGCTGACAAATCTGCAATCCAAGGAAGTGAGTCAGCTCTCCAATCATGCTCATCTTGAACTCGGCTTGCATAAGCTTTGAGAAGTCATGAGCAAGTTCATCCTTAGTTGACCCAAAGATGATGTCATCAACATACACTTGAGCAACTATCAACTCGCCATCTTCCTTTTTGATGAAGAGAGTTTGGTCAGCTTTTCCTCTTGTGAACCCATGCGACACCAGATATTGTGTGAGTTTGTCATACCAAGCTTTAGGGGCTTGCTTCAACCCATAAAGTGCCTTTTTGAGATACAACACATGTCCGGAAAGTGTGGATCAATGAATCCTTTTGGTTGAGCCACATAGACATCCTCTTTAAGTAGCCCATTCAAAAAGGCGGTCTTCACATCCATCTGATAAAGTTTGAATTTCAGTTGGCATGCTAGGGCAAGCAGAATTCTAATGGACTCCGTACGAGCAACTGGGGCAAATGTTTCATCATAGTCTACTCTTTCCATTTGAGAGTATCCTTGAGCCACAAGTCGAGCCTTGTTTCGAATCACATTGCCTTCTTCATCGGTCTTGTTGCGGAAAATCCACTTTGTACCAATGATATGCTCGCCCTCTGGTCTAGGTACAAGAGTCCAAACATCATTCCTCTGAAACTGAAGCAGTTCATCATGCATTGCTTCAACCCAACTTTCATCTTGTAGTGCTTCCTCCACTTTCTTGGGTTCAACCTGTGACAAGTAGCAAGAATAAGACACAAAGTTAGCAACACATTTATCAACTGTTCGTTTCCTTAACGTGAGTTCATTCAAATTTCCCACAATAACTTTTGGAGGATGATTCAATTTAATTCTGGAGGAAGGTCCTTTTTCCTGACGAGATTCAGAATCAGGTGAAGTCGGAATTTCTGCAGACTCTTCCACAACACTGGGAGTACCGGGAGCAATAGGAGATGCAGGTTCTCGGTCAACAATGTCTTGAACTTCCGTAGGTTCAGGGGGAAGAATTTCCTTGGGAAGTTCATCAATGCCTTTCTCAGAAATAGAATCTGAAGACTCATCAATGACAACATTTACAGTCTCTATTACCTTCATAGTCCTTTTGTTGTATACCCGATAGGCCTTGCTGGTAGAAGAGTAGCCTAGAAATATACCTTCATCACTCCTGGATTCAAACTTTCCCACATTCTCTCTATCCTTAAGGATGAAGCAAGTACTTCCAAAGATTTTGAAATACTTTACATTTGGCTTTCTTCCTTTCCACAACTCATAGGGAGTCTTTTTGGTACCGGGTCTAAAGTACACCCTATTCACAGTATGACATGCAGTGTTTATGGCTTCTCCCCATAGGTTTCGAGCCACATCTTTGTTATGCAACATGGCTCTGGCCATCTCTTGAATAACTCTATTCTTTCTTTCTACCACACCATTCTGTTGAGGTGTAATAGGTGCAGAGAATTCTTGAGATATACCTGATTTCAAGCAGAAAGATTCCATGTATGAGTTCTCAAATTCTTTACCATGGTCACTTCGAATTCGATCAATCTTCAAACTCTTTTCATTCTGCAGTCTTGTGCACAAGGCCTCAATGTGCTCAGGAGCATCAGACTTGGATCGAAGTAAGATGACCCAAGTGTATCTGGTGAAGTCATCTACCACTACCATGATATATCTCTTACCACCAAGAGACTCAGTTCTGGTTGGACCCATAAGATCTAAATGCAACAATTCCAACGGTCTGGAGGTAGCGGATGCCTGAGTGCTTGGATGCTTAGCTTTTGTCTATTTCCCAAGTTGACATGGTCCACATATCATATTGCTCATTCTACTAAGCTTTGGTATCCCCAAGACAGATTCATGCTTAGAGACAATGGATAGATGCTCGTAACTAGCATGTCCCATCCGTTGGTGCCATAGATCTTCATTTGGCAAACGAATGCTATTACACACTATATCAGCATCAGGAACCAATCCATAACAATTGTCCAAAGTGCGAACCCCACTGATGAGCTTCTTTCCGGACTCATCCATGACAAGACACTTTCCTTTTGAGAACAGCACCATGAAGTCTTGATCACATATCTAACTTATGCTTAGTAGATTCACCCTTAGGCCTTCTACATAGAGAACATTTGCAATGTCCGGCAGTCCTGGTAGAGATATGATTCCTTTCCCTTTAATCTGTGACTTGCTTCCATCACCAAAGGTCACATTACCACCTTTCTTAGGCTCAAAGATCTTGAAGAGAGATCGATCTCCAGTAATGTGTCTTGAGCAACCACTGTCAAGATACCAAAGGCATGTATCCATTACTTTGAATGTAGACTTCATCATGAAACACACTTCATGCTTGGATGACAAATCAGAAGGAATGGTTCTTTCTCTCAACTGCCTTCTACTAGCTAAGCCTTTAACTTTTACTCTTCTCAAACGAACTCCTTTGCACATTTTCATTCTGAGACAGTCTAGTTTCTCCTTAGCCAAACTGATATCTTTTGCCATAGTCATTATAAGTGAATTCAAATAACTTTTAGACTTGTGTTTTCTGAGGCACTCAAACAAATAGTGATTAGAAAAACAAGATGTATTTGAAAACATAGATCTCTTGAAGCCGGTCATAGCCATGACAAACAGGGGTCAACGGATCAAACACAGCAAAGATTAAACCTAATCAGAGTGTGCCTGCTCTGATACCACTTGATAGGCCACAAATTGAATGACCCCTTGTGATATAAACCAATTAATTAATTTAGCCAAGTTATTAATTAATCAATTTATCATGCAAACGTGTGGCAGCACAAACAAATCACCAAAACTAAATATGCAGCGGAAAAATAAATAACTCGGTGATTTGTTCACGAATGGGGAAAACCTTAACGGCAAAAACCCCACCGGGTGATTTTCAGGTCACCACTCCCGAAACTCCACTATTATCAAATCAAGCGGTTACAAATAAGGAATCCCAAGTACCTTACCAACCTACAGTTGAACCCTTACCCTAATACCCAATTGGACTTGATCTGTAGTGACAATTCCCCCTTTTGATGCACGGCTCCCAAGTACGTGACTAACCAGATGCGCGGATCCTAGTACGCGACTTCAAACACCAACTTTAGGAAGAGAGGTTGGCTGCAAAGTTCTTCAGATCATCCTATATGATGAAGATCAGGAAGATGCTTGGTCACAAAACCCTACGGTGCAAAATACACAGCAACTTCTTGAAAAAGATGAACTAGGTCAAGAACTTCATCTTAGATCACAATTTGCCTGAACAAGGATTGCTCAATGCTTATGCAACTTGTGTCTATGTTGACGGCTCTTAAAACACTCCTTAAATATGTTTAGGGTTAGAAGAAAAGAAGGCCCAAAAACACATTCACGGATCCCAAGAAAATCAGAACAGAAATCTGACTTTTTAATTCTCGACAGATAGCAAGTGTCGAGGTAGGTGTTGAGAAGGTGTCGAGCATTAAAAACTGTGCACTTCAGCTTGCTTTTTCTTGGACAGACTTGATGACTTCAACACTTGATCTTGAAACCTTGTTTTTTGAAGTATTAAAAACACCTAGAACTACCCAATTACAAGTAGAGTGCGTTTTGTCAAAGGATTAGCCAATTTACATAAAATATGACATATGTTCTTAACATGTGAACACATATGTCCTAACAATAAGCTTCTAACATTAAAGAATGCAAGTGCTCAAAGGTCAAGAGGACTGCTGTGCAATCAAAAAGTCAAGAAGGTGATCCTGGAGTGAGGGATGTGATGAAGATAATTGATGCCTTCACTACCTATTTGACAAGCTTCGCTAGAAGGTTTGAAAGTCACAACAATAGTACCCAATTCTCTAGTGATATCACCCCAAATGCACGTGTCGCGTGGGTGAAGAAGGTTACACATGCATAAGCATTACAACATGTTCATGCATTAATACTTCCTATGTAATGTGACATTGATTGGTTGTATGCTTTTTGTTATCATTCTAGCATGTTTTGAAAAATTTGTGTTTGTTTGTTATTTTCTTTGAATGTTTTTATTTTTGATCAATCTTTACTTATTTTTGTGTCAAAAATACAAAAACACATAAAAAGTAGAAAATCCACAAAGTTTGATCAGCATTATTGTGTTTTGTCACATGCATGTTTTGTCTTGTACCTTCGTATAAATGGCTTTGTGCATTTCCGAGCGTAGCTTGTTCTTTATGCACTCATATCATTGTGAGAAAAATCCTGACATCTATGTGACTGTTGTAAATAGATCTTCAAACTTGTCATGAATGATTAGTCAATGATTTTGTTGATCTTGAGACTTGCATAGACTTGTGCCTATATATCTTCCCACTCTTTTATTTTTATCTTTGCTTAAAGAGCTCAACCAATGTAAATCTCAAAATGAAAAGAGATAATGAGCTGCAAAAGCCGTTGCACATACTGGTATTCGACTAGGAAAAAGGGAAAGCGACTTATATGAAAATGTATGATGCCCTAAAAAGCTAAAGGCTTGTTCATCAAATTGAAATACTAAAAATTTTAGGCATCAACCTCAAAATGAGATGTAATGATTGAAAATGATCAAATGTTATGATGTGTATGAAGCCAAATGAAAAGCTTCAAAAGTATGTAATTAAGTTTTGTGGTAGGTCATATATGCATACTTCTATAATTGAGATTGGTCACTCTTCCTAGTGCTAATTGTGTATGTCGTGGTTGAATTGATCATTGAAACTTCACATTAGACTAAAGACTATCTCATCTTTGGCACCCGCACACATCACACATGTTTATGTTCAATAAATGCCTAATTCATTTGTGTGATTGTACTTGTTTAAATGTGGTGCACTTACTCAATCATATGTTGATCAAACACAAAAATATTTTTGAGTGTTTTAATTGTTTTTGGAAAGTGTTTTTGTTTTGAAAAATTTCAAAAACTGTGCAACTCTGTTTTTGGCAACTCTGCCTCGCAGGACAAACAAGTTGCGAGCTTACTTAGAAGCTTTCGCGACTCTCTGGCGAGTCAAGCCCCCAGTTGGAAAAAAGACTTAGAAAAATTTCAAAAATCTAGGTTTTTAGGATTTTCGCAACTCAGTTAGGCGATTGGTTTGCAAGTGGAAGCTCCAATTGCGAGGTTTACTCAGAATGCTTTGCGACTCCCTTCGCGACTTACTCGTGAGTGGACCTTCCAGTTGCGAAAAACACTTAGACAAATTTTTCACAATTTGTCACACGAGATTTTGGCGACTTGAACTGGCGACTTGTTCGCGACTCATTCCAGTCACGAAAAACGCGTGTTTTGCACAATGATGGTTATTTTCAGGGCAGTTTTCAAAAACTTTTCAGTTTTCCCTTGCATTTTGTGACTATTTATTGTCTTGTCCATCTCTCCCTCTTCCAAACTCACCGTGTTCACTCACAAAACCTCCATTTTTCATCATCATTTCTTCACCAATCTTCAAGAAAATGTATGGGTTCTTTCTTTTTCACAAAGTATTTCATGATACTAGCTTTTGATTTCATGGATTGTGTGTTTTTGTTGAGTTTTTGAAAATATGATGTTGAATATGATTTATGGGTATTTTGTTGAGTTTGATGTTTGGGTTTTGTTGGTTCTGGTAGTATGTTGCTCATAATACATGATTTTCAAATTATTATTATTATTTTTTTAAGTATTATTCATTGTCTGTGTTGTGTTGTGCATATCATACCCATGGTAAAATGTCTTATAGACAGTTTCTTTTGTTACTATGGCTTTCATGGTTTACAATGTTTGTCGGGATGACCTTGCTTCGCTGGTTGTGAAATTTTATTTGGTGACGTGATTTGCACTATGCCTTAGGTTGTACATGGTGTTATTTGTTGGCAAAACACACACTGTGATATGTTTGCGGACTTAATACCAAGACTCTGTTGTGCTATAATGCTATATGTTCTCACATGTCAGGTTGCTATTGAGTTATGCTTTAAGGCCTTATTCTAAGTCCACTTCATTGCTACTAACTTATTACTAATTATTTTTGTTGTCATATGTTGTGCTTTGTTTTGTGGTCTTTGCTGCTATGTTTTTGCAGATGACTCCAAAGAAGAAGACCACTACACATCGTGCTGACAAAAGGAAGAAAATGGATAATACTTGATTTTGCTCTATCCAACACTTTGAAAGATACAATCAATTCTTCAAGAAGGCTTTAATCATCCAAGAGCGATTTGTGGACTTGGCTGATTTGAAGGGTTATTTTATCCCAGGTTGTTTACAAGATAGAGGTTGGGACAAGCTCTTTGGTGAACTCCCTGAGGTGTGTGAACCATTGATTCGTGAGTTCTATGCCAATGCCATTTTATGAAAGGATGAAATCAATTGTTGGATTAGAGGCCATGAGTTCACCATTGACTTGGAGGATATTGATGATGCTTTTGGCTTTAAGGATCTAGAGCATGATTTCACGCACTTCAAAGATAGAATGCTCTCCATTGAAATGGTTTAATCTTATCTCGATGGTGTTCGAGAAGGTAGGTGTCTCAACACAACGGTTTTTCCACTAGATCTTAGATGTCTTACATACATTATGATGTTCAACCTGTACCCGGTGAAGAAGATGACCACCATCAGTAATGCTAGAGCCATTTTTCTCATGGAGTTTCGAGAGAACACTTACATTGATATTAGTGCTCATGCCCTTTCCATCATTGATGATGAAACCAGGATAACTTCCAAGGTAAAGCTGATTCTCCCTAGTCTTCTGATGAGGCTCTTTGGTGCAAAAGGGGTGGACATTCCACAAAATATCAGTTTGATGCCTACTCCTCCAGCTATAAATGCTCTAACAATTGCAAGGATCAAAGTTCGTCTCCCTGGTGATGAAAAGGAGCACAAAGAGAACCTATGGACACCGAGACAAAAGTAGAAGGACAACCCTCAAGCTCACGAAGCCGTGGTAAAAGGAGCTGAGCTCAACATCTTCTGAAGTAGCTCTAGATGCATTTTATATCATCCTTGAGAGCATTGACGGCCTACAAGATGTTCAAAAATGAGCAATCTAATAGGCTAACTGTTATCCAAGAACAGATTAATTTGCTTTCAGCCAAGTTTGACAGCTTCACTGCATAGCCCTAGCCCTTTGGCCATTCCGGACAAAAATGGGGAGATATGGAGTTGGAGTAGTTAAGGAGGACCTTCATTTTATGGGGGAGAAACTTTAAGCATTTTTCATTTATATTGTTTATGGTTTATGTTGGTTATGTTTGGATCTTGTTTCAATTATGGGTTTTCATAGCACTTTGTTAAGTACATTGGTTGAAATCTTTCAATTCAAATTTAGTACTTTTTATATGTACCTTTACTTTGTAGCTCAGTGCTTTTAGTTAATGTTATGCATTTTCTTTAGTACTTCACTCTTGTGCCCTTGTTGGATTTTATATCCTTGATGCAACTACTTTATGTTTTTGTATCGGTTGAGTGTTGGACATGTAAATAATACTGAATGTTCAAAATGGGTATAAAACACCCTTGAATGTTTAGACTCCAAATTACAAATTATCAATTCAAACTTATTATCAAACAATTAATGTGCGGAACATGAACATAAGCCAAACACAGAATTGATAAGCAATCTAAGCCAAATATAAATACATCCACAGCAGTAAATAAATGGCAAAGATAAAAGGAAGGAAGATGCAAACACACAGACAACATATGATGTGTTATCGAAGAGGAAACCAAAGCCCTCGGCGTAAAACCTCTCCGCCGCCCTCCAAGCGGTAAATAATCCATTAAAGAATGTAGTTGGGATACATGAATAGCAGAAGACCCTGCAAGCCTAATCTACCCAATAAGGTTCGGCGTAACTCTGTTGGACCAAGAAGCTTAGAGGGTTTAGGTGCGGTGGGTAGATTAGGCTTTGAGGCTCTTTTGCTATTCATGTATCCCAACTTCATTCTCTAATGGATTATTGACCGCTTGGAGGGCGGTGGAGAGGTTTTTCGTCGAGTACTTCAATTTCCTCTTCAATAACACATCGCCGTGTTATCTTTGTGTTTACATTTCTCTTTCCTTTCTCTTTACTTTTAATTGCTGCTGTGTTTGTAATTAATTATGGTTTAGAGTGTGTTACCATTTTGGATATAGCTTATATTTCATATTCCACACATATATTGTTTAATTATAAGTTTTTGTTGGTATTTTTGTATTTGGGGATCTAAACGTTCATTGGTGTTTTATACGCTATTTGAACTTTCAGAAATCTCTACATGTAAGGTTGAATTTAATCAACCATCTTGTTGGCTTTATTCTGTGCCAAATTTACTTGTATTTTAGCATTTGGTAACCCTGTATTTAGGTGGGATTATTGTAAGGGTAGTGTGTGAGAGAGTGTGAAGAAATGTTCCTCATTGTGCAATAAAGCAGGGACTCGCGATTGTAACTCGCGGGTGGCTCGCGGGTGCAAGCCGCCAGATGAGAGTCACGTGCCAAGCATGCGGGAAGTTGAAGTGTTATGCTAGCTGGTGCACTACAGGACAAAAGTCCCAAGCTGGCCAGGCAGTTAACTCGCAGCTGGAACTCACGACTCAAACCAGTTGCGAGGCCAAGCCGCCAACCAGCCCTGTTTTGGAAAAACTGTCTCTTCGTATTCCAAACACTCACCACTATATATAGACCTTATACCCACCAAATGTAGAGAGCTTCCAGAGAGAATTTTGTGAGAGAAACCCTAGAGAAAAACAAGATTGATTCATCCACAATCTTTACCTTAGAGACTCCTCAAATTCCTCTACTTTTTTCCTCTCCATTGTTATATCCTTGAGAGGTCCTTAGCCAAATCATTTTCTCACTATACCCATATCTATGAGAAAGCTTATTTGGTGCTTTTGGGAAGCGGTTAGGAAGGAACCAATGTCTATTGGTTGATGCTATGGTTGATAGTGGAATCCAGTAAGCTAAAGAAAAAATAGGTCCGGCACAACCTCGTTGGAGCAAGAAGCTTGGAGGGCTTAGGTACACTGGGTAGATTTCATGTATCCCAACTACATTCTTTAGTGGATTATTTACCGCTTGGAGGGCGACGGAGAGGTTTTACGTCGAGGGCTTCGGTTTCCTCTTCTATAACACATCGTGTGTTGTCCGTGTGTTTGCATTTTCCTTCCCTTTATATTTGCCATTTATTTATTACTGTGGATGTGTTTATATTTGGCTTAGATTATTTATCAATTCTGTGTTTAGCTTATGTTCATGTTCCGCATATTAATTGTTTGATAATAAGCTTGAATTGATAATTTGTAATTTAGGGTCTAAACATTCAAGGGTGTTTCATACCCATTTTGAACATTCAATTGGTATCAGAGTAGGTACACTTGTTGTGGTTTAAATACCTAAGTGTGATCCCTAACCCCCTTTGAGATGGATAAGTCTCAATCTCTTAATGTACCACCATTTTTTTATGGTAATAATTATGCATTTTGAAAAGTCCGTATGAGGGCGTTTTTGTGTTCTATTGATGATGCTGTGTGGGATGCAGTTGAAGTAGGTTGTACAAGACTGGAGTCTGCAAAATCCACTTGGGATAAGGCTGCTCTCGCGGAGGCTAATGCAAATAGCAAAGCCTTGAATGCTATTTTCTGTGGTGTCTCTCCAGAAGAATTTCACAAGATTTCACATATTACCATTGCTAAGGACGCATGGGAGATCCTGGAGACAACTTATGAAGGAACTAAGAAAGTGAAGGACACCAAACTTTAGATGTTGACCACTCGCTTTGAGGAGCTAAAGATGAGTGAGGATGAATCATTTGATTCGTTTTATAGTAAGTTGAACGAAGTGGTTGTTGGCAAATTCAATTTAGGTGAAAAGACGGAGGACTCGAGAATAGTAAGGAAGATCCTTCGGTCACTACCAGAAAGTTTCCGTGCCAAAGTAACAGCCATTGAAGAGAGCAAGGATCTTGACGACACTAAGGTTCAAGAGCTGGTTGGTTCGCTGCAGACGTATGAGTTGTCCCTGCTCATATAAAAGAAAAGAAATCCCTTGCTCTTAAAACAATTGATGAGAGAGTAGTGTCTCATGACTCTTCAGATGAGGATGTAGTAGACAAAGATGTGGCGTACATTGTAAAGAACTTCTAAAAATTCTTGAACCTCAAGAACTGTGGGAAATCCGGTGACAAAGGAAAATTTTAGAGTTCTGGGAAGGAGAAGGAGGAATTTTAAAGAAAAGATGGTAGAGATTCCCAATCTTCACAAGGAATTACATGCTTCAAGTGTAATGGACACGGGCACTTCTAAAAGGAATGTCCCAACTATTTGAAGTCAAAGGGCAAGGTCTATGCCATTACTTTAAGTGATTCGGATAAATCAAACTCTGACTCTGAGGATAGCTGTGACGGAGAAGGAAATTATTCTGCATTTATGGCCATCGATCAAGTTGTGTCCTTGCAGGACCTAAATCAACTTATGCAAGAACTTGGAGAACACAGTGATGAAGAATCCTTAGGGATTGTTGAGGAATCAGATGCTGAAAAGGAGAAAAATACAGCTAACCTTCAAGAGAATTACACCTTACTTCTTGAGAAATCAGGAGAGTATACAAGGGTGGCGAAGGCAGCTGTGAAGAAGATGAAGAGAGCTGAGAAGGATTACAAAAGCCTCCTGGTCAGATATAAAGAGGCAAAATGTGAAATTGAAACACTAAATGGTGAGCTATTTGAAGCTTATACAAAAGTAAGATTTCTTGAGCAAGAAGGTGGCTAATTAACAGGTGGTTAATAAATCCCGTAATCAATCAGAAGCCAGATTTGAAGCTAGAGGAAGATCTCTCCCAAGATCACAACGGAGTCATGGAACGAACTATGTTTGTCACTATTGCGGATTGCAAGGACATACCAGACCCAACTACCAAAAGCTGAGAGCATTGAACAATGCAAGCGCACCTCGATCATGAGGAAGAAGAAGTGACAAGAGGTCTTGGGGTGGTGAGCAACCGAGAAGTCAAAACAGTGATCTCGGAATGATGGACGTAATGAAGATGATTGGTGCCTTTACCAATTGCCTGGAAAGCTTCACACGAAGGTTTGAAAGTCCTAACTCTCGTACCCAATCCGCCAAGAATATCACCCCAAATGCACGTGACGTGTGGGTGACGAAGGGTACTCATGCATAAGCATTACAACATGTCCATGCATTAATACTTCCCATATTTTGTGTATATGCTTGGTTGTTTGCTTCTTGTGAGTTTGAGTTGAATTTTTTGTTTGTGAGTTTTTTTTTAAAATGTTTTTTTACATTGCTATTTTGTTTTGATCAACCTTTACTGTTTTTGTGCCGAAAATCCAAAAACACATAAAAAGTAGAAAATCCAAAAAGTTTGATCAACTTTGTTGAGTTTTATCTCAAAGCATGTTTTGCCTTGTACCTTTGTACTAATGGTTTTGTGCATCTACGAGCTTAGCTTGTTTCCTGTGCACGCATATCACTGTGGAAGAAATTTTGAAATCTATGTGATTATTGTAAATAGATCTTCAACCTTGTCATGAATGATTAGTGACTAGTTTTGTTGATCTTGAGACATGCATAGACTCATGCCTATATATATTCCCACTATTTTTTTTTTTGCTTAAAAGAGCTCACCAAATGTAAATCTCCAAATGAAAAGAGATATTGAGCTGCAAAAGCCTGTTTCACATACTAGTTTTTGACTAGGAAAAAGGGAAAGCGACCAAAAATAAATGTATGATGCCCAAACAGCCAAAGGCTAACTCATCAATTGAAATATAAAAAATTTTAGGCATCAATCTCACAATGAGATGTTTATTCCAAAAAGTGCAAATGATATGTTGTATATGGAGCCAAATGAAAAGCTTCAAAGAATTGTAATCAAGTTTATGTGGGAGGTCATATATGTATGTTTCTATAATTGAGATAGGTCATATTATCTAGTGCTAGTTGTGTATGCCTTGATTGAATTGATCATTGAAGCTTCACATTGGACTAAGGACCATCTCATTTTTGATATCCACATACAACACACAAGTCTATGTTCAATGAATGCCATATTCATTTGTGTGATTGTACTTGATTAAATGTGTTTTTCATATGCTCAATCTTTGTTTGATCAAATACAAAAAGATTTTTAAGTGTTTTAGCTGTTTTTTTTTTTAAAGTATTTTGTTTTTACAAAAATGTCAAAATCTCAAAAACAGTTTTGCCCTGTTTTGGCGACTCAGTCATGAGTCAATCCAGTCGCATGCCCCAGTCGCATGTTTGCGGGTCAGTTTTGGCGGCTTGTTCGCGGGTGGAAGGTCTAGTCGTGAGGGGTACACAGAGATTTTTGTAGCTCAGCTTGCGACTCCCTTGCGGGTAGACCTTCCAGTCGCGAAAAACACTTACAAAATTTTTCAAGAATCTTGTTTTCATAGTGTTTCGCAGCTTACGCTGGCGACTTACTGGCGACTTGATCCAGTCGCGAAAAACGCGTGTTTTGCGTTTTAAAGTCAGTTTTTAAAACTTTTTCAGTTTTCCCTCGTACTTTTGTGACTGTTCATTGTCTTCCTCATTTCTCTCTCTGAAATACTCCGTGTATCTCTTCGAAAAACCACCATTTTTGCATCATATCTTCTCAAATCTTTAAGAAAAAGGTATGGGTTTTCTCTATCTCACTTCAAACTTACTGATTTGATCCTTATTTTCTTGATTTGTGAGTTGCAACTGTGATCTACGAAATAGTTTGCTCGAACATGGGTTTGCTTAAATTGCTGGGTTTGATTGATTGGGGTTGATTACTCTTGTTGCTGAATATGTTATAGTATCATGATTTTGCATCATTGTGCTAGTCTTTGTTCTGAGCATAGATATTTGATTGATTTTACACTCATTGGGCATATGGGTTTGGGGTTTTTAGTTTTTTTTTTTTTTTGATGATTGTGGTTTGGGTATTTCAGTATGGTTGAGTTTTTGGATTGTATGGCTAGCATTGCTTTGAGTTTAAGTCACCATATCATGTGTGTGCTGCTGCCTTGGGGTTTATCTTGCACATTTCATTTTCATTATGTCATGTTTCATTGACATATGATCTCATCTGTTTGAATGTGGTCTACACTCTCCATGTATAGTTATTTAATGCTTACTCCAGCCTGCATCTATATAGAATGAACTTGTTTGAATTGATGAAGTTCTGATTTAATCTATCCATTTTTGGTTCTCAACTGTACTTGGTCTGTGTCCTGTCTTGACACTCTATTACTTTCTTTGTAACTAACTTGTTACTAATATGTGTGAATTTCCACATATTGTGTTTTGCTCTCGTTGTGGCCTCTTCTGCTTGTTTACAGATGGCTCCCACACCTACAAAGAAGAAGACTCCTACTAAAAAGGCTGACAAAATATTGAAAATGGACCCTAACCTTTTTAGATCTGTTCAACACTTTGAGAGATATAAAGATTCTTTCATGAAGGGAACCATCATTCAGGAAAGGTTTGTGGATTTAAGGGATCTGAAGGACACCTTTATTCCGAGTTGCTTTGAGGGCAGAGGCTGGGAAAAGCTATTCAGTGATTTACCTGGAGTGTGTGAGCCTCTGATAAGGGAGTTTTACTCTAATGTTTAGACTAGAGAGGATGAGCTAGATTGTTGGGTAAGAGGACATGAGTTCACCCTAGATGCACATGACATTGATGAGGTACTTGGTCTTGAGGGTTTAGAGGAGTATGAGTTCATCAATTACAAAGACAGGATGTTGTCCTTAGATACTGTCCAGGCTCTGATTGGTGGAGTTAAAGAAGGGAGATGTCTCAACACTAATACCTTTCCTGTTTACATGAGGTGTCTAACCACCATTATGATATTCAATTTGTATCCTATAAGAAAAATGACTACTCTTACTAATGCCAGAGCTATCTTCCTCATGGAGCTCAAGGAGAAAGCCTTCATTGACATTAGCTCTCATATATTTGACACAATAATGGATGAGACCAGAACAAATTCATGAGCAAAGCTGGTTTTTCCTAGTCTTATCATGCGGATTTTTAGAGCAAAAGGGGTTCCAATTCCTCAAGATATCAGTCTAATGCCTACACCTTCAGCTATTAACAAGCAAACCATCACAAGGATTCAAGTACGTCTTCTGGGTGATGTAGATGAGGAAGGGGCCGATCAAGAAGAAGGCGATCCAATGGAGACTGAAGTTGAGGCTGCAGGACAGACTTCCACACCAAGAAGCAGAGCCAAGAGGAGCACGGCTTCTACTTCCTTAGTTGTACCTCCTGATGCTTTTCAAATCATCCTGGAAAGGCTTGATGGACTTAGAGAGGTTCTCAAAATCAACATACTGAAAGGATGACAGCAATGCAAGATTAGCTTGATGTACTCTCAGCAAAGTTTGACAGCATCTACACTAACAAGGAGCAGTGATCCTTTGGCCATTCCAGTCAAAAAGGGGGAGAATTTTTGGGTAGCACTTGAGGGGGAATGCTTATTTGAGGGGGAGCATTCATAATCTTTCATAATCATATGTTGTTTTGTTTATAATTTTGGATAACTATTGTTATTATAGGTTTGATACACTGTGGTTTTAGTCTTTGTTTGGCTTAAACTCATAACTCTTGGATAGTTTTTGAAACTTTGGTGATATTTATTTATATATTGATGATGTTATTCTATTAGTTGTTTCTATATGGTTATTTTGTACCCATGTTGCTTCTGTAAGCTTTTAAGGGTTTGTTTCCATGCATTTGTAGGCTTTTATGGTTTGTACCATGCTTATGTAGCCTTTATGCTTTGTAGCCTTGCTTTGTGGCTTAAGTACTTGATGTTAAATGATATGCATTTTTCTTTAGTACATCATTCTTGTGCCCTTGTAGGATTGTTCCTAGATGCATATATGTTTGTATGCATTGGTTGAGTGTTGGACATGCAAATGATACTTTGCATATAAGCTTATTAGCTTGTATGTCCGGATGTTCATTCCCTGTGTGAATGAGCATTGTGATCACTATTGTATAGTGATTGCATGTTTTGGTCAAGCCATGATTTATTGCTTTATTGCTTAAGTCCATTTTTGCTTGATCATATTATGCTTGCTCCATATGCATTTCAAGTTTTTCTGCATACAATGATATTGCTGTGTTGTTGTGTTTTAGGAGATACTTGTTCATATGTTTTAAGAGCTTTTCAGAATCTAGAGTTAGGTGTGAGTAAGTTTTGTTCAACTATTCCCAACTCACGCGTTAAGTCTAGAGTCTGTTGTAGGGTTTTGTCACGGAATAGCCAAAGGGGGGAGATTGTAAGGTTGAATTTAATCAACCATCTTGTTGGCTTTATTCCGTGCCAAATTTGCTTGTATTTTAGCATTTAGTAACCCTGTATTTAGGTGGGATTATTGTAAGGGTAGTGTGTGAGAGAGTGTGAAGAAATGTTCCTCATTGTGCAAAGAAGCAGGGACTCGCAATTAGAACTCGCAGGTGGCTCGCGAGTACAAGCCGCCAGATGAGAGTCATGCGCCAAGCATGCTGGAAGCTAAAGCGTTACGCCAGCTGGTGCACTACAGGACAAAAGTCTCAGGCTGGCCAAGTAGTTAACTTGCGGCTGGTACTCGCGACTCAAACCAGTCGCGAGGCGAAGCCGCCACCAGCCTTATTTGGGAAAAACTGTCTCTTCATATTCCAAACACTCACCACTATATATAGACCTTTATACCCACCAAATATAGAGAGCTTCCAGAGAGAATTTTGTGAGAGAAACCCTAGAGAAAAATAAGATTGATTCATCCATAATCTTTACCTGAAAGACTCCTCAAATTCCTCTATTCTCTTCCTCTCCATTGTGACATCCTTGAGAGGTCCTTAGCCAAATCCTTTTCTCACCATACCCATATCCGTGAGAAGGTTTATTTGGTGCTTTTGGGAAGCGGTTAGGAATGAACCAATGTCTATTGGTTGATGCTATGGTTGATAGCGGAATCCAGTAAGCTAAAGAAGAAATAGGTTCGGCATAACTTCGTTGGAGTAAGAAGCTTGGAGGGCTTAGGTACACTGGGTAGATTAGGCTTGGAGGGTCTTCTACTGTTCATGTATCCCAACTATATTCTTTAGTGGATTATTTACCGCTTGGAGGGCGGCGGAGAGGTTTTACGTCAAGGGTTTCGATTTCCTCTTCGATAACACATCGTGTGTTGTCCATGTATTTGCATTTTCCTTCCCTTTATATTTGCCATTTATTTACTACTGTGGATGTGTTTATATTTGGCTTAGATTATTTATCAATTCTGTGTTTGGCTTATGTCCATGTTCCGCACATTAATTGTTTGATAATAAGCTTGAATTGATAATTTGTAATTTTGGGTCTAAACGTTCAAGGGTGTTTCATACCCATTTTGAACATTCACTACAGAATAGGACAAAAGACACTAACATATGTATCCTATCCTAATAATCTATATATGCTAAATGGCACAACCTATAACGTTCCTATGACAATATCTATACAGCGGGGACCCAAAAAATGTATTATTAAATACATATAAATAGCTGCAAATTGATTAATGTCCACACCAGTTACTTAAGACAAAGTTATTAATTTTGGTGATTGTCAGTTTAATTGTTTTTTAGATTTATATCTTGTCCCACGATATGGTATAATAACTTAAAAACGTGGCTACTTGAAGACAGGCCTTGAAGTAGCGTGTGAGTGATGTTCATTAGTGTAGGAGTTATTTGAATTGTTCAATCTTCAACCTCTTCAACCTTTTCCTTTTTTAGAATGAAAGATATACTTGCCACCATTTTTTAATAGATTCATATAAATTATGTTTAAACAGGATGATGTAATATAGATTTTTTTTAAAAATAATTTTGGTTGATAACAATAAAATAGTTGTATGATTTTAATTGTAAGAATATTAGAATATTATAGAGAAGAGATGATAGGTTCATTATATTTTTAGAAATGGGAAATTGTCATAAATATTGAAGTATTTGGTTGTGAGAGGCAAATGATTTGAAAGCTTCAAGTTTGATTCAGACTGGGATGGTGTAAGTTTTGAAATAAATGGAAAGGCAATACACTTTCATGAACTGATTTATTAGATAATCGAAAACAAAGGATGTTGAAGAGTCTTTGCAATAAAAATTTGTAAATTATGTTTAAAGGTAAAATAAAATATTGTTTTTGGCTGTTAAGTTACAACACTATTGATCAACATAAAGAGGTCCTTTTATTTTTCTAACGACATTTAGTTATAAAATTTGATATTAAAAATTACTAATGAATCAATTATTGAAAGCAGTATATGTGTGGTAATGGGTAAGATTTTGGCACAGTAGTTGGTGGTAGTATATTTAGGTTCCTCAATCAAATGAAATCCATCTAAATGAATTAGATTTAATTTTTTTTTTTAAATACAACATTGTTTGTATTTTAACATGTTTTTTATAAAAAAATAAAAAATAAAAGATAAGAGAAAAAAAGATATATATTTTAATAGATTTGGAGGATGTGGTTTAATTTAGATGTTAAATTAAAAGATGATGTTTTGATTGTCAAATAATGAAGTTTGTAATTAAACTTAAATTCACGAAATAGAAGTAGCTATAGTTGCTGGCTGATATTGATTTTATTGGTGCTAATGTTTAATTGGATAACAATTTGATTTTCCAAAAAGCTTTTATTATTAATGAAGGAAAGTATTTGATTTGATTTTTTTTACACAATATGAAGAAATAATACAACTCTGAAATAAGTTCATATAGGCAGGAAAATATAAAATTCCAATATCATTTGCGTCTTTGAAGCTTCTTCTTCTTTGATGACTTTTGTTTTGTAGCTTTTCAATGATTGATCAGATCATGAAGGAACATGTTATCGTCATTTGGTTCCGCATCTTCAACATTAAAGGTAGAACTCATTAATGGGATGGCATCATCATTGTCTTCTTGTTTTGATCCACTTGCATCATTATTTGCATTTGTTAATGGTTTTGTATCAAGAACTTGAAATGTGTTTTTGCTGAAATTTGATCTACTTTTTTCTTGATTTCATAATTCTCCAATGTTTCCTACACCAAAGTATGTTTATTAAATTATATTGTAGATTTTTTTTAATGAATTTGTAAATAAATATAGCAGTAGAAAGCTTACTATTGTGGTATCAGCATTATTTGTGGGTGGATCACTTGGATCATTAGTTGTGTGTGGGGATGGTTTTGTATCGATAACTTCAAATGTTTTGTTGACAGAAGTCTGTTTTGGACTTTTCTTGATTTCATCCTCTTGCGGTGGTTCCTAAAACACAATCTGTGGATTAAAACACAATGTTTGATTTTGCAAATAATGGTAAGTTTGTAATTGTTGACAGCTTACTGTTGTGCTATGATCAAGTTTCATTGCCGTTTGATCATTCGAAATGTTGTCAAACAACTTTTCAATTGTATATAATTCCCGAGAAAAGTATAAAAATAAAAAGACACAAAAAAAGTACTATGGAAACCTAATGAGGGAAACAAAAACCATAAATATATGACCAAATCCAATAGTGGAGAAGTTCTTGAGTAAATGCAGCTTATTTGATCAGAGTAACGTAAAAAGTAATCATTCAATTATCACTGGCTTGGGCATGAACATTTTTACAAATGCCTCTAATTGAACAGTATGCAATAGTAGTCTAAAAATGTCAAATTTAAAAGTTACATATCTCCTATAGAGATACTGCAAATAAAAAATTGCCTGCAATTTAGGTCTTCCTTCTAATTTCATTAAAAATATATCATTCTCACATGAAATAGACCTATAAAATTAATTAAAAATATTTTTTCATAAATTAATTACATACTTTCAACTTCAGATATTAAATGGGAAAGACATATTGAAAATATGTGGAAGATGTATTGCTCAAAAAATAACTAAAGATGTAATTTATATAATGTTTGAATTAAAGAACTAATTTGCTCTGCTTTCTATTTTTTTTTTTAAACTAATTTGAATTTAAGAACAAATTTTTTAACTAATTTGAACTAAAGAACTAATATTTTGGAGTATGTAATTAACTAATTAACTAAATAAGAGCAAAACATTTTACAATACGTCTTTCAAGTTAATTACATATTTAATGGTTACTTGAAACTTGCAAGTAAGAACCACCCAGATTAATAGGATGCATAAAATGTTTACTATAATGTTTTGCTCTTCTTGAAAGACATATTTTAATGGGATGCATCAACTTTCCAGATGTATTTCAAGTTAATTACATATTTAATGGGAAGTTGAAACTGATACATCTTAGGTGGGGAGAAAGATTTAGGCCTTATAAATCTCGACTAAAAAACACAATCTTAGCACAAAATAAGACACTTGCACAGTGACTTAAAATTGAAACCATGAATATCAAACCATGTCTAAACCAAAGATCATGATAAACACAATTATGCAGAAAAATTACCACAAAAATTGAAACACCAGGAAAACAATTTACTTCGATTCTAAAACCCAATCCATGTTATACAATCATGATAAAGTATGCTCTGATATCAATTGTTCAAAAACAGTAGAAGCAAATAGAATTAAAAACCCAGTAATCAAAAACTCAAAATGAACAGACCCAAAAGAGGTAGAGATCTAATTAAAAAATCCAACAATCAAAAATTCAACACCCTAAAAAAGATGCATTAAACAATCAGCCACACCATAGTAGCCTTATAAATCTCGATTAAAAAACACAATCTTAGCACAAAATAAAAACACTTACATAGTGACTTAAAATTAAAACCATGAATATCAAACCAAGTCTAAATCAAAGACCACGATAAACACAATTATGTAGAAAAATTACTGCAGAAAATTGAAACACCAAGAAAACAATTTGCTTTGATTCTAAAACCCAATCCATGTTATACAATCACGATATTGAAGTAGACAGTGGAAGCAAACACCACAACACTATGCTAAGACATTAGAGTCACACTAAGTAATTGGAATCACATAGAATTATAACAAAATCTAATAAGGGAAATAGAAACCATAAAGCAAAATAATGGGGAAAAAAGAATTGAGATGTAGAGATACCTCAACCGAAGTAGGCAAGTTTTGTCAGCATTTATACACCGTGTGAAAAGGAAGAGAGGAACGAAGGAAATCAGATAAGCAATCGTTACTACAAAACAGTAGAGCAAGAAGGTGGGTAGCTTTCAAACTCTCTGTTTTCTCACGCAATACCTGAAGGCTTCAACGTTGTTTTTTTTTTTTTTTTTTTTTTTTTTTTTTGCCTCTTCTTCCTTTAAGCTGAAAAGGTTCACACAAAACCCTGAAGGCTTCAACGTTTTTTATTTATTTTATTTTTTTCCTTTAAGCTAAACTGAAAAGGCTTTGGGTTAGGCTTTATAGTGGAACTAAGTAAATAAGAGGTGGGCTAGATTAATTATACGGATTTATTATAGGGTGATAGTGAAAGTAGATAAATAAATAGTGGGTTAGATTTATTATAGGGTGATAGTAGGAGTAAATAAATAAGTAGTAGGCTGCATTTATAGGGTTGGGATTTATAGTGCTAAAAATTGTAAAAACTATTTTAAAATTGTAGGAAAAACTATATATTAAAAAAAAAGGAATGACGTGGCAGCTGATGTGGTGTAACTTGAGAACAGCAGCAATTTTAGTAATATATAGATGTGTGTTCACACAATTTCTACATAAATAATCAAACAAATTTTCGTGCTATATATGAACTGTGGGTAAGAAGGCCCAGTGTCATATGTTGGGACAGAGGCCCAATCCAGACAAGGCTCTCTGTCCGAAGAGGATAAAAACATCAATGTGTTGTCATCTTGGTAAGAATACGGCCCACGAGGGATAAATGGTCCGTCCGAAGACAACCTTTTGGGCCGAAGAGACCATCTCCAACGGGCCTGCCCAGAACTTGACCAAGGAGCTATGCTGAAGATCTTCCTGCGAAAGCCGAGCCCCGAGCTTGCCTAACTGCGGAGCTATCATGAAATATCCTGCCAATAAAGCTGCCACCGCCACATTTAATGCACTGCAGCAACTTTTCTGGCCGCATTTATGTGGAGAAGACACCTGAACAGTGAATCTTCACCTACCACCACTCACTGTAGGTTAAAGCAAACGGCTGATGTGACCAGTACTCAAGTAGGCACCTAGATGAGGGACAAGTGGGCGGTAAGGATGAGAGAAGGGGATCTATATAAGGATAGCAGGCCTCACAAAGAGGGGGGGGGGGATTTCTTGTATAAGTGAAAGCTTTCAAATATAAAGCCTCTTCGGACCAAAGAGACCGTCTATAAAACACCGGTTTACCTTCGTTTTTATTGTTTCAGCCTGCATGAATCGTTGCTAAATCATAACCCAGCCCAGCTGTTTAACCCATTCTCTACAAATTTATTGTTGGGCATTTGTTGGGCTCACAACACAGAGTTGGTACCAGGCCCAACAAATTCTTACCCTACATGAACATTATTCAAAGCAAATACAGATGATGAGTAAATGGCATTGCAAAATTGTTTATCATATTCATAGCCCATTGACATAAAGGATGAGCCTTATCATTGGCATTTCTCTTAATCTAACTAAAATTACAGCTCTCAAAAACACGACATAAGTTAATGTCTCCCAATTTTATGAGCAATTAAATTATTGTGTAATTGAATATTATACTATTAGATGCTAATAGATATTTTTCATAATGGGATATTTGATCTCATCTAATTGGTAATAATGCAAATAACAATGAGATTGAATAGAGAAGTTTTGAAATGTGTCATTGTTTTATTTTTATTTTTTTATAAAGGACACAAATCAAAATATTAGACAGAATAAATTTTAAAACTAACATTAAACCAATTTCCAAAATAAAATCATTAATAACATTAAAGAAATTAGAGGAAACTTTGTAGTTATATTGAAGTATGAAAGTGTATAACTATTATAATGGGGTAAAATTATGAGTCAATAGATCTATTCTACATGAAATTTCTCCTTCTTTTAATATCAGCTTCAGCTATAATTAGAATTTTTATTTTCTCAAATTTCCTTGTTCCAATATTTGTTGCACTTGGTGGTTCCTTCCACTACTATTAGGCTACGTTTGATACACTGAATGGAGATTACGACATGAATTGTAATCTTTATTATTAGTAATAAAATATGTTGTAATGTAATAACTAAACCTATTCATTAGTTTGGTTGTGAGTTATAACATTAGAATGAAACTTAACATTTATTTTAGAAAATATCTTACTCTTACAATTATATCTCCTTAAAAATTGTTATTTTTAAATTTAAGAGAGATATGTATTATTTTTTATGATTTTTTATTTTTATAATTGTTAGATGTATATGGAAAGTTTGTTTATTTGGAAATATATTAAGTTTTGAAATTATTGCACTTACTAAGGAATAGCTAATACAACCTTTTAAAGAGGAATAATTATTCCTCATTTTGAAGAATAGCTATTCATAAGGAATGACTATTCCTTGTAATAAAAACATAACCAAACTAAAGAATAACTAAATCATAGGAATAACTATTACATTACAGCGCCTATTACAGTATACCAAACATGCCCTTAGTCAAAATTTTATTTACAATGTGACAATTCCTTCCACTGCATTGCACTCCTAAGCATATAGAAAAGGATTACACAGTAACAACAAGGCATGAAGTGATTTGCTAGACCCAAGCTTTAATAAGGTTTCCCTTCCAATCACAAAGAGTAACAGTGACACCAGTTTTCTTCTTTGAAAGAAACAACCATGACAACCTAATTTAGAGAAACCCGTGGACCAGGGGCGGACCTACAATAGGGCAGGGCCCCCCCCCCCCCCCCCCCTAAATTAAAAAAAAAAAAAAAAAAGCTAATATATATATATATGTGTGTGTGTGTGTGTGTGTGTGTGTGTTGAAATTTTAAATTTAGGTCCTAATATGCCCCCCATTTAAATAAATAAAAACTGGTATACATATGTAATTTGAAAAATTAAGATTTACCCTTAAATATATATATTTTTGGATCTCCTCTGAAATAGTGTCGAGTTCCATTTTGATAAATGTGTTAAAATGTTTAAGAAACACTTATTTTATATGTTATACTTTGTTGACATTTTTATAATATCAAATGTTTAAGAAAGACTTATTTTATTTGTAGTATTTTGTTGAATATGAAATAGATGTTACTTTTTATTTTTATAAAAAAATTTGTTTTAAGCTTTGTCCCCCCTCAGGTTCGAATCCTGGTTCTGTCCCTGCCGTGAACAATGTCTTTCTTGAGGAAACATGTATTTTGAACTCAATGTTAGTTCAGTAATTCGAAACTCCTTTTGAAATAATTTGTGGATTCAAATATACAAGAATGAATATAGAGCACATAAATAACATCAAATCTTAGCTCAAACATTTTTCTCATGCAAAAGTATTGAAAACTTAACCATAGTTACCTGCAAAAGTATTGAAACTCTTTGCCTTTCATACAATCTCTTTCTTGGCCCATTTTGGGAATCACATTTCCGCCTCTAATAATTATTACATTGAAAGAACTTGGGTTTGATAAGTACAACAAAAAACCCCTTAAAAAATATTACCGCAATAATCCCATAAAAGCTGACATTCTTCACTATAAACAACCTAAACAGTCTTGAAATAAAAAGGTACTAAACCTGAAATGTAGACGTACGTGTTAAGAGGAGCTGCAACAAAAAAATTTATTCTGAATTTAAGAACAAATTCTCATATAAACAGATCAGATCAAGTGAACATATTTTCATGAATTTTATCAAACCACTTATGAGGAGCGCATGTATTGTAAATATTTTATTTATTTATTTTTACATATGTAAGACTTTCAATTCATCACTTACATTTAGCTTGATCCCATGTCGATATTCCTTTGAAGAATTGACTCCAGTTTCAGGAACAAATATACAGAGATCCTAGTTATGAATCAAGGTAAGCATGCATAGAGTCGTGAGGTTTGGGTGGTGAGGATGAAAGTGATAAGAAAGATATTCAGTAGTGAGTGTGCCCATTGGTTCGGAACATTTTAAAGATGAGAATACCTTCTGTCCGGAGCTGGCGTAAAGCACCTCTTTTGCGCCACCAATAATAAAGCGCCACCTTAGCCAATAACTTAAAATTTAATACATCTTATTACACACGATTATAACCCACATAATACCCTGAATTTTTTCCCTCTCATCTTTGTTTCTCTCTTCATCTCATCAAAACCCAGCGACAGTCTTCTCCTTGCACCCACACCACCTCTGATTTGCCATCAGCCAATGGTGATGCTCCAACAACTGGCTGTGCATTTCAGTGACCCACCTTTGTTTATTAGATCAGGTAAAATTTTGATATCCCTTTCTTTAATTGAATTTCCCCCCCTTTCTTGTTATAGATCTTTGGTAAATGTAGTTGGGTATGGACCTCTCTCATTTCAATTTCTCTCTCTAATGTCTTTTATTTATTTTCGCTGAAACCCTTTAGGTCTTTTTTTCTTTCAATTTTGATCCTTTTGATAACTGGGTTTTCTTATGGACTGTAAAGCTTGATAATTTTTCTTGGGTTTGAAAATTGGGGTTGTTGGGTATGGCCGAAGGTTCTATGATTGAATGGAAAGTGCCCTGCAATGGCTGTAGATCTCTGAATTTTAATTCTATATGATTACTCACATTTCTTTGGGTCATGTCTGGTGCATATTTGTGAGACAAGTAGAAATATTTCTTTGTTTACTCTCTACTATATACCAAATTTGGCTTAGAAAAGAAAGAAAGAAAGACTATCACATTTTGGTCCACTTCAAGTTTGTTCTTTTGTTCTTCCCTAATAGGCTTTTTATTCATAACAAAATGAAAAACTAATTTGAAATGGCCAAGTTGTATCTGTTGTACATTAGTTAGCCATATAGGTTGATTAAGTCTATTAAGTACTATATGAATTGTTATGCAAATCATTATATCTTTATGTTGTCTTGTTTGTTGTGTATGAATCTTCTATGGCAGGTCAATACTCAAGTCCATGGCATAAGGTGTAGGAGATGATTATGCTCAATTTTCTACTTGGTTGAATTGAATATGAATTTTTTTTTTTTTTTGGGGGGTTGGTACTTTGGATATAATTAATTTAGAAGTTTGCTTTTATGTCTTGTGGTTTCTCTACTCTCTAACTTCAAATTATATATATACTACACATTGTGCTTGCTATTATTTTAGTCATTGATCTTGTTGGGCACGTTGAAAGTAGGCTCTCTTTCTCTTCTCTCTAGCTCTCTTTCTCTCTCTTTTTGGATTTTTCTTGCCATCGTTGGGGGGTTTTTAAAAAAATTTTTTTTTTTTAATAATTGGATTTGCCGAGGTTTGTGTTGGTTGGGTTGTTGGTGTTTTTCTTGCTAGATGAACAGAATGATTAGGGGGTTTTGTTTATTGGGTTTGTTGGGTTTTTTTTTAAAATCATAATGGAGTAGAATGGATTTAAGTAATGGAGAGAAAAAAAAAAAATAAAGGAATGGAAATGGGGTTCTGTGTTTTACGTAGAAACCACTTGGGGTTTATGTATTTTTCCCTTTTTTATTTTTTTATTTTTTTTATGGTATTACTATTAGTATTATGCCATTTTTTGGATAAGTAATGGAACTTTATTGATACCAAAAAAATAGTTACCCAAGCATAGAGGATGTATACAATTGGGAACATTACCCATGTTTCTAAAAGAAATTGTGATATCAAATTTATGGCTTTTGATTTCTTTCTTTTCTTGTTGTATTTGCCAAGATCGTCATTTTCTTTCATTTATAGCATGGAATATTATGCTTTTATTTAATTTAATTTGTTTCCCTTCTTTGCTATAGATTTGTGGTAACTATAGTTGGTGCTAAGGGTCTCTCTCTGTTATTTTTTTCTTTAATTTTTATTTTTGTTTACCGAACCCTTGGATCTCATTTTGTTTTAGTTTTGATCTGTTTGATGACAGAGTTTTATTGTTAAGTATAAAGCTTGGTGATTTTGCTTGGGTTTTAAAATTGGGTTATTGGCTATGGCCGAATGTGCAGTAATTGAACTGAAGGTGATCTACTTGTAGTTGGTGTGTGTATAGGTCTCTTGGCCTTGGCATAACCGAGAGTAAGTTCCAAATTCAGAACATTGGATGATTTGAATGCCTAATGTGAGGTTGGTAATCATCAAGATCATAGTTGCAACTTGAATGGGCTTTCATATGTAATTGTTTCTTATTAGAATACCCCTTTGCTTATATGGACAATAACGATAGAAATAAGTAACCACACATTTAATGGCTTTGAGTTATCAATTCTTGAGCAAAAATCTTTATTTTTGTTGTAATTGTATAAGTATTCTACTCGATTTTGTAGTGTTTGTACCCCTTCCTTTGTAGACTTTGTTAGTAATTTGAATTTTAGCTTGTAATTATTTAGAGGTGTCTATGTATGTATATACTTATCCAAAAAAAAAAAAAACAATGTATGCTGCTTTTATAAAGATTTTCTTGTTTACTAATACAGTTTGTATCACTTGTCAAATAATAAGTTTACTAATATAGTTTGTTGTTGACTTGAGTTTGTATGATCTCATGCTTGAAGGTGACTGTACTGATCTATTCCTAGCTATACAAAATCCAGAGAAATGTCTTTGCTCCTTTTGGAACATTGGTTGAAGACATCTAGTGGAGAGCATCACACTTCAGAAAAGTTGTTTTTAGTTTTACAAATTCTTTATGTAATCAAGCAGCTCATGTAATAGCAAAGGAAGCTCTCAAGAGAAATTCTAAGGGAATTTGGGTGGAGAAATGCCCCCTTTCCTTCTTAATTCTATATAGATAGACTAGGAAGATATTGTATCAGCTCTAGAACATGTCTTGTATGCTAGAAATTTGATACTGTTTCAAAAGCCTTTTAGTCGGAGATGTCTCATATTGTACTGAGCAAGTTTGCTCCTAGTGTATAGTTTGCTTTGTTTTGAATAAAATTTCTGTTGTTTAACATCAAAATAATAATAATAATAATAATAAGGCTTACAGAAGGTGCTCTTATCATCTCTTCTAGTGGTCAGGTTTTGTGTTTGCAAGAATTGGATTATTTGAGGAATCCTCTTGGTATTTTGATCGGATCCATCTTTGCATGACTGCCTATTTACAGTTAAACTCAAATCTCTACTAGTCAAGCCAAATATCTGTGAAGTTAGTCTTTAAGTGGTTTTCTTATAACTTCTTTACCATATATATTTTATAAGGAAGTGTTGCAAGTGGAGCACATAGGATGGTGCACATAGTTGAGCCATTTGACATAAGTTGTGGACAAATGCTCTAATCGTTATTTGTATACCAATTGGTTTGGTAATGGTGTACTAGTGTTTTTATTATACTTTGTACATTTGAATATATGGAATTAGGATACATTTCAGGTTCATAGCTTCTTTTGAAGCAAAAGATCATAAAAAGAAAAATTCTCCAAATGCAAATCATGAATGGAAACAACATAAGTTTTTTATTTTATTTTATTTTATTTATTTATTTATTGAAATGACTGAAATTCATTCAGCAGCAAAGAAACAATAACAAACCAGCCAACACAGCAGATTCAGAAGCAAGAAAAAACAAAAGGACCAGCACCAATCTAGACCACAACTAGACTCAATGACAAAGGGACCTCAGAGCTTATAGAAGTTACTACCAAAATTCTTAGCTTGTTAAATTCTTAAGAACCTCTTATCACTTACAAAAAAGTTGCAAAAGATATTCAACATGAGACCATTCAAGGTTTACATTTTCAACAAAGAAAGCAATCTACAAATCAAATGCATATGATACTTCCTACTAAGGGTTATAAATGCTTGCTCAACTTTTGAGAAGTTTCTCCATTTTCTCCTGCAAGATCTCTTTTATACTTAACACTTGGGCTTTGCCACCATATGCACCCTAGTTGTTAGTTTATAACAATATGAGTATGATCTTGTTTTCTTTGCTTCACTCACCACAAAAGCCAAGGCCTGTAACACAAAACAAGAAATCACAGTAAATAGGAGGCACAAGCTGAACTAATTGAGTTCTGCAACAGCATTAATTAAGGGAATAAAATCTTTGTTCAATTTCTCATATTTTAGGAGGCACAACTACTTTTAACCACTAATAGAAAGACCATTAGAAGTTACTTGTCACTGATATCAAATTCTCTCCTAAGTCAAATATAGTTGCTCAATTTGGCTTTTTTACTTTTTAGTTTTTACCTCCAAACTCTATTGCTTCAATTAAATCAACATCACAAACCTTTGTCTATTAAATTTTTTTTTTTAAAAGACAACCTTTGAATAGATTGGCCAAAACATGTGCACAAAGTAAGATTCATGGATTGGCTAAGGCATGAGTTCCTTTAAATTGTTGTAAATTGATAAACGCAACAGGGAGCACCAATTAGACAAAAGCAAGAAATCAAGGAAAGAAAAAAAAAATTGCATATGGCATTAAATTCAACAGAGAACTTACATTAGGCATTCAAATCAATCATGCCTTCCAAAGATGGTTGTCGAACTTTTATATAAAATTTGATCAGCATATAACTTAAAAATAAAAGATTTTGTCAATGTTTTGAAATTTGGAATTTATTCTTAGTAATTTTGTCAATTGCAAGGCACTTTCCATTCAATCATAGCACATTCGACCATACCCAACAACCCCAATTTTCAAACCCATGAAAAATTATCAAGCTTTACATTCCATAATAAAACCCAATTATCAAAAGGATCAAAACTAAAACAAAACAAGACCTAAAGGGTTTCAACGAAAATAAATAAAAGACAATAGAGAGAGAAATTGATATGAGAGAGGCCCATACCCAAATACAATTACCAGAGATCTATAACAAGGAAGAGGGAAAAATTAAATTAAAGAAAGGGATATCAAAATTTTACCTGATCTAATAAACAAAGGTGGGTGGCTAAAATGCATAGCCAGTTGTTGGAGCATCATCATTGGCTGATGGCAGATCGAAGGTGGTGTGGGTGCAGGGAGAAGACTGTCGCTTGGTTTTGATGAGATGAATAGAGAAATAGAGATGAGAGGAAAATTTTTTGGGATATTATGTGGGTTATAATTGTGTGTAATAAGATGCATTAAATTTTAAGTTATTGGCTGAGGTGGCGCTTTATTATTGGTGGCGCAAAAGAGGTGCTTACGCCAGCTTCGGATAGAAGGTATTCTCTTTAAAGATATTAGGACAGTTACAAAAAGCGATTCACCTTACCACGGAATGTTGAGCATGAGAAGCAAAGTTTTTTACTAAAGCGATTTATCTGCACCATAAATGTTGAGCATGAAAAGCAAAGGTTTCTTTTTTCTGAAGAAGAAGAAGAAGAAGAGAAGCTAAGGTTTAAATGAAGGATAAAATGGGTTGTAAATCATAAAGCAGTGGCTTAATGGTCAAATAATATGTATACTGTAATTTGATAATTAGATAATTTGATAACATTTGTCATTGTAGTTTGCTTGAAGAAATTGTATCAATTTTTAAAATTCATTACATTAGAATTATATGTAAAATTTTTTATTACATTGTACATGTATTATATGTTAACAGAGAATTATTAGTATAGGGTTAATTTTGATACATACATATATATATATATATATAAAGGACTTAGAAGAAAATAAAAGGATTTTTTTTAGAAAATAAAATGAAAGAATTTACAATTTAGTAGTAATTGAATACTCATTTTTAATAAAACTAGAAGAGTACCCGCGCGATGCACGGATAATGTTTTAGGCTGCTATATGAGAAGGTTAAGTAGAACATTAAACTTATTTGAAAGTAATAACATGAAATAATCTTTTTTATCCATTCAAAAATATAATTATAAATAAACTTTCAATTAAAATTGCTCTATTTTTGGGATAAGTGAATTAGAATTGTTTAATCTACCAATGACATTCACAATTAGTTACATGTCACATCAATACAATTTTCCATAAACCTTACATTTATCCTTGACTCTAGAAATTGTAGATGATTCAATAAAGAAAAAAAGAAGCATCAACTCACTTGAAGTTATATAAGGGCAACACTAATTGTCATTCACCAAAAAATTGTAGTTACATGCTGCATCAATACAATTTTCCGACATTTATCCTTGGCTCCACAAATTGTAGATAACAACAATAAAACATAAAAGAAGTACCAATTCAATTGAATATAAATAAAGACAGCACTAATTGTCATTAAGAAAAACAAAAGAAAAAATGTGTTGCACTTAGAAAGCACTAACTACATATACTACTTGCGATTCTCTTTCAATGTTTTAGAGCATTTAAGTTCCACCACAATATAGAAACAAAAGAAGATGGACCAAATGAGAATTAAAAAATAAAATACCTATTGGAAGCCTTTTGTCGAACACTTGGCAAATATAGTCATTTGTTCTTACTAACATAACCCTTATGTAAAAAATAAACAAAAGAAACAGTTTTATAGATCCTAAATATTATCAACCAAATGAGTTCATAGCAAAATGATCAAATATATGGGAAAGAATGGAGACAGAAATAGCAAATTTCAAGAGGTTAAAAGAGATTTTGTAACAGTTTAGGCATGCTAAAAGATAGGTTGAGGAGAGTTAACTAATGTGGCTCTTAATAAGAAAGTCTTATTGGCTGGAAGAATGTAAAGAGTCTTTCAATTCTATATGCCATTTGGCAAACCTGGTTTTTAAAGCAAAAATCTAAGATATTGAATTGTTGTAGATAGAGAATAAATCGACCGAAATCCAAAAGAACTTTTGCTTACTTCATAAACGAATATATGATTTGATGTTGTACAGATTCAGTAGGTTGAATGCTCCGGCTTCGATGGGCTAATTGTTGCAGTGAAGGCTTGCAAGGATCAACACACTATCAAAGGAGACCGGGGTGGACCGGCCAAAATTCCTCCGATGGCTAAGTTAGTTTCTCACAATAATGGAGTTCCAACTTTTTAGGAGTAAAATATCAGAATGCACTTACTTTTGTTTGATTCAGACCGGTCCTTATATAGAGAACCTTGAAGCGGTTATTGGTTTAGTAACTTCCCTAAGATTTGTGGAAATCAGGGATTCCGGACATAACCTCCTCAACAACTATAGAAATTGCAACCGCTAGTGGAAGTTAAGTACTTAGGAGAAATTGGTGGTGATGAATATGGGTTGATTAATTGCTCCAAGACTCTGTGGTTCAAATCCTCCACATACGTGAGTGAATTTATACTTGAGGATTTCCCAAGTGTTATGTGGTTGTCTGTGTGCTTTGTCCGTGGAAGACTCTTTTTTCATAGACTGATTTCATGTGGTCGTCCATGTGCCTGTGGTCGTCCACATGCCTGTGCTCGTCCATGTGCTTTGCACATGGATGACTTTTGTCTCCAGACGGTCTATGGTCATTTCATTAACTAATGCTTGTAGACGATCCCTCTGGACGAACCAGAGATGGTTATTTTTGCTATCCCATCAGTTGGCCCCTTGTCTAGGGGTCGTCCAAGGATATTGTGGGGATTTAATTCAAACCTTTATGCAGCCACATGTCATGATTTAATTGGTTGACACGTTACGTCGATTACATTTTCCAAGGTGATTGCCATGTGTCGTGTTCTTAATGGATGGTGTCGCTTCATTGACCCTACTTCTGGGCCCTATAAATAGGCACATTCTCTTTCTTTCCCTTCACCTTTCTCATAATCTCCCTTCTGCCATCTCGTCCAAGACTTTCGTCTAACCCTCGTCCTAATTCTGTTAGGTATTTCCTCTTCCTTTTTAGGTTTTCGTCTTAATCTTTATTTTAGCCATGTCTTCGTCAAGTAGTATAGAGAGAGAGATAGACAAGTATTAGGACGACTCGTTTGGGAGTTATGAGAGTGGTGAAGGTAGCACAAGCTATAGCAGTAGTTCCTCGGACGAGCATTATTCGTCTGGGGTTCCTAGTATTTCCATAGATGAATTCCAGGAGATGCAACGTAGGACGGCCTCTAGAGCTGGGATTAGCTCGTCCAAAGCGCCACCTAACCCTTCTCAAGACGGGGAGGAGGAAGAGGAAAATGTAATAAACAGCTGTGCTCCTGAAGTAGTGTCCACCCTAGACGCCCCTAAGTTGAAAACTTTGGTAGATAGATACCAAATCCCTAGGGGGTTCAAACCTCGTCTACCCAAGGAAAGGGAATGTTGTTGCTCTCCTTCTTCTGGTTTGGGAGTATACACGTCTTACCTTTTAGCTAGCCTTAAGTTTCCCCTAAATTCTTTTTGTAGAGGTCTTCTCCATAGGTTGGATATTGAACCTAACAAGCTCAACTCCAATGGATGGAGGACGGTAGTTGCCATGTAAGTGCTATGGCGTGAGGCATTGGAAGGGGACTGTCCTATGACAGTGGACGAGTACCTTTACTGTTATAAGCCCTCAAAGAATAAAAAAAGTCTACTGGTTTTTACCAGTTCTCATCCAGAGGCTCTTACTATAGTTTAATAAAGGGCCATAGCTCATCTGACAGGCTCTGGAAAAAAGAGTTTTTTTTATTATTTCTAAAAATTGGGCTAGGGACCCAGTAGATGTGGGTAATGCCCCCTTCCCACCTTTTACCAATCCTATAGGTCGCCTTCGTCCTAAGGGTATGTTTTCTATCCATTTCATTTCATTTATCTTTACATATTTTCTAACTTTCAATCGTCTAACCCCCTTTCCCTTTTATTGATGCAGTTATTGTTCATCCACGTTTGGACAGATTTTACTTGGATCAAATTGACCAAGTACGTGCCTTCCCTGGGAGAACCTTCCACGATCTAGTAACTCTTAGTTGTTTAGCTACGTGGGGGCTTGGCCCGAAACCTACTGCCGAGAATCTAAGTCACGAGGAAACCACTTGTCGAAGTGAGTATCGTCCATCCTCTCTCTTTTTTTTTTTCTTTTTTTTTTTTTTGACCTGATTTTCTTCATCGTAGGAATAACTACAATAAGGGAGAATAAGGAGAAAATTGTAACTAATGGGGATGAGGATGCCTCCGTACCACCAGTCATCTAGAAAACTTCCATCCAAACAGGGAAGAGAAAGTCTAAGTCTATATCCAGTGCTGTGGATCTGGACGACCTTCCAAGTCATCGAGGTCCTAAAAAGCAAAAGCTTGGCAAGACTTCTCTTCCTAAGGTTCCTAAGTTCATACCTCCAACGGTGAACCTGGATGACCCTCCAATAGATGTGGAGCCTGTCCAAACAATCCATCCCGTCCAGACTGATCCTACTCCCCCTCCAGCCAAGACTCCCCGCAAGCCTCATCCGTCAGAGCTGTCTGATCGTCCTTCCAACCTGGAGCTGGACGAGAGTTATGCATGGAGTACATTCAAAGGAATAGTGACTGATAATGAAGTCAATGAATGCTACAACATGTCAGTGAAGGAGTTTGAACGTTCTGGCATCCATGACCTCTTTAAGGTATGAGTTTCATTCGTCCTTGTAGGTTTTCAGTAAGTTTTCAAAATAAAATGTCTAACTTTCCTTCGTCCACACAAGCTATGTCAAAGTTTTATACAGCGATGTGCTAGGCCAAGGAACTCTGTATGGAGGTCAAGACAGCTAAGGACAAGGCTAAGGAGTTGAACAATGAAATTCTGTTAAAGAAGGGGGAGGTGATCAGGTTGACTAATGATTTCAATCGTCTGCAAGCAAGTGAGATGAAGTTGAAGAATGAGGTGGAGGAGCTTAAAGCAGATGTCGTCGAGAAAGACACTCGCACTGCTCACTTGGAACGACAAGTTTCTGGGTTTGTATCGTCCCTAAAGAAAGCACGTGAGGAAGCCATAGCAGCTTTCAAGAAGTCTAACAAATACAAGAATCGTCTAGACAGCCACTTTGCTACTGGCTATGAGGACTTCCGTGCTGATGCCAAGGAAGCATTTCCTAACTTGAACTTCGATACCTTCAAGATTCCCCTCACCACAGAGAGTTCCTTGCTTGTGACGAGTTCTGAAGACGTCATTATGATGGACGATGCTAATAACGAAGTGACCCAAGATGATCCAAAGTCTGGAGGTAATGCTGCCAGTGGTTTATCCAAGTGAATTTTCCTTTTCCTTAGAAAATTTATTATTTAGTTTTTGTTGGAGATGCCCGTTGTTTTGGGCATTTGCTTATTTCTTTTAGAATTTATTCAAGTACAATTTTCTTGTCCAAGTTTATGGACGAGCTTTATAACCACTCATTACTTCTAAGGGTTTTTGGACGGTGGTCGTCTACCCTTTTTGAATTTTATGAATGAATGAATGCTTTTTCGTTTTCATTGTTTTTTGTGTTTAAATGTGCCATAAGCTTTGTGAACAAGTTTTGTCTATATCGTCCACACCATTTATGTGGTTGTGGGGTTTACCCATTTATGGACATTTTATCTTGTCTTGAGCATATGGACGAATTTCTTCTTGCATCGTCGAAAACAGAGTAACATGAATTCATGTTCGCCATTCAAGTATAATTCGTCCATGAATGTTGTCTTTTTCCAGATTCATTTGTTCAAACTTGAGACGATCATTTACTCGTTCTTAGTGAAATTTTTCCCAACAAATGCTTGTCCATGTTTTGGATTGTTAGGTTGGTTAGATTCGTCTATGGGCTTGTGGTGTTTTTACATGCACATCGTTCATCCATGGTTTAGACAATCATACCTCAAGTTTTGTCTCGTCTTGAGCTTAGACGGATATACCTTAGGTTTATTTTTCTTGCTTTATCCTTATTTGGAGGAAAACTTATAGACGATACTTCCTTGCGTCCAAGGATTTTATTCGTCTTTGGCTTTTTGCCTTCTGTGGATCATTTTGAATGAAATCACAAAAATGGAGGAATCCTATACAATCATACATATACTTAGAAATACATCATATATATATTTGGAAATCCACACTATGTAAACATTCGTCCACAGTCATGGCACATGCTTGAGAGCCAGTGCCTTTAGGGAATTAAAAATACTTATACAACATAACTTCGTCCATGAGCAGCACAAAATACTTATACATCTAAAACACACAATAGTAATAAGCAAATACTAGAAAATAACATCACATTGCTTCAAACGTCCAAGGATCTCGTCCGTGGCAGTGATCATCCATGATCACCCTTTATTGATAGTATCTTCTTAGGTGTTCAACATTCCAAGGGTGTTCTAGCTTTCGTCCATCCAAGGCTTCCAAGTAGTAGGATCCTTGCCTCTTGCAGTTAATAACCCTGTAAGGTCCTTCCCAATTTGGTCCTAACTTCCTGTGGGCCAGGTTTTTGGTGGCTAAAGAAACCCTTTTAAGGACGAGATCTCCAATGCTAAAGCGCCTGGGTTTCACCATGGCATCATGCTGCTTTGCCATGAGATTTTTGTACCTTGCTGTTCTCTATTCTGCATCCATCCTTACCTTGTCTATAAGATCGAGGTTAAGACGAAGCTGTTCCTTGTTTTCTTCATCTTTATATTTCATCACCCTATGGCTGGCCATGTGCACTTCTGCAGGTATGACCGCTTCGCTCCTATAAGCTTGTTTGAAAGGAGTTTCCCCTGTAGGAGTCCTCACTATCTTTCTGTAAGCCCACAAAACACCTGGTAATTCATCCGGCCATACTCCCTTTGCCCCTTCAAGTCGAGTCTTGATGATTTTTAACAAGGATCGGTTTGCTACTTTTGCTTGTCCGTTGGCCTGTGGGTGGGAGGGTGAGGAATAATGATTCTTAATTCCAAGTTGTTCATAGAATTCTCTGAAATGTGTGTTGTCAAACTGTCGTCCATTGTCAGATACTAGTACTCTCGGTACTCCAAATATACATACAATGCTTTTCCAGAAGAAGTTTTTGACATTTTGTTATGTAATTTTCACTAAGGGTTCAACTTCCACCCATTTAGTGAAATAGTCTATCCCCACAACCAAAAACTTCATTCGTCTAGTTCCAGTTGGAAAGGGGCCTAAAATATCTAAACCCCACTGTGCAAAAGGCTAAGGGGCTATCATTGGGGTAAGATATTCTGATGGTTGTCTAAGAATATTACTGAAATGTTGACATTGATCACATACCTTAACATATGCCTTAGCATCAGCTTGGATGGTTGGCCAATAGTACCCTACATAGATGACCTTATGGACGAGTGATTTGGCTCCTAAGTGATTACCACATGCTCCTTCATGAACTTCCCTCAACACGTAATTCACCTCATCTAGAGCTAAACACCTTAGGTAAGGCTGTGAAAAACCTCTTTTGTATAACACCTCGTCCAAAAGGATGTACCTGGTTAATTTAACCCTAATCTTCCGTGCTTCGTCCTTCCCTTCTAGAAGCCTTCCGTCCTTCAGATATGACACTATTGGGATCATCCAATTTTTCTCACCTTTTATCTGCAACATTTCTGGGAAATCTATACTTGGCATGTATTGTATCTCATCAAATTCGTCCATTGCTTCATTCGTGAAGGCTTCCTTTGCTAGAGTATCTGCTTCTATGATCTCTTCCCTTGGGATTTGAACGAAATTAGCTTCTTTGAATCTCTTCACAAGGTGTACCACCTTCTTTAAGTATCTCTTCATTCTATCTTCCTTGGCTTCATATGTCCCATTTAATTGGCCTATGACCAATTGAGAGTTTTCCAAGACGAGTATTGAGTCTGCTTCTACAGATTTAGCCAACTCCAGCCCTTTAAGAAGGGCTTCATACTCCACTTCATTATTAGTTGCTTGGTACTGCAAGCGAAGCTTGTGCTTTAATTTATCCCCTTCTAGTGATTGCAAACAACTCCTATACCTCATGCATGCAGTGTAGACGATCCATCTACATGGACGACCCATTTTTTACTATCTTCTTTGTCGTCTAAATCCTTGTAGCTTGGAGTGAACTCCACAATGAAATATGTCAAGGCTTGAGCTTTTATTGCATTTCTTGGTTGACACCGAATGTAAAATTCACTAAGCTCGACTGCCCATTGAATCAGTCGTCCTACTGCTTCCAGCTTGTTCATTGCCTTCTTGAGCAGATAGTCCGTCATGACATTGATTACATGACCTTAGACGTAATGTCTTTACTTCCTAGAAGCTGTTATTAGTGGAAAAGCTAGCTTCTCTATCAGCAGATACCTTCCTTCTGCTTCTCTGAGTGCTCAACTAGTGTAGTACATAGGCTTTTGCACCTTCCCTTCCTCTCTGATCAATGCTAAACTCACAGCATGTAGGGACACTGCTAAGTACAAATACAGTTTTTCTCCAAGCACGGATGGGCTTAACAATGGAGTCATGGTAAGATAGTCCTTTAGATCTTGGAAGGCCTTTGACACTCGTCCGTCCATTTGAATGCCTTCCTAAGAATTTTGAAGAAGGGTAAACACTTATCTGTGGCTTTTGAAACAAACTTGTTTAGAGCTACAACTCGTCCAGTGAGGGATTGGACTCCCTTGATGTTCTTCGGTGGTTCCATGTTTAATATGACTTGGATTTTGTCTGGATTTGCCTCAATTCCTCTCTGTGAAACCATGAATCCTAAAAACTTTCCTGATGATACTCCGAATGCACACTTACTTGGGTTCAGTTTCATCTTGCATCGCCTAAGTGTTTTAAAGGCTTCCTGAAGATTGTCCAAGTGGCTTCCCTCGTCTAAGCTCTTCACAAGCATGTCATCAATGTACACCTCCACATTCTATCCTATCTATGGACGGAACATGTGATTCACTAACCTGTGATAAGTTGCCCTTGTGTTCTTCAGATCGAAGGGCATCACCTTATAACAAAACAAGCATTGACTGGTAATAAAGGAGGTCTTTTCTTGGTCAGCCTCATTCATCTTTATTTGATTATATCTTGAGAAGGCATTCATGAAATTCAACAACTGATGGCTAGCTGTAGAATTTACTAGTTGATCAATGCATGGCAAAGGATAACTATCCTTAGGGCAAGCCTTGTTCAAGTCAGTGAAGTCTACGCACATCTTCCACTTGCCGTTTGCCTTCTTCACTATTACCACATTAGCTAACCAATCCAAGTAATAGACTTCCCGAATAAATTGTGCTGTGGTCAGTTTCTAAACCTCTTCCTTGGTAGCCTTATCTCGTTCAGGAGCAAACACCCTCTTCTTCTAACGAACAAGCTTAGAAAAGGGGTTCACATTCAATCGATGAGTAATTACACTTGGATCGATACCTGGCATGTTGTTATGACTCCATGCAAAGACATCGATGTTCTTCCTCAGAAACTGGACAAGGTCTTCTTTCGCCTTCTTCTCCATACTTGTTCCAATTCTAGTGAACTTTTCAGGATCACTTTCTAATAATAAGACATCTTCCAATACCTCAGTAGGTTCCGTGACTATTCTTTTCTCCTTTATTCTCATGGTCTGCACCTGCTCATCCAAAGCCAACATGGCTAGATAACATTCTCTGGCTGTTAACTGATCTCCTTGTGCTTGTCCTACCCCATACTCCATAGGGAATTTGACTGATAGATGGTAGGTAGACGTTACTGCCTTCCAACTGTTCAAAGTTGGTCTTCCAATAATAGCATTGTATGATGACGAACAATCTACCACAAGGAAATTGACTTCCTTGGTTACCTGTTGTGGGTATGATCCCACCACTACAGGCAATGTAATGGTACCTACTGGCTGCACTTTCATTCCTCAAAATCCTATCAGTGGCGAACATACTGGACAAAGTTGATCTCGTCCAAGCCTCATCTACTAGAAGGCAAGATAGTATAATATATCTGCTGAACTTTCATTATCCACCAACACTCTCCTGTTTGTATAATCCGCAATGAGTAGAGTAATGACAATTGCATCGTCATGTGGATGATGAATTCTCTTGGCTTCCTCGTCCATGAACGCGATGGCTAGCTCGTCTGTCGCCCTCGTCCTTGGTGACCGTCCAGAGAGTTTGACGTTCTGTACCACCTTAAGATACGTTTTCTTTGACTTGGAAGACTGTCCCGTCGAAGTCCCTCCTATGATAACCCTTATTTCTCCAAGTGAGGGTCATAATGATTCTTCCATCTTTCCCTTTAACTTTTCATCTTTGTGATCTCTTCCAACGAAATGCCTCAACTTTCCTTGTCTAATGAGATTCTCGATCTGCTGCTTCAAGTTATAACATTCGTCCGTGTCATGCCCATGATCCCTATGGAAGCGACAATATTTATTCTTATTGCGCTTGTTAGGATCTCCTTTCATCTTCTCTGTCCACTTCAAGGAAGGATCATCCTTGATTTGCATGAGGACTTGATCGAGTGGGGCGTTTAAGGGTGTATAATTCTGACTCCTTGCTGAAGGTCCTGCCTTCTTATTATCTCGGTCCTTCTTGTCTTCCATCCGTCCCTTCTTTGGACGAGGCTTTTGTTCGGAGTGTCGAGTGGGGTTTGCTTCCATTCTCTCAGCTTTCTTCCTATTCTTAGCTATGATTCCGTCTTCTGCATTCATAAAGTTTTGGGCTGAATGGACGAGTTCAACCATGGACTGAGGTTCTTTCTCATAAAGCTTATGCATGAATAAGTCCGAGTTAACCCCATTGTGGAAGGTTGCCAACAATAGCTTGTCGTCCACCTCATCTACCGTCATGGCTTCTCTGTTGAAACGAGTGATGAAGGACTGCAGACTTTCATTCTCTCCTTGTTCTATAGTTAACAGGCTGGACGAAAAGCGTTTATGCCTTTGTCCTCCGATGAAGTTATTGACAAACAACTTGCTCAACTCTTCAAAAGAACTGACTGTGCTTAGAGGTATCTTGCTGAACCACACTCGCGCTGGTCCTTTAAGGGTGGTAGGGAAGGCTCTGCACATAATCTTGTTTGGAACCCCTTAGAGATACATTGTAGTCTTGAAAGTAGCAATATGATCAAAAGGATCAAGCGTTCCATCATATGAATCCAAGGAAGGCATTTCAAATTTTGGGGGCAAGGGATGACCATTGATGGAAGTCGTAAAAGGGAATCTGTTCGATGAACCAAATCCTCTACGGGGTTTGCCCTTCTCATGTTCTCCCTCATCTCGTCCATAACCTCCTCATCTGATCCATTTCCTTCTCCAAGTGTGGTACCCTTCGCGAAGTGGTGCTCCTAGACTGACTTTCGAGCTCAGCATTTCCCCTTCTGTTTCTTTAACTTTGGGCTTGTCCTCTAGCAAATCCTTCACGACACTGCCTCTGGTTAATCTCCGTAGTCAATTCTTGGTTCTGACGAGTTAACTCCGCCATAGCGGCTGTCATGGATTGGATGTGTTGGATGGAAGGTGGCTGTGTGTTAGGCGCCGATTGGCAATCTCGATGGGGATTGCTAGAAGCATCCCTACTCTCTTGGTGGCCCTCGATCTTGTCCGAACCATATAGGCTTTGTCGAAGGAAGATAAACTGCAAAACTCAAAGTTTCTCTTCCCACAAACGGTGCCAACTGATGCTGTACAGATTCAGTAGGCTGAATGCTCCAGCTTTGATGGGCTAATTGTTGCAGCGAAGGCCTACAAGGATGAACATGCTATCAAAGGAGACCGGGGTGGATCGGCTAAAATTCCTCCGATGGCTAAGTTAGTTTCTCACAAGAATGGAGTTCCAACTTTTTAGGAGTAAAATATCAAAATGCACTTAATTTTGTTTGATTTAGGCCGGTCCTTATATAGAGAACCTAGGAGCGGTTATTGGTTAGTAACTTCCCCAAGATTCGTGGAAATCAGGGATTCCGGACATAACCTCCTCAACGGCTATAGAAATTGCAACCGCTAGTGGAAGTTAAGTACTTAGGAGAAATTGGTGGCAATGAACACGGGTTGATTAATCGCTCCAAGACTCTGTGGTTCGAATCCTCCACATACGTGAGTGAATTTATACTTGAGGATTTCCCAAGTGTTATGTGGTCATCCGTGTGCTTTGTCCGTGGAAGACTCTTTTTTCATAGACTAATTTCATGTGGTCGTCCATGTGCAAAGCACATGGACGACTCTTGTCTCCAGATGGTCTATAGTCATTTGGCTAACTAATGCTTATGGACGAACCAGAGATGGTTATTTTTGCTATCCCATCATGATCCTTTTACAACAAACCTCGCATACGACCTAAACTGCATAAAGAGGCCTATAGTATTACAAATTCATTAGTACCTTTTTAAATGTAAAGGAAGAGCAAGTCAAACAAAGGAGCTTGACTATCCTACACAGATTGCACTTGTAAAGCTATACCAAACCAAATTGTTTGATAATGCATTTTTATAGCCACTATGCTTGAAAGAGAAATCATTAACAACAAATATTAGTGAAATTAAATATAACAATCATTGCAATATATTGTCTTCTTCTTCTTCAAAGTAAAGACTTAAAAATTTGCTTCCATTGGTCTACATGTCAAAAGTCTTCACTAAGCAAGGCATATATAATATGTGTAGATTGTGGTGATCCTTTCAAAAATTCACTTTCAAATTATGCTCAACCCTTAATGGTTAAAGACAAATTATTCACCATTAAAATATAATCACTTTCTTATCCATAAGTAAGTTAATTTGCTTCCACTTATGTCAATTAGAGGTGGATACATCATAAAACCAACATCGGCATGAACAACAAAGAAAACCCAATGAATGCAAGCTATGTATTTACAATTGTAGTGCTTTCAATCAACTTTTCCCAAATTTTATTGTTTTTATTCCCAAAGAAAATAAAGAACAAATGAGAATAAATTATAAAGTCATCAAGATAGAAATATAATTAATCAATTTTCTTTCAAGCATTTTATCAAACATTGTGGATTCAAAATGAAATATATACCTACTCCTAGGCTCTTTGCAATGCGAATCCACTACAAAAGTTTCGCTTCCAGTGGCATTTTGATGTTGACCCATTCCACATCAATACAAGGGTTTGCGCTGTTGATTGCTAGTTATGTGGAAGAGCTCAATATTTTATGATTTGTTTGGATTGAGGTAGAGGGAGGGGGAGTAGAGTAGAGTAGAGTAGATTTAGTCTAAAATTAGTCTATTTTCAGCCAACTCTACTCTACTTTCCTCCACTCCCCCTCCATCCAAACAGGCCTTTAGTTAAGCTTCTCCCTCATAGATCTTTCTACATGCCCAACAAAAAGTAGATTATTTAACGGGACAGAGAATCCACCGCCATTGTTGGCATTGGACGACGTGAGAATCTTCGCGAAGAACAAGATTTTATCCTCACTCGTAGTGGCGATGTCATTTTGGTTCCTAGAAGGCTTTGATGGACAGTCAACGAAGTTTTTTTGAGCGTGAACAGGATGGAGGAAGAGCCTGGCAAAAACCTCGTTGATAACCAGATCAGTGAGGATTTGGACCTTGATGTTCTGGGTTTGTATGTGTTCTGAGTTTGTTTGTGTTATGAGATTTTGCCCAAACTATTCTGGGTTTTATTATTATTATTATTATTATTATTATTATTATTATTATTATTATGAGGATTTGTATATTTTTCTGGATTTATGGGTTTGATTTTCTAGAGGTTTCAATGTTGATTGTGTTGGAATTTTTTGTGCTGAGATTGATTTTGAGTGGGTTAGTCAATTGGGTTTGTCTTGATTTGGAGAAGAACATGAAGAATGAATTGAGATGAGGAAGGCGAAAAAGAAGGAAAAAAAGAAAAAGAAAAAAGAACGAACTGAAGAATAGAGAAAGAAGAGAGACAAAAAGAAAGAAAAGTGGAAAAAAGAAAGAGAGAGAGAGAGAGAGAGAGAGAGAGTGATGGGTGGGAAATCTGAATTGACAAGACAAATAAGTCCCATTAATGAGTATTTAATTACAAAAATGCCATATAACTCAGTTTTCCATAACTTGAAAACACCTAAAATGTGTTTTCAATTTTCATAACTCATCACTCAAAAATCAAAGAATTAAGTGATAGAAACAAAAACTGAAAACTTCCCCAAACAAACCATTCAGCCATGGGACTCACATATTTTGAGTTATAGGTGATGGAAACACAAAATCCAAACAGCCCCTTATTATCTTGATTTTATTTTATTTTTTGTTTGTTTGTTGAGGAAATGGTATCTTGGTTTGATTGTAAAAATGAGTTATCATGAAACACATGCTATATATATATTCCATTAGCATGAACTCAATTAACAAAATCTTGTGATAAGTAGGGCTGTCCACGGGTCGGTTTGGGTCGAGTTTGGACCCAACTCGGACTCGACTAGCCGTCGTCGGGTGGGGGGACAGAGGAACCCGAACTCGACCCGCCGGAAAATCGGTCGAGTCGGTTTCGGGTGAGGATGAGTGCCGGTCGGGCCGGTTGGGTCACCGGAATAAAGAAAGCATCGAAATCTAAAAAAAAAAAAAAAGAGTTGTCGGAATCTGGAAAAACTCGCCGGTTTCTGGAAAAAATCGTCGGATTCTGAGAAAACTCGCCGGATTTTGGGAAAACTCGCCGGATCTCCTCGAATCTAAGCTTGATCTCACCGGATCTCCTCTAATCTAAGCTTTATATCACCGGATCTCCTTGAATCTAAGCTTGATCTCGCTGGAGTTGGCATGGTTAGTAGATCACATCGGTCGGGTCGGGTGGCTCGGTTTTTGGGGAAGAAAACCGCCACTCGACCCGTCGGTGACGGGCTTTTGAAGTCAAGACCTGAGTCCGACCGCCAGAGCAATTGGATCGAGTGGTTCCAAGTCAGGTCCGGGCGGGTGGGGCGAGTTGGGCAGGCGGCAGGTTGATTTGGACAGCCCTAGTGATAAGTTCAAAAGCTAGCCAAATAATAATGACATTATTTGTAATATGATATATGCTCTCTTTTTTCTTTTTAATCTCAAAAAAGAATATGCTTTTTTTTTTTTCTTTTTTTTTTTTTTTACACAATTATAAATCACATGGTAAATAGAAATGAAATTGGATTAAAAAATTTTAAATATGAAAAAGAAATAGTCCTACAGTTTCATTTTAATGAACTGTGTGACTGTACAAGGGTGGTATTCGTAAACATTTCCTTATTTTGGGGTAATATACAAGACAAGACCTGAGAGACTGAGAGAGAGAGAGAGAGAGAGAGAGAGCGATGGCGAAGTTCTCGGTGGGTGGAGAAGAAGATGGGGAAGGCCCCAGCAGTAGTCCCAGGCCAAAACGACTCAGGATCTCTGTCCAAACCAACTTTCTGGACCAAAATGACCCACAACGCCTACAACAACAAGAACTAGAAGAAGGAGACGATGAAAGTTACGAAGAAGAAGATGAAGAAGAAGAAGGAGAAGAAGAAGCCTCTTATGACGATGAGGAAGACGACACTGAAGAAGAAGAAATCGAAGAAGTAGAAGAAGATGAAGAAGAAGAAGCACAACAAGGAAACCAAGGTTCTGATGTCACTGTGGGACCCAGATCCACCATTGGTAATGATAGCCACGTTATTCATGTGGGTGATGGTTCCATTTCCGTGACTCTCACTGATCCCGAAGTCCTCGATTGCTCTATTTGCCTGGAGCACTTGTCCCCTCCTGTCTTTCAGGTCTCTTCTTTACCTTCTCTTTCACTTTTTTCAACTTGTTGGAAATTTATGGGTTTGTTTCTGTTTTGGGTGTAAAGATTGAATTCTTTGTTTGAATTTCTATATGGGTTTTGAGAGTATTTTTGGTGATCACGTGGTGTGAGAAGTTTTAGAATTCGATTTGGTCACTTGGGTTTGAATTTTTTGTTTTGGCTTTTTTTGTATTTCTCTTGGTGTTTTGTAAGAAGAGAATCATTATCTGCCCCGAGGGAATTTTAGTAGTTAGCAGTATTCAGTTACTTGCAACTGATTATGATGCTCTCCTAGGACCTTCGATGAAAAATTTAGTAATACTTATGTGTAAGAGGTTATACAGAGAGTACAGATTGACAGTAGCTACAACATAAATTGGATAAATTGTTAAAATTGTGGAGTTAGGAATTGAACTTATTGTGGATCGGGGAGTTTTTTTGTTTCCATATTGAGTCTACCTCAACTGCTAAAGTACTTTTGGAAATTATTATTTTTGGGTATATGAAGGCTGGTTTTGACATTGTAAGGACTTTTTAGTATGAGGTGTAAGTGTCCTCTGTCAAGTACTGAAATACTTTCTATAGAAAGCGAGGCTAATTAGCATCCATTTATGCTGTACTTCTAATGGACCAGTGTAGTGTATGATTCTCTTTTGCAGCTTTTGGGATGCCTCCATTATCATATAAGCAGTCCATTGTTACTTTGAAAATTCCTTTTAATAACTAAGCTTTTTTTATTAAAAAAAAAAAATAGTGCATACCCAATAGATAATATACTGCAAATGAGTTCTACCACAAATGGCATCTGCTCCACTCTCAAAAGAAAAGTGTGGAGGGCAAAGGTTGTGGGTTCATAATCCACTTGAGTGCGTGTGTAAACTTACAAATTAAAAAAGATAATATACTTCCATTTTAGCTTTGGAATGTTTAACATGCACATCATACTTCTTATAAATAAATTTAAAAAAAAAAAAATGCACATCATACTTAAAAAGAAGGAAATATACAGAATGCAGTAGATGGCAGTATTATGAAAGTCACAAAACTATCCAATCTATTTTAGAACATGATTAATGCTTGTAGTTAGACATTCGCACTTTCTATCTTACATTGCTCAATTTTCTACTATTTTTTGTTTGTTTGTCTGATGATTGGTGGGGGTAAAATGATGTTTCTTCGTCCTGTATGTGGTGTTTTTTTTTTTATTTTTTTTTTTAATTTTTTTATTGCTGGGAGATATTGTCTCTTTGCCATGTGTGTGACTCCAAAAATTAATTAACCCTGAAGTCATTTTTATTTCCCAGATAGGTAATAAAATTTTATTAAAAAAATGAATCGTTCGACACTATATTATACAGTGAGTATACAAGAGCCCCACCAAAGAATTAATATTGAAAATTAAAAAGATCTAAAGAATCAAGAAAAGATTTACAAGAAGATTCTCAATATCCCTAAACTAATCTAACAAGGATCTCAGATAAGAGTTTCAATTGAAGCTCTGAGGTCTCAACTCCTTAAAATGTCCTAGAATTATCTTCCCTCCATATATTCCACATCAAGCATAAAGGAATAGCTTTCCACACATTAACCCTGAAGCCTTGGTCTTAAGAAGGACCTTTCATTCTAGCTTAGATTGTATTTTAATTCCCTCAAATCTCCACCCCCCCCCCCCCCCCCCCCCCCAAACAAATAAGTTTTAGGTTTTATTAACAAATAGAGGTGTGTAGCCCAAGTACACAGGAATATACACTGTGGATAGTCACGAAAGAAATTGAGATTATTTGTAGGCATGTTGAGGTGGGAATTCAGAATTATCAATTACTTGGATTGTATCAATAGCAATCTCTAAAATTTCTTAACTTTAAATAGATTGCTGGGAATTGACATATTAGTAACAGAACTAATATTTTCTGTGGATAGTCACGAAAGAAATTGAGATTATTTGTAGGCATGTTGAGGTGGGAATTCAGAATTATCAATTACTTGGATTGTATCAATAGCAATCTCTAAAATTTCTTAACTTTAAATAGATTGCTGGGAATTGACATATTAGTAACAGAACTAATATTTTCTGATATGACCAATGTTATTAAAAGCACACTTAAAGCTCAAAGCTTGAAGCCCCAAAACAAATCTCATTTAATGAAGGCACACTTTTTGGGCACTTTTGAATAAGTAGAAAACATGCCTAGGTGTGCTTTTTATTTTTTTTATTTCTATAAAAGATATGGAACATCAAAATTAATTGTTTGATCTTGAAAGAAATGACATGGGCCAATGATTTACTGAAGGTGTTGTATTACAAAAATAAAATATATTTTTTTTTAATATACATGTCAAAAGATACGAACAAGATTTATTTACTGTTCTTGTGCTTTTTGGTCTTTAATTTTTAGATGTATGTTGATTGAACCATATACATCATTTAATCATAACTATCATTGTTATGTAGCAAAAAAGAATTCTATAAAATGTTATGTTTAAACTTCCTAAAACTAGATTATTTTGTTATTCACAGCCAAAAAAAAAAAAAGATTATTTTGTTATTTTCCATTGATAATTGTTTTCAATTAACTATATAAAATTCTTAAGAAAATTATGTAAAGGGATAATTACAGTAAACCCACCTGTGGTTAGGCCTGTTTTCACTTTGCCTACTTATGGTTCAATCATTTACACTTTACCCACCTGAACTTCAATCCATTACCCATCTATTACCCACCTCACCCTTAGATGTTAGAAAAACACATTTTTAGGGAAAAAAAAACATAACAAAAATAAAAAAAAGCTAGAGTTTTGATTGCTTAAGAACTTCTATAAGAACAAATTGGAGGAATAGCACACAAATCAAAGGCCGCAATGAAAATCAAAATATTGTTATGCAAATCTCGAGAATTCTGAGTGCTGTTTTAAATCGCCCAATTTCTTTGAACTTTGATCGAGACTCTGTCTTGTTTTGATTTTCACTCCATTCCGAGCGTGAACTTTCTCCATGGGATTTCAATGATTTTCCTGCATCTCTAATAATTTCCTTCAATTGATCCGTACAAGCCATTCTTGAATGCTTTATGCCTTCAATTGCTTTTGCATTCATGAGAAGTTTGTGTACATCCTTTAAACAACTTTGTAGTTGTGTGAACTCATCCATGGCTTGCCCCTGACTGGGCTGATTGTGAAAGTTGTTTAGAAGAGAAGAAATACCGTCGTCATTGGTTGTTGTGGCCTGAGATGAAAACATTTGCTTTTTCTGGGACCGATGGAGAGATTTCAATGGATCTCTTCTAATAAATTTGAAGTCAGATATGTTCTTATGTGGAATAGGGAGTCATAACATTCTGTCATAGTACTCATAGCTCTTCTTGAGCTTACGCCTTGCTATCCAATCACCAATATAGAAAATCCAACTCATTCAATTTGCTATTTTAAGTATGCCATCCATGTCTTGTAGTAGTTCAAGTATGGTCTCCTCCACAAGCTTCACCCAGGCCTTCTCCGTTTTAGTGTCCATTCTAAGCCCATCTAAATCTTCAGGAAAGCAAGCAGTAGCTTCAGCAGATTTGTGTGCTATTCCTTTACTTTGTTCTTATAGAAGTTCTTAAACAATCAAAACCCTAACTTTTTGATTTTTGTTATGTTTGTTTTTCCTTAAAAATGTGTTTTTCTAACGCCTGAGGGTGAGGTGGGTAACAGATGGGTAACGGATTGAAGTTCAGGTGTGTAAAGTATAAATGATTGAACCACAGGTAGGCAAAGTGAAAACGGGCCTAACCACAGGTTGGTTTACTGTAATTATCCCATATGTAAATTTTGAACTTACAAATATTATACAATTGCGCTTACTTAATAGGTAAAATATACAAATTTTGAGTTTTGATAACTTTTTTATTATATCTTACGAATGTTTTTATTAAAGGTTACCAGATATTATATTTGAAAAGTTTGTGTTTTTTTCAATCAGGTGTGCGCTTGTGCTTTGTGCTTTGTGCCTAGGCTCCAAGAGGCCTTTGTGCTTAAGTGTGCTTGACTCTGTTACCAACACTAGATATGACTCATTTTTTTTTTTATCATGTCTGTTACCTTTTAAGTTTTGGTGTAGTTTTTACTTCATTTTCCTGTCATCTTGTAATGCTTTTGCATGCCTCTGAGTGTTCTATTCTAGTACACTAAGTTATCGTGAATTAGATTACTATCCCTATTGGATATTACTGATGGACGTGGTTCCTGTATCTGATTGCTTCAACATATTCTTAAGTTTGTTCTGACAACCATATGTTTGTTGCAACGCTTTCACACATGAAACAAACTTGCTTTGCCTCTAACATTTGTTATGGATAAAATATGCTAAAAGATAAAGGTTTTCTGCTATATTTTGGAGAAATTTTAGGTAATACTTGCTAATGGAAGCTTGAGTTCACTCGTAAAGATTACTTGAAAGCGTAATTTTTGTCTTCACCTTTGTGTGCAAATGCTGACAATGGATGCTTGGTTTAAAATCAGGATTTACTTTGCTAAAATTATAGAAAACATTTTACAGCAAAGAGTTTGCCTAATACACATCAAGAAGGTAGTGTTCTCGTTGTCGTTTCTTCTGGTTATTGGCTTGTAATGAAAGGTTGAGCTCAAGCTTGTCTTCATGCTGGACTGGCTTGCTTGATTGTTTTACGGTTTAATTTCACTGAACATTAGATGGTTTGTTATGAAGAGATATAATTTTTAATTGAAACTCTTATTTGTTTTCCAAGGTTTCATTTTATCTTTCTTCTCTCATTTGGTTGGTTTAAGTAGTACTAAGGTAGTCAGTCATGTCTTGATAATGCCTAAATTATTCAAGTGCATATATGGAGTCTTGTTGAAGTATTACTGTATCAGTTATGGTTTGGATACATACACATTGAGCCGAAAACTATGTTAATGGGTAAGCATGAATAATACTTATAATTTGCAATTGCCATGGCATTTAAAAATTGATTAGGAGATATATACTATTGGTTATCCCAATAATGATTCAGAATTGGTGATCTTTGATGTTTCATGAATTGGCGATTTTTTAAAGAATTTTTCTCCTTTTTATTTATGCCAAATTCAGTTATCCATGTTGCTGCCTCTTCCATGTACATCATCCACCATACATATATTATATATCAAAGCCAGTCTACTAACGTTCTGTTTGCTTGCATGACAATTCAGTGTGAGAATGGGCATATAGCTTGCTCTTCCTGCTGCAACAAACTTAAGAATAAATGTCCCTCCTGCTTTTGGCCTATTGGCTATAACCGTTGCCGAGCCATTGAGAAGGTTCTAGAAGCAGTCAAAATTCCGTGTCAGAATTCTAAGTATGGTTGCAAAGAAGTGGTTTCTTACAGTAGGAAAAGTGACCATGAGAAGACTTGTATATATGCACCTTGTTCATGCCCCCTTTCACATTGCAAATTCATTGCTTCATCCAAGCAGATATATGTTCATTTCAGTAGCAAACATACAAACTCTGCAATAGGCTTCAAATATGATTCCAACTTCTCTGTTTCCTTAACTCTTACTGACAAATTTCTTGTCCTCCAAGAACAGAGCAACGGTGTTTTGTTTGTTCTTAATAATTGTGTTGACCATCGTGGGAATGTGGTGACAATTAGTTGTGTTGGGCCCAGCTCAACAACAGGAGGGTTCTCCTATGGTCTTGCGGTAAAAACTCAAGGAAGCTCTCTCCGATTAGAATCTTTCACAAAGAACAGTCAACATCGGGTTGATAGTCCTCCTTCAACAGGATTTCTTCTAATTCCAACGGAATTTTTTGGTTCTTGTGGCCAGCTCAAGTTGGAAGTCTATATTAAGCGTAATGCTACATGTGGCATTACTTCTTTTGGGATTGCCCGAGGAAGAATTGGTCCTGTTTAAGTAGCTGATGTTATTATAATATGGTGTATTATTTTGGAGAATGATTCAGGCTAAAGGGATTATTGTTGATAAATATATATAAAATCATCTCTTTAGAACATAAGTTCCATTATCTATTTGACTATTTGATCTTCATACTTGTTTTTCCTTCTCTTAAAATTATGCAGTTACTTCTCGCTGATGTGTTTTGGTTCAATTGACATTTTACTACCCCAATAAGAATGGGGGGTGTTGAGAGGAATTTGAGGTCATGGCTTTCATACTCACTAGGAACTTGAGTGTTAGTAACCTAACTAGCCATGCACAAATTTTATTACTTGGATCATTTCATAGGTTTTTGCACCACCCCACCCCCCCCCCCCTTGTAATTCTTTTTGCTGATGCTGTTCTATTTTAAGGATGTACCTAACAAGGATATGCAATGCTAAAATGAGAGAAGTCTCTTTAAACTTTAAACAACGAACGAATCTTTATTTGATGGTAGTTTCACCATACTTCAACTCATTTTGTGTTTGTTTTGTGGTTGGAAATGTAAAATAAGAGGAGAATAATATATGCTAAGATGATATGGTATCAAACAAGGGGGAAAAATGCCAGATTGAATAATGGCGTTCATTTTAGTAATTTGGTGCTAAAGTAAATATAACCTGCCACTATTTAAGCTAAGCATTGAGAATCTTTTGCTTCAAAGTTAATATGATAGCTGCATCATAGTTATCTAATTTTTGGGACACAGAAAGGAATCATTCGTCTAAAATTGGGATTTTATTTATTTATTTTTCTATGGAAGAATTGGTATGAATTTTGTGTGCATTTGTAAGTGCTTTAGAGGAAACCTCTGGTGATTTTGACCTCGGATGGAGCATTAGGCTGTCTCCCTCAGATACTGATACCAGAAGTGAATTTTTTTTTTTTTTTTTTTTTTTTTTTTTTTGGTAGTGCTGAACTAGAACAAAGTTCCTCTCCAAATTAGTTTGGAGAAAAACTCTACAAACACCTCATATATCTTTATATCAAGTATGAAATTTGAAAATTTAACCGTTAGATTGCATGTTCTTATTATATTTTTCATGCATGCAAAATTTTAAGAAGATCAAAGATCAATTGCTATGTCATTAAACAAATGTTAAAATTTCAAGTTTTGTGATTTAAAATTGTATATAAAAAATAATTTTATTGATTGAATAGTAAATAACATCCGATTTGAATAAAATTTGATATGCATGTTAAGAATATAAAGAACATGAAATACAATGGTTAGTAGATTTTCAAAATTCAAACGAAAACAAGAGATATATGAGAAGTTTGAAGAGTTTCTCTCCAAACTAGTTTGAAGAGAAATAACTTTGTTTGCTGAACTTTTTGCAAGGATACTGGTATGTGTTGGAATATGACCAATTTTTCCGTATAGCATAATTTTGGCAAATATTTAGGGGAAAGTCACTCACCCAAACTTAATTAGTTATGTAGAACCCATTTGGAGCTCGAGTTTGTCAAACTCATGTTCTAAGCATAATGGGCTCACGTGGCAATATGATCTGGATTAAAAAAAAAAAAAAATTTAAAAATCACATGGAACTCAAGTTTGACAAACTCAAGTTCCATTTAAGCAATGTGGGACAATAGCTTTTGAGTGGAGTTGTGGTGTGACTTTGTGTTAGAACCCTTCTTCCTCTCCCTTGTTTTTGTGTGTGTGTGTGTTTGTTTCTCAAAAAAAAAAAAAAAAAAAAAAAACCTTAAGATTTACTGAAATGGTTTAGTATTTTTATTTTTATTTTTTAATGGAACTCGAGTTTGTTAAACTTGAGTCCCAATTTATTAATGCACCTATCCCAACTATCTCTTTTTTTAAAACTCAAAGATTAAAAATTAATTTAGTAACGAGCTATTATTCTCATGCCCAACTCTCTCCGATGTTACTTCACACCGAACAAATCTCTTCATTGATCATTCTAAAAAATTTAAAAGCTTCTTTCTTCTTCAATTTGTAGGTAAATATCTAAACTTCATTAAAATTTTTTTTTTTTTTTTTTGGGTTAGATCTAGTTAATATAAGTTTTCATTTCTTAGATATATATTCATACCACTTTATAGTGTTTATGGGTAATGTGTTATTTGTTCTTTGTAATGAGTTCTTCTTTGCAATGTGTAATGGGTTGTTTTCTGTAATGGTTGTTATGGGTAATGCGTTGTTATTTGTTATTTGTAATGGGTTGTTGTTTGTAATGTGTATTTGTAATATGTTGTTATTTGTAATGTGTAACAGGTTGTATTTGTAATGGGTTGTTATTTGTAAAGGGTAGTGATCATATAAAAATTAGTGTGAGTATAAAATTTTGAAATTGAAGTTAGAATGACATCATTTTATTTGGTGGACCATACAATGTTATACGTAATGTTTATCTTTGCTAGGAGAAAATATTTTATAGTTCATATCGGATAAAAGTGTTTTATTTGTCACTAACTTTTAGTAAACTCATTTGACTTTGAATAGACTTGTGATGACTTCAATTGATTTATATCTGTATTATGGTAAGGAGTACTGTAGTTATGAGATTCATGGAGTGGCGGATGAAGGGCCAGATAAAAAGTTAGAGATTATTCAGCTAAAAAAGGGAGACTAGTTTAAAAAAAATTGAAAAATAAAATTATGAAAGAGCTGGATTTGGACTGTCGATTCTATAAAATAGAAATTATATATCGCACTTCTTGTTGATGCCTCGCGGCTACTCAACCACCCATCGCGGCGATGCTCACATGCTTCTCCCTCCTTTTGAGAAGAGAAGGGGTCCATGCATGTGCATATGAAGCTTAGAGCTTGGGTGATGTGGAGGTGTGTTGTACCCCGAGTGCGTGACTAGAATATGAGTCAATTTTAAGGAAATTACCAAGGGTAAGTGAAGTCGCCACTAATCATTGGATTTTTCTAAGGTGCGATTGGTCACATGACTCTATTTGATTTTATTACCGATCCTAGGCTAAGAAAAAGGTCGTTTTTTCCTAATCTAATATGGATGGATAAAAAATCTTGATTCTTAAGTTTAGAAGTCTGGTTACATGCGAGGAATGTGTTAGGCACCCCACAGTGCCTGTCCAAGGACAGTCCTTTATTTTGGTAAAATCATAACTTTTAGACATTGGCAATTGAAAACAAGCAATAGGCATTAGCTTGTGAGGCTTTAAATGAATTGGGCTTTGAGGTTTGATTTTGGAATGGGTATGGCCCCAATCAATGATTTCCTAATGCGTTTGAAATCAATGCCAAATTTCCATAGCGAAAATCCGGCAGCATTTTGCCTTATTATCGTGGTGGAAATTCAGCAGCGCTTCACCTCTGGTGCATCATAGCACACAAAATGTTGTTCTCACCAAGCATTCGCTGTGAGAATACGGCAACAAGGTGCCTCATTTTCACGACAAAAATCCTGCATAGTTTCGCGTTTGGTGCGCTATGGCGCACCGGTAGGGTTTCACGTCTGTATATACGACACGTATTGACATGCTCGTACTGAGATGAGCCTAAGCCCTCCAAAGTATCAAGCATGTTGATGCATGTCACATATATGGGGAAACCAATGTCACTGGGTGACATGGATCGGGACAATCACACCGTGATGATCGTGTGCACAATATAGCATGAATATGCACCTACGACAATCGCCTTGAGCACTTACCTATACTACAAGGTCAAGAGCTCTCATGACTAGAGAGGGTCACGCACGTAGGCACGAGAGTCCATCACACAAAGTGCACAATCACCCATATACAAGCAGATATAGATATACATACATCATGCATAATGCAACCACACAAAGCAGAGAAGTAAATCAGACATTGCCAACATTCCAAGGGTATGGCCCAGTAAGGTACATCCACACCCCTAACCTCAAATCCAAGGTATGGAACCAAGGAGATGAAGATTGGGTGCAAGAACACTACCTTGTGATTGTGGAGAAAAGAGAAGAATAAAAGGTGTTTGGTGGTCTTTGGGAGAGAAATTAGAGAGAGGAGAGCGAGAATTTGCCTAGGAAATGCCCAAAATATGCTTATTCTTTTTTTTGCAAAATGAGGGGTCTGAGGGCTTTTATAGTGGGACTCTGACCTTTTGGCTTCCAGCAGCCCTTGAGTGGCCGTCGGCCACCCTTACTGACATTAGCAGTTTTGGCTCTTTCTAGTCCATCTTTGGATGAGTATTTAAAGGTCTTCCCGGACTTGAATTGAGTTGATTTTGGTGTCCCTAGAAAGCTTTGTTTGTCTAGTTTCTAGAACACTAAAAAATTAAAAATTCAACGGTCAGATAAAAAATTATGGCTTCAAGAAGCATACTGACGTGCTTTGCACGGTTTTCTAGATATCTCAACCATATTAACTCTGATTTTGACCCATGAATAGTCGTTGGAAAGGGAATGTGATAATATTTGCAATGGCATTGGTCCCAACCCATTTTGATGGTGATATCAAAATTAGGGTTTCTGATGCCTTCAGGAGTCAACGTTGGGTCAAAGTTGACAAAAATCTCAAAGTGGCTCGGGTTTGAGGTTAAAGCATGAAAAAGGTTGTTTCAGCAGGACTTTGACCATGTTTGACTTTCGGTCAACCCAGGGTTGACTTGGGGCATTTTGGTCAATTTGACTTAAAATGGCACTTCGAGTGCTTTGATGCTTGAACAAGTTGGGCCACGTCAATCTGGACGTTTCTGTGGCCCCTTAGAGAAAATATAATATTTTTGGAATTTTAGAGGTCTAGCATGCAAATCGAGGTGGTCAAAATATGATGTCTACAACTGCCCTTTCTTTATTTAATATCTCGAATGCAATGAGAGGTGTCGGATAAAGAATGCAATTCCGCATTTTGTTGCCTCAAAATTATGTGCAAAAACTGTGCTATTCATGGATCAAAACTAGTTTTACCTGACAAAGTTGAGCTGCTGCAGCTGGTTTGGAGAAATTTCCTAACTTGGTCCTTGGAACTGGGCAAGAAACTCTTTACTTTTTTTTTTTCAAAGGTCAGCCAGTCAACATTGACCGGCGGCCTTGTTGGTGCGCCAGGTAGACTAGGCAGCCACACAAGGTGCGTCGGGCTACCTAGGCCGTACAAGGCCCTATAAATGGGCTCCAAGGCCTCACTTTGACAATTTCGACTTCATTTCTTTGATTTCTCACTTCTAAAAAATTTTCTGGAGTAAATTGTTATCTAGTAGGTCCAGTTTTCAGCTTCAGTTCATAGCTTCAGTTTTCAGTTCTGCACTTAAGGTCAATGTCTATTTTCACTTTCTTTTTATTTTCTGCAAATATGTTAGTAGCAAAGCAAGTAGGAAAGCATGCTAGTATTTATTCTTTATATCTTTGGTATTTTTGCATTTTTTTTTTGTTTTTATCATTTATGCCATGATGATGTTGGAAAATATATCTGTTCACATGTTTAAGTAGTATAGGCGAGCTTGCATATGTTGGATGCTATGTAAACACATGAAAATCTATGAAAACTAAGTAGACATGAAAAACTATGCATGATAACGGAAATTTTGAGAGATTGAAAACATGATGATGATGCAAATTTGAAATAAGAGTAGTTTCAAAAAAGTAGGATTAGATGATCATCGCCGAATTTGAATCTTGTTGGGATTAGATGATCACTGCCGAATTTGAACCTCGAAATAATAGATAGGATTAGATGACAATTGCCAAATTTGAATCCTGCAGAGATTAGACGACCACTACAGAATTTGAACCTCGAAATGATAGATATGATTAGACGACCACTGCTAAACTTGAACCTTGAAATGATAGATACGATTAGACAACCATTGCTAAATTTGAATCTCGCTAAGATTAAATGACCACTGCCAAATTTTAATGATAGATAGGATTAGACGACCACTGCTAAATTTGAATCTTGCTGAGATTAGACAACCATTGCCGAATTTGAACCTCGAAATGATAGATAGGATTAGATGACCACTGCTGAATTTGAATCCTGCTGAGATTAGATGACCACTACTGAATTTGAATCTCGAAATGATAGATATGATTAGATGACCACTACCAAATTTGAATCCTGCTAAGATTAGACGACCATTGCCAAATTTGAATCCTACTGATATTAGATGACCAATATCGAATTTGAATCTTGCTAAGATTAGACGACCACTGCCAAATTTGAACCTTGAAATAATAGATAGGATTAGACAACCACTGCCGAACTTGAATCCCGCTGAGATTAGATGACCACTGCTGAATTTGCACCTTGAAATGATAAATAGGATTAGACAACCACTGCCGGACTTGAATCCAGCTGAGATTAGATGACCACTACCGAATTCGAACCACGAAATGATAGATAGGATTAGACGACCACTGTTGAATTTGAACCTCGAAATGATAGATAGGATAAGACAATTACTACCAAATTTGAATCTTGTTGAGATTAGACGACCACTGCCAAATTTGAAACTCGAAATGATTGATAGGATTAGACGATCATTGCTGAATTTGAATCTTGCTGAGATTAGATGACCTTTGTTGAATTTGAATCTTGAAGAAAGAGGTTTTTTGAAAATTTTGATACTTTTGTGGCAAAAGAGATAGGATTGAACAGTCGTTGCCGAATTTAAATCCCGAGAGAGAGGTGTTTTGAAAATTCTGATACCTTTGAGGCAAAAGAGATAGGATTAAACAATTGCTACCGAATTTGAATCCTAAGAGAGTTGTTTTGAAAATTCTGATACTTTTGAGAAAACATGACATTTTGGTATGAACATGCATATGTGTTAGGCAATAGGGTTAGACATACCTGTTTATTTGCATTGCCATATGTTTTGGGCTTACTAATCAATCTTGAATTCGCTTCTGCAGGTTATGTCTCGACAAGCAAGATTTGGCAGAGATCATGAGAAGGTTCTCGCCATTGCTCCATCTCGAGTAGACTCGTCTAACAATGACAATGATACTGTTTCAGTTAGGGTACAGGTTACGCGGACCCTTCAGACGTGCTTTGATCGAGGTGGCAATGACCCTGCTCCCCATGGGGGCATACATATAGCATATCGCCCAGAAGCCGATGTTTAGTGGAGAGAGCCAGTGCCTTATCTCAGTCTCGCACTAGTTTAGGAGGCGATTCTTCACAATTCCCTTGGACTGGAGAGATAGGAGGCCTAGTAGGTGTGGAGTTAAAGGATGATCTCATGTTTGATATAGATGCTAATTTGGAGGCCGATGACAGGGCCAGGCCAGGTCCAAGCGCTCAAAGGTGCAGTAGTCGTAAACCAAGGTTTTTGCCTTGTTTGGTTGAGGTCGAGGCCTATACCGAGAGGTTGATGACATCATAGACGATACTCATCTTTAGTAGGGTCTGAAGAGGCATCCTTCTGCTCAGATTTAGAAGGGTTAGGTATGTTCCTTTTTCTCTTCCACTTGTCAAATTTGGATATGTAGATATGCATGCTAACTGGTAGCTTTTTTGATTTCGAGCGTAGGCTGTTGACAGGACTCACGGTTGGGGAACCTAGTCTTCATTCCTCATCTGCCGGTTTGAATCCAGGACAAATGCGTGCTAATGTGGGTTTTTGATTGAGCAAGGCTTTGAGGACTTCTTAAGGATTCCACATTATTCCGTAAGGCACGCAATAGCGGAGACTTTGGTATAACGATTCCATGCAGAGACTGGCACCTTTCATCTGAGCTGTGGTGAGTATACAGTCCTTCCTATTAACTGGACGACCATCTTGGGGCTTAGATTTGGTGGGTATCTGATCTCGACCGAGTTTATGGACTTCGACCTCACGAGCGAGCTTTTAGGCATTCACTATCCCTTTACTCGAGCGACAAGATGGTACTTTGGACCTACCAAAGAGCCTCAGATCCATATGGAGTGGCTGGAGATGAACATACCGTGGGGGGCAGAGCCGGATGACATCGCTCTCAGGTAGTTTTTATTCTATTTCATTAGTATTTGCTTGTTTGGCAACAACTAGTCGGTGCTGACTTACAGGCTGCTAGGAGCCATGAGAGTAGTGTCAGATGTAGGGGCCTATGATTGGGGGTCCTTTTCTTACAGATTCTTCATGCTTACCTAAGGCAGGCTTTGCAACAAGGCTTCAAGAGCCTCGAGGGTTATTGGCAGATTTTGACATGGTGGGCATATGAGCACATCTCGGCCCTGTGTCCATAGTATTCTGACATGTCTTCAATGATATACCCTAGGGTGTACACCTGGTTCTTATGTATGATCACCAGAGTTGTTTCGACACAGGTGACCACCATCGACACTGCATTGGATTGTGTCACCTGGGGCAAGATACTTAACAACCCTATGATGGGCGATTGTTGGCTAGGCGTGAGGTTACCCATACTATAGCTTTGTCGCACGTACGGTGTTGGTTCTGGGCTTTATCAAGCTGGGAGTTCTTCTTAGTTGAGAGGACCTACCATAAAGTTATGCCAGTTTTCAAAGTTCCTAGGGACCTAATTTGTGAGCTTTCTTGTGCCGCGATGATTTTGGACGACCATGACTATAGGACATGTTCCTTTGAGGGCTTTGTCATGGAGGATACTGATTATGTCACTTGGTTTCTACAGTCCTCAACTGGACCTATCTTCGATGATTGCCCCGTAAGTGGTGGTAGAGTGCTCGATGGCATAGCATGCGCTCATCAGACTTTAGAGGCCCATTTGAGGCTACATGTAGATACCCTACAGGCTAAGGTAAGAGAGCTTGAGGATGCAGCCGCCGCTAGAGATGGGTATGTGCAGGAGGAAATCACTAGGTCTCTAGCTCGAGAGAGGGATTGATGGTAGAGATTGAGGGAGGCCCATGTTGTTGCCACAAAGAGAGAAGGGCCAGCTCCTGGTTAAGATAGGCATGCTCCGCAAGTACATCTGCATTCTGATTGGTGAGATGTGGGGGTAGAGGATGCTTGTACCTCCTGCACCTTATATTCCTGGCAAAGACCCTCATATTTGACTTCATGAGTCAGAGTATATGCCTGCCTCTCTAGGACCAGCCAGTAGTTGGTGATATGCCCTCTTGGATGATTGGGCATGGGGGCCCTGTACTAGATTAGGCACCATTTTAGATTCTAGGATATGCCTTAAGTTCTTCAGCCGATCGAGCCGGTCCTTCTATTGGTCTCGTTGCGGGTGATGATGCGGATGACGGTAGCACTGGGCACTTTGCTGATCACACTGTTAGAAATGATGATTCCCCTTAGGCCAGCTATGTATGTTATGTCATTATGATGATGTAGCCCCTTTGTGGGTATGTATATTTCTTTGTACCATTTCAGACATTGCCCCATGGTGGGCTGGATATGTATGTATAATATTGTCCCATAGCAGGCCTAAACTGTATTTTGATATTGCCTTTTGGCAGGCTTCTAGACATGTATGATTGCTCCATCGTGGGCTTGAATTGTATTTTGATATTGCCTATCGGTAAGCTCCTAATGTATGTATGGACATTGCCTCTTGGTGTGCCTTACATGTATGATTCTAGTTGTAGGCTCGAATGTATGATTCTTGATATCGCCTCTTGGTAGGCTCCTGATGTATGTATAGACATTGCCTCTTGGTATGCCTTACATGTATGATTCTAGATTTCGTTTGTTGGTAGGCTCCTAATGTATGTATGAGCATAAAAAGACCACATGAAATGAAACTGCCCCAATGTAGGTTTTATGCAGTTCTCAACATGAGAGGAAAGGTTCCTGGCAAGATGGACCCGTTCTTGAGTGTAGGGTTTTACGTGGTTCTAAAATGATCAACCAACTTGAAGCGGGATTAGAATCACACTGGACAATACAATATGGGTTTCTTGAAAACCTTGATGATGATTATGGATTTCCCCAGTGGGATTTTTGACTTACTGTGCAATAGAATGCACTGACTGACTCGGCTATTGACCGAACCGACCAATGCTTTGAAAAAGGTTCCATACAAGACCTAATTGTTGAGATATTTATATCATGCTAGATGGATTGCTATTAGCGACTGGGAATGGCTTTGGCACTATCCCACTATGTGTCTTAACGATTAGAGCTGAACCAACCCCTGAACCGAGTTTCAAAAATGAGGTTCAAGATATTTCGGGATGCCGGACGAGATGCGCAAAGATAAACTGCCCTAGTGTAGGCTTTGTGTGGTCTTAGTTGTCCCAAATAATCTCTTGAAGGATCGGTTTTTTGCTGAACCTATCGCGCACCAATGTTAGTGCAAAAACCAAAGGAATCTTTGCTCCAGAGCTGTCCAAAACCTTCCATCTTTTGGATTTAAGCTCAGAATATGTGTGGGTTTATGCCAAGGGGGTTGAAAAACTTTGGCACGTGTCCCGAGGTGCGTCGGCCACACAAGGTGTGCCGGCTTAGAAAGCATGCATAAAGGCTGGGCGCCTCCCTAAACCTTCCATATTCTTGTCTGCGATTTCTGGGGTCTTCTCCTACCTTTTTTCTTCACTGAAAACTCTTAGGAACACCATTTTTCTTTGCTTTTTTGCACGGATCTGCATCAGAACACCATATTCTTTTTTATCTGAGAATGGATGTTCTTGGGCTCATGATTTATGATACTATGGTGGAGCTTGAGTGGGAGACTTTTCATGAGAGGAAACTTAAGAGAAGGTGGACTTCATTCTCTTCCAAGGATCAGGCTTACATCCAACAGTTCCTCGGAGATACCACTTCACTCTTTCGTACTTCTCTGGATTGGCACTTACTAGAGGCCATAGTTACTAGTTGGATCTCTCTTTGAGGTGCCTCACCATTTGGGATGTGGACTTGGTCCCTACTTTGGAGGAGTATGATCGCTCTTTCTACTCTTGTGAATCGAGTTTATCGACCACCAACTAGATCTCGCTTTCACAAATGATTGGTGGAGCTATTAGGCTTGAAAAAGCCTATAGTGGATGTTCAAAGATGATATGGGAGTGGTTTGGGAGGTATCATCACCTGGGATTTTCTTCTTTATCGGTTCAATGAAGCTAAGTGCCCTGCTACTTACCTAGGAGATTTTGTGGATTTAGAGGAGCATCGAACCTTCTACAAACACTAGCCCTTCATGGTGGCCTTCTTTGGCTCAGTGCTATTCCTTTCTCAGTTGGGTTCTATTAGCTTTGCAGTTCTACCCCTAGTGAGTACTCTGCCTCATAGCACTTCTTTTATTCCTTTTCTCCTCTTTAAGACTATTCGGTCTCTTTCTCTGTGTCGTGAGACAGGTAGTGGTAGGCTTGGTTGTTGTGTGCATCTGCTGCAGTTGTGGTTCTATAGTCATTAGAGTGTGATATCTAGGACATAGGCCACTGGGTTCTTGAGGAAAAATAGAGTTAAGAACACTATGGGCCTTGATCTTCCTCTTATTGGGGACACCGCTGGTTGGTTGCTGTAAGGTTGAATTTAATCAATCATTTTGTTAGCTTTATTCCGTGCCAAATTTGCTTGTAATTCAGCATTTAGAAACCCTGTATTTAGGTAGGAATCATGTAAGGGTAGTGTGTGAGAGTGTGTGAAGAAATGCTCAAGACATGAAGCAGGGACTCACGGCTGGATCTCGCGGGTGGCTCGTGGCTTGCAAGTCGCCAAAGCTGGCACACGTGTGAAGCATACAAGGGAGCTGAAGAGTCATGCCAGCTGTTGCACTACAGGAAAAAAGTCCTAGGCTAGCTAGGCCATTAGCTCGCGATTTGAACTCGTGACTTAGTCCCGTCGCGAGGCCAAGTCGCCAGACCACCCTTTTTGGGAAAACTAACTCTTCGCATTTCTTTCTCACCCCAGTATAAATACCCCTTATACCCGTGAAATGTAGAGAGCTATAGTGATCCCGGTGTGATGGACATGATGAAGATGATCAGTGCTTTCACCACTTGCTTGGAAAGCTTCACTAGAAGGTTTGAAAGTCCTAAATCTCGTACCTAATCCTATAAGGATATCACCCCAAACGCACGTGACATGTGGATGAAGAAGGGTACTCATGCATAAGCATTACAACATGTCCATGCATTAATACTTCCCATGTTTTGTGAGTATGCTTGGTTGTGTGCTTTTTGTGAGCTTGAGTTGAAAATTTGTCTGTTTATTTGTTTTTGTTTTAAATGTTTTTACATTGTTGTTTTTGATCAATCTTCTTCCTACTTTTGTGTCAAAAATCCAAAAATACATAAAAAGTAGAAAATCCAAAAAGTTTGATCGCCTTTGTTGAGGTTTGTCTCAAAGCATGTTTTGCCTTGTACCTTTGTACTAATAGCTTTGTGGATCTACGAGCTTAGCTTGTTTCCAATGCACTCATATCAATGTGGGAGAAATTTTGAAATCTATGTGACTGTTGTAAATAGATCTTCATCCTTGTCATGAATGATTAGTGAATGGTTTTGTTGATCTGGAGACATGCATAGACTTGTGCCTATATATCTTTCCACTATTTTTTTTTTATTGTTTTTGCTTATAGAGCTCACCAAATGTAAATCTCCAAATGAAAAGAGATATTGAGCTGTAAAAGCCTGTCGCACATACTAGTATTTAACTAGGAAAAAGGGAAAGCGACCAAAAATAAAATGTATGATGCCCAAAAAGCCGAAGGCTATATCATCAATTGAAATATAAAAAATTCAGGCATCAATCTCACAATGAGATGTATTAATTCAAAAAGATCAAATGATATGATATATATGGAGCCAAATGAAAAGGTTCAATGTTATGTTATCAAGTTTACGTGGGAGGTCATATATGCATATTTCTATAATTGAGATGGGTCACATTATCTAGTGCTAGTTGTGTATGTCTTGGTTGAATTGATCATTGAAGCTTCACATTAGACTAAGGACTATCTCATTCTTGATACCCACACACATCACACATGTCTATGATCAGTGAATGACATATTCATTTGTGTGATTGTACTTGATTAAATGTGTTTTCACATGCTCAATCTTTGTTGATTAAACACAAAAAGATTTTTGAGTTTTTAGTTGTTTTTGGAAAGTATTTTGTTTTTACAAAAATTGTCAAAATTTCAAAAACAATGTTACCCTGTTTTGGCAACTTAGTTGCGGGTTGGTCCAGTCGTAAGCCCTAGTCGCGAGCATTACTCAGAAGGTTTTCACGACTCACTGGCGGTTCAATGTCCCAGTCACGAAAAATACTTAGAATATTTTTCAAAATTTGGGTTTTTATGTTTCTCGCGGCTTAGTGTGCTGACTTGTTTGCGGGTGGAAGGTCTAGTCGCGAGAGGTACACAGAGCTTTTCGCAGCTCCCCTCGCGACTTTCTAGCGGGTAGACCTTCTAGTCGCGAAAAACACTTAGAAAAATTTTTCAAAATTTCTGTTTCAAAGTGTCTGGCGGCTGGTCCTGGGGACTTGACTCAGTCGCGAAAAATGCGTGTTTTTGTCTTTAAAGGGCAGTTTTAAAAATCTTTTTAGTTTTCCCTCGAACTTTTTTGTATTTTCATTGTCTTCATCATTTCATCCCTCTCCCAAACACACCGTGCACTCAACCCAAATCTCCATTGTTGATCATCTCTCCAACCTCATTCTCTAAGAAAAAGGTATGGGTTTCTATTTTCTCAATCTATGTTACATGTTTATAAGTGCATTTCTTCATTTTGTGAGATTTTGTTGAGTTTATGTGTTTTGCAATGTTCAAACATGGGTTTGCTTAAAATGTTGGGTTTGGTTGTTTGGGGTTGGTTGTTTTTGTTGCTAGACTGCTGAATATGTTTGCTATCATGATTAGGTTTCATTGAGCTAGTCTATATTCTGACCTTTGTTATTTGATATATTTCATACCCATGAGATATATGTGTTTGGGTTCTCTGTGATTTACTCTTGAGTGTGAGTATGGTTGTTTTAGAATGACTGAGGTTTTTGATTGTTTGGCTAATAATGCTTTGATTTTGTGTTGCCATATCATGTGTGTGCTTCTGTCTTGAAGGTATGACTTGAACATTTCATATTTATTAAGATATGGCTCATAGATATATGCTTACTTTTGATTGAGTGTGGTTTACACTGTTCAAATATAGCTTATTAGTGCGTGTTGCAGTCTGCATCAATACAAACTGTACTTGATTGAGTCGTTAGGTTTTGATATGAGCTATATTTCTCTGGTTCTCAACTGTGTTTGGTCTATATGCTGTCTTGACACTCTATTACTCCCTATGTAACTAACTTGTTACTAATACATGTGTATTTCCACCTATTGTGTTCTGCTCTTGTTGTGGCCTCCTCTGCTTGTTTACAGATGGCTCGCACACCTACAAAGAAGAAGACTCTTGCTAAGAAGGCTGACAAAAGGCTGAAAATGGACCATAACTTGTTTAGTTCTGTTCAACACTTTGAGAGATACAAAGATTATTTCTTAAAGGGAACCATTACTCAGGAAAGGTTTGTAGACTTAGGGGACTTGAAGGACACCTTCATTCTAGATTGTTTTGAGGGCAGAGGATGGGATAAGTTGCTGAGTGACCTACCTGTAGTTTGTGAGCCTCTAATAAGGGAATTCTATGCAAATGCTGTTATAAGGGAGGATGAGCTGAATTGTTGGATCAGAGGACATGAGTTCACCCTAGATGCACATGATATTGATGAGGTTCTAGGGCTTGAGGGTTTAGAGGATCATGATTTCACCAATTACAAGGATAGGATGCTATCTATAGAAACAATCCAGAATCGCATTGGTGGATAGAGAGAGGGGAGATGTCTCAACACTACAGCATTTCCAGTTGACATGAGGTGCCTCACCACCATCATGATGTTCAACTTGTATCCAGTAAGGAAGCTGACTACAATTAACAATGCCAAAGCTATCTTCCTCATGGAGCTCAAGGAGAAAATCTTCATTGACATCAGCTCACACATATTTGACACAATTGTGGATGAGACTAGAACCACCTCTAGGCCCAAGCTGATCTTTCCTAGCCTTCTCATGAGGCTTTTCAGAGCAAAAGGTGTTGCAATCCCTCAAGATATCAGCCCTATGTCTACACCTTCAGCCATCAACAAGATGATCATCATCAGGATACAAGTTCGTCTTCCAGGTGATGAAGAGGAAGGTGACCAAGGAAAAGGTGATCCAATGGAAACTGAAGTAGAGGCTGCAGGACAAACGTCCACATCCAGATCCAAAAGCAGAGGCAAGAGGAGCAGGGCTTTAACCTCATCAGTTGTACCTCCAGATGTATTTCAGATCATCTTGGAGAGGATTGATGGACTCAGAGAGGTCCAAAATGAGCATACTGATAGGATGGTAGCAATTCAGGATCAGCTCAACATACTTTCAGCCAAGTTTGCTAGCATTAACACCCAGCACTAACCCTTTGGCCATCCCAGTCAAAAAGGGGGAGAATTTTTTTTGAGAAGCAGCTCTTGAAGGGGAGTGCCATTTTAAGGGGGAGCAGCCAAAAATAGTATTTATCTAGTTTATTGTTCAGTCTTATTTTATGTTTATGGTTATGGTGTTGGTTATGGTATTATGTTTTTGAATAATGTTTTCATTATGGGTTTGATACAATGTGTTAAATAGTTTGGTTATTCTGCTGGTTTTAAAAGTCATGGATATGTTTGGGTGTGAAACTTTGGTTTATTAATACTTAAGATGTTATTCAAGTATGTGTATGGTACATTTGTAACCGTTTGCTTTTGTAAGCTTTTAGGTTTTTGTACCCTTGCTTTGTAGGTTAAGTACTTGTTGCTAAATGTTATGCTTTTTCTTTAGTACATCACTCTTGTGCCCTTTGTTGGATTTTTATCCTTAATGCAATCACCTTGTGTTGTTGCATTGGTTGAGTGTTGGACATGCAAATGATACTTTGCAAATGAGCTTATTAGCTTGCATGTCCAGATGTTCATTCCTTGTGTGAATGAGCATTGTGATCACTATTTATAGTGATTGTTCATTTTTGGTCAAGCCATGGTTTATTGCTTAAGTCCATTTTTTGCTTGATTGCATTGTGCTTGCTCCATATGCATTACAAGTTTTCTGCATACAATGATCATACTGTGTTGTAGTGTTTCAGGAGATACTTGTACTTATGGTTCAAGAGCTTCACAGATTCTAGAGTTAGGTGTGAGTGAGTTTTGCTCAACTGTTCCTAACTCACGCATTAAGTCTAGAGTTTGTTGTAGGGTTTTGTCACGGAATAGCCAAAGGGGGAGATTGTAAGGTTGAATTTAATCAACCATTTTGTTGGCTTTATTCCCAAATTTGCTTGTAATTTAGCATTTAGAAACCTTATATTTAGGTGAGAACCATGTGAGGGTAGTGTGTGAGAGAGTGTGAAGAAATGCTCAAGATTGTGTAGTGAAGCAGAGACTCGCGGCTGGATCTCGCGGGTGGCTCGCAGCTTGCAAGTTTCCAAAGTTGGCACACGTGTGAAGCATGCAGGGGAGTTGAAGCGTCATGCCAGCTATTGCACTACAGGACAAAAGTCCCAGGCTGGCCAGGCCATCAACTCGTGACTTGAACTCGCGACTTAGTCCAGTCGCGAGGCCAAGTCGCCAGACCACCCTGTTTGGGAAAAACTGACTCTTCACATTCCTTTCTCACCCCAGTATAGATACCCCTTATACCCACGAAATGTAGAGAGCTTCCAGAGAGAATTTTGAGAGAGAAATCCTAGAGAAAAAAAAGATTGACTCATCCACAATCTTCACATAGAGACTCTTCAAATTCCTTTACTCTCAGCTTCTCCATTGTTACATCCTTGAAAGCTTTCTAGTCAAATCCTTTTCTCACCATACCCACATTTGTGAGAAGGCTTTTTGGTGCTTTGGGAAGCAGTTAGGAAGGGACCAATTCATATTGGTTGATGCTATAGGCTATAGTGGAATCCAGTAAGTTAGAAAAGACAAAGGTTTGGCGTAACCTAGTTGGAGCAAGAAGCTTGGAGGGCTTAGGTACACTAGGTAGAAGAGGCTTGGAGGGTTTATTGCTGTTCATGTATCCCAACTACATTTTCTAGTGGATTATTGACCGCTTGGAAGGCGGCGGAGAGGTTTTATGCCGAGGGCTTCGATTTTCTCTTCGATAACACATCGAGTGTTATCCTTGTGTTTGCATCTCTCTTCCCTTTATCTTTGCCATTTAATTACTGCTATAGTTATGATTATTTATGGTTTAGATTGTTTATCAATTTTGTTTTGGCTTATGTTCATGTTCCGCACATTTATTGTTTGATAATAAGCTTGAATTGGTAATTTGTAATTTGGGGTCTAAACGTTTAAGGGTGTTTTATACACATATTGAACTTTTAGTTGTAGTATCTTTTTGGCTTAAGTCCCACTGACTGGGCATAGAGAGTCAAGTAGGGAGTTACAAGGTGGTAGGGTTGGACCTATTATGTTGGTTTGCTTGGCATCCCTTTGGTGGCTATTTAGGGTTGTATAAGGTACTTTTCAGGTATGGCCTTGAGGCAGTTCAGGGGTAATCAGCATGTCCCTTGACTTAGTGATCTTTCTGTCATCACTTATGATTATAGGCTCCAAGATATCAACATAGTCATCATAGATTGCGCTTTTGATTTTTGAAAGGAGCGCATGTCAACTATTGACTATCCTACTTATCTCGGGGATGATCATGAGTGGTCTACTGCTGAATTTAGAGAGTGGAGAGATATCAGGGATCTGTGTTTCATTGGTGACTTATTGGTTTCGGATCCTCTTAATCCCTGCCTTTCGGCTGATATATTAAGGGATTATACACTAGAGTTTGAGGTTAAAGTTGAGAATACTCTTAGAGACCTGAGAGAGTGCCTAATAGAGGCTATCAGGGATAGGGATTGCTACAAGAAGCTTCTTGATGCCACTATGGAGGATTATGATGAGATGGGCAGGACATACGAGGTTGAGCTCACCACACTTTGAGCAGAGCTCACGCAGAGGGATTAGGTCCCTTCAGCCACAGAGGTCGAGTGTACTCAGTTGAGATCCCAAGTTGTGAGATTGGAGGGTGAGCTGACAGACCTTACTCAGAGATTTACTATCTTAGATCAAACAAAGGATGAGGAAAGGGCCATAATGGAGGCTAGTAGTGCTAAGACGAGAAGTAGAGCTGATGATTTAGCATTGAGGCTATTGGAGGCTAGATCCTTCATCCATTCCACTTTGAGCTTGGAATATGGGCCGACTGATGAGCCAAGTAAACCACAGTTGGCTTTTCGTCGCCTTCAAGCTGAGGTAGTCGAGAAGGAGTAGGCATTGAGAGTTGCTACTGCTAAGGTTAGCACCTTATATGCTTTGCTTGATACAGTGAGGCAGGATTACACCTCGAGTCCCAGTGTGGAGAGGGACTTGGTTTGTCTTCAACATTCGTATGGCTGAATTAGGGAGATTGCTAGAGATCTGGGCTTTGATGTAGCAGGGTTGCTCTATACCCATTCCTTGGATGATCTAATTCTTCTCACCGGCTCTAGGAGGCTAAGCATGGCAGTGTTAGACCATTTGGGCCATGTTTGATGTTAGAGTCTTTTATGTTTCTTTTCATTTTTGCACATGAGCTATGTAGTTAGTATTCCACCATGCATGGAAAGGTTCGTTGTAAATTTCTAGGCAATTACGTGCGGCCTTCCACTTTTGGAGTTTTAAAGCATAGTCTAGTTTGCAAGGCATGCATAAAAACGAAAAAAAGGCAGAAACAGAGATGTTTTTGCGTATATTGTTTATCTGGAGATATTTATGTTTATGATATTTGTGTTTTGGATGCATAATGACGAATGCATGAAAGGATTAGAAAGGCACAAAATAGGCATGTTTAATGAATATGTGCGCAAATGCTTTGAAAATGCAAGATCATACAAATAAAATGGTAAACAATATCTCAAGTTCCAAAGGATACATCCCGTTTTAGATAAATCTTTTCCTTTCTCATTGGGGTACAGCTTCCATTGGCATGGGCCATAAAATCTTTGAATAAAACCATAGCGGGCCACATGTGTTGCAAACATAGAGCAACCCAAGAGGGTGCATGCTTTCTTTCCTTGATCTTGATTATAAACCCAAGTAGATTCAACTGATTGATTTTTCTTTTAAAATGTAATCGAGCCAAGGTGGCTACCTACGTACCTCCACTGGGAGGGATCAGGTCATCACGTAGTTTAACTGACATTTTTGAGTGCCTCTCCTTTTGCATAGACCACCCTTTCAGGTTTTCAATCTACCTTTTCATGTTTTTGTATTTTTTTTCTCTCTTTTTTTGTTTTGTTTTGTTTTGTTTTGTTTTGTTTTGTTTTGTTTACATAGGAATGTAGGGGAAAAAAAAAAAAAAAGGTTGCGCATGGAGGCTCCCTCATGCAAAGTACTGTATGATAGTATCAAAATTGGTGGGAATATTGAAGTCAGACCCATCCATGTTGGTTAGGATCAAGGCTCCTCTGGAGAAGGCCTTCTTTACTACATACGGGCCCTCGTAGGTTGGGGCAAACTTTCCTCTATGATCAGGCATGGCCTAGTTGCACTTTTTTAAGACTAGGTCCCCTTCTTCAAAGACTCTGGGTCTAACTCACTTGATGAATGCCCATTCGACGCAGCGTTGGTACAACTCTCCATAGCACATGTTGGTCATGCGCTTCTCGTCTATCTTGCACAGTTACTCATATCGGGACTAGGCCCATTCAGCGTTTGACAACTCCGTTTGTGATAAGATTCTGAGAGATGAGATCTTTACCTCTGCAGGGAGGACGACTTCCATGCCGTAGACCAAGGAATATAGGGTTGAACTCGTGGAAGTACAAATAGAAGTGCGATAGGCGCACAAAGCGAATGGCAAGAACTCATGCCAATCCTTACAGGTGTCTGTTATCTTCACCAAGATCTTTTTTATGTTCTTGTTGGTGGCTTCTACTGCACCGTTCATTTAAGGATGGTAGGAAACCAAATTTTGGTGTTTGATCTTGAACTGCTGGCAAAGTTGCTCGATCATTTTTCCATTTATGTTTTTCCCATTATCGATAATGAGCTCCCCTAGTACACCATAGCGGCAAATGACGTTCTATTTTCAAGAATCAGGCCACCACAGTTAGGTGACGCTTCTATAGGAAGCGGCTTCCACCTACTTGGTGAAGTAATAGATAACCACCAGGATATAATCATGCCTATTTGAGGCTTTTGGAATCACGGGTCCGATGATGTCCATTCCCCAAGCTAAAAAAGGCCATAGCGTTGTTAGAGTGTAGGGGTTAAGGAGGAACATTCTTTCTATTCTGGTAGACTTGGGAATGGTGGCACGTCTTCACATGCTTAATGCAGTCACTTTCCATGGTGAGCTAATAGTAGCTAGCTCTCATGATTTTTCAAGCCAACAAAGGTCCACTGACATGGGCTCCAAGCAAGCCTTCATGCATCTCTTCCATCAAATGGTTAGCCTCAGAGGTGTCTATGCATCAAAGCAAAGTTGTGTTGTGGTTCTTTTTGTGCAAGACTTCCCTGCTCAAGAAGAATTGGCATACCATGCACCTGATAAACTTCCTTTCACTATTTGTGGCCCCAGACGGGTATTCGTCATTCTTGATATAAGCCTTGACATCATGGTACCATGGCTTCCCATCGATTTCAGCCTTGACGTTCATGCACTTTGATATTCATGCAATCGGCTGACACACCGCGGACCTCTATGCACAATTGTCGCAACTCATCTCCTTCTGCTAATTTAACCATGCTAGCCAAGGTGGCTAAAGCATCCGTAAGCTGGCTATGTGCTCGGGGCAAATAAGCAAAGGTAATGTTTCGGAATTTTGGGATTAGGTGGCTGACGCACTTATGATACATAATCAACATGGTGTCTTAGGCTTGCCACTTTCCCTCTATTTGGAAGATGATCAATAGGGAATCTCCAAAGTTGCTTAGATCGTATGTGCCACACTCTAAAGCAACTTTTAAGCCCATTATGCATGCCTCGTACTCTATGACGTTGTTGGTGTAATCGAAATTCAACTTGACTGAAATAGGGATTTGCTGGCCCTTTGGGGACACTAAGACTGCTCCCACTCCATTTCTAGTGGCATTGGCAGCTCCATCAAAATAGAGCTTCCAATGCCATAGTTCCACATTGCTTGGTTCAGGCTCTATCACTAAGATATCTTCATCCAGGAAGAGGGATTCTGAGAATTCTAGATCGTTTAACAGCTGGTCTACCAGGTAATTTGCTATTGCTTGGCGCTTGATGGCCTCTCGCACCACAAACACAATGTCGAACTCGGATAACAACATCTACCAACAGGAGATCTTCCTTGTAAGGGTAGGCTTTTCAAAGATGTACTTAATGGGATCCATGCGGGAAATCAACTGTGTGGTGAAGTAGAGCATGTATTGTCGTAACTTATGAAAGGCCTATGCTAGGGCGTAACTTGTCTTTTCGATGTTGTTGTAATTAATCACACAACTAGTGAATTTTTTACTCAGGTAGCAAATCTCCTTCTCTTTTTTATTGAGTTCATTTAGCTGGCCTAACATGCAACCTATGGATGCTTCTTGCACCGCTAGATAGAGAATCAACGAATGTCCCGATGTTGAGGAAACTAGAATAGAAGGGTTCAAAAGATACCGCTTAATCCTTTCAAAGGCCACTTGGCATTCATTTGTCCATTCTATCTTTGTATCCTTCTACAAGAGCTTGAACAAGGGGTCGCATGTGGTTGTCAACTGCGCTATGAAGCAGGCGATATAATTGACCTTTCTTAAGAAGCTTCAAACTTGTTTCTCGATTTTCAAATTGGACATGTCCCCGATGGCCTAGACTTTTGCTGTGTCCACTTCAATTCCTCTCTGGTTGACTATGAAGTCGAGCAATTTCTCTAAACTGGCTTTGAAGACGCACTTGTTAGAGCTGAGTTCTGTGTAGATTCTCTCTCTTTTCTCTACATTTCTCTCCCAAAATCACATCAAAAAAACCTTTGGTTCCTCTCTTTTCTCAACAATCAAGAGGTAGTGTTCTTGCACTCTTTTTCCTTTCCTTGGTCTTAGGACCTTGGATTTGAGGTTTAAAGGGTGTAGATGTAGGTTTTTAGCTATAATCTACACCATTTGTTTTATCTTTGTTCATAATATGCTTTATTGCTTTTCCTAACTTGTTTCTCGCATTATCTTGCTTCCTAGCATGTTCTATAGCTTTCCAATCATGTCTCCTAGCTTTTTACCATGTTTTAATGCCTTGATGATGTTGGGCTAGCCTTCTTGGGCTAGGATATGCCTAAATTTTTTTGTTTGTGCATAGATCCATGTGCTTAGATGCCTTTACACAAGGATCCATGTGTTTATGTGCTTTTTGCTATGTTCATGCTTAGATCTACTTGTTTATGTGGTTAGATCTATATCTTTGAGTGCTCGATGCCTTGTTCATGTGTCTAGATCTACATGTTGGTTGCTATGCCATGTGCTTCTAAAGCCTTTTATCTCTTGCTACCTTTCTTTTCTTGTGTTTTGGCCATTTTAGCAGGGTGTAGATTTATATCTTGTGGTCTAGGCCTACATCCATACACCTAGGCCTATATCAAAGGGTTTGCATCATTTCCTTTATGCGTATCCATGTTTGCTTGCCTTCTTCTATGCTTTATATCCATGTTTGCCTGTCTAGATCTAGGCTTTGCCATGCTTTGTGCCCTTCGTGGGCTTGTGCTTGTCAGGCTTTGAGGCCACTTGCTTGTGTGGTTGCATCCGTCCCTCTTGTGGATTGTTTGGATGTTACCATTTGTGAGATACACCTTCGTGGTGTTAGTGTGCTTAATTCACATCTTTTTCTGCTCCGTGTGATGTTGATATACTTGCCTTGCTTACTTTGTGCCACCCGTTTGGCTTCCTTTGCTTCTTTGCATCTTTACACGCTTGCCTACACGTTCATGCATGAGTATGTGTTTTGCCCATACTCCAATCCAATGGAATTATGTACACTCAATCCAAACCTACATTTGTCCTCCTAGGACACCCTCTTTTGTTTGATAACTTGTTTGTTTGCCCCCGTTTGGCACCTTTTGATAGCTTGTCATTTAGCATGCTTCCCTTCTACTTGTTTCTTTGCTTGTCTGCTAGCTTGTTTCTTTTGTCATTGCATGTACACATATGGAGCATGGACACTTGGAGTAGAGTGCGACCTCCTAGGCACAAGAAAAATGGGCAAGGTTGCAAGCAAGAAGACGCAAGCCCACAAAGGGCAATATTCAGTAGATTAGGGTGCCTAGCCTCCCCCCTCCCCCCTTAAGTGTTATTCTCTTTCTCTCCCTCTCTTGGCCTCTTCTCTAGAGCATGTATTAGGATTCTCCCTCTCATTGTACCCTTTACTTTTCCTGCTCTTTTGCTTGAGCCGCGTTCCCTAGGTATGTCAATATCTATTTTACATTTCCTGTACCTTGCTGGGCCATACCTTTAGATCGTTGGCAATGTCTGTTTTACTTTCCTACTTTGTGTGATAGCATTGTGCATGATGTATGTATATATATACCTGCGTATGTGTGGGTGATCGTGCACTTAGTATGATGGGCTTTCGTGGCTACATGAGTGACCCTCTCTAACCATGAATGCTCTTGACCTTATGGCATGAGTATGTGCTCAAGGTAGTTGTTGTAGGTGCATATTCATGTCATACTATGTGCATAGTCACTGTGGTGTGGTCGTCCCAATCCATATCACCAAGTGACATCGGTTTCCCTATGTATGCGACACGTATCAATGTGCATAATGCTTCAAGTGGCTCTGGCTTGTCCTAGCACGAGTATGTTGGCACACACCATGTACACAAGCTCAAAACCTTGCCAGTGTGCCGTAGCGCACCAAACGCAAAACTCTGCCGAATTTTCACTGTGAAGATGGGGCATCCCCATTACTATATTCTCACGTCGAAAGCTTGGTAAGAATGGCTTTTTGTGTGCTATAACGCATTTGAGGCGAAGCGCTGCCGGATTTTCAGCACCAAAATAAGGCGAAATGCTGCCAGACTTTCGCCATGGAAATTTGGCATTGCTCCCAAACATAATTGGGAAGCATCGATCAAGACCACACCCTTTCAGAATCCAAACCTCAAAGCCCAATTCACTTAAAGCCCCAGATGCTGATGCCAATAGCTCGTTTTCAACTGCCTATGACCGAAAATTATGATTTTATCAAAACAAAGGACTGTCTACGGATAGGCGTTGTGGGGTGCCTAACACCTTCCCCACACATAACTAAACTTCCGAACTCAAGAATCAAGATTTTTTACCCATCCACATTAGATTAGGAAAAATGACTTTTTCTTAGCCTAGGATTGGTAATAAAATCAAATAGAGTCAGGTGACCAATCATACCTAGAAAAACCCAATGATTGGTGATGACTTCACTTACCCTTGATAATTTCCTTAAAATTGACTCATATTCTAGTCACACACCCTAGGTACGACACACGTCCATATCATTCCTCCATGGAAGCACGCGAGCGTCACTGTGATAGGTGGTCGAGCAGGCACGAGGTGTCGACACCCCTTAAGTGAGCTTTTCGTTCCAAATTATCACCATACTTGTGCTCGTATCCTTTGGGAATTGAATTTGTAGGCACAAACCCCTAAATTAAATCAAAAATAAGAAGAAGAAGAAGAAGAATACATAATTTGAGTACATATCCTTCTTGGAATTGAACATGTACACCAGAATTGAGGCGCAAGCCATCTAGAATAGAAAAGTTTGAGGCAAGAGCCATCTAGAATTGAAGAGATTGAGATAGAGACAGAAATCACAAAAGGCACGAGCCACCCGAAGAAGTTTGAGGCAAGAGCCTTAGATGGAAACCATAAATATGTATCCTTTTAGCTTGTAAGAGCACCTTGTTTGTTTGGTTGATGGTTGATGCTGTTGGCCAAGTTTTTTTTTTTTTTTTTTTTTTTAGTAACTCTAGGATTGTGAGTCACTCGCCTTTTACTTGCAATTGGAAAACCAGGTTCTGGGATAGTGAACCTGTCATTACTCATTTATCGAGTAACACCCGTGGGTCTTTAGACATACAAATCCCATGCAACTCTACGAAGTTGCACCCCGCCCCATGTATGCGTGTTATTTGCCGTATGCGTGGGTTGGGCTTGACTCGTATGTTGAAACAAAATGTTTTTTCTCTTATTCTTTTGATTCCTTTGGCAGAGCTCATAAATCAAAAGGGGTCATTTATAGACACCGCATTTTGTACCCTTTACGACTCAGGCCCCCGTTCCCCAATGATGGTAGCACTCTAAACCCCAAGCTTGGTTTAGGGCCCAATCAAATGAAAATTTACTTGAGGAAAGTGTTTGTGGAAAATATAACTTATTTTTTGGAAGAATAAAACTATTTTTGGAAAAGAAAGGCCACGGGAAACCCTAAATGTGTGCACACATATGTGCATATGCGTACTCACACTCAAGCCATACGTGCGCATGCATGCAAAACTATGCACATGCAACTATAGTTACAAAAACTATGTAAGGAAAGGTTTTCTACATTAAAACTTGGTTTGGAACAAATCCCACATCGTCTGGGAGCCGCCCCAGACCCCTATTTTTCGACTATAAAGCCATAAAATGCACTTTTTCAAAATGGGACAAAAAGGGTGGTAAAACACACAAGATTCGCTAGAAAATAGTGAATCAAGGAGGGAGTTTTTCACAAAACATCCTCAAGTCAAATTTTTCTTGATTGGGACCTTTTCTGGTCTTGATCTTTTGGTTCTAAGTTTACTAACTTATTTACGAATTAGTTGTGAATAGAATGATTGAGAGGAATAGTTAAAATCAAGCTCTAAAGAGTTCTAGTGTTGAGGTAAAGTTTCTAACTTTGACTCTTCAATTTTCTTTGCTTTTTCTTTCTCTTTGTGATTATATACATGCTTAGGTGTTTATAACATGTTTGTTTAGTTTAAGTTTATTTCGTGTTTATGTTAAAAGCATGCTAGGTTGTTAGTTTTCTTTTTTCTTTTGTGTTTTCTATTTTGTATTTCTGGATTAGGGTTTTGGGCCTGTATGCATGCGCATGGTACTTGCATGCGTACGCATACAGTTGGGATGCATACACATACCCTATGTATACACACACATATTTTACCCAGAAACCCTAATTCGTCTCTGAATGTTTTTACTTTGTTTTATTCACATGCTTAGCCCCTGCTTAACCTATTTATCATATCTATAAACATTTGTCTACTCTGTTTTGTTTTGTTTTATCTCTTTTATGCTTATTAGGGTTTTAGTTTATTTGAATGCCATAGACATGCATATGAATATGAATATGCATTGATGCATAGGTGTTGTGATACAGTGAGGTAAGTTATGCATAATCACATGGACATGCATTTGTTTTGTTTGATGAGTATGATATGGTTGAGGAACATGATACGCTTGGTTGAATCCCACGATTTTGATGTTTAGATACCATAACATGCTTGATAATAGCTTAAAAGTACAATATTATCTTAGTTTTGGTAGGCATTATGACATCTATTTTGTGTTTATTCCCACACTTACACGTAAATATGAGAGTTTGCAAATTTTCTCTAAGATATACTCATTACGTGTATTTTTCTCTTGTAGGAGATTTAAACTAATGAGCTAAGCATGCAAACATGAAGCCAAGAGAATCCAAGGGTGAAGATCAATTGAGAAGTGGCTTTTGAAGAATTTAGTGAGTCAAAGATGTGTGGAAACATTTTTACTCCGGTATCGGATTGACTTGATTCTTACAACAACAGAAAGAGAAATAAGATCTAAAACTTTTTGTAGTTTACCAAAACTTCAGAATCTGTCGTATTCAAGGCCGAAAGTGACCTGGAAGTTGACCCACTATTGAAAAACAAGAATTGATATTTTATGTTTTCCTTTTTGGGAAACATGTGTTTTAGGGTTTTGAATGTTATAAATATTAAAGTGATACAAGGGTAGCCACGTTTTTGGCTGCTGGAAAACCTTTATTTTCATCAATTTTTGAGAGTTTTTATTTTCTATGGAAGCTTAAGAACCTAAGCTAGGGTTAGGGGTGAATCCCCAATGTTGTAAGTTGTCCACTATTCAATCTAAGCAGGTTTTTCACGTTTTGATTATTGAAATCAATTGTTCTATTTTTATAATTGTTTTATTAGATTGATATTTGATTTCTAATTCTTTCATAAGTCTATTCTTGAATCTTCTTATTGTTAGAATAGGGTTTTATAATCTCTCTAGTAAAATGTGGTAATCTTGTTAAATATTGCTTTCGCTATAGTATTGCCTCTAGGGTATGCGATGTTTTTGATTTTTTCTAGCAAAGTTATTATTTTCTAGACTAAATTGTTGGAAAAATTAATGAATATAATCAACCAAAGAGAGTTTTATTAAAAAAGCTTATTTCTAAATCTTCCAATCGGTAAGTTTGTGTGTTTACTTACCCAATTGTGTACTAAATTGGATTGGTAGTAGATGCTTAACAATATTGGTGGGCAAACCCTAACGCCCTAGTGATTTTAATTATTGAATTTTACCAAACTTTATTTTTCCTAAGTTTCAATCATATTTTTCTATATATTAGTGGTGCTTTTGACGTGTTCTTGTTTTCCTTTTCTCAGTGGGACGGCAACCTTAGCTGCACTACAATTTCCGTTACAAAATTGGACAACATCAATTTTTGGTGCCGTTGCAAGGGAAAAGGTGCAAAGTAAAGAGCACAAGAGGAATAGGCTGGCTGGTGTTGAGTTCTTCAAAACCAGTAAACTTGTTCCTTTCTTTTTAATTTTTCATATGCAAAATAGATATAGGGACGAATACGGTAAATTTGCAAAGAGACCTGATATGGATTCTGAAGGTCTCTTTGCAAATTTATTTGATACATCCAATTCATCTAGTTCTTTTAAGTACATATTAACACACATCTAACACCATGAATGAAGATGAGTTGCCCATTAAATCTTTACATGATTACTTGCACCCTACACGTAATAGTGTACCATCTTGCATTATGTTTCTAGCCAATGTGCAAAATTTTGATTTTAATCCAGCGATGATTCCACTTCTCCCCACCTTTCATGGTATGGAGAATGAGAACCCTTATGTGCACATTAGAGTATTTGAAGAGGTGGTGGCTACTTTCCATAATCAACTAGGAGTAATGGATATAATTAGACTAAAATTTTTTTCCTCTTTCCTTGACAGAGAGAGCAAAAGGTTGGTTGTATTCATTGAGACTCAGGTTGATTGGGACATGGAGTGAGATGACACACATGAATTTTTCAAGAAATATTTTCCTAAACATAAAACAGATGCTCTCAAAAGACAAATTTTAAATTTTTCACAAAAAGAAAGTGAGACTTTGTACCAAGCTTGGGAAAGATTTAAAGACCTTTTGAACTTGTGTCTTCACCTTGGTTATGAAAGTTGGTGTATTGTGAACTATTTTTATAAGGGACTTACCAATAGAGAGCGTCAATTTATTTAGATGATGTGTAACAGGGAATTTTTGCAAAAAGACCCCAATGAGGCCATAGAGTATTTGAATGACTAGCAGAAAAAGGCCACTCTTAGACTGGACCCAATAGTGTATAAAGTACCAATCGATATAGACCAAATGCCTCCACTCTTTCTAGTGGAGGAATTTACCAATTGAAAGAGGAAGATAGTTTGAAAGCCCAAATTGTTAGTTTGACAAGAGAGATACATTCTTTAAAAGTGAAAGGCCTGATGAGGCCATAGAGTATTTGAATGACCTAGTGAAAAAAGCCCACACTTGGACTGGACCCAATAGTGTTGAAAGTACCAATCAGTATAAACCAAATGCCTACATTCTTTTTAGTGGAGGAATTCACCAATTGAAAGAGGAAGATAGTTTGAAAGCTTAATTGTTAGTTTGACAAGAGAGATACATTCTTTAAAAGTGAAAGGGGTTACCCTTGATGATATATGCTCAATGCCATGATAGATGAATGCCAGTCTTGGGGATGATTGTGCCATGTTGTTTACTTTAGATGCATGTTAGAGTGTTTGTGTGTGTGTGTGTGTGTGTGTGTGTGTGTGTGAGTTAGAATAACATGTTAAATATGCTTTTAATGAGATTAAGACTTGGAACACAATGAGTGGAAGCCGACCCACAGGTCGAGTTGAGCTGGGTGTCTAATACCTTCCCATCCCTATACCTAAACTCCGGACACATGGTCTGGTAAAGATCAGTCCTTCCATGAAGGGCACTATATTCATGGTTCCTAGACCTAAACTAGGTGGCGACTCTATTTACAACCTCCGCCATGGTCCACCCTAAGCTAAGGCATACTTCCCAATGACGGTCGTGGGCGCTTGTGTTCACAAAATTTATTTGATTTTTTTTTTTTTGAAATCTTCACACTTTGTTTCTTAAATTTAAAAAAAGAAAAATAAAAGAACTTGAAAACTTTACTTTTGAAAAAATAAAAGATTTTTTTTAAGAGATTGACCCATCTTATTAGCCTAAAAAACAATTCAAATAAAGCACGCATATGCACACACAATTGGGTAACCCTGCATGGTTGGGTTTTAAGCTCATCTATGTGTGGGTAAGCTCTTTAAAGCTAAAGGGACAGATCAGTAGGTTACTCATAAATAGGTGGGCCATTATTCCAACCTTGGGCCTAAATGGACAATAATTGATTGGTGCAAACCGTTAATGAACTCAAATCCTATCATAGTCAATGGCATGGATTGTGAGTTGGTGGGATAAACTTCAGAAAGTCTTGGCTCGAATGGAGCCTCCACTTTCCCACTCATCTCTAACCAAGGTTACATTGGTACAAAGTGCATGTGTGTGGAAAACAAAATAAAACAGTATTGAGCTTAATTAGTAAAATCTTTATTTAGTTATGGCCTAACAACACATTAGAGTTAAACTTCGTCTCTATCCCCAAAGGAGTCACCACTCTGTGCGCAAGGGAGTACACCTTAGCCTTGGAATGGACCGGGCGGAAGGTGAAAAATGGAGTCGCCACCTAGATTAGGTCTAGGAACCAAATTAGGCTTGTTGGGCCAATCACTTACATGCATAGGTCTGGATACCAAATTATGGGCCTGGAGTTTGGGTACGACGTGGAAAGGTGTTAAACACCAAAGACTGCTCGGCTTGTGAGCTGGCCTCCATTATGCATTGCTAGGCCATATTTAGATAAAGAAGTTATTAAAAGAACCCTAATCCTTAACCTAAACATACATCATGCACTTAAATAAAAATAACACACACAATATGTTGAATATCACAATATAAAAGGAAAAAATAAAGCAAAATCAAACATATTATATTAAAAAGGAAAAGATAAGAATAAAATAAACACACAAGGAAAAAAATATAAAAAATAAACCAAACATGGCAAAAATACCAAAACAAACATGGAAAATAATTAAGCATAAATAATTAACCTAAACAGAGCTAAATAGAATTAAATAACATGTGAAAAATTATTAAAATAATAAAAACAAGATTTTTGTCCTAATTTGGGTTTAGAGTGCATATGCATACTCAACTATGCATACGCACGGGCGAAACCATGCGCACGCATACTCGATGATGCATACGCATCCTTTAACACAAAGCTAAAAAATCACTTTTTTTTTTATTGATTTAATCATTCAAAGATATTAAAACAGAAATCAAACAAGCATGTTATAATCCTAAACACTAAACTAACATTAAAAAAAAAAAAAAAAAAGAGCATCAACATAAACAAATAAACAAGAAACAAATAAAATAAGTATACTTAACTACTTAAAATAAATAAACATGTTAAACATTACATAAAACTAAAATAACAAAGCAAGAACAACAAGAATAGATTATAACCAACCCAAGATTAGATTAAAACATGAAGAAATAAAAGCAATAAACAAATCAAATATAACAAATAGAGAAACTATATCAAGAACTTATATGAATTATATTAAGCAATGGAGGCGTTCATGGAAAGAACACTCACCTTGCTTAAGATTATGAGTTTGGAGCTTATTTAACTGGCCCCTCAGTGCCTACAACACAAAGATTAGATTGGCAAAACAAAGGAATTAAAGAACACAATAGTTTTTAGGAATCACAACTCATGAACAAAGTTTAATTGAAAAAGGTTTTGAGAAATCAAATTAGAACATTAGTTTTTACCTTAGAACTAACTAAAGAGAGGTTTTGAATGTTATAAAAAAACATGCTTAGGTGCTGTGTGGGAGTTTAGAAAAAGATGAACTAGAGTTTTAGAGAAGATGGAGGCAAAAAATAAGCTTTCTCTAGCTAGGGTTTTGATTTGTGACAAGATAAGTATTTATAAGTTAAAATTAAGGTTTTTTGGGGCTTTTTAATAGTCTTTGGATGTTCCCAAGGGTCTAGGGGATGACTCACATCAAAGTATGTGTGTGCATGCACAGGGTATGTGTACGTGCAGACACCTCATTTTGTACCCACTAATAAATTTTGGTCCCTGGCCCCAATGATGAGCTTGAAATATGTCAACCAAGGGTAATTTAAGAGCTCACAGTAGTTTGGAATTAATCACAACTCAAAAGTGCTCAAATCACTTTGAAATCAATACTGAAAAATGACATTTGCTCACTGTTGTAATTATCACCTTTGATCCACAATGAATTTTTCAGTGAGGTTTGTTTCATTGGAAAGTAGACATCCTGGGCTTCAATTGGAAAACAAATTTGCCTAATTTGGATTTATATTTAGTGAGTTATGACCGTTTGAAGTCGTGTGTATGCATACCCTAATTCCTGACAGCTTTGATGGACTAACTTCAAACAGTCATAAATCACTCAATATAAATCCAAATTAGACAAAATTTGTGTTCTAGTTGAAGCCCAGGATATCTAATTTCTAATGAAATAAATCTCACTAAAAAATTCATTGTGGATCAAAAGTTATAATTACAAAAATGAGGAAAGGTCATTTTTCAGTATCAATTTCAAAGCGATTTGAGCACTTTTGAGTTGTGATTACTTCCAAACTATTGTGAACTCTTTAATTGCCCTTGGTTGACATATTTCAAGCTCATCATTAGGGCCAGGGACCAAAATTTATTAATGGATACAAAATGAGGTGTCTACACGTACACATACCCTATGCAGGCGCACGTATACTCGTACCTAGAAACCTAGATTCAGATTCCTTCAAGTTTCTGTTTGTTTTATCTAGTTTTCTTTAACTTGTTTTTCTTCTATTTTGTTTAGTTTTACAAGTTTAGGTCTCTAGATCAGTAGGATAACATGTTCCTTTTGGTTTGGTCATTAGATGAATGGTTAGGGTTTACTTGTTTTGGATGAACAACATGAACATGCATAATCACATGAACATGCATTTGGTTTCGATAATGAACATGCTTATGGATTTGATGAATGATATAGTTGATGGAACATGATGATATTCTTGATGCTACTACCTTATCATTGTTGCTTTCCCATGATATGTTTACTACCCTTGGATAGTATGTTTGAATACCATAATAGATGAATCCTAGGGTTGGGGATGATATGCCATGCTGTTTGCTTTGAATGCAAGATTAGAGTGTGTGAATTTAGAATAACATGTTAGAATACCCTTTGATAGGACTAGAATTCAGAACATAATGAGTGAAGACCTACGAATCAGGTGGGATTAGGGGCCTAACATTTTCTCATTCCCATACCTAAACTCCAAACACGTGCTCTTGTAAATATCAATCTTTCCATAAGGGCATTATATACATGGTTCCTAGACCTAATCTAGGTGGTGACTCCATTTACACCCTCATCTTGGTCCTGTTGGAAAATCTGGTTTTGTATCTCATACAAAACACACAGTGGAAGCAAAAAAACACGGATCTACTTCAATCATGAAAGATAAACATGTAACCATGAATTCTAGAACAAAGAAAAGGAAGCGTACCTTGATGCAGTGAATTTCAAAAACTTGACTTGAGAATACCTTTAATCTTCATCTCAATCCCACATGGTGCCCAAGATGTGTGGTCTCTCAATCAGTCTTTTGTACATAGACTCTCAAAGAAAATTCTTCTTCTTCTCCATGTGGAGAAAAACTGATTTCTTTTCTTTTCATCATACATACATTCAAACTAAACTTATATTTTCTTTATTTAATAACTTTTATTAAATAATGACTGATTATCTAATTGGATTAGCCTTTTGGGCCTACCAAATTGGGCTTTAGTTTGTGGCTTGAGATGGGACCAAAGGGAACAAATAAGACTCTAGCTCCAATGGGCCTTGGGCTTTTCTGTCAACTCTTGACAAGTCCAAAGTTACCATTAATTATATTCAATACCACTATAAGAATATAATTGCACTCTAGGCCTTATTAATAAATCATATCCCAACCCTTTCATTAAAATATTCGTAGTAATACAAAGTGATGAATGTAGACTGCCACTTTGAAGATTACTACATCTTAATCCTTGAGTACCCGGTTTAATCCTTTATGTTATTCAATATATATTTATGAAATCCAATTTCACAAATATATATACTTTGGTAACTCCTTATTAAAGTGGTTGGGCCCAACACTCTGAATAACCAAACCCATTAAACTTATCTCAAGGGAATATTTTATATCTCCGTTAAGAGATTATGAATTCCATCTTGAAAATATATGTTCCATCAACATTAAATGCGGCTGCCCAACATACTGAGATTTTGACCGTTACTTATAGATCTCACTCCTGATATATCAAAACAACCTACATTTCATGATCAGGTTCATTATTCTCTCAGGATTTAGAGTCGATGTAAATAGAAGTCGTGAGATTTATTATTCACTCGACAGTCATTAGAAGAATAATAAATCTCACAGCGGTCTAGTTTAATATGTCTTAACTCTTAAAACATATCAACATACCAACTAGAAGTTTCCACTTCCATGATCAAGACAAATCATCTTAGTTAATATGTTATAGTCTTTGCAGATGAAACGTCCAATTTCATCACCGACTACGAACTAAAATTCTGAATTTACAAAGAACTTGCGATTTATATCTTTTGTGACTAAATCACATAAATCACATACTATGCATCTCATGGACTAAGATAATGTCCAATTAGTTCATAAATAAATAGTCTCATATAATTAAACAATTTAGTTATTTATGACATATCAACCAATTGGATTTTAGGGCACAAACCCTAACAGGTCCACCTTAGGCCGAGGCATACTTCTCACGAGGAGACCCAACTCATCCCGAGCGCTTGCACCCATAAGGTAGAGTAGAGAAGAACTAGGAGAGGGAGGGTGAGTCTCACTCAATAAGTCTTAAGAAGACCAAGATATGACAAGACTAACTCTACTTCACTAGAACTTAAGAGATGATGTTTCTGTGTCTTTGAATGGAGGAGAGGGGGGTTTATGTTGCAATGGTGGAGGAAATATGATTGGAAGGGAATTTAATAAGGGTTGACAAAGGATCAAAGAGAATCATGAACCTAGACCTCATTTCAATGTTTAGGGAATGCTGATGCATTAAATTTGGAGGTTGGTGTGAGTGATGAGCAAGCAAAATGACTCAAACCTTAATATTTCTCGTATCTCCTGTGACATTCATTAGAGCTAAGTTAGAAAAATCATATCTTTCTCAATATTGATTGGAATTGCCTCATTCTTATGCTCAAATTAAAGCCCCTGATGTCTAGTTTCTAGAAAAATTAACTTCACTCAAATTCAAAATATTCTGAGAGATATCAACGAAATGGTGAGCTAAAGTCATTTGTTGGAAAATAGTTTTAGCATAATTAACATTAATAGGCCCCAAATTAGTTTCCAATTAACAGTAATAGACCCCAACTACTTCCATTTCAGAATTAATCAGTCCCAAATTCACCCAAATTAAAAAGATAATTATACAAATTACTGATTGAATAATTAGGTGGTGTTTGGATTGGGATGAAAAGCCAGCTTCTGCGTTTGGCATTTCCTTCTTTTTGTTTCTTTTTTTCTTTTTTTTTTGGATGCACACGGATTACACTATTCAAGAGACATTATGCACTGTTCATGCATTGTTCATTAATTTCAAGTGTGCGTAACCTTACCATAAGTTGTAGTCCTAGCGAGTCAAATTATGGCATGTCATTAATTTCAAATTGATTATAATTATAAACAATTGTAATTAATTATTCATAATCACTTATAGTCGGACTTAATTTGTGATAGTGCATCTCGGTCATTAAAACTTGATTTGATGATAACTTTTAATCTGATGGTCCGATTAATGCCTATGACCAGTTAATTTGATTTAAAACATCAAGATCAATTTGATGAAATGAAATTAAGGATCTAATAGACACATTAAAGATGTTTATCTCCAAGGTGAAATTACTTTTTTACCCTCTATGTGAGGTTAAATGCAGGTTGCAAAATGGAGTATCAACACGGCAAAGCAAAAGTGAGAGACAAAGAGAGGAGACACTGAGACTGAGATAGAAAGATGAGATATTGAGAGAGTGACACTAGTCAAAGAGTTAGTGAGGGAAAATTGAGAGTGAGAGAAATGACGGTACCAAGAGAGAGAGAAACGGAGGTTCTGAGAGTGAGGGATAGAAGAGAAAGGCGAGGTTTTTATTTTTCAAGTGGAACTCAAGGTTATCAACCTCAGGTTCCTTAAAAAAAAATTACTGGATCGGTTATTTTGGTAAGGAAAAAATTACTGGATCTGTTTATGATGATCATGATAGTCCAGCCCGAATGATAAGAAGAAAATATAGTGTATCACATGATTGCTACACACAAAACTCTAAGATTTGAAAGTTTGTTTTATGCACTACTTCTCTTTCTTCTTTCTTTTTTTTTCTTTTTTTTTTTTTTTGTTTTTTGTTTTTGTTTTTGTTTTTGTTTTTTCTTTAATGTGCTTCTCTATGTGCTACTTTACATAGGGTAATATGGTATAATTCTATTGGAGTATGTTACATTATTGGGGTGGTTTTGTTGTTTGCTCCACTTACCTTATTGTATGTTATATATATTGCTAGATTAACTACTAAATTTAATTTTAAAGAACTTCCCTAATTTTTTTTATTATAAGAAAAAAATTTAGTGTTTGTGATTGAGAAAAATTAATATCATCTCAATTCTAGTCATTCATATTTAATCTTTCTTTAAATTATCATTTTGTTCAATTATTAAAATTGTGTGTCTAAGCTTCTGCATATTATTTATGTTTTATTTATCAATTTCCCATTTTATTTGTCAATATTTTAGCTCCATTATGATTTGTCTTTTTAGATATGGATTCAAATACACTTGATTCTCAAGGTCCTTCTAAACGAAAGTGGACTCCTATTGAAGATTTGAAACTAGTGGAGGCTTTGGTAGAATATCACCATGAAAGGGAAGGTAACTCTGAGAATAAGTTTAAACTTGGATATTTGAAAATCTTGGAAGGAAATATTTCTACCAAATTACCTAATGTTGGGTTAAGAGCAAAACCATATATTGAACCGAAATTAAGGACTTTGAAAAGATTGAGTATTTTACCATTGTTCAAGTAAGATTGTCATTTGTAGGTCAAATTTTACCAGTGTAGGACACTTGATTGAAGAGCCATAAGATTTTTTGAAAGACTAATTGATTGCTAATGTAGCTACTTCTTAAGAAAAAAAAAAGAGAGATGGGGTTTGTTGGAGGTCCTCCATTCAAGATTGGGTTTGTTAAACTAATCCTCATCAAAAGTGTATTTGTAATTTTAAAATAAGGGTATTTTAGACAGTTTGATTTAAAAATGGTTTCATTCCATTGTCTTGAGGGTTCTACTCTTGTGTTGTCACCAAGCAAATGAATAGTAATAAGTATTACATTACAACATCTTGTATTCCTTGTAATACCTATTCTTATTTCTATACAATTATTATTACAGTCTACCAAATATGCCCCAAGTGTTCATCTTTTGTCATATGAGAAGCATTTACTTATAGGCAACTCAAGGGTACTAGATTTAGAGTTTTCCCTAAAATTTAATGAGATTGAGCTGAGAATAAGAATATGAATTTAATGAGATTTAGAATTTTCCATGTTGATCTTTTATTTGATGCTACCACGTTTCAATTAGCTTGTGACGCATCATTTGTCATGACTTTAGGATAACACTAGTCACTAATCTGTGCTATGCACGGGAACCTACCTATTTCTAAGATAGACTAAAATAATTTTATAAAATCTTAAATTGTTTAAGAAACTACACCATTGCATGATTTACTCTTGTATGACTTCAATTTGTATTACAATTTGATGAAGAAGCCATTGCTTGAACACAAAATGGCTTACAAAAATTTGTCAGGCAATTTTAGACATTGCAGAAAAATAACTCAAAAATTCAAATATTAAAACTTCTGAAAGATCAAAAAAATATTAAAGAATCAAATGAGTCACTACTTAGCAATTATTGAAACTAAACAATATATATATATATATATATATATATATATATATATATATATATATATATATATGGCTAAACAATAGAGAAATATAAGAGAAAGATGAATTACATTCAAAAGAATAATCCATGGCTCTATTAAAAGGAATCAAAAGATTCAGAGCCTACAAATTATAAATAATATATATGTGTGTGTGTGTGCGCGCGTGCGCGCGCGTGTGTGACTACACAAATTTAGATGTTAAAACTTCCAAAATGCCAAAAAAGATATGTAATTAAAGAATAAGTTATTAAAACAATTCAAAAAATATATGACTATTCAAAAGAGAAATATAAGAAAAAGAAAAAAGTACACAAACTCATAAAGCAATAAGTTTTAAATTTTAATGTTTGTGTGACTACACAAATTTAGATGTTAAAACTTCCAAAATGCCAAAAAAGATATGTAATTAAAGAATAAGTTATTAAAACAATTCAAAAAATATATGACTATTCAAAAGAGAAATATAAGAAAAAGAAAAAAGTACACAAACTCATAAAGCAATAAGTTTTAAATCTTAATGTGTCTAACCTTTAAACGAACCTTATCAGCATGTGGTCCACACTAAAAAATGTTGAAATAATGAAAGTCATACCTCCTCTTAATATATCATATATAAGCTTTCTGCCTAATATCGTGAGGTGAAGCAAAGACATATGCAATAACAGCAACCTTAAATTTCAATTATTGCAAGCTTTTTTATCTTGTAAAAAACAGCTAAAGAGAGTTTGGTGGTTCATGTACGAAAATTACTTTTTAAAAAATACATGAAAAACCATAATATATATATATATATATATATATATATATATATATATATTTTAACAAAGTAGAGGAGAAGAAAAGCTCATCCTCTACTTCACTTTTAAAAAAAATATTGAGGTTTGTACTGCTTTTATAGCGTTCATGATTAATATCGCAAATTTGGAGATAAATTATCAACGTTTGAGTTTGAGTTTAAGTATTTGTTAGAGAGACAAAGTTTCACTCTTTGTTAAGTTTGGATTAAACAAAATAATTTTGTTTAAAAAAAATGATAATGATGAGTTTGAGTTTAAGTTGGACTTGTAAGAGAGAGAGAGAGTTTCGCTCCTTGTTAAGTTTGGACTAAACAAAAATAATTTTATTTTAAAAAAATGATAATGATGTGGTAAGCTCTAGAGAGATTAATAAAAAGTCAAAAGCTTCAGTTATATATATATATATATATATATATATATATACTAGTCACTAACCCATGCGATGCACGAGAATAGAATTGAATGAGTTTCATGAAAAAAAAAAAGTCATTATTTTTTAGTTGTAGTAGTAAGCAAAAATGCATGAAATTAAAAACAAAATGATATTGAATGAAAAAACACAAAGTTTTATTAGTTAGGTAGAAGAAAGTAATTTTGTTTTATTTATTAATTTTTTGTGAGAATGAATAAGAGATAGAATGTTGCATCTCTAGTTTAGTTTGTGTTGTGTGTGTATATATATATATATATATATATATATATAAGATTTGTTGTAATATATATGCCAAAAGATGTCTATTAAAAGGTCATAATCCTTCAAATTTGATATACCAAAAGGTGTTTATTGAAATGTCATAACCCTTCATATTGGACATTCCAAAAGGTGCCTATTGATCAAAAAAAGTGTCTATTGAATGAAAATGTGCATATTGATCCAAAATGTGCCTACTGAATGAAAAAGTTCCTATTAAAAAATTAAAAAGACACAACTGTTTGGTATCTAAACACAAAAAAACGAACAAAAAAAAAAAGTCTCATACTTACAACGACAATTCAAATATATTAGGAATTGATTTTTTAAAGAATAACACTAATCTTTTAATTAAGGAATTGAATTTTTGCTATTGAGTATAAAGCATGATTGGTACTGGTTACTAAACAATTAATATTGAAAAGGGTTCTCGTGCAGCTATCATGAAAATATCCTATTCCTAGCTAATGAATATAAGATAACCAAAAAATTAAATAAAAACTTATTCTTCACCATGACACCAAACCCCTAGCCCCAATCATGGTTCTCGCAATTTAATTCCCATTGTCCATGACAAAGTATCCCTATTACTCACTCAGCTATATTAGTGCGTCCATATTCTATTTTCATTAATAACTTACAACTGCTCTTTGTTGCCTTAATAGGTGAACTTTAAAGTTTAAAGAAATGATAACTTCAACATGTGGCATTTTTCTAGGCCACACATTTATCTAGTTGCTATTATTAATCAGTACAAAGGCAGGGAAATGAACAATTTTATGGTACAAACAACTTTGCAACACAGCCTGAGTCCTCAAACAAAGCATACAATATTGATAGACATTATAATGAGTAGAAACTGCACTTCATGTGGCTCACTGCATAAGTAACAACATATTAACACCTATCCAAATCAAGCTTCAATGTTGTTTCTTCAGCTTGCTTAAACTGAAAACCATATCCATTTGCAATCAGTTAGTCTTAGCACATATAAACTTGGTAGAAAGTCAATAAATAAGCCAGACAAAATTTAGAAAAAAAAAGAAAAAAAAAAAAGAATCTTAACTGCTCTGGAGTTTCAATCTTGTCTCTCACACTGCAAATCATATCAATTCCTCCCTAATAAAAAGAAAAGGCAAGTAAATTATTTATATAAAAAAAAAACATGACATAGAACTTATATTTAAAATGACATATATAAAGAAACAAATTGATGAGCAGAATATTGTAAAATACCTCAAGTGGTGTGGCACATAGGAGGTAAAAGCAATGGTATTTTCTTTCAAATTTGGTAATCTAGCAAACAGGAGAACTTTCTAGCAGATTAGTTCCAATTTTTGCCCCACTATAACTACATAGTAATGTCACTATGACCTTTTCAAAAAAAAAAAAAATGTCACTATGACATGAAAGAGACATTATAATAAGAAGTTCAAACAGATATACCTAAAACATGTGCATAATTAAGAAATATATATGTAGTATGTATAACTGAAATGAATGAAATAAAAGTGTAAAAATAGTCTTCATTTAAAAGCAAAACATGGAAAACTAATAAAAACCTTGAGTTGTTGTTTCGAATTGTTTTGGCATTGCCAAAGGCCTCAAGAACTGGGTTGGACTGCGATATTAAAGGTCAATGTGGACATAAGTCTTGATTTTTACTTAATTCTTCCGATAATATGCCAAGCATATACTCATATAGGAAAATTTGAAATCCAACTGTGCAAGAGATTATGTTCCATCAAAACTAAGTATGCAAGATGTGCAAGATATCTCAATTTGGATAATGTGCAAGATTATCTCAATTTGGATAATGTGCAAGAGATTATGTTCCATATGAGTATATGCTTGGCATATTATCGGAAGAATTTGGATAATGTGCAAGAGATTATGTTCCATATGAGTATATACTCATATAGGAAAATTTGAAATCCAAGATATCTTGCACATAATCCAAATTGAGATATCTTGCACATTTAGTGTTGATGGAACATATATTCTCAAGATGGAATTCATAATCTCTTAACAGAGATATAAAATATTCCCTTGAGATAAGTTTAATGGGTTTGATATTCAGAGTGTTGGGCCCAATCACTTTAGTAAGGAGTTACTAAAGTATATATTTGTGGAATTGGATTTCATAAATATATGATGAATAACATAAAGGATTAAACCGGGTACTCAATGATTAAGATGTAGTAATCTTCAAAGTGGCAGTCTATATTCATGACTTTGTATTACTAGGAATATTTTAATGAAGGGGTTGAATGTATAATAAAGTCTTGGCATATAATTTATTAATATGGCCTAGAGTGCAATTATATTCATGACTTTGTCTCAATTTTACCAGCACCTCTATCTCCACTAACCAAAATTGAATTGTCTTTTCCTTCATTAA